>JAPDNY010000011.1:86260250-86905978 GCA_029375565.1 Gekko gecko | reverse complement strand
ATTTAGTGCCATATAAAAAAGAAAGTACAATTATTCTGCTTGATTATTCATTCAATTGCACTAAATTGCAGCATCGAAACAGCTACGTTGTTTTAGGCTGCAATCCTAATGGGAGTTAAGCAACCAATCAAACTGCTTATTCTGGAATAATGCCTTCACTGGCAACGCAACTCCTGAAGAGGCACCTTTCGAAAACCTGCAGTTTAACTCCCATTAGGATTTCAATGTCAACCTGTGCTAAACTGTAAAACTGTTGGTCCGTTCAAAATTTTCCTATTAGGGCTGTCAGATGATGAACGCTTTAGCAGATTTTTGGTTAAGAATGCACAAGCTATGCTGGTGAATATCATTTAGTATAGCACACAGCGTCCAACAGTGGTCAGGTAGAGACTTCCAGGAAACCTATGAACAGGGCATGAAGGTAGTGATCCTCTCTCTGTGATGCCCCCAGGCACCTAGAATTGAGAAGCAGACTGCCCGTGCACCTGGAGATCACATTTAGCTAATATTTTCAATCCAAGTACTTAGTATAGTAGTTAGGACAACTGTGCAAATTTGCTATTATGCGCTGACAGTGGGTTGGAAGGTGTTTGTAGAATAGAACTCCCTTTTCCTCCTGAACTCTTCTCTGAGGATCAAGACAATCTCCCATTCAAAATGCAGGGGTTGGAGCGGTCACAGTGACAGAGAAGAGAACTCAAGTAAAATCTTGTCTGCAAGCAGAAGAAGGGTGAAACGACACAGGACTGGAGCCAAGCAGCTTTTCCTCTGCTGACAAGGGGAGCAGGGTGTCCCCTTTGACACCAAAAGGATACACTGAGATTCATGGGATGGCATGGACAAAGGCTGTGTACAACGAGGACTGTGTCAAGGAGAGGAATTAGGGGAGATCTGAGTTTAAAAAACTAGCTAGATCCAATCCACAATTTTATTTGATATCCTTTTTGCTGATGCAGGGACACCTCCTATTTATTTATTTTCAGACTTATATCCCATACCTCTCCTGGGTCAGAGGTCTCAGGACGACTCATAACACCAATAAAACGATCTATAAGATTAAAGCATACATACAAAAATAATTAAATTGCAATCTATAAAATAACACCCTAGCTTAGGCATCAGAATAAAACAATCATTTGGCACTCAGCCACCAACACCCCAGACTGTTGTTAAAAAAAAAAAAAGTGGCAATATTAATAGGCTGTAAAAACCCTGGCCTTGACCATCCTCAATGGAAAGCCTGGTGGAACAACTCCATTTTACTTGACCTATGGAACCCAGAAAGATCCCACAGGGCCCAGATGCCATCTGGCAGAATTCTACCAGGTAGGGGCCACTACAGAAAAAGCTCTTGAGGACATTTGAGCCACCTGTGGGACATTTTGCTTACAAGGCTCTCTGGATCCTTAGAAAGGAGATTCAGCACAAACAATAACCTGCTTTGGAAGGGAAAGACAAAAGATCTGCTATGGCATGAACTCTGAATTCAACTAGTAGCTGAGCATATAGTAGCCTATTAATAACATTTTCACTCACGCGAACAGGAGGTACCCAGAAAATACTTAAATATCTGCTCTTTTTATTTTATTTTAAAGAGAACAAGCAAGCTACACTACAAGATTCTATCTTTGTATGTACTGTTCCCTCAACCAAAACGAGAAAGTTTAGATTGGGCAAAAGTTTCTCCAAGAAACAACTATGGAGGCCAATTTAAGAAAAGTCCGTACACATTCAACCATCTCTGCTGTAGACATGCTGAACCTGAACCTACAGTGATGTTCCCCCCTATGTTCAGTTCATATAACCAAACTGATGTGGTGCAGTAGACATAAGGTTACTTTTCAGTTTGGTTCTGCATTTCAGTTCAAATCCACATGAGACTGCAGAGCAGCCTGAATGGAATTAAATTTGTAATTATTGTATCCCACTGTAGGGCGATCACAGCAGCAACTGTGGGGGATCCAAGGTGGCCAGTCTTCCAGCCAGGTACTGGTCAGGCTCAGACCTGCTTCACTTTGGACACACAAAGCTGCCTTATACTGAATCAGATCCTTTGTCTATGGTGTATTGTCTAATCAGACTGGCAATGGCTGTCCAGGATCTCAGACAGAGGTCTTTCACATCACCTGCTAGCAGATCCTTTAACTGGAAATGCTGGGGATTGAACCTGAGACCTTCAGCATGCCAAGCAGATGCTCTACCACTAAGCCACAGCCCCTGCCCATCACTTTGAATATGGAAGGAACTGTATGAAGTTCCTTCAAACCATCCTCATGTGAACATGACTGGAATTACCAGTATGGGGAAGCTATCCTGACACATGCCAACCTCAACACAGGCTTGGTACAAGAGTGGCCACTATACATCATCTCTTAGAAGGTACCAGTGTGTTCTTGTTAATATTCAATGATGCTGCCTACTTTATTTTATTGGGATAGGTAGCTGACATCTCTAAAAGGAAATGATTTATTGACGCACTAATTTTTTTTTAACTTGCGATGCTTCCCCTGAGGCCACTCATAGTCACTAAGTGTCATTTATAGCGGAAACTGCTACGTTTGCATTGGCCGGGCTTTGTGCCGGCTTTTGGTTTAGTCAGCATTCGTGTTATGTGCCTGCTTTAGAAAAAAGTTGATAAAATATTTGACAAGTTAACAGCTTTAGGGAGTTTGGTAAAAGGACGACGGTCGTATTAGCATGAATCGAAGGAGAAAAAATGGTATCTCCTGATATAGACTGCTGGGTAAACAGACATGAAGCACAACTGTTTGATGAAGTCAAGTAGGATTCATGAAGCCTAAGCCATTGGAAAGCTTAACTGAACCTCCTACAGTGATGTTTGCAGGACTACACTGAGAAAAAAAGTGAAGCCTTGTCCAATGCTACTATCTGGTGTTACTCAGACAGAAATCACTTACATTATGCACCAAACTCACTGATGTATATTGGAAAGGTTATGCTGTAACCTATCTTTTGGAAAAGCATCTGTACAATCTGTACACTGATGTATATTGGAAAGGTTACGCTGTAACCTATCTTTTGGAAAACCATCTCTACAATCTGGATGAAAAACCAAGATGATAGATCTGAGCCCTAATCACACGCCTACATTCAGGTCAAGACCTCTCTCAGCAGTAGCTTCAGCTTTACATCCAGGACTGAAGGTCTGTTCACATAATCCTCTAGCTTTGGATTTTTGGTTGGTCCACAATAACTTACCCAGGCTGCCACCTGTTGGCCCAACCCCTAGTACCAAATCCAGCCAGTGAACGGTGAGCACATTCCTTTATTTATTTATTTTGATTTACCAGAATACAATATTCCTTTCGATTTACTGGAACACAATACAGGAACAGCCAGCTGTCACATGAATGTCTCGGCTAGTGGCGGCATGGCAGGAAAGTTAATGCGGACTAGGCCAAGCCTGTTAAATGAAATGCAACCTATATAAAATGACTACAAGGGAGCTCTGTAAACCACCTGTTTTTGCCACCTAGCTGAGACTGCAGAAACAGGAGTTACAAGCACTTGACAGGCCATGAGACATGGGCAAGCCAGTTGTGTTCCCTTTTTACAAGCTGTGCAGGCCTGGACTAACCTGACCCAGACTAAAAGTAGACTTACCAGCTTGCCCGCTAGAGCAGGTAACCTCCAGCTCTGTGTTCCAGGCCCCCACCCTCACACAAGGGAGCAGCAGGAGCCGAATGGGGAGAGCGGCATCATGTCGTTACCCAGCAGTTAACAACACAGCAGCATGAGATGCTGCTTTCCCCAGCCTCCACTTCCCAAATGTTTCCATTTCCCAAATGCTCCTGGTTGGCAACGGCAGCTCAAAGAGTCATGCAAATAAGCCACATCCTGCTCCTTTGGAGGCATGGCTACTATCTACAATGTCATTGGAACCATGAGGGGGAAAGTCTGTAGTAGTTGCTACTACATCTGAGGAGGAAGCAGCAGCAATGCTGCCCAATGTAGAAGAAGAAGAGAAGAAGAGACTGGATTTATACCCTGCCCTTCACTACCCAAAGGAGTCTCAGGGCGGCTTACAATCTCCTTTCCCTTCCTCTCCTCACAGCAGACACCCTGTGAGGTAGGTGGGGCTGAAGGAGCTCTCTTGAGCACTGTCCTTGAGAGGCCAGCTCTGAAGAACTTATGACTGACCCAAGGTCATGCTCCCTCTAAGCTGTGGAGTCTCGTGAGCAAAAATTCTACTTTGTGAGCTACTGGCATTAAAGTTGTGAGCGAGCAATTTGGCTACTGCATAAATTAGTTTGCTCTGGAGTCATCCTTCCTGAGCTAAGACAACAATGTGTGAACTGGAGACTAAAAAACGGAGCTAGCACACTCTAACTCATCTTAGAGGGAAAACTGAAGGACCGTAGTAGACACTCATGTATTGTGAGCAACTTACTCCTGTTGTTTTTCAGCCATATTTAGTTTCATTGTTCTATGTGAACACATTAGAAGAACACCATTTCCTCATAGCTAAAATTATGTTTTTTTGATAGACACCAAAAAGCTGACTTCTGAAGTCAGGATACTCTCCAAGAGCCTGATATAGGACATTATTACCATTTAAATGGTTTTCTTTTTCTACCTCCCCCTCTTTCATGGAAAAGCTTTCTATTATTATGGGCTTGGCTGACGAAGGCAAGATTGACCTGACTTTCAGAAACTCTCGTCTAATTTTCTGCACAGAGGTTATCTCAAGGATACAACAGGACTGTGTCATTTCTCCTCAGTGTGCCAAGGTGAACAGCTCAAAAATGCCTCCAATAGCTTTCAGCTATTCTCCTGTGAGACAGATTGCGCAGCTTCTGTTTGGCTTTGAAGACATTTGCGTGCCAGTCACCGGGCCACAGAATGACAAATTACCTCTCTGCCATTATCGGAGCTGGGACAGTTCTCTCCACAGCATCCACCAGATGGGCCTAATTAAACTATTAGCCAATGAGCGGGGTCTGATGGCTCCATTAGGAATCCTCTTGCGCTTAAACAAACAGCTCAAAATAAATAGTTTCCCTCCAATTAAAGCATGCCTTAAGTGGTTTTTTGCTGGGCTACTTGTTAGTAGACAGTGCTTACTGTAGCTTTTGAGGAGGGCTAACAGGGTACCAGACAGTTGGTAAGATCAGGGTTAAAGGTGACACTAATAGTCAATGTCGTAGGATTAGGGAGACATGGATTCTATAACCTACTTAGGCATTAAACATCTTAGAACACCTTGACCCCATTGGTCTCTCTCTTGCTGACATTCTAGAATTCTAGTGAGAAGAAAATGGGCTAACTCTCTGATTTGGTCCCAGTTCCTCAGAGGGAGGCGGGGATAGCGATGTCAATAAATAATGTCCCAATGCTAATGCAGCAGGACAACTGGCACTCTTGTTTTAGAATCCAGCTACACAGCTCACAAAGCAGTCAAAATTAGGACCCTTCTGGCTAGGAGATGTAGTCTCAGCACATTTTTTTTTACCATGCTTTCCTCTAATGAGTTCAAAGCAGTGTACATGGTTTCCCCTCTTCCATTTAGTTCTCAGAACAATCCTGAAAGGTATGGTAGGCAAGTTAATTTTAAGTCAAATTTGTCTAGATTTTTTTTAAATCTGGGTGTAGAAGCTACCTTGAAATCACTGTTGACAAGTGAAGAACAAATAGTTTAATTAAAAAAATAGTGCAGTACACGTGGACAGATTCATGTTACTGACTCAGCAGCATGGGCTCCCAAGAGTCCTTGCTCCACATGAACTCATATATGGCTACATGAAGCTGCCTTAGACAGAGTCAGACCATGATCCTTGGAGAAGCCAGGGACTGAAACTGGAACCTTCAACACGTAAAGCACTGTCACTGAGCAGTGTCCTTTCCCCAAATTTGTACCCTCTGACCCATGCATGTGCCCCAGTTATGAGTAGCTCTTGACACTAGACAACATCAACTTGGTGTCATGCTTAGGAGCGTGAACTCTAATCTGGGAGAACTGGGTTTGATTCCCCACTTCTCCACATGCAGCTGGTGGTGTGACACTGGGTCAGTCACAGTTGTCTCAGAGCTGTTCTCTCACAAGCAGTCCCCAAAAGAGCTCTCTCAGCCCCACCTACCTCACAGGGTGTCTGTTGTGGGGAAGAGAAGGGGTTTGTAAGCCACTCTGAGACTCCTTTGGGTAGTGAAAGGTGGGATATAAATCCAATCTCCTCTTCTTCTTCTTCATGAAGTCTGGACTATCCATGAGCAGGCTGAACAGTACTTGGAGAATACACTCTGGGTTCTCAAAGAAAGCAGAAGGTGGCCTTTCATAATATTGCCTGCATCTGCCAATCCATTCATCTTTCAGAACAATACTGGATTGCATTATTTCCCTTTCTGCTATGAGAGATGCAGTTTCATTTTTCAGATCCTTAATGCAAATGAAGTTTTGCTAACCCAGAGGCTATGTTTAATTATTATTTTTTTTTTTAAAAAAAAGCCCACTACTCTGACCCATGGAGATGAACCTTCAAGTGTATATTACATGAAACACAGAAATCTTATATATACCTAAGTAGGCCTACCTTCAAGTTTAAAATTTTAAACAGTAACTTGCTAATATTACCAACAGCCATAATTACAGCTCATTTGCTAGCAATTGCACATTTCTGATAAGAATACACTACCTGTTTCCATTATCATAGAAAAAGAACCAGTTCTAATAGGTCTGTGAGACATTTCCAAATGGTCAGAAAACTTCATTATCTTCTACCTGGAATATCATATCAATGATTCTACTTTCCACGCAACGATTTCCAGAAGGGAAACAAATATCAGTTCTCCTTGCCGATTACAATCACATTAGCATTTGATCGTTCTTACATAACCGGTCGAATAAATGAGCCTTTCAGAAATACAGCACGGGCCATTATTTTCCTCAGTTTTCTAGGCAGAGAATGAAGACTGAGAGATAATTATTTGTCCAAAGCAGGCCACTGAGGTCCAGGTCTCTCCACTTCAAGCGGAACACAGCTGAGGTGCTTGACCTGGGAGCTGGAGCAGCATAGTGAACAAACCGTGCTACAGCAAGTCACTAGTTCAATTCTTACCTCTTTCATCAACTCAAGAAAATGGTTTCTGCCCCACTGAAAGATGGGGACAATAATACTGGCCTACTTCAGAGGTGTTCTATAAGGTCACGAATGTGTATGAAAACATGGAAAGCACTATACAAACATTTAATATGACTACCATCCACAGTGACACTGCACCGGGCCAGGCAATCTTTGCAGCTTTGCTGCCAAAATCCCATAATGAGTGTCTCCCTTGTCTGATGTGCCCACTAACAAAAGGTGCTGGGGAGGGGAAGGTTTGTTATTGGCCAGGTATATTTGGGGTAAAGCTGATCCCCAGCAGTACTGCCTGTGCTACAGAGGCTGCCCTCTATCCCTTAGGCAGAGAACTAGTACCGTGTACTGAGCAACGTGGTCCAGAGTGCTACTGTTCTACTCATGTGATGGGGATGCCTACTCCCAGCCTGGAAGCAAGACAGGCTGGGTGGGAAGGCTTGGACAGTCTGAGGGTCATTATTCATTGGTCATTATTCAAGTAACAGGCTGTTTATACTGCAAAGTGAACTCAAAGGCTTTATTGGGCCAGACAGAACTCAGTTGGCTCTCTGATATCATCTGACAGCTGGTAAGCTAGCTCTGGCTAGCTACATTCTTGATGCCTCGGCACAGCAGACAGTAGGTCAGCCTCTTCTGGCAAGCTGCCACAGTGGAGGAGACAGTAGAAATAAGCAGAACAACCGTGAAGTATTATGCCAAAGTAAAATATCCAAAGAGTATTTAGTTCTTATCCAATATCCACTAGTGGATTTGATGAAAGTTACTATGAGAAATGGCCATTTTTCCATGTATTTGAATATATTCATTCAGAAACATACAAATACCTTTATGGTGGACACATGCAGGCTGACCCTGACCCTCCAAAGAACAATGGCAAATCCAAAAAGATCAGTTGTAAGCCTCTGGCTGCTAAGAACAAATAAGGACCCAGCATGTCCCAGTCTGCTACTTTGTTTTGCATATCCCTCTCATTCTTTTTAAAAGATATATCTATTAAGACAAATTCTATTAATAAAATTTTCTTAAAAAAAAAAGAGAAATGGCCATGTTGCTTGTTAAATGAATTAACTATATAGAAATTAACGCTACACACTCTGACAAAGTTTGTGAACAAAACGAGACATGATATGCATAACCCATTAGTATTTATGGCGTCATTATGAATGACTTTTGAGAGATTGATATGCTCCAAGTAAACTGGATATTGGATAAGAACTAAATAGTCTCTGGATATTTTTCTTTGGCATAATACTTCACGGTTGTTCTGCTTATTTCCACTGCCCATCCCGTAATCTCTCTTTTTGGTTTGCACAGTGGAGGAGACAGCAGGGATGGGGACATTTTCCTCCCTGCCAATCTGATTCTGTAACAAAGTTCAATGAAGTTTACTATTTTCCAAAACACTGGAAAATAAACTTTTATTTCCAAGACTGTTCCAAAGATGATGATTTTATAGAAGCAGAGCCAACATACGCACCCTGCAAATCTTTCCCCACCAGGCTCTCTACAACAGGGCCTTACTGAAATTTTGGGGGAAGGCTCATTGATGGTGCAAAGCGACTATAGCCCCTCAATATATCATCATCCTCGGAGGGATGCCACTGGAACCATATTTCCCATAGTTCTCTGTACCTGGAACACTATTATGTATGTTCACAACAGCATCCCATGTATAAGGACTGAGAAGAACTTACTGTTCCCACTGAGCTAATTTAATCACTGACCTGACTACCGTGCAAGGCATTGTCCCAATTTCCCCTACATAGTCATGAAGGTCACTGTGTGACCTTGGGCCAGTCACTCTTGTCTCAAGTTAACCTAACTTCCATCGTTTCTGTTAGGGTAAAATAGAGAACCATGTTAACTGCCTTGAGCTCCCTGGATGAGGGTAGAATAAAAATGCAATAGATAATGGAGGCACCACAATTAGGCTAAACTTTAATCAGTGGTGCAAAGGAATGAACGGTCCCAGGAAAACCCATTGTCAAATCAGGTCCAGACTTGCATGTTTATATCTTGATTCTCTCTCTCTCTGAACTCAAGGCAGTGTACGCAGGATTCCCAGGTGACCTAAATTCACTCAATGAGACCTAACCCTGCTTAGCTTCAGCAGGACTGACACATCACCCGCCTTCAAACCATTCCTTGTGGACTTGAATGCAGCCAAGGATGATTCTGTTATAAGCTTGGGGGGGTGAATTCTTGTGCTAGTTCATTATCCCACTCTTTCGCCCTCCCAGCCACTACAGGTTTTAGCATTAACGCTAATACAGCAGGGATCTGCTGCTGGGATCCTAGTTTGAGACTTCAATTGCTGTACATTCTCATGATACACCTGTCCTGAAGCATGTTCCTTGTCTACTTGCAGTAGCATACCATAACGTCTCTCCAAAGTTCTCTCCACCAGTGAGGCTTAAACACTATCCAAGTGGGAAAAAGGGGTTCGCTTGAACTTAGCACCCCCCCACCAGTTCAATCCACCAAATTCACTCAAGTAGTGGTTAACAAGCACTGCAGAGAGTATGACATGTCAAATTAGCAGCTTTGCAATTCTCCTGTTAATTGTCAACCTAATTAAAAAATTGCTAATTATAATGTTTATAACTTCAAATAACTGCTCAACTATAAAACACTGCCTGTCAGGTGTAAACAGGGGGAGACTGAAAGGAGGGGGCTGGGGGGAGGAAAGAAAATCAATCGACATCTGTTAATTTATCAAAGGCAGTACACTAAATTGAAAAATGGATTGCCTAATGCACTGTAAATCTGCATTACGATAAAAAGACCAATTCATTTCAACACCTGCTTAATAAAAGATAATGGCCATCTTTAGTGGCCGGCCCCAGGGCTGCTTCTGCCAATCAGACTTAAAAATTGTCTTGCTTGGCAGTTGGTTTGCTGAACGTTGATGATGCACCAATGAATCTTCTCTTACGAAGATAATCAATGGGGATAGATTTGTTCATTATTGATGTACCGTGGTCATCACAGCAGCTGTAACAGAATCTAGGCAGTACCACCAAAAAGCAGGACAATGTATACAAATTCATCATTCATTTATTCAGAACCCCTCCACATCCCCTTAGGAAAAGTGTCTCATAAAAGGAAATCACTTAGCTCATCATGTATGACAACCACTGTGAGGCAATTTAAGGAGGGCCAGGAGAAGGTAGGCCTCATGCATTTCAGATTAAACGTGGTTTATTACTTAGGAGAATGTATGATATATTCTCTGGTTATTATAAACTAGTTAAACAATTCAAAAAAACAGAACTATTTAAGGAAAACAAGCCTTCCATCTTCTCAGGAATTTGTTCCCCTTCTTCCGAAATCACTTCCTCGGATCAAATCTGAAATGGCACCCTTGGACACCAAGCAACCATTTTATTCAGGGTGAGTTCCAGGTGGGGTGGGGAGTCACAGAGTTGCCCAGGCCCTTCTCCTCACCATTCCACCCTCCACTCATGCCCCCATTCCAGTTCATCCACTCAAGCAGCTTTTCCTGCCTACTCACTGGCAAGACCACCCAGCTACACATAGGCTTGCCAGTCCCCAGGTCCTGGCCGGGGTTCCCCAGTTTTGGGGGCTTCAGCCCACAGGGGGGGAACCCTGCCCTCAAACAGCCACATTCCCCCACAAAGTCCCTGATGCAATGACATCACCTGGAAATGTTGTCATAATGTCAGGGACATCACACAGGACTTTCTGGTTTGATGGCAAAACTCTACAGTAAATTTGGCCTTAAACCATAGAGTTTTGCCCTCAAACCAGAGCATCGCCAATGCGATGATGTCCTTCCAGGTCATGTCATCATGTTGGGGATGTCCCAGAACACCCAAAAATTCCCTCACTGGCAAGGCAAGGGGACCTGGCAACCCTAACTACACACCACACACATGCCCTTCCCCCAGCAGTGATAAGCCACATGTTTAGCCAGGAGTGAAGGTGGAAGGAGGGCTCACAAGCAGGCAGGAAGCTGTGGGCCCCATTAGTTACACGAACACTGGTCCAGGTTCCTCAATACTTACTTTCCTATTGAACGTAAACTTATTTTATGATTTTGCAATATATAAAATACATCATTTATAACTTAAAGGGCATACAAAATTGTACTACTTTGCATAGTTATGGAATTATATATATGTCTCTTTGTTTTCTGTAAGAAAAATTGCAAATATAGCCAATACTTCTGAGAGTTACAAACTACTCTATCCTATGCAACCTTAGCACTCTTAATTTTTTCCAGTTAAGAGGCAGAAAAAGTACAAAATGAAAGCAGAAAAATTCTGTAGTAAACAATTGGGCAGATATGCTCACAAAGTCACAATATGTAGGACTATGGCATATTCGGAGATCAAGTTAAACTTTACAATGCTGAAAACACTGAACTCTTTAGTACAATATTCTCCATTACACGCATTATATCATATTAATTGTTGCCAAATTTATTCACATTTTAACAACAAATATATTCTTCAAGATATGTTGTAAAGTACACATAGGAATTATACTTTTTAAGTGCTCCCCCAAATTTAAGCAGTGTTCCCTCTAAACTGAGTTAGTGAGAGCTAGCTCACAGTTTTTTAGCCTCCAGCTCACAACTTTAATGCCAGTAGCTCACAAAGTAGAATTTTTGCTCATAAGACTCCACAGCTTAGAGGGAGCACTGCATAAGACCGGGGGGGGAAAAGTCAGGAAAAAACAGGGGAATCCTGTATCTGAAGAAGTGAGCAGTGACTCATGAAAGCTCTTACTCTGCCACGTATTCTGTTAGTCTTTAAGATGCTGCTGGACCCTTGCTCTTTTCTAGGGAAATCCCTGTTTTTTACGCACATTTTTCTGGGCATTCACGTCTCTATTTGGTTGTATGTTAGGGCTGTCAGCTCTGAATTGGGAAGTTCCTGGAGATTTGGGGGGTGGAGCCTGGGGAGGGAGGAGTTTGGAAAGGGGATGGACTTCAGTGGGGTATAAAGCCATAGAGCCCACCTTCCAAAGTGGCCTTTTTCTCCAGATCAACTGATCTGTCGCCTGGGGATCAGCTGTTATCCCAGGAGATCTTCAGCCACCCCCCTGAAAGTTGGCAACCCTACCGTATGTCCATCTGTCTACCAGCTCCTTGCACACATGATAAAATGGAGTAGAAACTGTACACTACCATGAGTTACCATCACATCAGTCTCCAGTTTGCTTTGGACCTTTGGAAGCTGCTTCTAAACACATACTTGTGCTAGGTTCACGCACGACAGTGTACAGTTTTTACTCCATTTCACCATACATACATACAGGGCTATTTTTGGACAGAAACGCACAGGAACGGAGTTCCAGCTGGCTCCTGAGTTGGCCATGCCCAGCAGGAACTCATTAGCATAATAGGCCACACCCAACAGCAGGAACTCATTAGGATTGGCTACATGAGGGGTGTGTGGCCTAACATGCAAAGGAGCTCATGCTACAAAAAAAGCCCTGGGTTTTGACAACAAACAAGGAAAACAGAATAAGAAGCAAAAGGTAGGTGTGGCTGGATGACCACACTTCTGGTAACATGGGGGTGTGGCCTAATATGCAAATGAGTGGTGTCATCATGGTGTGGCCTAATATGCTAATGAGTTTCTGCTGTTGGGTGTGGCCTGTTACGCTAATGAGTTCCTGCAGGGCTTTTTCTACAAAAAAAGCCCTGCATACATAGTTAGCCCTTTGTCCGCAACAGAAGAAGTGCATGTGTGAACTCTGTTTTCAGAGGCCTGCATGTCATCAGCTGTATTTCTCTCCTCTGAACTTGGATGCCCTAGTTGGCCCTAAGAAACAGCAATCAATGCACTTACAACAGGCACCCCACCTCTCCCAGATTTCACACTGTTGCTTCTCATTATGTAAGAAGGAAGACGTATATCCTCCCAGCACCCAGACCTAGAAATGTGCTTTGCAGGACACAGGGAAGACACTAGATTGTGGGCATGGAGAATACCTGTAATTTAGACACACCATGATCCTAAACATGATTGCTCAGTAAATGTGGGTTATATTCCTAATTGCGCTTACTTCAGGAATTGGCTACCTCCGCCACCATTGGCAGCTTGACAGGAAACCTTGAAGAATATTTGATTACATAAATTATGAGGATGCTTGTGCAATTTAGACTTTGATCCAATAGAATGTTTCTTGGGTGGAACAATCTTTGCCTGTGTAGCATGATTTTCTTACTTTCCCTGTCCTGCTACAGTCCCAAATACCCCTTGTTCCTGTGGATCCAAGTCTACATAGTTTCAAAATTGATTTTTTTGTTTGCTTTAAAACAGAAAATCTTTTCTTTCTTGCTCATGCAGAAAGACGCTTTTCCTGTTATCTGAATTCTGATTTTAACAACTGCCACCTCAGATGACACATTACAGAAATAGCCACCCTGTTCCAGGGACTATTAAGTCCATTTACAAACATCTGTAGGTTATTCATCTTCAGCTGCCTCTTCATTGTGTACAGCTGGCATCACAAAAAGCATAAATTAATAAAGGAAAGGGAAATAAAGGAATACAATCACACAGAAGAGGGGGGAAGAGCCAGTTGGTTGGTACCTTCACATAAACCAGCACAGGCTGATTTATTTCCAGTTACCGTTACACTTTCTAGGTTTCCATTGCATGGTTCCCACTGTGAATTCCCATGGAATGAAAATCTATTTGTTCAGTGATGTGTTAAACCACTTAGAACAGAGATTCTTTTAAATGCACAATTGCATCATCTTCTTTCATTTCGTTCCTCATGTGGAATGTGTTCAGTTGATCATTCTTGTTTGCTTTGACCCACAATTAAAGGGCCCAAAATTTCTTCTAAAGCATAGGAATGCCATATCATTTGGCACAGCAGGACAGATGCCCACCTTTCAAAGCTAGCCCATTAAAAATTAATATAACAGCATGAACATCCATCTGGTATGTCCACATTGGCCTGCAGCAGGAGCTTTTGATGGATTTACGACTGCATTTCTGCACATGTGTGGACACATCCAGGCTATTTGCACACAAGGTAAATAGTCCAATGAATGTTTTGATCATGTGACTATGATACCAATGGGTTCTTGAGCATGCTTATTAAATTCTTATACTGTTCTTCCTTGAAGGTGCTCTGGGCAGCATACACTGATCTCCTCTTCTTCATTTTACTCTCACAAGAACCCTCTAAAGCAGGTTAGCTGACAGAGAAAGCGACAGGCCCAAAGTCAATCAGTGAGGTTTATGATTGAATGGGGATTTGAAGCTGGAGCTCTCTAGTCTAGGGGAACCCAACCTTTTTGAGCTTGCAGGCCCCTCTGGAATTCTGACATAGTATGCTGGACACAGTTACAAAATGGCTACCACAAGAGGTGAAGACAGCCACAAAATGGCTGCCACAGCAACATTCTTTAAAATCTGCACAGCAAATCATGTCTCAAAAGGTCATTCAGAAGCCCTGCTGCACAGAAGCCCCATGTGGTCCTGTCCACTTTCTAAAAACACTTAGCAAGTGCCATCGTGCCCTGCTCTAGTCAAAGTCCAGGACTCCAACCACTTCTAATAATGAAGCCTCAGGCACACATGACAGTGACTTCATTTTAATACACAACTACCCAGAACAAGACAGTTTCTGTTACCCGTCAGACCCCTCCTCCCACAGAGGGGCAGTTTAGTGGCAAGAGAAAGGCATAAACACCCTTCATACAATATCACCTCAAAAATCATAAGGTGTATACTGCCTGGCCCAAAATTGCACAAAATGGATGCCAGCCACAGACAAGCCTAGGAAAAATATTTTTGAAGGTGAGTCAGAAGCAGCTGACTAACAACCCTCTCCACACCCTGAGGAGATGCATAATTGAGAATAATGGGTCTTCCAAGAAACTATTACCTCATATTGGAATAATTTTTATTTTAATATTATTTTTATTGTACTATTTTAATTGTTGTACACTGCCTTGAGCCCATTTGGGGAGGGTGGTATATAAATCTAATAAAATTAAAAAAAACAAACTCCAGCCTCACTTCCCCCTTACCCATTTACCCCAATTTGGCAACACTTAATGCTATTCACCAAACCTGGTAGTTTTCCCATCCGGTGCTTGACAGGTCATCAAAAACCATTTACACCTATAGTCCACCTCAGAAAATTCCATTAAGCTTCTCCCAAATCATTGTCTATCTCCAGAAAAACCATCAAGTTATTGTTTTGGGGGCAGACATGTCAGCATAGCCTCAAGGAGCATTTTGCCCTATATCAAAAGCACTTAGCTCTTTTCTCTTACCCCTTTTCTTTATTCTGTATTCCCTTAAAAAGCTTGAAATAAAAATTTAAAAAAGAAAAGAAAAAACAGCACCTAGCCACCTGTGTGTGTGTTTGTGTGTGCTTGGTCCACACCCCCTTTATGTGTGGTTCTCTCCTCTTTGTGAAACACTAGCCATTTTGCTGCTGCTTTTGTGGACCTCTACAAGATCTGGTAATTATAGCCCTTTCTCCCTCAACTATTCTCGCTCTTCCCTGATTTCCTCTTAGCTAGTCTTGTATGTGTTTAAGTGTGTTTGTGTGTGTGGTTTGCTCTTTTATTTCTGGTTGAACAGCTGCCTGGTTTATTTGAGAGTTCTCTTAAAGGGGGAAAATCCTGGTATACATTGGTGGAGATCCCAGTTACTCGCCCCTCGCTCTGGCTCCATAAGTTAATTCCCCCAATTAAAAGGAGACTGCCTCTTTGGATAACATTTCTATGGCTAGGGTTTCTATGCCCTGCTTGTGAGACTTCAGGGGCAACCAACTTGTCACTTTGTGGAAAAGAATGTGGAACTAGATGGACCACCATTCTGACCCAATCTAACCAAGCACTGGACTCTGAAACCCAACCATATTATGCTGGAACTAGACATTGTGAGAAACCCACAGTTGCTGCCAGAAACGGCCAATACTGCAATGCACTGTCCTCAATAATACTGATACCTAAAATAAACAAGGAATGAGATGACATCACTCTGAACATTTGCCCACCTCTACAAAAGCAGCAAGCGATGACAAGGTGAAGAGACAAGAAACTTATCATGTGTTTTGCAGTACTAGGTACTAAAGGAGAAGATGGTCAGACTACTGCTTTCCCTCCCTTTCGCTCTCTCTTTTTTGACAACCATGCCTTAAGTGACTTTTTCAAAAACATACCAAGTTACGATTAAGCATCTCGACAACTTCTCCTCAGGCTAAATGCTACCCAGGCTTCTGGCTGGTAGATTCAGATCTGCATACCTCACCTTATTTCTGACTGAAGATCCCTGGGTCTTACACTTGCTACCTCAGAACTGGATATGTAATTGCTGTTGCTGCAAATCTGGGGACAGGATATTAATAGCTACTGAAATATTGCTCTCCTGCACAGGGCAGAAAGAGTCATGCTGATGCTTCCATCTAAGAGATGTCATATAGAATCCCAGAAGACCTCATTCAGTGTTTTTCTTCTTTTTAAAGAATATGTAAGTTAAGCTCAAATCGAGTTTTCCACATGCTTTCTCTTACGCGGCCCACATAATCACAAATCTAGCAGTTCAGGATAATGGAAACATCTTAATTCTGCCGATAATAAGGTGTCAAGAGAAGAGAGTCTACATTTAGAAGCAATGGACTGCAAACTAAGCACTTTCCCCATGGCTAAAAAGCAAGTTTTGTGTCTACGGCTAGATACTCAGAGGAATGTTTATTAATAATTGAAGGCTGGCAGTTCAAACACATCAGTTTGTAGCGTTCTCCAGAATATGACTGGAAAGAATACTTACGGGTACATCAAACGGAAGCCAAGATTTTCACAGGATAGCTCTTTTAACTGATCTCTTATAATCTCATGGAAGGTCCTGAGACTTCTATATTATACTTGTAATGACAGAGCACCTGAAAAGGGCACCCTATATCCTCACCTTTTCCTTCTTCTCTCCGTCCCACATACCAACCAACCTACCTTTCATCTTCCATTATCTATAGCTGTATTTATTATATACTTCATTTATATAGAACCTTTCTGTTGCACATAGGTTCACTAAATAACCCAGGGTAGACCCAGAGTTCTTGTAGCTATTGTGAAAACCATATGCACATTCACTTGTAAGCATGTACGTTTTATGATGGTGGAAAGTGCTGTCAAGTATGCACTATATACACATGTGCATATAATACTATGCCTGAGTCCTGTATTCCTTAGCTATAAAGTTTTTAATGCTAGATGGCACCAACTTTGATCACATAGGGTGTGTTCAGACGGATCTTTTGATCTGCCATAGGAACGACTCCCTTGCGGATCAAAAATGCACGACCAGACAGAAACATCTGGGAAATATTCCGGTCCCATAGGCATCCCGTTCTGCTGCGCCTCCAATCCTGATTTAAAAAGTAGCAGTTTCAATGTAGGGTTTTCGCTTCGCACACTGCAGACTTTCTTCCGTCTGGTCACTCCATTAGCGCGCGATGCTCCCGTCAGCTCAGTCTGACGTCAGACCGAGCCAACGGGGGCGCGATTTTTAAAAAATTGAAACCCCATGTGCGCTTTAACGAGGAAACACATTCAGCGATAAGCGCTACGAGGAATGTAATATTCATGCTTATTTCTTTTAGGGACAAGATGTTACCGCGATGGGAGATGGGGAGGGGGAAGGACTGTTCTAACTTGCAAAATAGTCCCTCCATTGATCATGATGGCAATGGCAAGGGGAGGACCGGGACTTTGCTGAAAACCCTCCGCGATCGCCTCAGTTCTCCAAGGAGGCGCAGCCTTGCCTATGCGAATGTACAAAACTTTTTTTAAAAAAATCCTCGGTGGATGCCGTGTAGACAAATCACGGTGGGAACAACGCGCAGTGAGGCTATTTCATGGGGGGGCGTCTGGTCGTGCTAGGCTGGATTAAAAAAATTGGGATAAAATTTTAGGAGGGCTCATGGCGCGATTGACTGGCCGTCTGAATGCAGCCACAGAAAGGTATTTGATCATTGCAAAACATACTTCCAGATGGCAGCTAGGTAGACTACAAAGCTGTGGAAGATTCTGAAACCCATTTTGGAGCTTGGTCCGCCTTCACTCTGTTCTGGACCAGGTTGAGACCATCCCACTATCTAGAGTCATCTGAACTGAATGGTTCAGTCTGCAGAGTTTTCAAAGAGACATCAGACAGGAAGAGAGATGCAAAGACTCTTGAGACCGTTACTTCAGACCAAGTAAGCCACGGAACAGAGAAATTAGTTTTTCCTTCTCTGCTGCATCCATTCTTAGAATACAGAGTGTCATCCCAGCTGCTGGATAACTCTGAACATTTCAAAACCATGATTAATGAACTGATTAAACCACATTAAGTAACCAATTAATGTTCTGAACCGTAAATACTTCATACAATACCTATGCTTTTATATAAGAGAAAGACAGATAAGCAGACTGCTGGCAGAACCAAGGGGATACTGCTGCATATTCTTTACTGATAGGAAACCTATGTATAAAACTAATAGGAAACCTACGTATAAAACTGATAGGAAACCTACGTATAAAACCATAGATAAACATATGGAGCAGAAATCCTTCAGTGGCTATTAGCCACAGGGTATAGATGGGAATTCTCAGTCTGGGGCAGGTGATTCACTCTATTCTTGGTGCGGGAAGGGGCAGCAGTGGGAGGGCTTCTAGTGTCCTGGCCCCACTGCTGGACCTCCTGATGGCACCTGGTATATTTTGGCCACTGTGTGACAGAGTGTTGGACTAGATGGGCCATTGGCTGATTCAACATTGGCCTCTCTTATGTTCTTACAAGAGAGTGAACACACACGAAGCTAACTTATACTGAGTGAGGCCACTGCTTTTTCAAGGTCAGCATTGCCTCTCCTTTGACTAGCAGCAGCTTTCCAGGGCTCCAGGTAGACATCCTTCAAATTACCTGCTACCAGGTCCTTTTGTAAACTGAAGATGCCAGGAACTAAACCCAAGATCTTCTGCACACACCACTGAGCCACATTCCATCCCTAGTGGGCTAATTTCCAGACAGCAGGTGTACAGGTGAAGCACATTAGGGGGCTATGGTGAAATTAAGTGATGCCGCAATTGCCTCCCCAAAATTCCCAGTGCAGGCCGATGTTCTCCCATGCCACAAGATAAATTGTCAGCACATGTTAAAAAAACAGGATTCATGGTGCACAATAAAGCAACTGTGTCTCTCTGTGCTGAACTCAAGTTTGTTTAGTAAACTTTTATCCTGTCCTTACTTCAAGGAGCTAAGGGAGGCTTACATTGCATCTCCCTCCCTCCATTTTACCATCAAAACTACCCTGTGAGGTAGGTTAGGCTGAGACAGGGTGGCTGGCCCAAAGGCAACCAGTATGCTACACGGCTGAGTGGTGATTTGAACTTGGGTCTCTGAGGTCCTAGTCCAGCATTCTAAGCAATACACCACACCAGCTCTCAGCTCTTCAGATCACATTTGTTCTAATTTATTCACATGGCTGTTGTGTTTCATAGGTATGGGAAACAGATTTGAAAAGTCATTTAATGTTGGCTTTAAGCTTGTAGTTAGATGGTCATATATCACCCTCCCCCAGAATATCTGGCCTCCCACTGCAAATGCTCAAAATGCAAAGGTGAACAAGCCAAGTCACATGACTAGCTTGGCACAGGTGAGAAGCCAGTTTGGGTAGCATTTTATCCTGGTAATCAAGATGGCTGATCAACAGGGCAATGCATTGTCAGGAAATGTTGTTTGTGTGCACTTTCAGTTCACAGGAGACACAAACATGACTCAGTAGCCCTTGCCAATACATCTGAGAACTGAGGACCAAACCAGACAGATGTAAAGGTATTCTTAATTAGAACTTCCCACATTTTATTCCTAATTAAAAGG
Source organism: Gekko gecko (assembly GCA_029375565.1). Taxonomy (NCBI): domain Eukaryota; kingdom Metazoa; phylum Chordata; class Lepidosauria; order Squamata; family Gekkonidae; genus Gekko; species Gekko gecko. The sequence goes on along the minus strand of JAPDNY010000011.1, from coordinate 86,886,018 downwards.
AGCTTCAGAGGAAAGCAGATCAAGGGAGGGAAAGGCTCTAGTGTGACTACAAAATAACGATGGCTGGGGCTCACAAAAGTCATGTGCAATAGGGACTATAATAAGGAGGGGAACTGGGTGAGCAAATAACAGTTTGCTGGATCCAGCCCAAAGTTTCCTTTCTGAAAGGCAAACAGCAGGACTGGAGGAGGGTCATATTTATCAAGAAACCAGAGCAATAGGAAAGGTTGGCCCCACTACTCCCTAGTGCCACAGCCCCGATCTGATACACAAGTCTCACCCTTGGCTAATTTTTAACTAAAAACAAAAATTCAAGGGTGATCCAATGAATTATCTCATCCAGTGTAAGTCCAAGTCTGTGGTCACACACACTAAATAATCCACTTTCAGTGCCCTTTCCAACTGGATTTTACTGTGTGAAGTGGCAAAATCCAGTTGGAAAGCGCATTGAAAGTAGATTGAAAGTGGATTTAGTGTGTGTGACTACAGCCCAAGTGTGCATCACAGAACTCTCCCCGAATACTCAACATGCAGGTGTTCCATGGCAAGAGTTATTGTAAAGAGAAGTTCCAAAATCTAGAAAATTTAAAGCTACTACTTGATTGCTTTGAAATGCAACACTGTAAAACTTCAAAATATCTATATAAATTTGACAGTATTGGGACTTAACAGTTTTTATAGATACAGTGCAATTTAAATATAGACATGCTATGTATATAAATACACGCACATATTTAGTGAGTTTTCCTTATAATCTACAGAAAGCCACTAAAAAAATCAGTACAATTCAAAGGATTACTGTTGTCTTATAGCTACTTTCCTTCTATTCCGAAAGATGGAGGAGCGTAGGTTTCATCAGCTGGGGATATTATCCCATTAGTCACTTACGTTTGGATAATTCTTTTGCAATATCCAATTATCCACTATGTTAATGTCTCACATCTGTGTGCAAGCCTTGCCAATAAGACAACATTCGCATTCAAAAACCATACCAAATACTGGCAGTAACAGAACAAAACCACAGTCTTCCTACCCTGCAGATTCAACTGATTGCAGACACCTACTATATTCTCTTACACCAACATCAGACTGCTGTTGACTGTTCATACCCTGAAGGTTCAGCCAGATCCTACACATATGGACCTGGAAGTTCATCTCTTTGAATTCCATGGGAATTCCATGAAAGGAAAGGTTCTATGTTCACAGAGAACTGTGTTGTAAAAAGCATATTATAACCAGTACCTGATTCCTCCTCACAGTAGCCCTGTTGACAGCAAAGGGGAATCAAACTGGGAGCAGAGGGAATGCCTCAAATCCAAACTTTGGAATGTAAAATAGAGTATTTGAAGTTTAGAATAAGTGTTCAGTCTGCATGTGATGGCATATTTTCTAACATTTATAAGTGAAAATAAGGCAATGCTTGCAAAAACCAAGGAAAACTACCCAAACCCATTATGGCTGCCATCTATAAAATTTTTTACTTGTGCTCTCCCCCCCCTCGACCCCGGTCTTCCTCTCTCCAAGTATAAAACTTGAGCATAGGCAAAGGTGTAAGCCGAAGGGTAGAAGCCTTTGGCTTCAATCTTTGGCTCATGCCCCGTGGCCTTAAATGAGTTGGCCTAAGAATTCAAGTCCAGCCCAAGTTATAGTTGGTTACTTTCTGTTTTATTTAAATTATACATTTTTTTTCGATTACATTTTTTAAAATATGGTTAACTGCTTTGGTCCCCTTTGGAGAGAAAAGCCTCAAATATTCACAGTGAGGTAATAACCCATTACTGAAGGCTACGCTCTGCCCATTGAAAGTAATAGTTGGCTTATTTGATTTTTATCTTACAATATTTGTTTCCCACCTTTCCTCCTAAGAGGCCAAGGCACCTAACATCATATCATAAAACATAGTCATAATCAATAATGCTCCTCAATTTAATGCATACAACAATATAGTCACAACAGTAAATGGCTCAAAGCTCAATACAACAGCAATCTATAGACCATCAATGAGACAGACCATCAATGAGACAGCCATCAATGAGACAATGTTAACACAAAAAATACACGTTAGAACAATTCAGTGTTGAGTGCCCATTTAAAAGCCTGCAGTGAAGAAATTATACAAATCTCCCCAGAAGCTTTATTCTAAAGGGATGGAACCACAACAAATAAGATGGGGGAGCAGGTAGTAATGGTGGGTACACTTGAAGGTACAACTAGCAGTTTCTGAGGTGGTGAACACAAACTGGTTGATGGGCTCAAATAGGCAAAGGCGGGCCTTCACTCTCAAGCAGCCAATCCACCCCCGGATTTAGAATCCAGGATAATGATACTTCTTTTGATTAAAGATATATTAAAAAAAAATCACTGCCCTACCACATGTTAGCCATAGTTCAAAATATACCTCAATAGCAGCTGTAAGTTGTAAAACAGCATGCTATATGCTACAAGGTGTTCATGTGTGTGCATTTCCATACATAGGTGCTCAATATTAAGTGTTTGACACCAAGAGCAGTGAATGAGAATACTAAAACACAGAAAGCTTTTCTCACCTTTCCCACCCAAGAGCTAGGATGTATGTGAAACAGTATAAACAGAATGCCTTGGTACAAATGGCATTTTAACGTAACAGCTGAAGACAGACTCTATTAATGGGCAAAACGTCTCTAATCAGATTTATTGTAAAACTTATTTGTCAAGACTTTGAAAAATTAGAGAATTTCACAAATCTGAACCTTCATTAAGAGCCAGCTGTTTCACAGGACTCACACCTCTAAGGTATAAAACCATCCATGTTTTGAGCGAACCTCATGCTCAAAGTCCCTATTTCTGAAAAAGTACCATGTTCTGGCTATCCTATAAACCATTCACAAAGAGCTTGTGATGGAAACGGCAAGATCTTGTGTCCCATTAACACGCATTAAATACAACAAAAGTGACTTAAACATGATTTTTCATAGTATGGAGGTATGGTATAAAGACAGCTAGACCTGTTGTCTTTTGGAAGAATAAAAGCATTTTTTCTTCTGCCACTGGTCACGTGGAGACACAGAATGTTCATGGACATTTCAAGTGCTGAGCAAGAGGGGCCAGACAAAGTTGAACAGTGCAAGTGCTGAGGATACCGTGAAAGATCAACATGGCACAGACTGAAAAGGACTACTTCATGCTGAGTCTAAAAATAGGAAGACCTCTTATACAAGATTAGCAGAAAGGTATAAGAAAAGTCTCCCTAGCATCCCAACAGTGCAACCAATAGTAGTCCCCACAGGAAGCAGCTAATATGTGCAGCTGGCATTATTAAAGTGTTTTATACACAGCACACCCCTAAAACAGAGATCACCACATTGGGTAAATTTATCGTTACAGAGCAATTAAACTCAAAGTTATTGCCCAAGACTGTCCTTACAGTCTAATTTTTTTTAAGAGGCCCACAGCAAGTTTCTCAAGTGAGCAGATCACTGACCTGATAGAAAGCAGTGCTCTTATTACCCATCAGGGCTGGAGTTCATTTGATGATCTCTGCTTTGTGAGCCATTCGCTTTTATGGGCCCAAGCTGCCATCTCCAAACCACAGACTTTGAAGTCACACCATCAAAGCAAAATGATTCTAATCAGGGGAAAGTGGCTGAAAGGTTCCAGGCCTAAGGCATTAAAAAAATTCTTTATGAAGATTTTGATAGCTTAATGTTCTGGCTATGCTCAATAATCTTATTTAAAGGAAGCAAGATGTAGCTCATTGAGTGTAATGTCCTGAACCTACTTATTATCTGGTACTTACAGAGTGCCATAAATGTATATGCAGCTCACAGGGCTGGAGGAAACTAGAACATTCTTGTCTTGATATGCTTTGAAATCTAGTTTGTGTCAGTAATGCACACAGTAATCCCACATTTCATGACCTATTCTGCCAGTTTCTGTAGGACAAAGCATTATGGGTCAGTTGTTTCCTTTCGTACATTTTATGCTAAATTATGAAAATATTGCTCAACACTGGAGCATATAATTACATTACTCTACTTTTATTTTTTTATTTTGAGATTTATACCCCACCCCTCTCCCACATGTGGGGCTCGGGATGGCTCACGAAATTTAAAAAAATACAACAAAGCCATAAGCATCATCATTAAAACAGCTAAAACACTGAAATTCTCCCAGCACTTAAAAAATGTTCAAAAGAGAAAACATCTGGCAAACCAATAACAGCTGAAAACAGAAGGATTAACGGAAGGCCTACTGGAACAATTCCTTCTTGCATGCTGTCATGACCCCTAGTAGGTTGCCATCTTCCTCTGCCACCACTCTAGACTTAGGGTCCCTTGGAAAGGCCCAAAGTACCCTCCCAAGCCCTACCGAAATGCCTCTTTTAAGCCAAGAAATATAAGCATGATGACCAGGCAGAGAATATTAAACAAATGGTTTATTAATACAGTAATGGGGCAAGGAAAACAAGACGAGTTGCTTAAAATATATAACAGTGTCTAAAAGTAAAATAAATAACTCTAACGTGGCTACCTATTTCACTTAACTGGTTACTATTCAAGGCTTACTCTGTCCCAAGTGAGGGAACTTTCTCTCAGACCAGAGTGTCCCCTCAGTTTAGCTCTGTAAGAGGAAAGAATGCAGAAGAGAAAGAACACAGTTCCACAGCCCACAAAGCTTAAGTCACAATCTCTTCACACAATCCCTGGACCCTGATTGGTTACAACCAAAACTAAGTGTTGTAGGGATTGTAGGCTGTGTCGGCTTTCCACTCCCACACAGGTATCCTGGATGGCCTAGGCCTCTAGGCCTTGTCTCCCAGTCCTACACAGATCATAACACATGCCCTGTGGAACTTCAACAGGTCCCACAAAGCATGTGTCTCCTCTGATTCCACCAGGATGGAAAAACCTCTCGTTCTAATGGAAACAAGACAGACTTCCCAAGCACCAGATACTGTCCAAAAAATTGCACAATGATGAGCACAAGCAGCATGGGGAGAGTTATATATAGAGAGGCAGGCCTTCAGGTATTCCAGTCTCAGACCATTCAGGGCTTTAAAGTTTATCCAAAAAAAGAAGGGGGGGAAAACTAAACCAACCAAGCAAAAACCTCCAAAGGAAGTTTAGAAAACTTATTAAGGGCCGAAAGTTAAAAACATAAGTATAGTCAAAAGAGTGTTTTATTTCAAAGACATATAAAAAACTTCTAGGGGCCGGAGTAAAGGCTCATAAAATGTTAAAAGTGACAAATGCACAAAAAGGACAGTGTATGACCTGACGCGTTTCGGTTCACAAGAGCCTTCTTCAGAGGTCAAATAGTACAAAGTACAAAACACACCAAGCAACAAAGTCCCTGCAGCTGCTGCTAAAGCAACATTTTTTAAAAATCTGCACAGCTAGTCAATCAGTAGCCTTACTGGCCCTGCCCACTTCCTAAAACACTTGGTGGGCACCAGAAACGGCGTCTGCGGGCACCACGTTGGGGACCCTTGGTCTGACTGCAGAATGCTGGACCTGATCCTACCAGAGTTTGTCCATCTCCATTCCCACCCAACCCTTAGTCACCAACTTTTCTTTATATTATGCATTGATGCAATTTCAAACGGCTTTTCCCACACACTACTTTCTACAGGAACACATTTGTTAATGTATCCCAAACAGATAACGAAAACCAAAACCACTTCCTTATCAGCTTATGTGAACTCTCTGCCCAGTATTGTGTTTTTGGAATGCTTTTGTTTGTGTATATTGAATTATGCTGTGGCTTTGCAGGTATCTATTTTAATAACATCGTGCGCCATCTTGAACAATTTTGGAAAGGCAGGATTATAGTATTTTAAATACATGAAACATCAATCTAGTGATTTCAAGTTTTCAATTAGAAGCTCCCAGATGCTCACAAAGCAGGTTTTGATTGTTGGATGTGCTTTGCTCAATGTGCTCTGCAAATGAGCTGGCACCCTCTCGCTAAGGAAAGGTCCCTGCTGGTTGAGGAGGAGATGCAAGTTAACTCTCCGTGTGCTGAAGTAGGCTCCGCTCTTTTGTCTGTACATCAACCTTGCTTCTACTTATTTTTTTAAAGGGGGAAGGAAAGAAGAATCAAAGGGTGAATCAATCTGGTTATTGCAAGATAGAGAAGATAGGGAATAATCACAGAACTGGAAGACTGAAAGCTAGATTAGAAAAAAAAATGTTAACAGGTTTAGATACCATTCTAACAGCACTAGTTAGCCTCAAACCATCGGAGAGTAATCTAGAACACAAACAGCATTTTAACATAAACAATATAGAAGGCAGTATTCGAGAGATGCTTAATCAAAACAGGTTGTTATATTTTCAGCTGGAAATTGTCATTCCCCATTCTTTTTCCCCAGAAGGTCAAAAGGGGCAATCCTATCATAGCTCTACCTTGAATTTCCCAGGCATTACATATACACAGAACAAGAGGCACTGAGAAAAATATGTTTCTCCCACCCCCACCTCCTTTCAACAACTAGCATGAAGAGCAGATGTCCAGAACTCAGAAACCAGCACAGCATACTGTGTCAATTTAGATAGTTTCCAATAAAAGGCATTACATAGCTTCTTCTTCCAAATATAAATATTGTATTGGCCCAAAAGGATGGTAACCTTGAACACTAGACAATCCCCTTAAAGGGTAGGGGATATCCTGTATGTAACATGAATGCAAATAAGACATCCTGCTCTTTTTCTTGATGGCACATGTGGAAAAATCCTTATGCTCCATTCAGGTAAAGGAAACAATCAGCAGAAAGGAAAGCTCATCACAGCCAAAAACTGACACATTCCTGGATCCTGGGAATATGGTAGCACTGACATTCTTGAGTTCAGTATCCAGACATGACCATCTCCCAAGTAGTAGACACCATCATGTGGCAAGCTTCTTCTAAGTGGTGACGATGAATAAGTGACTTTTATTTTCCACTTTACCTCTCAATAGGTGAATGAGAAGGATGGTAAAATGAGATGAGCCCAATTATCACAGAAAGTCTACCAAAAAACCAGTGGTAAACAAACAAACAAAAGTATTACTTATCCTTATTTGTTTGGGAAAATCCTGGCAGAGAACAAGATTGCCATGGAGTTGATCGTCAATAGTTTTAAGCTGATTTTGCCTGCTTACCGCAGCACAGAGGCCAACTTTAGAGAAAATGTCAGACAAGCCCTGAATTGTAGCTTCTAGAAACTGTGCAGCTGGAATTTCACAACACATTGTCTTGTTATTAAGATGCTAAAGCGGTTTAAGAAGATTTGTTCAAATGAGGCTTGGCAATTTTTCTGAATAATTTAATACCCTGAATTAAAGGTTTTGGAATTTTTGCACTGTTGTGTGGCTCCCCTTCCAAGCATGACCACAGTTTCTCCCTCCTTTCTCAGAAGTGACATTGGCAGAAACATATTGCATGATCCTTGCAAGCAAGCGGGAATGCTTCCACTTCAACTGTGCTCATTCAAGAAGAGTAAAGGAGCATAGGAGAGCTCTGTCACTTAGGAAAATTCCTTTTAATATACTTACCTCTCCCTTTTTTTATATATAAAAAATTCCATTTTCCAGTTTTATCGGGAGGGATTTTCCCTGCACTCTATTAAATGCACTGTTGACTTCAAAGAGTTAAGAACATCATTTCCCACATTTCTGTTCTTTCCCCCCCTAGCAATTACCATTTGCATAATTCAATTACAGTTATATTAAAAAAAACCCTCTGCTTGGCAAGACAATCACCTGCCCCTTTAAGCTGAAACATTATGAGCCAACAGTCTCCAATCTCTGCTGATTAACAACAGCATATTCCAAATTTATAGGGTCTATTACCAGCCATCTGAAGAGCAGCCACTGTGCCAAATCTCTCTTCCTAACTTCTCCAGGGAATCCCTTCTCAGATGCTCTTTTCACAACCGGTAAACAACACTTTATATCTTTTGCACAGATAGCAGATAATTACCATATGGTTCAAAACATGCTAGCTCCATTCACTTTCCCACAGTAAACTTCCTTCATTATGACAGCTAAGGGGCACCCAGGGACCTAAAGTCTATAATGTAGCCCCCTGTAGGCTCGGTGGTTTCAAAGGTCAGTGTCTATTACAATAAAAGTTCAGAGCGAGAGTAAGCGACTTTGTAAGAAATTATTTTTATAGGCCAGCAGGAAAAGGAGGAGAGGAGGAGAGAGAGATCATGGCAGGTAAATGAGGGAGAAGAATCCACAAGATGTCACTCCTTTGTACCGACATTTCTTTTTTGCACTGCGTGAACTACGGTAACAAGGAGGATATTGGAAGCTGGAAGAACAGCTAAACATGTTCATGGAGTGAAGTAAGTGACAGCAAAATATAACGCTCTATGATTCTTTAACCAGGCTGAATACATAACCATGATCTAAAGGCTGGGGTGGGAGGGGGGCTTTTGCAAAACATTTTCATCATTGTTAAAAGGTACCCAACTCTCAGTGGTATCTGTGGAGAGAAGCAACCATCATAAAAAGTGTCTGCTATTCTGAAAGCCCTAAGGAATCTTTGCAAGCCATGATAGGGGGCATTATGTTGATTGTGATGAATCTATAACTGGTTCTTTCTGTCTACTTGGACTAACAGAATTCCCACTCCTTTTTTTTTGTTAATGATTTTTATTGTTTTTCAACACATAACATGGACATCAACAAAAACATACAACAAACAAACAAAACATTAATGTGGAGTGCTTTCCATTGGTTACGCTTAAACTTTTCTTTTTATACAACAATCGTTTCTTTTTGAACCTATTTTATTACTTTATGTATGCACATATAATAACTACAGTTTATCTTTCTATTTATGTTTTCTGGTGGTTATAATATAGTTCACTTGAGATAGTTCTCAATCCATTTATAAAGTCTTGACCATTTTTTTGAAAGTATCTTTTCTTTTGCCTTGTAGTAACAAAGTTAACGTGTCCATCTCAGTTGTTTCTAATAATTTGTAAATTATTTCTTCTTTTGATGCTGTTTCTTCTTTTCTCCAATATTTAGCATACAGAATTCTAGCAGTGGTTACAATACATATAATATATAAGTATCCGTTTTTTTGTATTTTTCTGGTATTATCTCTCCTATATTATAATCCTGTTTTAGGGTGGCAAGATTCGATGTGTGCCAAAATCAGTTGGCTGCCTGAACTGCCACTCAGAAATGGGTCCCTGGCCACTGGCTGCGTTGCCTTGCTGCGTTGGCTCAGTCCTGCCCACACAGTTGGTGGTCAGCCTCTCGCCCTCAGTATGCAGGGAGCTGCCAGACAGGATGGACACTCCAGCAGCTGGAGGCTTAGGAGGTGGAGGCCACTCCTGCCACCGCCGTGGTGGTCATCGTTGGCCCCAGACAACTTCAGGGAGCCGCTCGCCCTGCGACCAGCCGGGGGCCGGTGCACCGCCAGGGCAGGGAACCAGTGGTGGGGCGCTCCCTTGACCTTGGGGTCTGGGGAGGGGGCAGAAAGTGGGGGACCAGACTCACTGTGCTCCGAGGCAACAGGCTGCCCGGGCCGTTCAGCAAGTGCAGGGTCATCGGCCCGAGGCTGGTCCTGCCACTGCCTTCTTGGGCCACCGTGGCCAGATGCATGGATCAAACAACAGATTAAAAAATGTTAAATTATACACATTTATTCTACCCTTCCTTGAAGGAGCTCAGATGAATGTCTATTGTTTCCTCCCTTCCCCTTTGTCTCCAAACTATGAGGTGGATTAGGCAGAGAGAGAGCGAGAGAGTGGCTAACTAAAAGTCATAGAATCACAAACCTGGAAGGGGCGACACAGGCCATCTAGCCCAACCCCCTGATCAATGCAGGATTAACATAGAGCATCCTTGACAAGGGTTTGTCCAGCTGCTGCTTAAAGACTGCCAGTGAGGGGGAGCTCACCACCTCCCCAGGCAGCTGATTCCACCGTTGCACAACTCTGACTGTAAAAAAGTTTTTCCTAATACCCAGCTGGTACTTTGCCACCTTTAATTTAAACCGATTCTTGCGAGTCCTCTCCTCTGCTGCCAACAGGAACAGCTCCCTGCTCTCCTCTAAGTGACAGCCCTTCAAATACTTCAACAGAGCAATCATGTCCCCCCTCAACCTTCTCTTCTCCAGACTGAGCATTCACCCAAGCAAGCTTCATGGCTGAGTAAGGATTCGAATTCAGCTCTTCTGTCCTAATTCAACACGTCTAGTATTACACCAGATTGACTCTAAATATCCTTTTCCAAGTCCAAATGAAATAGCTAAATAAGTAGCATCGGCTTAAATTTATGCCTCCTCGATACACAAATTCAGCTTTGGACTTTAGTGAATCACTGTAGGAAGGAGCTCTTCCATTGGGGGCGGGACATTGAGGATACCTCTCTGTGCTCAGTCCGATGTCAGTATTGCTGATCCATGCAGGCTTACCCAGAAGTAAGACTCACTGAACCCAACTGAACTTATTTATGAATCAGCACACAGTGCATTCTAATGCAAACTGGACTTGCTCTCAAGTAAATGGAGGGCAAGCTTCTGGATGGTGGACAGATTTCTAGATGTAGCTGCAGGCATCGTAAACCCTACGAGAGTGCTCTCACATCTTCTGCTCCTTTTTTTTTTTATAACTTTGTCATAAAGCTAGACTTTTTTTAAAAAAAAAAAAAGAAGAAGGGAGAACTACCATCTGAATAAAGTACCCTTAGCAGACCATGCATGTTTTACAGTGTAATCGTATGCAGTTACTCCAGTCCAAGCCTGCTGAAATCAATAGAGTAATTCTGAATAAGATTTCAAGGGGAAACAATTCATGCTGGATGTAAATGAAATGTAGCTCGGAATTTTAACATAATTGTTCTTTGTTTTTTAGATGGCAGATGCATGTCAGAGAGTGCCACCTTGGAAGAGGCGTTGCCTTCTGTGTGAGGAAGGGGCGTGCTGATTAGTCAAAAAGAGCACCTGCCCCCAGCCATTTTAAATAAATAAGAACTTATGTTAAAGAAAACAAATGACACTTAAAAGAACTGATGCTACAAAACTATTCAAGTGCACCTTGGAGTCAATGAAAAGGTTTTATCGGATGTATCATCTAAACAGTGAAACTCGACTTCTAGTTTATAAAAAACATTTGTAAGTCACTGTTCAGCAACAGAGTGCCCCCCAAAGTAGCTTATAAAACCATGGGGATCTCGACGAACCCATGGATAAAATGCAATACAATCTGAATTTCATACTGTCAGACCGAACAAACAATAAACCCTTGTGAACTAACAGATTTTCTGCATCATGTGATGCCATCGGTATATTCAAACCATTCTTTTAAAAATGGGCACACATTTTAGCTGGTGATAATGAAAGTTACAAACAACCTAGCCACGTTCATTAAATAATTAATTTGCAAACATATAGTCAAAAATTTGAGAAGGTCCAAAAGGCAGAGACACGCAAGGAATTGCAAAAGGCCTCTTTTTTAAAATTAAATGAATGGTGTAACTGTATGGAGTTCATCATTAGAGTAACATGACCGGAAGGCAGGGTAAGAAAGAAGAGGCTAGAAGGGCTTTTATAATGATCCTTGTCTGAGCACTTCTAAGGCTGTGAACTTGTGTAACAACGACAACAACAAAAAAGCAGACAAGCAGCCAATTTGTATGAAACCAGGAAGACGGTTCAATGGTGTTAGCCATATACAGAAAGTCAATACCTAATGAAGCACTGGGTTGTTTCACTTTAAAGGCGGAGATTCCTGTGTAGTGTTACCAGGCATCTTATTTGAAAGGAACATCCATGTTCAAGAGCATAGTCTTGCTCATCCAGTACATGCAAAAGGACTGCTGTAATCCCTGAATCCCGAAAATGCTCTTCCTCACTCAAAGGTACTTACAAAATGTTGCTACCCTAAGAATATTTTGAGATGTGACAGCAAGAAGGGGCATGAAGAACAACTGAGTGCACGATCAATCTTGTCCATCTACCCAGGTGGAACATCTGCAAGCAGTCCTTACTAGGGAAACCATCCAAGATCAGATTTGGACCAACACAGATATGTAGCAAACAAGAAACGCAGATCAATTATACATTTTGTTCCCTTCCCATGTCCAACCAAATGTTGCTGGTGTGCTCTGTCTGCATCATCACACATTAAAAATGTAGCCAGCTGTCCCTTTTCCTCCCCATCCCAAATGACTTCCTTTCTGAACTAGGAAGGAGAAAACAGAACAAAAGAAAAGCAGTAGTACAGTCTGTGATAGGCACAATGGCATGAGTTCACTGTGGTAACCAACATCTCTGCCCCTTCCAAGTGTTCCAGTTCTACAAAGGAATCAACAGCTGTACAACAGGGAGATAGAGTTCATAATAAGGGCCACTGTGACATACATCCAAACAAACAGATGTGAATGTACACTGCTCCAGAAGAATTTTCTCAGTTACTTCAGAGTGACCATGTATATGGGTAAGCCAGCATGTGGGTAAGCACATGGGTATTTGCCAGCAGTATCTAATGAAGCAATGTCCCTTGCTAGACTAGATAGTTTAAAAATAGCAAAGTAATTTAAGACCAGCCTTTAGTCTAAGCCATTTTACTAAAACACAACAGAAACCAAGATTAAAAGTATCCAACATTTGCTATGGCTTGCCTTTTCATGCTTTCAAAAACCAGCATAAGGAGAGATTCTCAGGGGAATCAGCCAAAATATTTACATTAGTTTCTGGAGGAAGACATCCCAGAACTCTTCATTGTTCCAGCAGACAGGAAGACTGTTAACTGAGAACAACAGACATGTTTCCAAGCACATTAATGCTCACTCCTCCGAGTTACTCAAGCAGCCCATCCCTCTTTGATAGATGTCAAGCTAGGTGTTGAACAAATTGTCCAAACCGAAACTACAGATTATCCTAATCAAAACTACCTGTGGTTATTGAACCCTCAGGTCATGGCTGGGTTCTTCTCACTCTGCTATTGATTTTTCATACGCTAGAAACATCCATCCTCTCAAAATCCATGTACCCCAAGTCGCTTTCTTCTCAGTCATTCATTGCATAAGAAGTTAAACAGTAAAGCCTTTGTCCAGGACCAGTTTTGCCTCTGTTAAAACCCACAGTTGTTTCTTGGCCTGCTGCACTAATACATTGACTGGTTCTGAACGAAATGGTCCCAAATCACCCAGAGTAGTCAGATGTACTCCAAGACCCGTATCTCAGAAGGCTTGCAGTAAGCCTTGACAGTTACATAGGGAGAACTAAACACAGCATGCCTTGTTATTTTATTCACTCAGCAACTCGATTTCTACCAGGTGAAATAGGGCACTTGTCCTATTTATCCCTTAATTACAAGGCCCCTCTACTTGCTAATACCTTAAATTGCTTGGTAGGTGTCCTTGGCTCAGCAGGCAAGGTGGAATTTCTGTGATTACAGTAGAAAATAAGAAGAGAAGGAAAGAAATCTTTCTCTGCAAAGGCCGGAAGAGCTAAGCAGAAATGCTGCTGGCCTGTCTCATATGATACATGCAGCTTAAGTCAGGCCTCACAATAAAAACACAATTTGCAAGGTCTGGACTCAGGAGTATTTGGTCTCATGTTACCAACAAGCATGTGCCAAACTTATGAAAAGCACAACATCAGAAGTTGGTTCGTTGCCTTTCTGATTTCTCAACAAACAGCTTTTCCTGGATGCAGCAAGAAAGATCAGTGTGAAGAGTAGAGCTGTACGTAGAGACGCCAGCTCTCCACGGGCAGCTGGCAGGGGCACAGGCTGTCAAAAACAGCACCAAATGTCACTTCCGGGTAAGTGCCCAGAAGTGACATCACTGCATCACATGCCCCCCTCCCTTTTGGCTCCTACTGTTCATTAAGTAGTGGCTGGAGACCAACACCAGATGGTTACCCATCAAAATGAACAACCTGGCAAACCTGGTTGTATGACTGTGCTCTTTTTAGTTCCTTTTTGCCATCATGCATTGTTCTTTTAGTTAGTATAGCTTTAAAAGTGTTACAGGCATAACACTTTTAACAGAAGAAATTTTGCCAGAAGATCCTGCCCCCTATCTAATTATTAACTCACCATTAGCTATTATTAGCAAAGACAAATTACATTAATGTGAACAGCATAAAATACTGACCTACTTCTAGGGGGTGATCTTCTTGGGGCTGCTGGGTTTTCTAATTTACTTGTCCTTTTAAAATGCTGGTATTCTCTTAGCATGTCCAACAAACATAAGTCAGAATGCATCAAACAAGCAGGATTCACCAAGTGCTTTTGATAGTGAGTCTGTTGCTCACCCTTCCTCTAAGGAGGACAAAACAGCTAATGATGTTCTCTCTTCCCTATTTCACTCTCACAACAACTCTGTGAGGCGAGGCTGTGTGTGTGGTGCCCACAAGTTACCGGGCAAGTATCATGGCAGAATGGGGACTTGAATCTGGGCCTCCCAGACTCTCATCCAACATTCTAACCACGGAAGCACATGGCAGACATCAACCACCTGTGTAGTGTACCTGAATGGCAGGGTTCAAGTGCATGGAGCTGCAGCTCTGCAAACGGAATAAGCTCACCCTAGTTTGAAGGTCCACCAAAGCCTTAGCCCAAATACATTTTGAAGTGGCAGGATATTTGAAAAGGCACTTGATGGCAAGGATTCCTTTGGTGGCTATTTTTATTTAACGTTGTCCATTACCCAGTGGTTCCCCAAGAGAAACCATTACCCAGTGGTTCCCCAAGAGAAACCATGTACGTCTAGTAGTCCCAGAAGGCAATTTTTCAAAGTGTAACCTGCTTTGTAGGTACATGTACACACCTTGCATTCAACATTAAAACACTGAAGTCTGAACTTCCTTACTTCATTTCCCCTTTGAGGAGAATGGGCATAAGGATAGGACTCGCAATAACGGGTTTAAATTAAGGGCAGGAAGATATTGGCTGAATCTTAGGAAAAACTTTTTTATAGTAAGAGTTGTTCAACAGTGGAATCAGCTGCCTAGGGAGGTGGTGAGCTCCCCCTCACTGGCAGTCTTTAAGCAGCGGCTGGACAAATACTGGTCAGGGATTCTCTAGGCTGATCCTGCATTGAGCAGAGGGTTGGGCTAGATGGGCTGTATGGCCCCTTCCGACTCTGGGATTCTGGGATTCTAAGTATATCAGACTTTCGAACATCCAATGATCTGATTACCTATGGTGAGTAAAATTCTCTTCCAGGTACCCATGCAGCAACCGTTACAAAACTCGGCTCTTTTCACCTACATAAGATTGTGAGGGCAGGATGGTTAGGGGATAGTAGTTAGTAGTTAGGGGATAGTATCCCATTTTTATGGGATAGTAATTTTTCAGGACTTATTTCAAGGGCTGTGTGACACCAACAGTCATGTAGTATGGTGAAAGTGTGAGTGTCATTCCATACAGGAAACAGTCTGTGGCAAGTAGCTTCCCATACCATTCAGACAATTTCAACCATATGTGCCCCCCCCCCAATAAAATTGTGGTAATCTGCCTAAACTCAAAAACTCGGCAATTATATATTGTCAAAAACTGGCTAATCTGTATGGAAATCACTTTCATGCAACATGTCATGGACTGACATTTTCGCAGCCCATCACGCATGTTAACACCACCAGTCATGTAAGATATGAACCAAGACTTAAATGGTTTGATAAAAATGAAGTCACTGCTGCTGTGAAGAAGGCCTTTGTAAAGCTGAACATGCTTTCCGAGTTCTTTGCCAACAGAAAAAAAGAGCTTGGATTCTTCGTCCTGCTCACCCAACTCTCAAATCTGCTTCCTTCTAAATATTTACATACAGCTTTGCTGCATTTCTAATTCTTTTCCATTTGGCCATTGATTCAGATTCTTCTCATTTCCATATTTTTCAACATGCAATTTCATTGCTTTTGATCCAGTTCCCATTTCTTCTCTCTCTCATACACCGCCACCCAGCCATCATACAGTTTCTACATTTTGAACTGAATTTTATTGGTTGATAAAGGGTTGTTTGAAAGGCTTTCAGAGAGAGAGAGAGAGAGATGGCTGAAACACAGAGCCTTAGTGGATTGCTTAATCACATTTCTCACCTAGAACTGGTATAATAAGGATGATCCATAGGGTGTGAATCCAGGATGCTATGAGTGAAGATGAGCTAATGGACCTTGGCCGGACTTAATTAGAGTTTCCAAGCCAAGTCCTTTCCCTCATCTTCTGGTCACAAGAGCAGCAGCCTCTCTGTTCTATAATAGCTGTCAACCTGCTCTGAGCAGTTTATCTTCATATTTCCTATTTTTCACATTGGTTTGGCACTAAAGTAGCATTTATATTACAGAAAGAGAAAAGCTTCTTGTTCTACCCACCTGCAGCCCCAAGCACTGCATTTTTTTTCTTCAAGAGAACTGTCAAATGTTGAAACAGGATATGTCTTAAGAGCAAGTATTCCAGAAAACTTGTTTTTGGAACACGGGAACTCAAAAGGATAGAAAAGGTGGCCCATGTTGCAGGACATAAAGGATGGTTTTAGACAAGCAATGTGTCTGGTTATTTTTCTTTGTTTGCATACTTGGAGAAGACATCGAGTCAGTTTTGCAATAAAAAAAATGCACTCATCCTGGATGGAAACCCAGAGCGGTTGTTCTTCCTTGCTCTCTTCATCCCCCCACAAATGAGGGGAGGGTGATCCTCCTGGGAAGCGAACTCCATAGTTTTGGTGCCACTGCTCAGAGGACATGGGCAGGCATTCACCACACTTCAGATGGTGAAGGCACACACAGTATCAGAAAAGGCAACCCTTGATGTATCCTGGACCCAGATCATCCTAGGAAAGCTGGAAATAGTGACAACTAGTGACACCATTAGCCATCGTAATAATACCTAAAATTTGATCAAAACCAGCTCTTTCTTCAAATTCCACTAAAGAGAAAGCTCAGTCATTTGATTTACAAGCGACTGTTCATAAGCAGCAAACCTCTGAATTCCAATGCATGGAGGCAACATCAGGGCCAGCCTCAGTCACTGTGTCCTGTTGTTGGACCTCCAGAAGAAGTGGTTGGCCACTCTGTGAGACAGGATGCTGGGCTAGATGGACCAACAGTCTGATCCAGCAGGGATCTTCTTATCTCTTGTTAAAGGCCTTCTTCACAACTTTCAGTGCAAGGATAAAAACCAGATCTTTCACAATCAGCCTTCCCTTGTGTTCTGGTGCTTCTCAACAGCCTACTTAAAGATATGAAGCTGCCTTATACTAAGTCAGACCACTGGTCAAGTCAGGTCAGTATTGTATACTTTGACTAGCAGCATCTCTCTAACATCTCTGGTAGAAGTCTTTCATGTTATCTGCAGTCTGATCCTTTTTGAAGTGGTGGTGCTGAGGACTGAACATGGGACCTCCTGCATGCAATGTAGATGCTGTCTCAATGGGCCACAGCCCTTCCTCAAGGATGTCACCCAAGCCACACCCATGACATCCTCCTGAACCAGCAGTAACTGAGAGGACACCAAGCTCCACTTATTGTTCTATATCGGCTACAGCATTTTTGTCCTTACTTCATTTTTTTCTTTACCGAAGTTCATGGCTATTACAATACAAATCCCAAATGTGTACATTTTACATTAACCATACACATTTTTAACTCAGATTTTGCTTTATTTTCTTCTAAACTGAATCCCTGTTGTATTTACCTGTACGCATCATCTCTGGGGGAAAGGGGGAAATAATGATAATTCAAGCCATGAAATTCTATGGTTTGAAAGAAAAGACTCTCTTTCGCCAATATGTATGCCACACAACTTCTTCACCATGTGATAGATGAACAAATGCAGCTTCAAAAGTGTTCAGGTATCACTTCTTGGTAATCACAAACAATCATTTGCCCTGCACCCGAATAGCTCAGAAAAATGCAAATATTTCAAAATATATTGACAATACCTGGCATTGTGAATCTGGAAGCCATGGAAACAAAGTTGGAAAGACACTCCTTTAAGAAGATTCTACCCAATGACTGTCCATATTTTGGGTGAATACCACACCAGCCATATATTACTAACAAGTATGACAATTCACCCATGTGGAAACTCTACCACTTAGTAAAGACCAACATGTTACCACGTAAAACTCCATGATCCCTACTTCCTCTTTTTAGCATCCTGTCAAACTCAGAGTAAGAGGGTAGTCTTAGTCTGCCTTACTCAGGGGAAAGCATGAGCACCAAGGAGGACTGCACACTGCTAACCTGCTTAATTCAAAACAAAACTACTCCAGACGTTTAGCTCAAACTTTTAAATAATAAAAATTGTATTCAGTATAAAAAAAACCCTGATTGTAAAGCTTTAAAAATGCATCTTCAACTTTATAAACAAATAAAATGAAACAACTGAACTTAGTGTCTGTACAATTTGTTGAAAAATGCATGATTAAAAAAAAAATAATACAACACATACAGATGGCCAAGCAACAACAAAACCCCCACCATGTGATAAAGCCTGTTTTCTGTATCATTTCTCATTTGACTGCACTGCTTTCATAAGGTCTAGGTGATTCTTCCAAGTCAAACTAGATTGGAATTTGAAACCTAAATAGCAGTTTGTTGTAGTTTATTGCAATTTAAATACCAGGCGTCTATAGGTGGATAGAAGATTATCTGTAGAAACTACTGTCTTAGATTTCTTATAATTCATAGTTAGGACCTCGTTGATAAAACAGTCTCCAAATGCTATTAATGCAACCTGACCTGAGAGCAGGCTATCAACAGGGTATCACCAGCATTCGTAAGTATGGAGATTGTAAAATTTGCCAACACAGGTGCATGTGAGTTGGGAAACCTGAGCTTATCTAGAAGATCGTTAATGAAGAGGTTAAACTAGGAAGGCACCAAAACGCAACCCTGCCTAACCCCTCTATGCAATTTGAAGGGATCCAACAACAAGCCTTGATTATTAATCCATATTAACACTTCAGATGTTTCATATAGCATGCAAATTAACCAGAGCAAACGGGAAGCTATACCATAGTTAGTGAGTTTCTGCCACATTAACAAGTTTCTGCCACAGACTATTTCTTGGGACCAAGTCGAAGGCCATCTTTAAATCCATACAAGCTACATAAATTGAGCCTTTGGACAAAGATGCATATTTTTTTTAATGAGATAACACAAAGCAGTGGTCCAAAGTAGAATAGCCAGCCCAGAAACCTGCTTGCCCGGGGGCTAATATAGAATTTTCTATCATTCAACTAGATAGCCTATTTAACAGATAGGTTGTGTACAATCTGCCACAGCCGAAAGAAGGCTAATTGGGTGATAATTCCCCGGATGTAATCTGTCCCCTCTTATAGATCGGGACTATAATTGCCCGCTTTCAGCTGTCTGGAATTATATCTGACTCACTTTCATGAAGGCTTCCACTAGTATGGAAGGCCACCAATTAATCTTTTACTAAAAAGCTCTGGAAGTAAGCCTCAAGAACATCCAAGGGAATCCAGCTTTTTTTCTATTCTAGAGGCGGCCAACATATTCCCTCGGCTGTTAAGCTTTTTGAAGCTAAAGTAACTACTCAGCTCCTATATGGCATTCCCTTGTGGGTTGACTTAATAGATGAATACTTAGATTCCATCTGACATAGTTTTCTTTGAAAGTTGTTAGCTGCTCCTTATGGCATAGCTGAGATTACTACTAGAGCCGAGCTTGGGATCCAATCCTTGGAGACAAAAGGCTGGGCCTCTATTTTTAACTACTGATTAAAACTTCTTCTGTTCCCTCCTATGGATATCCTAAGCTTGCTCCTAGGGAACTTATATGCGAATTCCTGGTTTCAGTATGTTGATGCCAAATTTCAACGGCTGGGGCTGGATAGCACCTCTTTGATGACTATGTGCTTTTCTGCAGCCCATTCTCTGATGAAAAAAAGATTATTCCAATGGGATTTAAACAGTACTATTCTCTGAGATCATCGTCTATGCTCTCCTGCTTTACTTTGGCTTTCTATATTCAAAGTCCTGTTGCCCCTATACAGACTTTTTTGACGATCCCAGACTACAGAAGAGCCTTTTCTTCTAGCTAGGTTCAATGTTACCTACCACTGTTCTAAGTGAGTGTTATGCTAAAAAGCCCTATTCTCAACATCTGTCTGGCTGTGGTCTTGGTTCCACTGAAACTATAGAGCATGTCTTTTTCTCTTGTCAAAGATATAAAACACTTGAGAACTCAATATATTGATTCGTTATTACCTGATGTTGACTTGCCTGTTGCAACTAACCTCCAATTCCTGTTTGGTGACTCTGATCCAGCCATTACAGTTTCAGTAGTTAGATTCCTTTTGAGAATGTTTAGACACAACAGACATGAGGTGAACTTAAGGAACTCACATATTACTAAACAAACTAACTAATGTGCAAATTAAGTAGAAGAATAAAGAAATAAGAAATATGATTGGTAAATCTTAAAATCCGTATTACCAGGTACTTTTTATAGATTGTAATACTGGATAACCCAATTGCTGTATTTGTAAAAATGTATTTTATATGTATGTATGTACAATTTTCTTATTTGCTTATGACCAAATGGTCTGCAAGCATTAATAAATAAGGATAAGGATCACACGGCACTCCAGGGAAAATGGTTTCTTTTCCCACCAGTGACGCAACCATTGTACAGGTTCTACAGGTATAGAAAATCGAGACATATCATAGGTAAACCAAGGCTCCAAGTCAACTGGGCCCGTGGGCCATATTGAACTCTAACTTTGTATCAGCTAAGCAGCTTCTCATCTGGCTGGGGTTGGTAAAGAGATTACTTTAGAATAGGAACTGCAAAAATTCTTTCCAGAGAAATATTCTGAAAAGACTTTCAGATTTTTTTTCTCCCCATGAAGAACCAGGGGGAAAGGGGGCCAGTCTCTTGTCCTATCTACCTTTTGCTTAGAATGTGATTTTCATAAATTATATCAGACACCTTTTTTTTTTTAGTCTACCAATGCCTGATTGTAATACAACTTGATATTTCCTTCATTAATTTGTCTGTTACTGTTTCTGCTTCTCTTAAATAACTTCACACACACACAACGTTAACGTCATTCACAGGCGAAGTACTGCAGCTCTGTGCTAGTTAAACAACCATATTTTTCTTTCTTTTCCAAAGGGAGAAATAAAAGGGAATTGACCTAAATGAAGAGCTGCAATTGCAGACCTTTGTTTAGTGCTTCACACAGGCAAACACAAACACAGCGAAAATTACGTGGCCACCCATATGCTCCGCTCCTTGCCTTTACCTACACCAGACGATTACCTCAGCAGCTCAGCTGTGTTATTGAGACATTTTCAGTGTGAAATTTGTTTTTCCTCACTGAACTTTAAGCAGAATTTCAAGTGCCAAGTCTCTAAAGCCAAGTGGGGCTATTAAGAGATAATTACTAATTATGCTAATTTGAGAAGTTGTGCTATTTCTTTCCCTGGTCATTTTATCTGCAAAGCTCTCCAGAGAGAACAGTCCCCATTCAATGCTAATAACCTTTCCCTGCTAAAGCCTTTGGTGGAGGACAGTGTGTCCTAAACCTGGGAATATTTTACAGTTAATCAGGATCTGTGGCAATGAATTAGGAAGGAGACAGACAGAGAGAGGAGAGAGCCGCACTCATGTTAATGAGCTGCTTTATTAATTTTCCTCAGCACCAGAAGCATTTGTGCCCTACACGTCCTTATATTGATACATGTTTTGTTAGCTATTTCAATTTGAAATGAAACACTTCTTTGTGATTTGAATACTGAGTGCCATCAGTGCCTCTCAAACGGCTAACAGAGGGAAAAAGACCTCTCTGTCCTAAACTGGAACTGAAATTCACAGGGTGTTCTGAATGGCTCAGATAATATCCTGGTGCAGCCATAACACTTAACCATGGTCAACACTAACTATAGTTCCTTGCCCCTGGTTAAAACCCCAAATGTGTAATGAAACTGATTTAACCTGCTAGCCCCTCCACCTGCCCCCGTGGATGTTCACAGTGAAATAACATTAAGACTTGTCATCTCGCAAGAAAAAAGGATAGAGAGAAATGGGGAACTGCCTGGCTTGCTTTGTGCATTTCTAACCACGGTTTGCTTAATCCCAAACGTGATTTAGACCTTCAGGCATAGCTCTTAATCATACTTAATAAAACAACCATGGCAAATAGTTATGCCTGTACAGGGCTACAATGCTGATCACCTGATGGAAGATTTGTAGTTCCTCCCACCAGGGTTGGGTGGGAGTTCGCAGCAGCAGGGATGGAAGTTAAATATTTTCGCTACTGTCCTCTGTACCAGACTCCCTCTTTAAACTGCTTGGAGAACCATCATGAGCTGTCCTAAGTCTCAATGGTAAAAATATAGTAACCTTTTTCTGCTTGAGCTATAAATGAACGAGCTGCCATCTCTTATTCCATTTATCCCAGCTTCATTACCCATCTTCTTCTGGTATCTTCCTCTCAAATGTAAACTGAACAAGGAGATCAACTTCCTACAACCATAAACACAATTAGGGTGCTGCTGGATTTTCAACTATTATTGTGTTTCTGCAATTAACTTCAGAGCTGAACCTGTTCTCACGAATTTATGGATTTGCATGTATTTCAGTAAAAGCAACGTGTGGATCTACAACAGTTCATAAGAGGTAGATGACAGGGGTGTCGAACTCAATTGTTACGAGGGCTGGATCTGGCATAAATGGGACTTTGGGGGACCAAGTCATGTGTGTCATAAAATGTAATGCCATGTACCGGAGACATACACTTTATAAAGGGAAAGAGGAAAGAAAAATGGCCTCTTTATGCCTCTACAAGGAGAGCCGTGGTTCAACTGGAGGAAATTTCCAAATATTTTACCCCCCAGTGGTTTATCCCCTAAACCTTCAATCATACTCCCCATGTGTATATTTATATGCCTCTTCATCTCATTCTTGAGCTGGCACACAAACTGAAAAACAGTATAAACTCAGAAATCTAAAACCAAACAATTGAAATACTATAACAAGAAGCAATAGAGAGGCTGAACAGCTAATTAACATGTAACATGATGAAGATGTTCATACAAATTCATAGCAGCCAGCTTTATTCAAGGAGGGGTTTTTTGGGGGAGGGGGGTTGCTAGCAGTGCATATCCAAATTGCCATCAGGCAAAGCATCCATAACACTCCAGCAAACTTCTAATTCAGATTCACCAGAATATAACAACAGCAACACTACTGTATTCAAAGAGTGTTTTTTTAATTGACCCACAGGCCAGATTAGAGACCTTGTTGGGCTGATTCTGGCCCACGGGCCGTATCTTTGACACCTCTAGTATAGGAAGTGGGGGGAAAGAACAGAGCACAACTTCTCATGAACAAACCATGATCTTTGTGCTGCCTGTGACCCAGGACCTCCCAGCATCCTCTGGCTGCTGCACGTTACAAGGAAGTTAAGGGGACATTCTGAATAAGCTGTCTCCACTAGTAGAAACCACCTACTAGTTTGTCCTTTCCCAATCCTTTTGCATCCTCACAAGACACGACTGAGTGGAAAACAAATTACAAAAATCTAGTCTCAGAAACTGAGTAGGACTTGTCAACATGGCAGGGGACATGTGTAGGTCTCCTGTCTGAGACCTACCAGAAAAAGGCAAAAAGGCCTTTAGTAGCAGCTCTCGGTGAAATGAACCTTTTAAAGCCTGCACATTCCCCAGTGGAAATGTCTCAAGTTGAATTAGAAGCTTTCATTCTTTGCTCTGACATATCCATAAGTGGTTTTGCTTTGGTAGCAAGTAAACAGTAATTGCTACATAAATTATGGGACATTTGGTGAGGACCTGCTCTTCCTAGATGGATAAATCTTATTGGGTCTCCAAGCAGGAGATTGAAACAGTGACTTAGAAGAACTATAAAAAGGAACAAGGAAATAAATATTGGATTCATATTTATTCTAGTTTGTTCTCGAGTAGACAAAGCATTACAAGAGCTTTGCCCGTGTCCTTGTTACCGCCTGTATTGTAACGAAGCAGATAAAAAAAGGGACAAAGTGCAAACACCTGGCACGCATCTGAATGACAAGCTGAAAACCACCTATCTTCTAAGGCTACAGAAAAGAAAACTTGGGGATTTTAGTTCTATGGGTAAAACTAGAGGAAATACCACAATGGGTGGGAATGAAGCATTCGAAAATGTAGTAGCCACAGCAGAAGAGGAGGAGATTTGACTTTCACTACCCAAAGGAGTCTCAGAGCAGCTTACAATCCCTTTCCTCTTCCCCCTCCCTGTGAGGTAGCTGGGGCTGAGAGAGCTCTGCCAAGATCTGCCTTTGAGAGAACAGCTCTGAGAGAACTTGTAACTGGCCCAAGGTCACACCAGCAGCTGCATGTGGAGGCACGAGGATGGATGGAAGTAGGCTATTCGTATTACTGAGAGATAATCCATCAGCCATCACAGTGATGCAGTCCTTGCCCCAAGGAGTTTACAGTAAGCCCTTACACAACACAGAGAAGGCCAAAGATCCCCAAATGCAGTGATAATAAAAGAAATGAGCCACAAGATAGTAGTAGAATATCCAGAGGCAGCGCCAGATTTTTGTCTTCCTGGGGGGGTTGATGCAAGAGGTCTCCATTTAGTGAGTGTTGCAGAACTTCCTCTGCAACATGGGTTCTGGGGCACTCTCATACATTTACATTAGATGAGAATCTGCGAAGTCTGTGATTGGACCCTCCAAGTGTTTTTGAAATGCTAACAGAACCCAGAAACAACAGGAGGGCTGTGTGAGAGAGGAGACTTAAACCTCATCCCCAGAGGTTTTCATGAAATTGACCCCCATGCTGTGTTATTGGCCCTCGAGCAGAAGAAAATAAAATAGATATGTAAAGGTAAAGGTTCCCCTGCTCGAAAGCCAGTCGAATCCGACTCTAGGGTTGCGGTGCTCATCTCCGTTTCAAAGCCAAAGAGCCAGCGCTGTCCGAAGATGTTTCCATGGTTATGTGGCCGGCATGACTAAACACCAAGGCGCACGGAATGCTGTTACCTTCCCACCAAAGTGGTACCTATTTATCTACTTGCAATTTCTTGCTTTCGAACTGCTAGGTTGGCAGGAGCTGGAACTAAGGACAGGAGCTCACCCCGTCATGTGGCACTCTTGGGTCTCGAAATGCTGAACTACTGACCTTCCACAGCCTGCAGTTCAGCGTCTTAACCACTTGAGCCACCGCAGCTCCCAATAGATATGAGGGGCTGACAATTGAGAGGGAAGTCAGTTTTGATTGCACTCAGTGTGAGTGGGGAGCCAGCCAAACAGGAAGCAGCAAAGGAGTCTGGGGGCTCGTTCACTGATAGCGTCCTCTGACGTTTCCCTCAAATGTGTGCAATTCTAATCGACTACTAAGGTCCTTTCTGCACTAGACCTTAAATCCGGGTTCAACCCTGTCCCCGAACTTACATTCTACACTACACACGAGTTCACCTCTGTAATTATCTCGGGGTATTTTTTGTTTCCACGTTACACTGAGGTCACCCCAGTTTCACCCCACACTTGTTCTGGGATAAGCGGATGCTGTTATAACCAGGGATAAATGCAAGGTATTGTGTCGCGAGTTGAACTCTGATAAAACCAGCGATGAGATCCAAGTGCGGAAAGGACCGAAGTCTGCTTCTGTAGCTGAGGCTGTTCTCAGAACTGTTCAGTTCAAGCTGCAGCGGGCTTACAATGGGGCTCCTTTCTCCACCACTCTTAATTTTTTTCTTTGGAAATCTTCCTTTCGGAGAGCCTTGATCTCCCTGACAATTACAGCGCAGGGACGTTAACTCCTGGAACACGGAATCCACCCTGCGCAAGCTGTGTAGGTAATATGCAGAGGCTTGCTGTGAGCCAGCACCTGTTATGTGTCAGGCTGGCAAAAGAGCTGGCTGTTCGTTCTGGCTTCTGTCCTGGAATCACTCCTCATGCTAGGAAGCAAAAATGTTCAAATGGTTGAGTGATCTGCAGGGGAGAGGCCAGCTTCACATCCCCCATCCTCCTCCTCTGCCTTTATGCTAAGGATAACCGCTGCTGTGAATGAGTCTCTTGAACGGCCAGATAAAAAGGAGGAAAGGGAAGAAATCCTTTTCATGAAGAATGTGAGATATGAGGAGATTAATTACAGGGCTGAATTTCCATCTCAGCTTTTCTGCCAAGGTTATAAATGGCTTGCGTAAAAAGGGGGGGAGCGAGAGACGGCACCTCATATTGCTAATTAATCTATCAATTAACATAACAGAATAAAAAGAATTTAAGAAAAAGCAAAAAACAGTGAGGCAGAGCATTAGAGGCTAGAGGTGGTGTGAGGGAATTACTTAAGAATGCCAGAGAAGGGGGGCATTAATGTTTAAAAGGGAAGCTGATTGTGGCCTTGCATTAAAGGCCTCTGGCAGGTAATTAAAACACATTGGAGCCAAATTCTAACCTCAGACGTCGGTTCTTAATATTAAAAAGTACATCAACGGGGCTTCTTGGACAGCCCAGAGCAAAACTTTAATTGAATTTTGTAATGTCAGACACTGAACGCGTCGGTTAGTCAATGTTCATATTACTAGAACACATGCAAATGTTTGCCTTAGGATGGATATTATCAGATATATAAGAGACGATAGCAGACCGGTTACGTTTGGTAGGTTGGCAAGCTTCTGAGTAACACAGCAGTCTTCTTTTGTTGGGAAGAAGTGAGAAGCTGAATAAGGCATAAATGCAGAAGGGTGGAGGCCTGCTCTCCCCACCCCCCGCCCATTATCATTAAACATCCTGCTGGAATAGAGAACCTGCACCAAGAAATTCACACTTGAGGCACATGCAAAATGCAGTAGTGGAAGGCAGAAAGGCAGAAAGGCAGAAAGGAGGGCAGGCAACTGTTCTTACAGCCAGCCTCTGTTCTAAGCCTCTCACGTGATATGAAATAGATAGGAAGTCTCATTTCCCAGCGCTACCACTTGGCGTACTATACCCAATCTCCTTCACCGTGCGGAGCTCACAATCATTATGGGCTACTTCATCTTCACCTGAACAATAAAAGGAGGTAGTTAAACACTTCCTGGACTATAACATTTCAGACACAGCTGGAAGATTGAGTGACTGAATTTACTGGGTTTTCTAAGTACAGAAATAGCATATCGGGGAGATACCTAACTTTTGGAGCAAATTTCCCCAGAGGAAAAGCACATGGGATATTCTAGGCTTCATTTGGTTTTTCAGTAAATTGTTTCCTTGCTCATAGCGGTGCTGCTCTTGCAATTTTCAACCCCAAGACTTTTTTTAAAAAAATCAAATTGCAAGATATAAATGCTGGAGCTTTACATATTCACTCAGCGTGAGGGTCTGTCATCCAAATGGTGGCTTTGTTACAAACTACAATGCATATTTCTCTATGCATAGTCAGAGACTTTATCAAACCTAACATAATGTAACAGGTCTGAAAACATAACATCCCTTCCACTTCTCTCGCTGTTTAGAGGGAGAAACAGGATAAAATACCTCTTTAGAAACATCACTGTGTCCTACTAAGGCTATTTTTTTTGTGAATTGCATACAGAACGTTTACATCAAAAGTTCATTGTTTACCTTGGGAGACTTTCCTTTGCCCTCATGATGAGCTTATTCCAAGGTTTTAGAGTGACAAAAAGCAAAACAGTGTTGAAAAATGGAATGCAATCATCCTCAAATATGTTTGCTGTCTAATTCCCCCCACCCATACAATGGGTCTCCATCAGAAAATAAATAAGTAAATTCAGGGGGAAAATCCCCAGAGATTATTCTGTCAAATCAACTGTCTGTTAAATCCTAAAACAGGTCCCATCTGGCAGAGAAACTATCAGAATAATTGTCTAAGCTTTCATCCGATGAATATGCATTAAGACAGCCAAAATGCAATTTATACCTTAGTCTACCTTATTGGGGTAAATGTTCAAGGAGGCACTGCTGGAAAAAGTGCATAATACTGTCATAACATGGAACGGAAATCTCCCATAGGAAAGTTGTAACTTGCTTCTGAAACCCAAGCCAGAAACTCTGTTTTTAATTTCACTTAATGGAGTTTTTGGTAGCAAGGGCATATGCCCTTTCTGGAAACTATTCTTGAACTCTTTGTATGTCAGTTGGCATAACTAGCATCAAAAGAAAAGAATTTATGAAAAAAACTGTACTTGTACAGACAGAAAACTTCCAACCTCCTTATGTCATGACTTTCGCCAATACAGTGTAAACTTCATTAGAAAAACAATATCCACTGAATCCATGGAGGAGGAAAAAAATAAAGTCAGTGCTATCTATTGTTTGTAAATATATCTCCACTAGTAATAAGGCCCATTGCGGAAAGAAATGCAACGAGCTCTAGGAAGAGGGCCTGGGAAAGCGCGCCAGACTGCAGCAGTCACCCGTACACCGCTCAGAAGCTCCGGCCGAGCACCATGGCCAGACCCCCGGTGGAAGCAGGGCTGGATGGAGCTCCCCCAAGGCACTTCCCAGTGACTTGGCAACTCGACTGGTCAGCTTGTGAGTACCCCACGTGCTCCCCCGCCGCCTGGCTGCCACAGAGCCAGCTGCTTCACACATGCAGGGCTTCTCTGTGCCAGGCCACATACACAGAGCCCAAGGAGGTGGCAGAGGTGAGGCATAAGAGTGTGGTGGTGGGCATTTTTGGGAGGATCCCCTTTGTTCCAAGGGAAGGGGTTTTGGTGGGGCAAATGAGCACTGAAGGGAGCCCGCTGGGCCACACTTTTACTTTTCTGGCCTCTGCTCCATTCCCCTGCTTTCTCCCAGTTGGCCTGCTTAGTCTCCTCCCACTGGAGCATCTGTCCCATCAGTTGGCTCACAACACACTAAGTCCGAGATGCTGGCAGCCCCTTCTGTGGGCAGGACTCAGGCAATGCAGCCAGCCAATGCAGGCAGTGCCTTCTGATTGGCAGCTGAGGGAGCCAACTGATTTTGGCGTGCATCGAATCTTGCCACTCCAAAACAGATTATATAGGAGAGATGAGGTTGGCTGGTTGGCACGTGCACCTGAGAACATAAGTAGTGTCAAATGCTGGAACTGAAACCAACAAAAGATAGAAGCTTCGTGCCAGGGTTCACAATCTCATCCTTACTTAATCCATGCTTCTATGCCTCACTGTTCAGATACTGCAGAGACATTGACTCATGCTGTAACAACAGCCTCATGTGGTTTCAAAACACAATGGCACCTCTGGAGCTATCTCTGTCACTGTGGATCAGTCTCAGGTTTCCTCATTCTGAGAAGAAGAAATTGGTCACAGAAGAGAGTATTCACTCTAGAATACATCTAGAGGTGCACAAACTGCAAAATGGGCAACAGAATCAAGAAAGTTCTTTAGAGAAACCAGTCTGTATTCCTCATGATACAGATGGAAGCCTGAGGAACCAACACTAGGGGGTAAACCAACACATTACACCCTAATCCATGCAACATATGCAACAACTCCTTCCTGCAAGGAAAAAGCTTCTCCCCCAGCTACTGCTTTTCTGAAAAACAATAAATAAATAATTCTAAGCTGCTTTCCCTCCAATATTTATTTGAGCCCTGGTTTATTATCTCACCCTACATCCTGACCCTGCATCGTTCTAATCAGCACGTTGGAGGTGAAGCAAAATAGAAAGTGGGGGGGCAATGTCATTAAAAGAAAAAGTAAAACCAACATGGGCTTTTATTTTTTTCCCCCTCCCACAGCAGCAGCAACAAGGGTTGCCAGCAAGAAGACTCCTGCTCCATTTATTTTATATACAGAGAAAGTGGAGTATTCTTTAAAAATATATCCAAATTCTTGAGACAACATGGCAAACCACTGCCCCCTATGCTACCTTTATATTGCTTTTTGCCATTTGAAATACAGGAATGAAAAAAAAAACATTTATCTAGTGAACAAAACAAAGTATTATTTTGAAAGAAGCTCTCAGACAGTTACAGTGTTTAGGACTCCTGGCATACTTAGATACCCAAGTTATTTATACCAATGAAAACCCTGAACAATTTAAGAAATTAATCACATTAGAGCAAATGAATTGTTGCCACAATTATTCACATTTAACCAAAATATATGCTTGAAAATAAATTCTGTGTACATGTGTGTGTGTATATGCACACACATACATATACACACGAACATATATATACATACACATATACATATATATATATATACCTACATACACCTGCTATTTTTGGCCACTGTGTGACAGAGTGTTGGACTGGATGGGCCATTTGCCTGATCCAACATTGGCTGCTCTTATGTTCTTATATACTTACATATACACGCATATACACACACACAGTAGCCCCTGTAAGAAGAGCTCTGTAAGCTCTTGCAGGATTGGCTACATTGGAGTGTGTCGCCTAATATGCAAAGGAGTTCCTGCTACAAAACAGAGACCTGTATAGATAGATAGATATACACACGTACACATATATAAATTCTGTGAGTGAGTGGGTCCCAAGAGGGCTGCAGAAGAAATGTATGGGCAATGTGCAGAGATGAAATACTGGAGCCATAAAGGATATCCTAAGATGAAAGGAAAATTAGAAAAGGAACAGACAGATGTACTTCTACCGTGACCGCATAAGCAGAACAGCTGGATTTTGAGTCCAGTAGCACCTTAGAGATCAACAAGATTTTGGGAGTCTAAGCTTTCAAGAGTCAAAGCTCCCCTCATCAGACAGGTAAGCAGATACCTCTATGCAATATCTTGTATCCTCTTGACAGAAAGAGAAACTTGAATGCACTCAAAGCTACTAAAAATGAGTCTTTAAAAAAGCACATGCACACACACACTTGTGCTGGACTTCAAAAAAAGTTCTAAGTCATATTCTCCTCCGATTACCCTTGTTTCCATTTCCTATTACCCCTTTCTGACCTCTTGCCTTCCTTATTGCTGAATTTTAAAAACAACTCCCCCCCCTTCTTCTATCATTCTGCAAAGTAGCTGTCTTAGTGATAGCACACCAACAACAGCAGCCAAATTCTGGCTCAAGTGACCCCGTCATCCACAAAGTGCTTTCCCCTTATTCATGGCCTTCTTGAGACATATCTAGGCAAGTGGCTGAGAAGCCCCAGACTGACAGGTGCATATTGCTTGAATAGCCAAGAGGAAGTCAGAGGTATACGTTGGTTGACTCTCCTTGAAGGAGATTTGCCAGGCATGCATGCCAGGATGGCTTTTTGACATCGGAGACAGAGAGAGATGTAAGCAACTTGCAAACTTTTTTGTACTTCTGTTATAACAAGTATGCCTACACTAACATGTGCAAGTTCTAGCAGCTGTTAAGTCTAGATCATGCAGGGGCACTGCTTTTCTCGTTGTTTCCTGTACTGCTGAAGGTCCTCTCAGATTCTGCATGTTAAAACTGTCCGTTTCTTGTCCACAAAATAGGATTCTAAAGCAATTTGTTCCAGCACTTCACATAGAATCATAGAGTTGGAAGGGACCTCCAGTGTCATCTAGTCCAACCCCTTGCACAATGCAGGAAATTCACAAATACCTCCACCTCCACACCCTCACCCTGTTCCAAGCCCAGAAGATGACCAAAAAACCTTCAGGATCCCTGGCCAAACTAGCTTGGAGAATAACTGCTTCCTGACCCCAAAGTGGCAATCAGCATTTCCCTGGGTGTGTAAGAAAGGGCCACAAGAACTAAGCACTGGTGCAACCCTTCCTGCCCTGCCTCTCATGATCTGCCTAAGCGCACAGAATCAGCATTGCTGTCAGATGGCCATCTAGCCTCTGTTTAAAAACCTCCAAAGAAGGAGGTATTACAATAAATTAATAAAGTTATATTGAAGAGACTTCCTAAACCAAGAAGTTTCCTGAAACTGGCTCTGTGTACAAGGGGCAATGAGAAGAAATATACAAGCCTGGGACTAAGCCAGGCTTATTTTCACTGCAAACAAAGCAGAGTTTATGTTGTCTGAATGCAGCCTTGGCCTCTTTGTTTTTCTACCATACTTAATAAAATACGGTTGCCATTTCTGTGCACATACACAAACACAAAGACAAATGCCTGGGATTTATTAGACTGATACCAGGCAAAGATGTCAGAAGCACAGATCTGAAGAAGAGTAGTTGAAGGCAAAGACAATTACACCATGTGAATTATACATGTGTTTGGGGTTGGGAGGCGATTTGCAAGACTTTGTTTTAATAACTACCTACTGTGATGACAGTAGCCGCTTCAGAGGTCCTATAGTTTTGGCGTATATGTTGTGCAGAGAAAGCTGCAATAGATTCAGGCAGCTTCCGCTGTGCCCTTTCCACACGTACCTTAGGTCAGCATTCTGCAAAGCCCCGGGAGGACTGGTGTCTAAACAAATGAGGCAAAATAATTTGTCCCCTGCAATGTGCATATTTTCCCATTATGAAACAAAGTCACTTCTACATATGGCTCACTAAATTACTACTACTTCTTGATCTTATTCTGTGCTGTCAAGAATGAAAATTAACTTTAGAGCTTTGCCCCACTGCCACATAAACCAGCTTCTTTCCCCTTTCATAATCGGCAAACCAATTCTTGCTATTTTAAATATCTTCCTAGCAATGCTTCCCTCTATGATGTGGAGTCTTGTGAGCAAAAATTCCAGTAGGCGAGCTACTGGCATTGAAGTTGTGAGCCAGCAATTTGGCTGCCACATAAATTAGTTTGCTCTGGAGCCATTCTTCTTCACTGAAGAGAAAAATCTGAGCTGGAGGCTAAAAAGAACTGTGAGCTGGCTCACACTAGCTCAGCTTAGAGGGAACACTACTAGATGACTTCGTTCTTGGACATTAAGGCAACCCATTATTAAAAAGAGATTAAGAAGCAGAGTTTAAAAATTGGAATCTTACCACTTATTTAGCCATTGTTTATTTAATTAATTTATACCCTGCCATTCACCCCGATGGGGACCCCAAGGTGGCTGACATCATTCTCCTCTCCACCATTTTGTCCTCAGAATAACCATGAGATTAGACTGAGAGAGTGTGATTAGCCCAAGGTCACCCAGTGAGCTCTCATGGCACGAGTGGGGATCCGAAGTTGGTTTGTCCAGATACTCGCCGAATACTTTGAACCACTACATCACACTGGCTAATCCTAAAGATAGCTGCCAGTCTGGTGTAGTGGTTAAGTGCACGGACTCTAATCTGGGAGAACCGGGTTTGATTCCCCACTCCTCCACTTACAGCTGCTGGATGACTTTGGGCAAGCCATAGTTCTGTCAGAGCTGTTCTCTCATAGTTCTGGAAAGCGCTCTCTCAGCCCCACCTACCTCACAGGGTGTCTGTTGTGGGGAAGGGAAGGAGTTTGTAAGCCACTCTGAGTGAAGGATGGAGCATAAATCCAATCTCTTCTTTTTCTTCTTCTTCTAAATCCAAAAAAGATGTCAATTGGCTGAGAAGAGTGCAACTCTATTTAGGATTGCATGGTTAGTCTGTGGACTTCTGAGGCTTCTTCCAACACAGCCAGATACTCAGCACATGATATCGTGCATTCCCGAAAAGCCTGACCCAGCAAGGTCACAGAGATGTGAAGGCCCAGAAAAATCCAGAAGACCCCTCCCCTCACTTTTTTCCAATTTTCCCCAATGTAAAAGTTGGAAATTTGGGGGGAGAGGTTTGTGGAAAAACTGCCCAGGAAATCATGTCTGTTTTGGAAGGAGTGAAATGTTTTTCAAATTTTTCCAAACCAAATGTTTTTCATGGTTTTACTCATTGAAAACATGTAGCTTCAAAAATTTTATGTACAACAATCTATTGCATATTAGATATCTCATCTTATTGATTACATCAATTTACACTGTGTAATCTGCTGTGAATCTCAGTGAGAAAGGTCAACTATAAATAAATTAAATAATTATAATTCCTATGTATACTATAGAGATATGCAATATAATTTAAGAGACAACTCCCTTAAATGTCAACTAAGGCAACAATACACTAATACATTGACAGCAATTCATTAATACATTGTTTTTAAGGTTTGGTAAACTTTAACGCTGAAAACATTAATATCCACACCACCAAGGAATTCCAAGGTCACTGTGCAGAGACAGGCAATGGCAAACCAACTCTGTTAGCCTCTTTCCTTGAAAGCCCTACGGGGTCATCATAAATTGGCTGCCACCTGATGGCACTTTACACACAGAGAGAGGGAGATGGAGAGTTTGTGAGGCAAGGCGTATGAAAGCCTGAAAGCATTTCCCCAGAATTTTCACCTCTCCGTACCTGGAAGATAAGTGAACTCTCAAAACAGCTTGAAAACTTCCATGCAGACTTTCACGTTTTAGAAGACAGATGAGTCTTGAGAAGACGCAGAGGAAGAGAACCCGGAAGACCCTTGTGTTCCCTGCTCCCCCCCGATTCATCTCATGTCCCAAGCTAGTCTTAAGTTTTTGACACTTTACATTTTTACTAGACTGGTAAGAACAGAATGTTATTGGACTAGGCTCCCTCTACAAGTACAGCTTCCTAGTTCTATTTACCTAAGCTGAACTTACACTAAACTGAATGTCTGCCCCTCCGTGCATTTTCAATTACCTTACGCAACGGGAAAAATAGCATCTTCTGCCTTTCATGTTCCACAGATTATTGTATTAGGCTGGAGAAAAGGGATGTAAAGAAAGCAACAAAAGTTACAAGTGGCTGAAAAGCATCTCCAGTGGAATTTGCTTTGCGTTATCTCAAAATAGCCTCCAGTCTTAGCGGTGGGCGAGCTCTCCACCATTCACTCACAATTGCCTTGGGTTTTCAATTAGAATTCTCTCAGGAAGTCTGTGGGGGAAACGTGGGTCTTCTGAGAGTTTTCCAGGCCTCCTTGCTGGTCTCTCCTTTTCCAAAACAAGCACAAGGAGGAGGGACCAGCAACAGGAGAGGTTGTTATGCCCTGACCATAAGTGAGAAGACAGTTGTGGCAGAAAGGGGCACCTGGGCGTGTCTTCCAGGAAGCGGCTAATAAGACCAAGGCACGCAAGACTTCCCCCTTTTACCAGTCAGCACCAGTGTTCCTTCTAAGCTGAGTTAGTATGAGCTAGCTCACAGTTTGTTAGCCTCCGGCTCACACATCTTTGTCTCAGCTCAGGAAGGATGGCTCCAGAGCAAACTAATTTATGGAGTAGCCAAATCGCTCGCTCACAACTTTAATGCCAGTAGCGCACAAAGTAGAATTTTTGCTCACAAGACTCCCACAGTTTAGAGGGGAGCATTGGTCAGCACCCTTATTTGCAAAAATGCATTTGCTTAAGATTGGGAGGAGGGGGCAGAACTGGCACAGTAGATGGATGGTGAATCTCTGATGAGCCGTGTCTGAACTTTGGGGTGGGGGGGACACTAGAGTCAGCTCATAAATAGACCAAGATTTCTGAGACTTCATTGACATTACTGCTTTCCCATTTATCTGGTGGAGAGCTCGGATTTTTCGAAGGCTTAAATGAAAGAGATAGTGTAATGAACCCAGGTATATATATTGTCTGGACGCAGGTGAGGGAACGGGAACCCACCCTCTCCCTATGGTCCAAATATGAATCACAGCCCTGCATGTCTGCTATTTCTCTTTTTAAAAAATCCTGGGAAAATCTGTCCACAGCTTTAACGTATCCTCTAGTTAGGCTAACCACGCCTCACTGGCACAGCACAGGATTGGCTGCAGAAATCCCAGGTTCAGTTCCTCATGTTTTCAGTGAAAGCATCTCACACAGCTGGTGCTGACCCCTTCCTCCTTCTAAAACCCTGGGAAACATTGCCAATCACAGGAGACAGTAGTGAGCCAGATAAACCAATGGGATCAAGACAGCTTCATATGGCCAGTGACCATTACTGTACATGAGCTCTCACATTAGTGAGATTTCTACTGATAAGACAGAAGACTATCTATATGTGCCGGAAGTGGTTAGGACAAATATTCTCTGCCCTGAAGATTCTGCCTTGGATTCCAAATATAGTGATTGAACTGTAACTAGTTGTAAGCCGTTACATGTAGCAATATAAAAGAAGGTAACATGCAACAGAAGAGAGAGGGGGATGAAAAGATTGGATTTCTGCCCCACCCTTCGCACAGTCTCAGAGTGGCTTACAATCTCCGTTCCCTTCCCCTCCCCACAACAGACATCCTGTCAGGTAGGTGGGGCCGAGAGAGCTCTTTCAAGAACTGCTCGTGAGGGAACAGATCTGAGAGAACTTGTCATTACCCAAGGGGTGTGTTCAGACGGATCTTTTGATCTGCCATAGGAACGACTCCCTTGTGGATCAAAAATGCACGACCAGACAGAAACATCTGGGAAATATTCCGGTCCCATAGGCATCCCGTTCTGCTGCGCCTCCAATCCTGATTTAAAAAGCAGCAGTTTCAATGTAGGGTTTTCGCTTACCCGCGCAACAACTGCAGACTTTCTTCCGTCTGGTCACTCCATTAGCGCGCGATGCTCCCGTCGGCTCGGTCTGCCGTCAGACCAAGCCGACGGGGGCGCGATTTTTAAAAATTGAAACCCCATGTGCGCTTTAACGAGGAAACACATTCAGCGATAAGCGCTACGAGGAATGTAATATTCATTCTTATTTCTTTTAGGGACAAGATGTTACCGCGATGGGAGATGGAGGGGGAAGGACTGTTCTAACTTGCAAAATAGTCCCTCCATTGATCATGATGGCAATGGCAAGGGGGAGGACCGGGACTTTGCTGAAAACCCTCCGCGATCGCCTCAGTTCTCCAAGGAGGCGCAGCCTTGCCTATGTGAATGTACAAAACTTTTTTTAAAAAAATCCTTGGTGGATGCCGTGTAGACAAATCACGGCGGGAACAATGCGCGGTGAGGCTATTTCATGGGGGGGCGTCTGGTCGTGCTAGGCTGGATTAAAAAAATCGGGATAAAATTTTAGGAGGGCTCATGGCGCGATTGACTGGCCGTCTGAACGCAGCCAACGTCACACCAGCAGCTGCATGTGGAGGAGTGGGGACTCAAACTTGGTTATCCCAGATTAGGGTCTGCACTCCTAACCACTACACCAAACCATTTTCACCATGCTTAAAATGTACATTTGTCCCTTTACCATTTTGACAGCACCTTTGGAAGCAAGTTTGGAAGACAAGTTTATACAGGAAATCACACTCCTGAGAGGCTCAGATACTCTGCACTAAAACATCCACATTCACTTGCACAAGTTATTCACTGGAAACTGCTACAGAAATGACGTGATCAACACACGCCATGGAAATGCCGACACCATTCTTCCCAAGTGACATGTGCATCTGACCTTGTCTACATTAATGGCAGCCTGCAAAACTGGGTCCCCCCCCACAATGCAGGAGGAGATCACAATCGACACTGTGAGGATTTTTGCTTTTTTTTTTTTAAGTTAAAAAAAAAAATGTGTTCACGTCGTGCACTGAACAAGCAGCATTTGCTTTGCAAACAGCAGAGACCAAGATAAATTAAGTTGCCTGGATCGCTTGTGGCTTTAAAACCATGCAGGTGACGCCAATGTTTCAAATATTATCACGGTTTTGAAAGACCAGACTGCAGAAACAAATATCAGACGCTTAGCATAAATAAATGGTACCACACAGATCAATCAATATGTCTGGTGTAGCAGTTTGTAGCTGCAGGAAAGTGTTCTGTCAATGACATTAGGGAACATCTATTCCCGCTTTCCCCTTTAAACTTAAGATGTAAACAGCCAGAGCTAAGGTGCAATCTAATTACTGTCTGCTCTGCTTAACAATGGAGACCTCTAATGTTTCCACTCCTCTCTGGCTTCTAGGTCTCCATTCATATAAATCTAAACATTCAAAGAGCTGGTAATGACTGGCGGGGGGGGGGGGGAGAGGAGCAGCATCCATATCAGTGAACGCCATATAATTAGGTCCTGAACTGCTTCGCTTTAATCTCTCGCTGTTTTCAACTTGCT
This sequence comes from Gekko gecko, assembly GCA_029375565.1. Lineage (NCBI taxonomy): Eukaryota > Metazoa > Chordata > Lepidosauria > Squamata > Gekkonidae > Gekko > Gekko gecko. The sequence continues at coordinate 86,848,183 of JAPDNY010000011.1, read as the reverse complement.
GTTGTCCATATGCAATCTCAGAGATTTTTTTTTAGAGCCCGTATTTCAAGACGTATTCTTTTCCCCCTTTCTTATCCTACCCATTCACCAAAAAAACCTCAAGGCCGTGAAAAAGCTCCCTTCCCCACATTTTGCCTTCACAGTCACCTTGTGAGATAGGAGAGAGTGAATGACCGGCCCAAGGTCACCCAGCGGACTTTATGGCAGAATGGGGATTTGAACCTGGGTCCCCCAAGTGCTGCGTGGACACTCCAAGCAGTGTACCACGTCGGCTTACTTGTTTTGCGATCTGTGCTTTCGCAGCCAATGGGTGTGGAAAAGTTTTAACTTCTGTCATTCGAGACCCCTAGAAACAACAGGGACCCTGCCGTGACGGTGCTCAATTATTTTTAATTTAGTACCTCTTTCAGGTAAAGTGCTCACAACAGATTATGCCAGTGTTAGTTGGGGCATTTATTGTTTCAGGTATGAACTGTGCATCTATGTCCTCTGCCGTAGCTCTCGAGTCAAACAACAAAATTAGGCCAAAGCTGCACCAAAACCGACTGCGAGTTTTCTGCTCCTATTTACAGCTGCTGCTTAGCTTGATTTGAAGGTCTGACACACATGCATTCGACAAGACAACCCAACCATGGTTTATAAAGACGACTGCATTGTGCGGCCGTGATTTAGTCACTGCATCTGTCAGTGATTGTTGCCTTGCTCAGAAAATACTCAGCCAGTCTGTCTGCTTCTATTCACTCTAAGAGAACATTCACCTGACGTAGCCTTAAAGCATCATTCAGAAGGGTGTTTCTTCCCAAGCTCATGTCTAAAACATGGGGGGGGGGTTTCCTACAGTTAAAACACCAGCATTTTAAACAGAGTTGCATCCTTCTAAGTCCTATTGAGTTAATGGGCTTAAGAAGGATGTAACTCTCCTTAGGATGGCACTGTAAGCCACTTAATACCATGTTATCGTTTGGCAATGTCTAAGAAATAGCACATCAGTCTGTCCCTTGCCGTTCTCTTTCCCAGACATCTTTGCATTCCTATTAAGGAAAGACACTGCTAATAATTCTGGGGGGGGGAAAACCTTTCTCTGCTAGGAAACACAGATTTTATATTTCTGTATTCTGCAGGTTGACACTCATCCTTGTACAACTGACACCACCTTTCAAGCCCTCTCCCCGAGCCCTCTTTAGTTTTGCATTTTACTCTTTCAATTAGCACTGAAGACTGGGCTTAGGATCAGATGCTGAAGAGCTGCAAGCAACCACAAAAGGTGTCTGACACAGCGTACTCCCGTTTTCAGCTTTCAGGGAATGCTACACACACAGGTACAATACAACTTGTCGGTGACTCACAGATCAGTCACTGCAACTTCTGCTACCTTGGAGATGAGTTCCAGACAGGTAGTTATGTTCGTTTGCTACAGGGGAAAAAACAACAACCCAGAGCCTGTGGCCCCATAAAGACAGATTTATTGTAGCGTTCGGTTTTGTGGGCTAGAGCACACTTCGTTAGCTGAAAGATGGAGAGGAAAGTAACTGAATCAGATGCCTCTACTGGTTTGCATGCTACACTGACTGGCATAGAGAGGGGATACCCATGAAGACAAAAAACAAAACAAAACCCTGAAGTAAAGCATGCACCAGATTTCAAACTACAGTATTTCGGAGGACAGAGCTGATGTGCACTCCTCTCCTTTTAACTTGAGATTCCCTTGCACTCCCCAAAAAACTGTTTGTCCTGGTAGTCAAGAACAAAAATCTAAAGAGGACTCGGATGCTCGGAATTAACCGCATATTTCCTTGGATCCTGCCAGCCTTGACCACCTTCTAAGAAATTTAATGGGCTGCCAGCTTCCTCAGCTGGGAGTACTTCGTCCCTGCCCGTTCAGCTGTAGCCATCTGACAGGAGAGTGCAAAAAAAAAAAACACAATGAAAAATAAGAATGACGATCTGCTTATACAGGAAGCTTCTTTGTAAGCATATATTTGGGCCACAAGGTGTGAGGGTTTTTAAGCGCAAATAGGACTCTGATCCTATAGACGCGATAAACTGAAACAGGATGCCATGGTTGCTGCATTATCACACACTACTAAGGCAGCACCTCTGTCCCCATCACAATACATCAGTTGCAATTCCACTCAAAAACCTCCCTACTCTCAGGTAAGCAGCATCATGCCCTGTAGTGACCACAAGGATGTCAAGTAGATGGACCACTCCCCAGCTCCACCTGCCACGTCTCTTGCCTTGCACTACCTTTGGGCAACACCTCAAAACCGCACCTGGCAAAAGATGCACCAGCCCGTCTATCTTGTTGAACCACGTCACATCCTCGGAGCAGCTGTATAACGCCCTTGTCATGACCTTGTGCTGGCAAAAGACTGTTGATGCGCCACATCCTGTGTGTTTATTCACTGTGCTGCTGTGGCTCGTACCACAGAAGGCACTACATTATCAGTAAACAAGTTTCTCATTATCCTCGTCAGTAACTCCTACCTACGCTAACGCCTGTGCATCACACCCCTTCAATTCAAAGTCAGCAGGAAATAGAAAGGAGTTAATTTTATTATCTTTTGCTCCAGCTAAGTGGCTGCTGCGTTCTCTTCTCTGCTGGGACTCTCACCAACACTGAACTGGGCAGCCCCTCATCATATGTAGCTGCTTCCAGACACCAGAGCCTCATGGAGCATTGGAGCTGGTCCTTTGTTTTTCAGCACCAGTGACTATTCTTTTGTTCTTCTGTTCTCAGCAAGACCACAACCACCCATTCACCTGGCTCGGTAGCTCCTCATTGTTCGTTACCCTACCTACAATGTTACGCTGTGCACATTCCCCAGGAATACAGGGCATGCTCACAATCGCTTTCATCATCACTAGTTTTTTAAAAACAATTTTAACAGAAGACCGTTGTCTAACAATGACACAGGTCAATCTATTAACAAATCACTCTATTAACGAATCACTCCTTGAGACTATTCTACATTATTTTTTCATTCGGATCTTCTATGACCTAACATTTAGCAACTTTTCTGACCCGTTCAGCTACGTCTCTCTTCCTCATCCTGAACAATGGCTGTATTAATTTAGGCTTCAAAAATGCAGTTGTACAAACTGCATATAAAAACAGGCAAGCAAAATAAGAAAACCCGGAAGACCTTATCTTTACACTAGTAACATTAAAAGACCAAACATGATAAGCTCTCAAAATCACTTGACACATTCATACTGAATGCATATTATTTGGTAGAATAACTACAGATGATCACGAGCTACTGAAAGAAATTAGCAAATTGCTATGTTTCATCCATCACTGAGGTTTGCTTCTTGCGAGACCCGCTAGGTTGTCAGAATTTTAAACAAAGCAGGCCAACAGGAAAAGGTGAGATAAAGGAGGAACACAAGTCCTTTATTTTCTGTATCAGAAACCATGCAACACTTTACAAAGGCATGCAGCAAAATGATCATCACAGGTTCTTATAAAATGACAGCTCTGCCAATGTTCATCAAGGCTCTTTTTGTCTAGATAATTCAGTGCTTATACACACCAAGCTTGTAAAAAGCTATGAAGACTGTAGAGGAGTTATATCTTTATAAATATGGGGCTGAATTAAAAGTTCACTGCTAGTCACATAACTGAGGCCACTCTAGCAAAGGATATTTCACCTGGTAAAAGTATTTTTCTTTACCCTTGAATGCAGTTATTCTCTTATTTTGTAAATATGCAACACCTACAGATGTAAAATGCCAGTTTCAGTGATCGAAAACACAGTGGGACATGAACTTAGGGTGGCGTGGGGGCTCATCCATGGCTACAGAGGTTTTTGAAGTAGAATGTATTTTCTTAATTTAGGGAACTTTGACTCTCAAAAGCTTATATCCCCAAAATCTTGTTGGTCTCTAAAATGCTACTGGACTGGAATCTAACTGCTCATTTCAGTAATTTACGCCTGTTTTGTCAGGGGGACATTATTGTTCTATCCACTGCGCTGTTAATGGATAACGCTTCCATGCAATGCAATCTAATAAAGAGTTAATAGAGACAGTATTATTGTTCTAAATATTAGAGCTTCATGTTTTCTTCTTATAAAGATTACATGGAACTGTTAAAAAAAAGGAAGCACAGGTAAGAAAACCCATAGGGTTTTGATCTTTCACTGGGTACTTTCATATGGGTATTTTCATACAGCCTTTAATTTAAAAATGAAGCAATTTACATGTGCTACTGAGAGTTCAGACAGTACAGCATCAAGTCCTTTAAATACTCCATTCATCTCAATTAACAGATGCTCTATGCATGAGTACCTGGGACAAAGGTGTATGGGGGGATTTCAGGTGACTGAAGAATGACAAAATTTAAAAGCCAGAGTGTTACCAGTTTCCAAATGCTCTTTAGACATCTTATAAAATGAGGAGCAAAAAACTCACCCAAAACTCACCAAATGTGATCACCTTTTAAAAAATAAATACAACTTGGCAGGTAGAACGGTGCAAGTAGTGAGACAAGCAAATTCATTCTTTTAAATGCTTTTTAACCTGAAGCCCCAATGTATTTTTGCTAATAGTAGAATGCTTTGTTTCGCTGCTTCTCTGTACATTCCATCCAGCTTTCCCCATTTAGGTACTTTTGCTAGAAAGAGGCAGTTCTGTTATTTATGTAATACTCCACCACTGTATAGATACATAGTCATGAATTCCATATTTTCTCCCCATCATTCTAAATTTAAGTCCAGCCATTGCAGCTAATGCTTTTGATACGATCTCAAATTGCTGCCATTACTACAGATGACTAGAAATCAGAGGCAATCATAGAAAGGGGGGGGCAGGGTGGAAGAGGAGCTCAAAATAAGATGCTAGATACAAAGTTTTAATCAATTTAAATTTTTTCACCAAATCCAGTCCTTCTCCTCAAGCAGTCTGGGGAGGGGGAACAAGATAAGCAATGCACGTCCAGAACCAAGACACCGGCCTGTTGTAGGAAAAAACATTTGTTCCTGAGTTGAGCTCACAATGGAAAACACTCATTTATTTCCTTGGTATTGTGGGACAATGGAAATCCGCACAAGCTCAACAATGTCATCCTTAACACTGCCTTGCAATTTCATTAGTCTTCATGGAAATTTCATTATGTTATAATCTCATTTCTCAAGACATCTCCTGAGCAGCACGTATTTCATTCCCACTTTGCCAGCCCTTTTTAGTCAACCAACATTTACACCACCCCCTCCTCCTCTTCCATAACATAGCATTTCACTTTTTTGTTTACTTCTCTCACAGTCTCAGATTTAGTCTAACCCTGGAGGACCCCTCCCTCCAAACAATGAGTAATTTTAATTGCTATTGTGAACTATTAAACAAGAAAACAAGGGAAAAATTCTAGCCCACATATTTTCAAGGGTTTCTTTCTTTGGTACATTTACCAGTATCTCAATAAGTTTCTTGATACCTGCATATCAGGACTCTGCCATTTTCAAGTATTTTTCATCCCCCAAATAATCTTATGGTCTTTTAAATGAGTCTTTAAGTAGTTTGTATCTCATTTTGTACAAACTGCATTCCAGGCACACCCTCTTATTTTGGTTATCAGAATCTAATACTTTGGAACTGAGGAGGTGCAGCTTAAAAATAAAACCTGTTTATGTTTCAAAGAGCAATTACATCTTACACAGCAAATTCCGAGTCCGTGAATCCACTTTACCAATACTAACATACACTATAGACAGATGTTAAAATGAGAGCTACAAAGGAACTATTACAATTACACAAGAGATTATAATACTGGCACTTTGGTACTAGAACTTATTTAAGGAGGCTTTTACGAAACGGTAATATTTATGCAGAATTTGAAGACAAGATTTTTAATTTTCAGACAGAGAAGACATATTCCTCAATTACAGGTATTTACCAACAGTTCTAAGCAGGAGGCCATTTTGGCCTGGTAACAAACTGTGAGCAAGTAATCTGCCCTAATCCTGTATGTTTGTTTGTTTTTTGGAAGTGGGACCCATTTTCAAATCATGCATTTAGAAGTCTGGTCTGTGGAAACACACCTGCAGTGTGATATAGACATTTGTTAGTGATTTGATTTTCCGCGGATGCTCAAAATCATGCTTTCACTCACCATAAAGCCCCAAATAAGATCTTTAGCAAGAGCATGATCCAGCAGCTCAAGTTAAGCACTTTTCATTTCCACTGATTATAACAGGAGAACAAAATATCAGTGGGTTTAGATTTGGCTGGATCGTGCCCCAAGTACAAAGCAGTGATCAAATATATCTTTCAATAGTACAAATCATGCAGAAAAAGTTCTGTTGAATTAGTCACAGGAATTAAAAGACTGCCAGAGCAAATCCTTTAATTCTATATATATCTTGAGGTTTTAACTATTTCTAAAACGTCACCTCACCTTAACTCTCTTTCAGCCAGTTCCTATCAGCAAAGTGTTTGGGCGGGGGGGGGGGGCGACAACGACAGAGCTACGTGCCATACATAAGAAGCATATATTGTAAGAAAACTTAAAAATGTCAGCACTGAACAGTGTTAGAAATCCTACAGGACAAAAAAGCAAGCTGTAATATCAAACAGACATCTTCAGATTCATGCCAATCATTATTGAATAAGTACTAGCATACCTTTGCAACGTGATACATGAATGTATCACATCTTAGGCAACTGAAGAAGAATACTCAGTTTTCTATATATAATCTACAAGCATTTGTCATCTGAGCAGCTACTTTGTGTATTTCATTTCCTTACACCCTTCAAAACCAGGCTTAAATTCAGGACGGATTACGTGAGCACTTTTTGCATCTGCGTGAGAAGCAGACATGTACATCTCAGAAGATGGATGTAGATAGCTAATGTATTATAAGAACAGTCGAGAAGATCTACTGTAGATAGTGTAATATACCTTGGAGGGTAGAAAGTACAGAAAAAAACTACAAATCTTTAAAGAAGGTATTCTGATACAGTCAAAAACACTAAGGAAAACAGCAGCATTTAATTGTCTTTATCCTACAATTGTGCTTAAAAACCTCATTCATTCTTGCAACCAGTATCTGCACTTACTTGCCTTATATATGGTTACCACTGAACAAACCCTCTTTTTAATTCTAACCTGACATTGCCCAGCCCCTTTCAGTGACAATATGGTCTGTTCTGAAACTGCCATGCGCCATTATAAAACTAGCAAATTCAACAGGTCTTTAAGATGCAGTTTCCATTGACAAGATACACAGGAATACATATTTTTACAAATGTGGTCTTACGCATTGCCAAGATGAAACTGTCAAAGAAGTCTTTGCAACCCGTACTCTCTCAAAGGTAAAAGATCAAATAACTGTTCACAAATGTTCACACTCCAGAATGTAATTCTTTTAAACTAGTCAATTTGATATTTCTTTCATATAGTTACTGATGCTTGAAGCTACCGATAACATATTCCCAATAGCTGCTGCCCCGAACATTCACAAAGTGACACTTTCAAAGAATAATCCTTTCTTTTTGCAGCAGCAATTACAGACAGGCAGAAGAAAATATTAAAGAGTAGCTGAATGTTCATTACAGAATTTTCAAACTTACAGGCTTAGAAACAGAAGTACCCAGCGGAATCTGCATGCAAAGCCATCCAAGCATGGGAATTTGGATTGAAATGAATTATTGATTCATTTCAAAAGCCAAGTGTGGAACGCCGTTAAGTTTTAAAATTCCTAGAAAGCATATCAAAATGATATAGGCTCTTTGGATATACAGAATTACAGGCAGAATGTATAACCTCAGAATATATAAAGCACTGATTTACTTGATACAATTTGGGAGAGATTTAACAAAACAGTGGAACTTCTCTAGTACAAATTAAAAACTAGGTTAGGTTTCTCTCCTAATTGGCATTTCAATTATTATTTCCAGAACTCAGGAGATCTCTAGAAGCTCTGTCTGAAACAGAACTCACAAAAATAAGATTTTTAAAAAGGTAGCCAAGTACATTAAGATGACAAGGCACATCTGACAGTGATTATACATGTGCCTTCCTGTCAACAACACACGTCTTAGTTTAACTTGGATATGGGTCACTCATTGCTGTGGAATACTTGAACAATAAGAAAATGTAAGTATAACACAAGTTAAGTAAGGCTTGGTTCATTCAGAACAGTTCCTCTAAATCTTCCCCAAAACTTCAGCCACACATACTCTGGATCGGACTGAGTGGAAATAATTTTTTAAAAAGCTCTATCTTGTGCAATTGGTATTTTAGGCCTCTAAACAGGCAGAACTGCTTAACATCCAGAGATGGAGAAAACATTTCTATCACAGCTACAAAAAGATCAGTCTCAAGGTGATTGAGTGAGCCGACAGAAACTTATCTAAGGCCTCCGTAACAATGACAACCACAGACTAGGTGGAATTTACTGCTCTGATAAGAGACTTTGGGGGCTGAGCATCCTTGCAACAAACGCACTGGGGCTCTGCCTCACTTTGGGCTTGTCATAGTTATTCAACTTTCAACAATCCTGAGTATTTTAATGGTAACTGTGGAGACAGGCATTAGCAATCTGCTGGCAACATCTCATCCTTCTTTTATGAGAAAACAGGGCAGCTCCGGGGGAAAAAAACCTTTAATCTTGTGGCAGACTTTCAGCTCTCTATGACATTCCGAAGCTCGGCTCTTTTTTTTTTTTTGGATTAGGATAATTACTCTTCTTCCATTTATAGAATTTTGGTCGCCTTTGAGAACTGGAGCGGCGCTGATGCGCTCCCAAACTTTAAACATCACAAACCTTGGCAAAAAAATTATTCACAACAAGGCACAGAAATGCCAGCTTGCCAGGAGCAACCTGTCATCACAAAGCAGGGTTCATCCCCCCTCCCCCCATATACCTATTTTCACTGCATTTCTGGTGGTAGCGAGCAAAATGCTTCCTCTCCACACCTTTGCCTTGGAAATAACATTGGAGAGACAGTACAGGGGATCTGTGCAAGCAGGACCCAATGCTCTACACACCTGCGTCTGCACAGAACTGAAGGGCCATGTGTCACCCTGGGCAAAAGTGATGCGCCCGCCCCGCCACAAGCGAATCTGATGGAGATCACCGGCATTTGAAAAAAAGGAGAGAAAACCCTGCCAAGGCTCTGCTCTCTTGGATGGCTCCAGCTATTCCACCGCCCCCAGGTGACAATTTTACCTCTGACGGGGGGTCAAAGGACGCACCTGCTCTCTCCGCGGTTTCACTTGGGCTGCGGTCTCCGGGGCTATTTTGATTCCAGCACAGCCGGGGAAGACCCAGGAGAAAAGGGGCTCTCACCTTTCCCCGCCCTCGTGTACTTCTCCAGGTGCAGACCACAAAAAGAAACGCAGCTCCCCATAGAAGAACACAACCCTCTAAAGGCACGCTCGGGCTTCCCAATATCACCTGCCCGGGGGGAACGGCTGAGGCAAGCGCCGGTGCGCCAGCGAGAGAGACGCAAACCTAAAGGGGGGGCGGCGGCGGCGGCGAGGAGCGCACTTTATCTGTCGCGCCCCCAAACGAGCCCAAGACAGGCGCAGGAGGGGAAGGAGGGAGGAGGGGGGGCGAACCCGCGCCTACCTTTCCTCTTGGATCGCCTCCGCCGCCTCCTTTTGGACTTGCACTTCAGTTGGCTGCTCGGACCTCCCGAGGCTCTGCTGGTCCCCAGGACGGAGGTCATCGCCGGAGTTCGGTAAACAAGAGACTCGCGGACCGGCGCCGGGGAGCGCGTAAAGTGCGGCGGCGGCGGGAGAGCGAGGAGAAAGAGTCTCTCTTCTTCCCGCGCCCCCTCCTCCTCCTCCTCCTCCGCCTCCTCCCCCCTGTCTCTCCTCCCGCCCGGCTGCTGCGGACTTTCCCCGAGCTCGGCGCGGCTTGCAGTCCGGAGGGCTGGCTGCTTCGTCAGCCCGGTTCAAGTGGCGGGGCGTCCTCCAGCGCCGGCGTCTTTAAAACGCTTCTGGAGAGAGAGAACTGTGCGCAGGTAGAGAGAGAGAGAGAGAGAGAGAGAAGGCTGGGGAGGGGGCTGAAGCCAACGCTGACCAGGCACTCTCGTCGCCGCCGCCGCCCCCGCCCTCGTCCGCTCGCTCCCTCGCAGGGGCGCCTCCGCTTTCTCCGGGCTGCAAATGCGCGGCTCCGACTTTCTTCCCCCCCTTCTTCTTCTTCTTCTTCTTCTTCTTCTTCTTCTTCTTCTCCCCCCTTCCTCCCTCCTCCTGCACCTCTGCTAGTTGTTTGGCACCACCAGCCACTTTGAAGCCAGTCATGCAGGGAGCGTGTCTATTTGCTGCCGCAAAGTCTAATTAGATCCAATCACCACCGGCTCCCGGCTCTGACATCACCAGCAGCCCCCTTTTCGCCAGCCAGCCATCCCTTGGCAGCTTGCAAACTCAGCTCCCGCTTGGGCTGACGGATATGCCCGGGACTTGATGGGAAAGGAAGGGGGACTGCGCTGAAAGGGGTCTCGGTGGGAAGGGGCGGCGGCGGCGGCGGCGGCGGCGGCGGCGGCGGCGGGGGGGGGGGATGCAACTCGCCGGGTCGGCCCGCAGTTTGCAAGTCGATCCTGCCCTTTTTTAAGAAAACAAACAAACAAACAAAAAAACCTCGCCGTCCGGGCAGTTCGCAACTCCATCCTGCCCTTTTTTGAAAACAAAAGAGCAAACCAAAAACTGAGTTTAGGAAAACCTGCTCCCAAGTCAGCAGATAGAAGGTCGCAGCTGTAGCAGGATAGTTACCAAACCGCCCAACCGAAAGAAAAAAGGAAAAAAACCCAAACCAGCGACAGTCGTCCTTTCCTCCCAAGCAAACTAATAGGAAAGAGATCCTTTTATTCTCAGTGCAAGTGTAGAAAAGTAGTTCAATACGGAACAGGGGAAACTATTGAGAAGGGCTTGTTTTTGCACTCTCTGTATTCCGCCCCGCATCCCAAGGGTGAGGAGAAGTTGCAGCTCCTTAAATTTTTTCTTGCTACATAACTGTTCAAGGCCCAGGAGCCTTGTAGAGGCAGGGGTTGTGTGCCATGGTACAAGGAAAAGACTCTCAAATCTTGTCCCTTTAAAGGGGACATAGAAGGGAATTTAATGAGCTGCAGATTCTCTAGGCAGAATGTGAAAAGCTGCATCCTCTGCATTTCCCCGTTATTAAAGCCCCGGTTTCCATTAGTTTAAACCACAGCGATGACCAAAGAAAAATCCATTCTGGATGCTGTCGTAGCAAGAAAGGACAGGGCTCTTTCCACCATGCAGCAGTGTGGCTTTTCTCACTCCCCTGCATTACAAAGTGTTTCTGCTGGAATTCCCTCTTCTACACAACTCTTAGAAGAGCCCTGCCCTTTTTTAATATCTGGCCACCTTATAAATCTATGAAGAACATAAGATCTGACAACCAGGGATGCTGCCATCATCGTCTCTCTCTCTCTCTCTCTCATTAGCTATTTAATTGTTTGCACTGTATTATGAGCGATAAGGGTATCTGAGTTTTTAAAATGATTTGGTCTCGGGGAAAAATCCACTATGGCTCCGTCATCCCCCATGGAGACTGTAATTAGGTTATACGAGAGATCTTTTTTGCTTAGTTCACGATGAAGTCTGGAGGAAAATGAGAGAGTGAGACCCTTAACTGCTGCAGTTAGGAAACCAAGCCATGATGGCATGGAGAGAGTTAGGGAACCTAAGGAAATGGGAAATAAATACAGTAAAAACAGCTGTCTGTGTGGAAACTCAGCAACTTTTCGTATAATGGAGGCCAAAAGAAAAAAGCTAGGCAAAAGATACCAGAGTCGGTGTGGTGTAGCAGTTAGAACGTCAGACTAGGATCTGAATTCAGATCTCCATTCTACTGTGCAGTTTACTGGGTGGCTTTGGGCCAGTTCCTCTCTCTCAGCCTCACCAGCCTCACAGGAGATGATAAAATGGGGAAGAGAAGGACTGCACAGACAGATCTATGCCTGGGCACATGTTCAGTTTTGCTACTCCCATTCTCTCAAAGCAAGTTTCTGAGTAGTTTGGGGATTCAAGAACTGAAGCAGCTTGAGGAGAAATTCCTCAGTCAACTTCTCTCTGGTCAGTTGTGTCTGCAAAGGCATGTAGATTTGTTGTTCATCTTGCTCTTTACAGATTCTGCTGGATTTAGGAATGTTAGAAAAACAAGGGGGGGTATCTCATGAAGTAAATACTTCAAAGCCCCGTTAATTTTGATAAGGTATCTTTATTTTCCAGTTCTAATACGTGGGATTGTACAAGTGTTGGAAGTTCTCTAGGATTGGGAACCAAGTGTGAAAAGTACCAAATGTCACAAGTTGCCACATAATTCCTTTAAAATTCACCAGCCAAAGTTAGGATTCCCATCATTTCTTAAAAAAAAAAAAAATCTCATAGGTTTTCGGGTTTGTTTGTTTTTTAAAATTCATATTGTGCTTCTGACAGTGGAGTTTCTAACACTCATTAGCTGACTTGAGTGTGATGGGAGCACACATGCATGACCTTCTCCAAATGCAAAGTTATGGGAATCTTGGCAGAGGAAGGAAAACATTAGTCTGGCTGAGATTTAGGAGTGGACTGGCCATTTGATTTACAGGGAAAGTTCCCATTAGGTCACTGCCCTGGACAGCTGCTACAGCCAGGAGATATGTGGGGCAGCTTGAGGACTGGGGAAAGGCTGGGTGTCCCGAGGGAAGATTGACTGAAGAAGGGGTCCGATGGCCTGAGGAGATCAGGAACCTGAGGAAAGGGGAGGGGGGAAAGAAAGCTTTTGAGGGGCAGTGTGGGCAAGTTTCATACCCTGAATAACCTAATCAGTCAATACTTGGGTTGCAGGAGTACTTTTTATGAGCCCTGGGAAAAAAGAAAGAGTACATTCTAACTGCGAAGGTGCAGCAGTAAATATATCCCTGCAAACCAGCTATGCAAAATGTCTATTTCGAGCATTGCACTGCCCTAAATGTCAGTTTCAAAGCAACATTTGATACAGTTTTAAAGTTGTAAAAGCAGAATTTGAAATGATAGAATTCTGCAACTTTTTCTGCCTGGTTTTGTGTGTCTGGACTGCATTTCTGCACACTTCTTTACCCATCATTTTATTGAAGGATTCTAACTAGAAGCAACATTATTGACACAGCCAAGAAAAAAAAAGTAAAGAGCCCCTCTTACTAAATAATTAACTCTCTAGTCTAAATAACCTCTGCTCTGCATGCATTCATGCCTCAAAAAATCACAAACTCCTTGTAAAGTACTGGGTTCGCTACATGGAAGACTTGAACCACGACATCTGTTCAGATGCATTTATTGTACTTCACACACTAGACAAGGAAAATGGCCCTGCAAGGCCAACTGTATACACTCCACCCGGCACACCCATGTCCCCATTTGTAAGGTTTGAATTTCCCGCCAAGGTTCTATTGGTGGACTCGTGGTGGACTAGGATCCTAGGTCCCCTTTGTGTTTGGGGACCAAGCTCCTGTTTAGCCATGGATGCCTGGTGGCGGTCCATGCACATAACACTCCTGTTTATGGAAACCCCTTTAATCTGAAATTAAGTAAAATCCAAACTCTTTTCCTCAGTCTCAATGTGTATTATCACCCTTGTTATGAAATTATCTACTCCGGGGTCCCCACAGGTGCCCACCAAGTGGTACTGCAACAGTACCAATGTACCACCTCTCTCCTCCCATGTCTATTTCTTCAGCAATATGTCCAGTAATACTTTTCATGGTGAGCTACTCTTCATCTGTACTGCTCACTTTAATCCCTGGGCTTAGTCATGGTATTGTGTTGGGATGTGCACCAAGTGTCCACTTCTAGTTACCTTGTCTCCTGGTTGTTGCAGGGCAGCCTGATATGTGTGAGACTCTATTATGGCCTCTGCTTGGTCAGGCTGTGGCTCAGAGACTGTCTGTTGCTCCGAGTCCGCCTGTGGAATGGAGTCTGTTGGGGGTACTGAGTTGACCCTCACATGCTTTCTTTTGTGCCAATACCTTTCTCCTGTTGGTGTTTCAACATAATAGGACCATGGCTCTGGGCATGATGCTATTATCTTTGCAGGCTTCCACCCCTCTGATATTTCCATGCATACTGGGTCCTGTGGATGGAATGCAAGTGGTGGTTTAGGTGCTCAGTCATAGCACTCTTTCTGTCTCTCTTGTATCTGTTGAAGCTGGGCCCCTACCCTGTGGGAGAACTGTGGGCCAAAGAACTGTACGAGAAGATGGGAGAGTCGTCCACAGCATGCATCCCATTAACATGCTGGGGAGTATTTTAGGCCAGTCACAGGTGTGTTTCTTAGCTCCAGCAGTGCTAGATGGGCTTCTTCGCCTGATGCAGCAGTTTTATGAAACAGTAATTTGATTGTCTGAATCATGCGTTCAGCCATTCCATTTGACTGAAGGTATCCTGGGCTGCTGTGGGTGAATCTTATTCCCCAACATCTGGTGAGATTTCTCTGCTGGCAAATGGGATGCAATCACTCACTACTTCCTGTGGGATGCCACACCTGGCAAACACAGCTTTCATTTTGGCAATAACAGAATGTGCCGATTGATCCGGAACATGCAGAACTTCTGGAAACTTTGGGTAGTAGTCCACTAAGAGCCGGTATGAGTGCCTGCCAAAGTCAAAGATGTCTGCTGCTATCTTATTCCATGCAAGGTCTGGGATTTCATGTGGAAGCAGTGGTTCCTTTGGATTACTTGGACTACTTGGTCTCTGCTCCTGACATACCATCCATCTTCCAATCATTTGTTCCATGTTCTCATTCATCTGCGGCCAGTATGTGAGCTGCCTTGCTCATGCCTGCAACCTCTGGATGTCTTGGTGTTATCTGTGTAGACAACTAAGTATTTCTGTTCATCCTCATTGTCCTGTGCAGGTCCAAATAGGTACTGCACAGGCATGCAGGTCAGCCACCAGAAGATTTTTAACTAGCACAGAAACAATGCAGGAAGAGCCCCTCCCAACTGGAGACGTGGGTGCTATTTCCTGTTCAATGATCACATGCTCCAGGGAGGGGTTCCTCACACTCCCTCAGTCCTCTCTTTGCCGCCACTAGAGAAGAACACTTCTTAATTAGCTCCTCGGTTTTTCTTCTGAAAGAACAAAAGAAGATGGTGTTGTTCAAAAAATGTTCGTCTTGTTCAACAAAGATGACAAAGACAGATGAACACTCCATGTGGTTACTCTGTTTGGGTGAGAACCATAACATTGCGGCATGCAAATTATGCCAGCAGTTTACCCTGAAAGCAAGGGCCGGTTGTGCCTCTCGGCTAAAGGCTGTTTCATGGGGAAAAGCTCTCTCAACATCGACTAACCTGGCAGCAAAGTCAATCTGCCCCAGCAAAACAGCCTGCACACTCGGCACCGAAGCCAGTCTCTGAGCTCGCCTCGTGCATGCCATCAGTAGTTTCGACCATCTTGGTTCCACAATCAGACCAAAGCCATAAGCATTTTGGGACACCTGATAACACTCCGAACAGGTCATCCTCGAAACTGCCACGGAAAAAACATAATTCAAAAGCAAAACACAAGTCTCATTGATCAGACTTGGTGGATCTGACAAAACATTTGGTACTGAAGGCCACAAATTCAAAGGAATCAGATCCAGAGACAGGGCTGGAAGCTGCCAGACATGAAACTCCTTGCACTCCATCTCCAGTTTGCCTCTCACCACCAAGATTTCCATTGGTGTATGAATTACCACCATGTCAGCCTCCAAAACCTTCAATCCCAACTTCTCAATGGGCTCATTCGGATTCATGGCAACAATATCCTTCCTGTCATCCTTCAAAATGCCACCCAGGTCGGTGGGAACCATTGGAACCATGCATGGAATTGATGAGCCACAGGATGGAATGTCCACAAACACCAGGGTACTGGGCCTCCCAGTTAGGACTGGTGAACTACGGTTCTAATGACAAGGAAGAGTGAAAATCCATAGGAAGTTCAGGGGTAGCATCGGAACCATCTCCTGATGACACAGTTGGGGACCATGATCCAGTCTCTCTGGGTGAGGACTTACACCTCTACTCAGAACAGATAGTGCAGATGGCACAATCTTTGGAGATCCAAGTCACATTTATAGACATTAAACCCAGAGATAAAATCCTGGGTAGACTCTATCCCAACACTCCAGGGTTGATAGCCTTTTCTCTTCTTGAAGGAATTCCTGATATGGCAAAGGCAATTTGGGAAAAACCATCTTCTGTCCCTGCTACATCCCCCAAAGATTGAAAATATATATAGGGTGCGGCAAGAGGACTGCCCCTTCCTTTTTACTCATCCTGCTCTGTCCTCCCTGATAGCGGAGGTGATGCAAGCCAAACATTTAGCTCCTCCTGACAAAGAAGGTAGAAAAGTCAATGCTATGAGTTGCAAAGTTTATGCATCCTCATCCTTAAACTTCAGAACAGTTAATTATCAAACCATTATGTCTTCATACCAACTTTTCCTATGGGAAAAGATCATTCCATACTTAGATCAGCTTCCTGATGATTAAAAATTCTTTAGTCAAAGTCATCCAAGCAGAAGCACTTAAACTATCAAAACAACAATTGAATGCCGGCAAGCATGCAGGAGATGCTTCAGCACGTACAATGGTCTCAGCTATAATCATGAGGAGACTTGCTTGGTTACGATTAACTGTTCTCCCTCCTGAAACACGTACTTGAGTGGAAGACTTACTTTTCGAGGGCACTTCGCTCTTCTCGGTTAGAACGGATGAGTTCCTACAACAAATTAAGAAAAACTGGCAAATAGCTTGTATTTTTTTTTAATAGTTCCACCACAGGCATCTGAATACAGCCCTAATTATCAGCCAAGGTTCCAGACTTCCTACCAAGGTTTCCAGAGCCCCTACTATCAACAAGTGTACCAGTATCCTCAGTAAAGGTCTTTCTCACAGTATTCTCAAAAGAATCGCCGCAGGACTGTCTCGCGGTCCAAGTCTGTCTGGCCAACCTCATCACCAATCTTCAAAGGACCAGGAACTGGCTTCCAAGCCTGTTTTCTGACTAATACCAGGAGGCGATCCACCTGAATCCACGTTCCAGGACAGGTTTCCAGTTTCCTGCCACTGTGGCACAATATTACATCTGATGCCTAGGTACTGTCCATAGTTAAAGATGGCTACCATCTAGAGTTCACAGGCAGTTGACAGTGTTTTCCCTGAATTGATTAGTGAGTTAAAAATTTTATTGACAAAGGGTGCAGTTCAAAGTATAAGCCCCTCCAATTCACAGTTCGGTTATTATTTCAGATTTTTCCTGATTAATAAAAAAAAAGATGGTGGTTTATGTCCTGTATTGGATTTAAGAGGTCTCAATTTCTTCCTCAAATGTAAATTCAAGATGATCTCCCTGACCTCAGTCTCACAATTACTCAGGCCAGGAGAATGGTTCGCAGTCTTGAATCTCCAATATGCTTATTTTCATATTCCCATTCATGTGGATCATAGGAAATATTTACAGTTCTTGGTTCAAGGTACCCCCTACAAATATAATGTGCTTCCTTTTGGTTTAGCTACTGCTCCTCAAGTGTTCACCAAATGCATGGCAGTAGTGGTCACCTATTTAAGATCTAAGGGATGCTCCCCTGCCTAGATGATAAACTATTCACTGCTTATTCGAAACAAGAGCTCCAAAACCACTTATCATTGGCTCTACAGACCTGCCTAGACCTTGGCCTACACATTAACTGGAGAAAGTCGAGCCTAATTCCCCACCAACAAATTACCTTTCTTGGGGCTAAGCTAGACTCCCTTGCAGCCTAAATATTCTTACCAAAGGACAAAGCCAAACTTATCAAACACATGGTCCAACAATTCATGTCTAATCAATTCCAGAAAGCCATTACTATTCAAAGACTATTAGGCTTAATGGCATTGGCGGTGCTCATGGTCCCCTTTGCCTGTCTAAAAATGCAACCCCTACAGAATTGGTTCATAAGAGTGTTTTGCCCCACTCTTCACTCTCAAAATTGCCATTTTTCTATCCCTAGGGGAATCCTGAGGAAATTAAGATGCTGAATGCTCGATCCGGACCTAATGATGGGAGTACCTTTTGAGTCTCAGTCTCCTCAAATCAGTTACTACAGATGCTTCCCTCTTAGGGTGGGGGGCCCACTGTGAAGATAGGCGTGTCAGTGGTACATGGTCTAATACCGAAGAGGGATTACATATTAATGTGTTGGAAATCCGAGAAATTAACTCTTTTTCAGCTCTATTGCGCAGGAAGGTGGTTCAAGTTCAAGCCAACAGCACCATCGTGATGTTTTAATATCAATAAACAGGGCAATACCTCATCCCTCCCCTTGTGTCAGGAAGCTACTGCCATCTGGGAATGGGCAGTTGCAAACCACACATCCCTCCAGGCCTCCAGCTGTTGTGAAAAACGTCATTGTGGATGGG
This sequence comes from Gekko gecko, assembly GCA_029375565.1. Taxonomy (NCBI): domain Eukaryota; kingdom Metazoa; phylum Chordata; class Lepidosauria; order Squamata; family Gekkonidae; genus Gekko; species Gekko gecko. The sequence continues at coordinate 86,829,809 of JAPDNY010000011.1, read as the reverse complement.
AAAATCTATTCATAAATGGGCTATTCACCAAGATTATATCCACCCCATTTTTGCACAATGGGAGTTCCCCAGGGTAATATTCTTATTAACACTCGAAAACCCTCAACTAAGGCTTCCTATACCTTCAAATGGAAATGTTTTCTCATCTGGTTAGGAAATATAACATGTCTTGCCAAAAACCTGTCCATTGTCTCTAGTCTTGGAGTATCCAGTATAATTGAAAGACATGGGGTTATCCAATTCCTCTATTAAGGTTCATTCAGCAGCGATTTCTGCTTTCCGTGCTCCCATAGAAGGAAGAACCTTCTGTTCACAAGAGATTTCGAAAAGATTCCTCAAGGGCCTCAACAATTTGTACCCACCTTGGACTCCTATTATACCTCAGTGGTCTCTGTCATTAGTTTTGTTTCACCTAATCCAACCTTCCTTTGAACCATTAGTCCCTTGCTCCCTGGAGCATCTCTCCTTCAAAACTGCATTCTTAGTGGCAATCACATCTGCGAGGAGAGTAGGGGAAATCACAACACTCAGAGCTGACTATCCATTTATAAAATTTCACAATCGGAGTAGTACTCAGATCCAGCATTCGGGTTTTTTTGTTTTTGTTTTACCAAAGGTAGTTTCTAAGTTTCACCTTAGGCAGGACATCTCACTTCCCACCTTTTTCCCACACCCATCATCTGAGACAGAGAGGAAGTTCCACCCCTTAGATGTTAAATGTGCTTTGCTGTTTTATTTTAAAAGAGCAAGTACATTCAGGAAGACCCCACAGTTATTTATCTGTTTTGCCGGACCTTCGAAGGGTAAGGCTGCATCAGCCTGAATGGTATCTAGATGGATTGTCTCTACTGTCAAGATAACCTACAGCCAAGCATTAGAGCACACTCAACAAGATCTCAGTCAACACTGGTGGCCTTTCGAAGAGGCATTCCTTTGACAGAGGTATGCAGGGCAGCCACCTGGTCGTCTGCAGATGCCTTCATCAAGCATTACTCTGTAGATATTAGTACAAGAAGGGAGACATCAGCAGGGACAGCAGTCTTGCATTCCATTTTCCAATGAACCACTCACCGCACCACCTGGTAAGTCAGCTTATTAGGCTCCCATGTGGGACTGCACAGGACAACAACAATGAAAACCTTGTTGCACTTACCTGTAACTGTTGTTTATCAAGTTGTCACTGTGCAGGCACACATCCCTCCCTCCTACCCTGCTATGAGCTATTCCTCTTATATAAAATGTTTCCTGTCTCTGGCTCATAGGAGAACTGGGGGAGTGTGCGGAGCCCCTCCCTGGAGCACTTGGCCATTGGGCAGGAAACAGTGCCTACACCTCCAGTTGGGAGGGTCTCCCCCTGCTCTGTTTCTTTGCTAGTTAAAAAATCTTCTGGTGGCTGACCTGCATGCCTGTGCAGTGATAACTCGATGAACAACAGTTACAGGTAAGTGTAACACTGTTTTCTCATGTTGGTGTTTGTGATGGTCTTGTCATCTGTCATCATGAGACCATCCTGTTGGAAAATAGCATCTTTCATAGGCCAGTATGACCACAGACTAGGGCCCACTCGTGTTCTCCGTTGTGGCCAGCCTGCTTGTGTAAATTTAAACAGGGCCTGTAGCTGAGGATCTGGCTTGTGCTGTGTTTCAAGTGTGTCATGAGACCCATGTCAGTTGTGGTTACAGGGCCCACCCCATACACTCTCTTCTGTGTCAGTGTCATCTGGGATTCAGATGTTTGGTAGTGCTGCTCTGGACAATGCATCTGCAATGAGCATTTCCTTGCCAGGAACATGTTGGAGAGTCAAGTCATATTTCTGCCATTGGAGTATCTTGTGCTGCAGGCATGCAGGTGTCTGTTTGAGATGTTTGGCAGATATTGCTTCAAGGGGCTTGTGGTCTGTCTGCACCATTATCTGCACCCCATAGATATACCGATGGATTTTTTTAGGGGCAAATACCATTGCTAAAAGTTCTTTCTCTACTTGGGCATCATTTTGCTCTGCTGCAGTCAAAGCTCTTGAGGTATATGACACAGGGCCCACATTCTGTAATAGACGGGCACCTAAACCATCTTTGGAGGCATCTGCTTGGATGGTTAATGGCTTGTTAGGGTCATAAAACTTGAGTCCAGGTGCTGTGCACAGTGCCGCTTTTAGGTCTTGTGGTGCCTTGTCTTGTTCCTAGGACCGCTGCCAGATGACATTCACTCAGAACAGATGCCTGAATGGGGCTGTCAAGGATGTTTCATTTGGTATATATGGTGCAAGGAATGAGACCATCCCCAGAAGTCACTGCTGGACTTTTGTGTCTTGTGGAGTAGTCATGCTGGTTATAGCTTAAACTTTACTCTCATCTGGTTTAATACCTTCTGCTGAAAGTATGTGGCACATGTATCTGACCATGACTGGTCTAATGACCGTAACAATGAACTGAACTGAACTGACATCGCTTACCATGAACTGGATCTTGTCTGGGTTGAACTCAATGTTCCCAGACTGGGCTCTTTCCATTATAGCCTGCACGATTTGATCATGCTCCACTTGCATTGATGCTGCTATGATCATGCCATCTGCTATGATACAGGCATCACTGATATCACCAAACACTTTGTTGTGCTTGTCCTGGAAGACTTCACTGGCAGGTTTGATGCTGAAAGGAAGATGAAGAAATCTGAATTTTCTCCAGGGTGTGTTGAAAAGTGCACAATTCAGCTGAGGCAGTATCTAACTTTACTTGCCAATACCCATCCTTCTCTCAGGTTGTCATTCTTTTTCTCAATAATGACTAAGCTGTTGACCCAGGATGTAGGTCTATTCCCTTTGGCCACAGCTCCATCTATTTCGGCATGTTTTTCAGCTTGTCCATGAAGGTGAAGGGCAGGGCTTTTTTGTAGAAAATGCCTAGCAGGAACTCATTAGCATAATAGGCCACACCCAACAGCAGAAACACATTAGCATATTAGGCCACACACCCCGACAGCACAGCTCATTAGCATGTTAGGCCACACACCCATGTTACCAGAAATGTGGTCATCCAGCCACACCCACCTTTTGCTTCTTATTCTGCTTACCTTGTTTCTTGTCAAAACCCAGGGCTTTTTTTGGAGCAGGAACTCCTTTGCATGCTAGGCCATACACCCCTAAGGTGGCCAATCCTAATGAGTTTCTGCTGTTGGGTGTGGCCTATTATGCTAATAAGTTCCTGCTGGGCGTGGCCAACTCGGGAGCCAGCCAGAACTCCGTTCCTATGCATTCCTGCCCAAAAATAGCACTGATGGAGGGAATGTTTCTGCACCTGTGAACGACAGGGGTAACTGCTGCATCTATATGTATATGATGTGTGCCCCTGAATTCTCCTAATCATTTCAAGGCTGTGGGGTACTGTGCAACAAGCTCTTCCTTAGTTGTGGGTGGTTTGCTGTCTAGCAGGGCAATTCTGCATATGAGACAGAGCTGCACACCGGCCTCCCTCCCAAGTACTGGTGTGCTTGATGCGCTGGTAATGAAGAAATGAAGATTTAGCTGTAGCAGCTTTTAAGGTGACTTCCCTTTCACAGTTTATTCTGGAGTCTCCACATGCAACCAGTCATAGAGTGAACCATCCATATGGAGCCCTGCAGGTTTTTTGAAAGGTGGGCTGGGAGAACATTTGTTTCAGCTCCAGCATCTAGCTTGAATTTTATGGGCACACCTCTTATTATTAGGGTGGAGTGGCATGGCTCTGCCTTTGCTGCATGAGATTGCCTCGTCTGAGAGAGAGCATCCACAAAAATGAGCTGGTCACAGTCAAGCGCAGACAAGGATTTGTGTTCTTTGCCTCCCTCTCTGCTGGGTGCTCCTAACATCAAAGAGAAGTGATTCATTTCCCCACATCTATAGCATTTAGTCTGAAATGCTGGGCAAGCCTGCGGAGGGTGGGATTTGCCACAATGCATACGCATCTTTCCAGCATGAGCTTTTGGTTTCCTTGTGGCTGAGGTGGCTGACAGTCCTCTGAACTCCTTCCTTTAGCGCAGCTGGAATGGGTTTCTCAGGGCCTGGTGTGGACACTGTTTCAATTTGCATTTTGGCAGCACTTAAGGGTCTGCAGAGGTCTACTGTCTTTTGCAGGTTGAGATCTGGCTCCCTGAGTAAGCCATTCCTTGAGTCCTTTATCAGTGACACTGAAGACAATTTCGTTTCTAATCGTGTCCTCGTGATCTGAGAATCCACAGGTCTTTGCCTTCCTCTTCAGTTCCGTTGCACATGAGTCAATCTGTTCATCTCCTAATGGTGGGTGATTACAGAACTGAGAACGCTCAAATACAATATTTCTTCAGGGGTTGCAGTAACGCTTGAGTGGGGTTAAGCTCTAGGGTGGCGTCAGCTGTGGGGTCTTGCACCAAGGTACTGTACATCTCCAAGGCCTCTTCTCTGACTATGTGTAATGAAAGGGCAACTTGAAAGGTTGCCGGCTTGGTGCCTGCTCCAGAATCTGTCAGATACAGGCAGAAACGCTGCTCTCACCTTCTCCAGTTTTCGGCAAGGTTCCTAATCAGGGACGGGGGGGGGTGCACAGCCCTCCATAGGAAGGAGAATGTAGTTTTCTGACCAAGCTGCTTTACTTTCAGGTTTGGATTTATTTTACTGAGTGTTCACTGTGCTGCGTCTATGGCACCTGCAAATGTGTGTCGACTTCTGACACCGTGTTACGTCTTTAGGGAGGGAAAGGATCAGTGCCGGAGGCAGAAGTGGTCTTAAGAGTTGTGTCTGTTGGAAGACAGCAGCCAACTAAGTGGCCATAAACTTGCAGTCTGAAAATCCTAATTCCAACCCCAACTCCCAAACCTTGGTTTCAAGCAGAATTAAAACATTCCGTTTAGGACAATGTTCAATAGCATCTTGTGTCTGCTCCCCTTGAAATCCATGGGGGGAGGAGGACTATATCCCGCCTTCCTCCATAGCCCAAGGCAGTTTACTATACCTAATTGAAACAACAATAACAACTCCATCCGAAAGCAGCATCCCACTAAGGTAGGGTTGTTGGCTTCAGGTTGGGAAATTCCTGGAGATCTGGGGGGGGGGGGTGGACCTCAGCAGGGTATAATGCCAATGGACTCCACACTGCAACAAACATTTTCTCCAGGGGGAACTGATCTCTGTAGTCTGGAGATCAGTTGCAATTCCAGGAGATCCCCAGGTCCCACCTGGAGGCTGGCAACCAAAGTAGTTGGCAAACCCAGCTGTGAGAGAGCTCCAGTTGCCAATTCGTATCCCAGAAACTGCCCCTAAGAGTGCAGGCCGAGACGAGTTCTTCTGGTCGCTACACTACTCCTTCCTAGCTACATGTGAGGGCATGAAGTGACCAGTGCTACATTAAAAGGGCGGGTGTGTGTGTGTGTTGAACTCAGCCTTTCCTGGGTGTCCTGCTGCCCTCTTTCCTTTAATGCCAGAAACCCCGAGTGCAGATTGTCCTTGCTCAGCAGTGACCCCCCCCCCTTTCTATTCACTCTTGCCTGGTGGCGCTCTCTTTTCCTCTGCTGGCTTACGATGGTGGGCGAGATCAGCGACCTAATATCTGAAACAGAGAAGCTTCTTAAAAGCACTGAAGCAGGACCCAAATGCAATCCTCAGCCCATACAGGTGAGACGCCAAGAGTTTTTCTGCTGCAATATTCCTGCTCTAATCCCCTCTTGCCCTACTTTCATGAAAGGGCTGCTGACAGTGCGACTCTTCTGCCGAGAGAGAGAGGAGAGACTATAGCTTGGGAGGCCAGTCATCCCAGGGTTTCAGGGAAGAAAGAGGGGAGCAGAAACCATGCTGAACGGTTACCGTTTGTTATCACCGGGAAGGGAAGAAATTACTCACGGCAGCCAAGCCGGTCTCTCTCCCTTTGAAGTCGATCTGATTTTGCACATCAAGTGGTATCATTGGGGGTCCTTTTTTTTTTTGGCTGTATTGCAATTTGCAGGGTTTGAAGCCGCGACAAAGACCTTTTGAACTCTCATTAACCTGCAAGCGGAATTCAAAGAGTAAAAAGGCGCTTTCGGTAGAGGCTGCCAAAGGTGCGACAACAAGCTAGGTTTTAACTCCCCGCAGTAACTGAGGGAGACGGAGGACTTGCACTTTCCCAACAAAACGTCAAAAGGGACTAGTGGTTTCCACAACAAAACTCCAGTTCAAAGTACCGGCTCTTGTGGACAGGTGCAGGGCTCGACGGTGAGGACTGCACAGGTATCTTCGAATCCATGTAACATTTCACAGTGTGATGCAATCTTTTTCGGAGGACAGGCAAGTTAAAGATTGAAAAACCACATTAAAATTGCCGCTGTTAAAGAACATCAGAAGAACCCAGCTGGCTGAGATGAAAGGTCCAGCCAGGCTAGTCTCTTGTTTCCAACAGTGGGTGGCCCGACGCTTCCAGGAATCAAGCAGAGCCTGCGGGCAACAGCCTCCTCGGCCTGCCCCCTCCCCACGGCTGCTAGTAGTATGCAGAGGCACGGTGCCGCTGAAGAAGAAGAAGGAGGTCCCGTTTAGTTAACATGGGCAATGGCAGTTGATACAGTAATCCCACCAGTGGCCAAAATTCAGACTTCTCTCTCCTTTGGGGGCTACATTCAACAAGTTAAAAAAGAATTCTCTCCATGCCCTAGGATTGCCAACCTCCAGGCGGTGGCTGGAGATCTCCTGCTATTACAACTGTTCACCTTGGGAAAATGGCCGCTTTGGAAGGTGGCCTCTGTGGCATTACACCCCATTGAAGTCCCTTTCCCTCCCAACACCCTGCCCTCCTCGGGCTTCACCCCCAAAATCTCCAGGTATTTCCCAAGCTGGAGCTGGAAACCCTACCAGGCCCCTGCCTAGAAGGTGGTAGGTGTCACAAAATATTTAGTGGTAAAGTCAGCAGGACTGCCCACGGCTGCTAGGGGCTCCCAAGCAAAATCCGCTCTGGACTCCCCCCACATGCACGTGCCACCCAGGTCCCATCGAAATATCATAAGGAAACTAATTGTATAGCTTATTGTTAGCATGGATAGGTCAATAACAACATACATTGGTGATATTTTTGGTTGTGTGAAGAAATTGGACCTCCAGTCAATTTCTTATTCTTCCATGAGACATAGAATCAAACTTTGGTTAAGGCTTCATTTCAAAGATCTAGGCCTCTGCATATGGGTTGAAGAGATCAAAAGCGAAACTTCTGGCTGCTGTCATGGGAAAGTTTCATAAAATCATAGAATCATAGAGTTGGAAGGGACCTCCAGGGTCATCTAGTCCAACCCCCTGCACAATGCAGGAAATTCACAAATGCCTCCCCCTCCACACCCCCGGTGACCCCTGCTCCCTGCCCAGAAGATGCCAAAGACGATCTCCAGGATCCCTGGTCAAACTGGCCTGGACAAAGTTTGTGCCTTTGAATAACAGAGACCAAACGGGCTGGTGGCAGGTTTGTTGTGTAGCTTTGAGCTCTGCCCTCAGGGCCGGCTCCAGGTATTTCTGCGCCCACGCCTGGAGACCCAGCCATGCCATCCCCCCTCCTCTTCCCCTCCCCGGGACGAGGGGGAGGGCAGGCAAGCTGTGCCCTGGCTGGGTGCTCTGTGGCGGCAGCGGCGGGGAGTCCCCGCTGGCTGCCGCAGCCTCCCCCCCACCAGGGAGGAGGGGGAGGGCAACTTGCGCCCTAGGTGGGCGCTTTCCAGTGGCAGCAGCAGCAGCAGCAGGGAGATCCTGCTGGCCGCTGCCGGCCTCCTCCTCCTCCTCCCCCCCGGAGGAGGGGGAGGGCGACTTGCGCCCTAGGTGGGTGCTTTTCGGCGGCGGTGGCAGCAGGGAGATCCTGCTGGCCGCCACCGGCCACCTCCTCCTCCTCCCCCCCCAGGGAGGAGGCGGAGGGATACTTGTGCCCTACGTGGGCGCTTTTAATTTCAGTGGCAGTAGCAGGGAGATCCTGCTGGCTGCCGCCGCCAGCCGCCTCCTCCTCCCCCCCCCAGGGAGGAGGGGGAGGGCAACTTGCACCCTAGCCGGGCACTTTTCCACGGCGGCAGCGGACACCCGGTTAGGGCAGTGGGGGGGCTTTTCGGGGGGGGGAGCGGGGCACCATTTGGCGCCCCTGAGGCCAGCGCGCCCTAGGCAAGTGCCTAGTTCGCCCAATGTCTGGCGATCTGGCCGTGTCTGCCCTTCAGACCAAAGGTCCCCTGGATTGGGAATTCTTGACAGTGTGCACCTCAGGGTTTTTTTTTTTAAATTATTTTAATATAAACAGCAATTAGCATACAACCTGCAATGTGTTATAACAGTTGAGTACACTGAAGAGTTAACAATAATATAAAGTAAAGCTAAAATGTGTACTATAACATTAAGTACAAACTAATCAACATAATAAAACATCAGTAGAGGTAACGTTATTAAATAAGACTGGTTTGCAGGCTAGAACATTTAAGATTGGATACCAAAAGGTAAAATAAATGAAGAGCGATGGAGTCTGATTTTGTTGAGATACCTGTCCATCGTTATAAAGTCCAAGAGAGTCCTGTACCAAGCTTTCAGGGAAGGGAGGATGGTTACTCCCAAACAGATGCTATTACAGAGTGGGCAGCTGCATAAAGTACCATAATTAATTCTCGTCATACTGGAGAGATATTGGGCAATTCCCACAAATTTAATAACTTTAACTAAGGAGATAAAGGGATGGGATAACCTGTAATAATATGGATTTTTTTTTTCTAATGTTGCTTCAGAAGTTGGAAATAAATGGGCAATGCCACAGCAGTGTAAGTAGGAACCCTGCTTACCGCACTTCTTCCAACAAAAGGGCAAATACGCCGAGTTAAAGTTGTGTAGTTTTGTAGGGGTAAAGTACCAACGAGATATGGTTTTTTTAAAAAATGGAGGTTTGATATTGATTGCTGTTGATTGATTAATGCATGAGCTCCAAATCATGCAATTTTTCCACCTTCCTGTTGCTTGCATCCTGTCCGCACTTCCTACCATGATAGGATTAAAGGTCGACTTCATAGGAGGCAGCTTCATGGAGCATGATCCCACAGTCTTATTGTGGCTAGGCATGCCTGGTTCTGCCCACTGTCTATGTGGCAGATTGCTTGAAATCTATTTATGGTGCCTTGAATTCTTTTGAGAAATAATCCTATCTTCCATATATATTTGCCTAAAGGTACAGTGTGTCATTGAGTCTCAACCGACTCAACTCCATGAACTTCTACCTCATGTGGTATTCAAGATAATGAGCAGAGGTCCAGTCTTCCTTGGTGGTCTCTCATCCAAGTACTCACCCTGTTTAGTTTCTGAGCCCTAATGAGAACAGCCTAGTCTGAGCTATTAGGGCTGCTACATATGTTTTTCTAACTCCATTTTAACAGAACTGTTTCAAAGCATCTCCCAGCATTATGGACCATAACTCAGGTCTACAACAAAAGGCCCGTCTTTCAGCACCTCCAGTTAAAAGATCGGGCTTGGGGAAGACCTGAGACCCTGCAGAATTGCTAGTCACCCAACACTTGGCTTGACGGACCTGCACAAAGGAGCACAACCTTTATAAAAGTCAGTTTCTCTCTAAGGAGGAACCTCTGAAGATTTTTCTGATAATGTATTTATAAACATGCAAGCTGAACATAAGGGATCAAGCTAGTACCCAGACAAACAGCATTATTCTTTAAAACAATATTGGTTCCCCGCAAAAGCAAACAGAATGAGGTTGCACCACGTGTAGCCAACTGCAAATTTTCCAGACCGTCTGTGTTCTTTGTTGCCTACCTTTACTTTGTCCAAACTGTTCATCTTCTACCCAAACATGTGACAAACCCCCCAACAATCCCAAGCTAGAAACCACCAGCCATCAATGCTCATTAAACAAACATCTAGCCATCATTATGCAAGGCAAAAACGAAACAAAGGACTAGTTGGAAAAGGTCATTTCACTTGATGGTCATAGCATTATAAGCAAGAGAAATAACTCTCACGGCAGGTAGATGCTCCTCACCAGTTGCACTCCCTTGGGGAAGTGGACTATAAAACATTCAAGATCTTTTTTTTTCATTGTTTATCTATGGGAAGCAGGTCAACAAAATGTCAGGATCCACAGTATCAAAGGCAGTTAACAGATAGACAGGAATATGCAGGGAAGCGTGTTCTCCAAGCATGCATTGCAGCCAAAGTATCACACATACTACCATTGAAGTTTTACTTGTTTGGCTGGCTGGTTTAGAAAACCTAAACATTCTGGAAAACTCCAAAAACATAGTTTCAAAAATGAGAACGTTTCACATTTATATTCCCCCTTTCTCAAAGTTAGCAACATACCTGTGAATTGTTGTCGAATATGTTGTCAAACTGCGACTATCTATTTTTCAGGGAACAAGACTGTGGTATACCTGGGGAAATAAGTGAAGAGTTTTTGTTGATTCCACGTGTTTTTGATATGCTGAGCACAAATCCATAGGGTATGAGGTCTGAACAGATATCTAGCATACCATCCTTCTATGTATGTGTTCCTTGACTGTGGTTGCTTCCAGGTACAAGATAAAGACATTAGGCTCCTTATCAACAGTAGGTGTTTTGGAAAGACCTTTCATTATATTATAAATATTTGAATGCAACATATTTGAAAACAGCATTATTGGATGCTGAGCATGTAAATGAAAATGTATACTATTTGCCATAAAATGAGTATTGCAGAAGAGGTGCTTTGGGTCCATCTAGATGTCTTTCCAAGCTTTATGCACAATTGGGAGGTATGCTTATTTTCTTTGTGGGCTCAACAAGCATATTAATGAACTCTTGAAGTCTAGAGGAAGTCTTGAAAGAAATAAGTTTGGGGAAATGTCTGGACATGAAGCGTCAGGACATGAAATCTGGAATTATGAGTTCTTGAAGAGTTTATAGGAGGGAAATATTTGGCCTGTCAAGATACAGGATTCTGGACCTAGGAGAATTTGCACTGATGGGATTCCCATTCTTGGGCTTGGGGAGAAGCCTGAAATAGACGTAGGCAGAAATGTGCAGCCATCAGCATTCAAGAGAGGAGCTTTCATTTCATGCCTGTGATCAGTTGGCTAACGATGTATGAGACAAGTGTGAATGCACATAGAATTATGAAAATGCAGATGATATACCAGGAGGAAGATGCGTCATGAATTGCTTCAGGTTACTAAAAGAGAACTACTATACGCTACAAGATGGGGGAAGTGTGTTTAGATGGTACAATTAATATGCATAAACTGACCAAAAGTTCATGATGCTGATTCTGATGCCATTGCCATTGGGTTTCACCTGCTAAAGACATTTGAGAAATTCTGGTTGAGAAATTGAAAAATATGCTTTTGGTAAATACTTTTGGTACAGAAAGTCTGCAGCCTGTTATCAAACAGGAAAGAAAGAGCAAATCAAAATCGGCATGGGAGTTCCAACTCATCATAAAGATAAATGTGACCTTGGCAGCTATGCTTGGGTGGGAACTGTTGACTGGTAAATATAATGACACGATCATGGCTCCTTAAATCCAACTAATGAATAAGTTGAAAATCCAGGCATCTCTCCGATGTCAGTTGGTAGAAGAAGGGCTTATTATAGATACAAGCACTCTCCTGTGGCGCATTGATTGGCCAAAGAATGCAACTGCACAGATTTCTATTGATAACGTAACGCAGCTGGTTGTCAAAGTACAAAGGTTTCCATACAAAGGATGCTGTATGAAGGTGATATGGAGGATGTGGTATGTCTCAAGAATATAGAAGATTATCTGTCGTGATTTGGATGGTCCTGGTTCATATCTCTTCACTGCCACACACTCACATGTGGCCATCAGCAAGCCACACTCATTTAGCCTCATCCCGCCCCCCACGGCAAAATGTGAATAATTGTAGTGGCCTATCTTACAGGGATGTTACGAGGATTGCAACAAGATATTGCTCCAGCATTTTAGCCATGTTGAATCATTTATAGAGAACTGTGTAAGAGAAACTGCACTCTTTTTTTGATTGTTGTCAGCCTGACGCTGCAGTTCAGTCTGTGGATTTTACAAGCAAAAAATAACTTAATAATAATTTTAAAAAGATGCCACCACAAAAGAAAAGCCTTCAGTTTATAGCATGGCTAGGATGAAAGCATAGGGACATATGCTCTGAATGCAACTACGGTACAGACACAGAATGTTAAATGATAATGTCATATATTAATCGTTATTAAAGCAATGCTACATTAGATATGGTTCCCTGGCTTAGAGGCTTAGCATGGGCAGCAGGTCTGGCAGAGTGCTGCTGTTGTTGGCCTTGTGCATTCAGCTGCTGAATTTTATTGAAGAAGGAGAAGAAACTTAGAGATGTTGTGAATGACAGCAGTGGTATCAGCATCTGAGCTGAAGCCGTGACAAGCAGGAATTTGAGCAGCAGTGCTCCAATTGATGACCCTCCCCTGTCATAAGAATTAGTACTTATGTTCAGCATCAGCTGCTAGTGATGGCAGTAGTTTGTCTATGCCCACTACACACATGGAGAAAGGAAGCCGCACCTGTCTCTTCTTGCTGCCACGGATTGCTGAGTCACACAACAGGTCAAGCACATGGGACAGCTCAGGGCATCAACAGCCATTATCATGAAGAAAGAGAGGGTAGGTGGCAGTGGCCACTGTGCCTCATAGCTGCCATAACCATTAGTGTACTCGCCCACTTGGGTGGCAAAGGAATGACTGGCAGTGCTAAGGAGCAGCAGCCACTGCCTATCATCTGCCTTCACGCTATGGCGGAGAGAAAGAGAGCCCCTACATCGATTGGTGGTGATGCAGTCTCGAGAAAGGGAACCACTGTGGGAACCAGATTAGGACTGCCAGACCCCCAGTGGAGGCGGGTGTCTCCCACGGCTAGGGAGTCTTACTAGGCGAAAGAGGAAGGCCCAGGCCTCATTGCTGGCATTGCACCGGAAGTGATGTCATCACACCAGTGTGTCATGCCTGCCCCCAATCTGGTGCCTGAAGCCTCGGCCATGAGCTCAGAAACACCTCCAGACCAGGCATCAGTGAGCTCTACTCCCGATCTGGCACCGGACAGCTTGGCCACAACCTCCTTGGACCGGGCGCCAGGGATCAGGGACATGGTACCTTTAAGTCCCTCCGAGGCGCCGGAGTCCGCAAAGGATGAGCTCCCAGCTACAAGTCAGCAAGCACCTGGGGTGGATGCTTCCCCACCCGACTCACCCCCACATGTCGATCGTTTGCGAGACCGCAGGCACAAAGACTTAGCGGCTCGACGGAAGGAGGCACGTGTATGGGGGCGATGGTCAATGACCCCGAGTATTAACCGGAGCAGGGACCTAATAGCGACCGGTTAATGAGTTAACGAGCCAGCACGGTATTTAAGAACATCCCCAGCCACAAACAAACCGTGCTGGCAAACTCGTCGAAAGTCAGCTCACCTTGCGGCCATCCTCATTCCTGCATCTTGACTCTCCGGCTCCTGACCTCGGCACCTCTCTGAATGCTCTTCTGGCTCCTGACCTCAGCTCGGCTTCTGGACTCCGCTTCGACCTCTGGCTAACAGTAAACCTGACGATGGCTTTGCGCTCCACTTTGAACCTTGTTTGCTTGGACTGGACTGATACCTTGGCTGATCCCTGGAACGCTCTCTGACTACGGCACCTGGCAGCCCCCTGCACCCGGGCCCTGGACCCCGTCATGACACAGTGACATCCAGGTGACACTATGGTATTTGGGCAAAACTCTGTGGTAGAAGCTGTTTTTATCATAGAGTTTTTGTCCAAATACTAGAGTGTCACCCAGATGTCACTGGTTTGATGACATCACTTCCTGTGCAACACCAGCAGCATGGCCTAGGCCTTCCTCTTTCTCCTGGTAAGTCCCCCCACCCCCACCAGTTGCCCAGCAGGACCTGGCAACCCTAAACCAGATCCTTACTGCTGTGTGAGAAACATGTAGTAGTAGGGGAAGCTGCTTCTACTCAGCAGTGGTGGGTCAGAGGTTAGCAGTGGTCCTTCTGGGATGATGGGGCACTGCAAGGATTCTGGTTCTTGAAAGAGGGGCTTGCAGCACCTGCTCAGCACAGCTATCTTCATAATGAGTTTTAATCAGCCCTCATAACCATCTTCCCCACCACAGAGTGATCCATCTGAGCTGGGCTAAAAATTTATCTGAGTGAACAGATTCAAGCTTGGTTCATAATTAACTGTGGGTCTTATGGAAAAGGCAATATGCAGATGTGCAGATCATCTGACTCTTAAAAGGCAGATGCTTACAGCTGGCCGACTTTGTAAAGTGTATTTTGGATGTCTGGCAAGGTAAAAGAAAAGAGAGTTGTTCTTAGTGAGTTGTCAGGCCTGTATCTGGGGTCATTCCGGCTTTTGCCAGGCACGAGAATAAGAGGCAGAGATGGGCCCGGTTCCCACGTTCCCCAGTTGTTGGCTGGACAGGCAGGCAGCTTAACAACCTACCCATTTGCACAAAGGAGCAGGCTGGGATTGGCTTGTTGTCTTCCTTACTTCCTTTCCCCTGCAAATGACCGTTTCAAGAATTTGACACAGTTAGTACAGTGATGAAAAAGCAGAGGAGATGGGTAATGGCTCTGCATACCTGAGGGAGCGAAATGATGCAGAAGGGTTATTTCTGTCATATATTCCTTGAATGGTAGTTTGCATGGATTTTTGAGTATAACTCTAAGGAATTAAGAAAGTTTTCTCCCTTTTTACTACCCTGGGCTTATATATTGATCATTTTTTTAAAAAAAATTGCATGCAAGTAATATTATTTATGGAAGTTCTTTATTAACACAATCTTGGTAAGAGGCATAATATTGGTGTCTTGTGTCCCTAAGCAGGTATAGTCAAGAAGTGCATACGTAGCAACATTGAAGGGCAGCCACATTGAAGATCTATTCATAGATCCAACTGCCAAAGGGTAGCAACTGATGGATTTGTCACGTGCCAGAAACAGGGCAACAATGATAACAAAATGTGCGTGTACCTATTTTCCAGGCTTAACTCAAAATCAGTATTTGGCATCTCAGCTTCAGCGAGTAAAGAAAGCTTAAGAAATTGTGACTATGTGAGCCAGAATTTGCACCTGAATCTCTCCAGTGTACACCCAACATTATCCAATAGGCATGCTCTAAACTTTCATAGGAAGAAGAAGAGATTGGATTTATACCCCACCCGTCACTACCTGAAGGAGTCTCAGAGCAGCTTATAGTCTCCTTTCCCTCCCCCTCCCCACAACAGACACCCTGTGAGGTAGGTGGGGCTGAGAGAGCTCTTTCAAGAACTGCTCCTGAGATAATAGCTCTAAAAGAACTTGTAACCGACCCAAGGTGACACCAGCAGCTGCATGTGGAGGAGTGGGGAATCAACACCTGTTCTCCCAGATTAGAGTCTGCACTCCTAACCACCACACCAAACATGACCATCAGGTGAGCTCACCTTGCTTGACCCTCTTGAGCAGACGCAAGAAGAGCTCTTGACCAGATTGCCTCGATAGTCGTTGAAATTTGCATGGTGCAGCTTTGCCCCTGTGCAGTACACGCTTATTCTGTGTGGTCACATCGATGCAGCTTCAGCTCTTGCGATTCTGATTGCCAAGCTCTGAACAATTTGCGGCAGCCGCCAGTTTTTAAGCAATTGAAATTGGAGCTGTTACACCATTACACTCTTTCTACCATTAGGAAATATTCCTGGTGGCATGGAATAATAATGCTAAACTTTTTTGTTTTATGATCCTCCTCTTGTGATGGCCCTTGGCCTTATACAATAAATGCTATTTGACAGTCAGACCAAGCTGAAAAGTAAATGATGGAAGGATACTTCACTGATGCCAGTAAACAGAGGGTGAAATGGATTCATGATCACAATGAGTGGACGTGGAAGGTGCACAGAGAGGCCTAATGGAACAAACACGCCTAGATTTGTTCAGACGCAGCCAAACAGCTTAATGAACAGAGTCAGGGCTATTTTGGGGCAGGGACCCACAGGAATGGAGTTCGGGCTGGCTCCCAAGTTGGCCACGCCCAGGAGGAACTCATTAACATAACAGGCCACACCCAACAGCAGAAACTCATTAGGATTGGCTACAATAGGTGTGTGTGACCTAACATGCAAAGGAGTTCCTGCTACAACTTTGGGTTTTGACAACAAACAAGGTAAACAGAATAAGCAGCAAAAGGTGGGTGTGGCTAGATGAGCACACTTCTGGTAACATGGGGGTGTGGCCTAATAGGCCAAGGAGCTGTGCTGTCGGGGTGTGGCCTAATATGCTAATGAGTTTCTGCTGTTGGGTGTGACCTATTGTGCTAAGGAGTTCCTGCTGGGCAGAGTCTATGCTTGTGATCAGCAAACAAGATGTGAGGTGAACCAGTGGCTGCTCAAGCCTGCTTGCTAGCCACACTTGGATGATCACAGTTCCCCAGCTCCATTCCTCTGTTATTCTAGACATTCGTGCTGTGCTTAATTCTGAAAAATAAGGCCAAGTATGCTGTCAATGAAGTTCTACCTCATGGTGTTTTCAAAGCAACAAATGTGCAAAGGTAGTTTGCTGTTGCCTTTCTCTGCTTTGTGACCCTGGACTTCCTTGGTGGCTTCCCATCTAAGTACGGGCCCCGCTTCGCTTCGCTTCCAAACTCTGATAAAAATCAGGCTAGTCTGGGCTTATTAGGACTGCTCCCTAATTCTGGTGCTCCCCGATTTTGGTTAAACAAGGAGAATCCCTAAAATTAATTATAGAACTGTAGTACATGCAGTTTTCTACAGTTCTAGTTCCTTTCATTCATTTGTTTCCCCTGTATTATCGATATGAATGTCCGTAACAAAAAATACTGCAGAAAGGAATTCTGAGCTGATTGTACAGATGAATATATGAAAATCCTTTATCTTTTGTATATTTTTTAGGGGATACAGCCATATACACAGTCATATCTTGATTGCTTTTTGGCAATGTTTTTTTCAATATACTAATGAGTACTGGTAAGGGAGGAAGGAAAAAGACATGAAAGAACTGAATCCTTTGGCAAACCCTACATATGCAATGTTCTGTACAAGATTCAGAATTTTTTTTTAAAAAATGAGCCAGTCTAGGACTGCCAATGTATTGGTTTCACTTTGGGCACAAGAAAAGCTAATATAAAACTTCAAAATCCAGGGACAGATTCAGATAAATACGTGCAATACATTCCTGAAGGCACTTTATTTCCAAAAAAGGTACAACAAAGGGGAAGGATGACATGAAGTGGAAGAGCAATAGTTCTCCTCTCCAAGTTGGGCCTGCCAAGGGCCAACACATTCGGATCGTGTGAGGGGGAGGAATGGCTTGCGGGACAATCTAGAGTAGACAATGACCAGGAAAAAGGTTATGTGCCCCCCCCCCGCTTTACAACTGCTGCTTCTGAAAATAAAGGGCCATTGAGGATGAATGGAATGCATTTGCCTGTCAGTCAATCAATGATTACCCATATGACAACAAAATAGTGTCACTGAGAGCCAGCCAGTATGGTGTAGTGAGAAGAAGAAGACAACATGGGATTTATACCCCTCCCTTGACTACCTGAAGGAGTCTCAGAGTGTCTTACAATCTCCCTTCCCTTCCTTTCCCCACAACAGATACCCTGTGAGGTGGGTGGGGCTGAGAGAGCTCTTCCGAGGACTGCTCAGGAGAGAAAAGCTCTGAAAGAACTTGTAATTGTCCCAAGGTCACACCAGCAGCTGCATGTGGAAGAGCAGGGAATTAAACCTGGTTCTCCCAGATTAGAGTTCACACTCCTAAACACTACACCAGACTGGGTCTAAGAGCATTAGACTAGGGTGAGGGAGACATGAGTTCAAATTCCTGCTTGTTCAGTGATCTGGGGCCACTCATTCTCTCTCTGCTTAAACTCCCAGAGTTAGAGTCTGAATAAAAGGAAGGAAGGGAGAACTATGTTTGCTCCCCTGAAGCTACCTGGAGGAACAGTGGGATAAAATACATTAAATAAATCAACGTATTTTGTATTAAATGTACAGGAGTACCATGTCAGGTATTAGTGGGGTATGAGGGAAGTGATTTCAGATGTGGGACAAGATATGTGGCAAAGTTCAGAGGCTCTTGGATATATTTGAGATGAAGCTGGATAAAAGTTCAGCATATTTTGACAGCATTTCTCAATAACTAGAGATCTGCAGGTGATTCTAAGAGATTGTGATCTGTGACCAGAGACAGGGAGGGAGGACTGCTTTTCTGCCCTCCCTGACTGGCACCCGTAAATGTAATTTTGACTTTTTTAATGTTTCTAATGCCTTTTAGGTTTTGCATTGGCACAATACAATGCTCAGCCCTTAGTCCAGCCTGACAAATACATGCGTGAAATCCACCCAGCTGCCTCTTTTCCTTCTCCCTTCTCCGTTCCTCAGCCTCTTCTCATTGACTAGATCCTTCTCTCCTTCCCCACACACTACTGAAGAGGGCACTGAGCCACTACGAAAGCCAGAAGCATTTGAGAAAGACAGTTCAGATGAGTCTCCGGCAAACCAGGAGGTTTCTGAGGCCAGAACAATGCCTCAGCTGCCAACTTGTGTTTCCAAATGCTGGAACTTTGGGATTATGTTGCAAAGTGGCTGTGAGAGGTTTCCAGGGGGCTAGCTGCTGCCCCACGGAAATTTCCCCCCTCCCATCCTGTCACAATCACAGTTTCTAGCCTATTCTGTGCACCAAGGTTTCCAGCGGGAAATTAAAAAGAAAGAGAACCTGATTCAAAGGGATAGCGTCTGGGCCTGGTGGATAACTTAGGTAAACTGACAGGCACAAGATGGTTTGCTGTCTAAGAAGTGAAAAAGAACCAAGTTTATTCAGTACAAACATACAACTGAGGTAAATATTCACACTTAAGCATTAGGTGTGGGATGTAAGTCTTTACACAGTACACGCGTCAGGAAAACAGTCCCGCCAGCAGTTTTATAACATATCAGCACAGCAGTCTGTAGCAACTAAGTTACACACCTGGCCCACCCAAACCCTGCTGGGCTAAGCTATCACCTCAGTATGCTGAGTTCCCTCAACAAGGAAAGTTAACACAAAGATTTGATATCCCCTCGGATCCTTAATTCACACTCCACTTCTCTCTCAGCCATCAGAACTTAACCCCCTGTTCTCAGTCTTCAAATCTGAACTTCTCCCCACTGTCTTTTCTCAGTCTTCAAAACCCATCTTCTTCTGACTAACAGCTCCCCCTGCCAGATCTAGGAGGCTGAAGTTGGTTCCTTATTCGCACTTCCTTATTCACGAATAAGTAACGAATGAGGAATGAATAAGGAAGTGCGAATAAGGAACCAACTTCAGCCTCTTCCAGTCTCACAGGGTTCTGGTGAGAACGGAATGGGAAAGTATTAAATGCTACAAGCCGTCAAATGGGGTACAGAGACATGCCATTGTTGTGTCCGCTGACTGCTATAGGCATCAGCGACAGAGCCTGAGCTTGAGTCCCGGAGAACAATGGGACTGAGGCTCCTGGCTCCAGCTTAAGGGGACCAATGGGATTGGAGGCGGGAATTCAAACCCGCCAATGGCAACAGGGGGCGTTCCCTTAGCATGTATATAGTTGGCCACCTGGCCAGGTATATTTGTCTCGTGTTGTGTAATAGCGAACCATGCTGATTACTACATCATTGTCCATGGTTTCATTATGCATCTAACCCACTGTACAACAGTCATACCCCTCTTTGTAGAGGATGTCTCTTTTTAAAGGACTCAGAACAGCCGCCCCGTGGGAGAAGGTCTCTGATGTGCCAACTCTAATGATTAGCTGATGGTTCAGCTTCTACTGCAGTCCTTTAGCAAACGTGTGCTTGATTCCACTGGTCTCCTCTACCACTGTTGATGGCCTGCGGGGGCTGCTCCCACCTCTCCTTTCCCCTGCTTCCTACTGCAGCCTGCCATGGGCCGTAGAGAAAGGATTTGGGATGCCTAGAAAGGTTTCAAGAAGCGCCGCCTCTCTGGTTTCGGCTTGACCCCCACATGGCTGGAGGCGCACAGCACGGGCCAGAACCCCTCAGCTCTGGTGGCATGAATTGCAATAGCCGGGGAGAAATGAAGTCATTGGAATGCCAGGAGGCAGAAGTTGGTTCCTAGTTAAATCATACCCATTCTGGGGACTCTCCCCTTCGAGGGGACATATGGTGTTTCCTGGTCCAAACAAAGCACTGTTCTTATGCCAACTGCTCCAAAGTGGGGTGCCCCCAGGACAGTCAGACAGGCGGGCACAAGGGCCAGGCTTAGAGTTGCCAGCTCCAGGTTGGGGAATACCTGGAGATTTTGGGGGTGGAAGCTGCGGAAGGCGGGGTTTGGGGAGCAGTGCCATGAAGGACAACCTCCAAATTCAGCCCACTTTTTAATACCACCAATGCATTTGGTTGCTTACATTGAGTGTATTCTGCAAAGCCCTTTTGTCCAAATTCCAGAAAAAATTTACGTTTCCATCTCCCCCCCCAAAAAGCCTGCTCCAGCAGCATGGTCCGCTGCACAACAGTTCTCACACTGGCCTTCTTGTTCCTTTGCAGACCGATTCACAGAGGTGGTGCTAGGGAGGTTTTCTGGTGCATGCTGGGGTTTTTATACATTTTCTTTGCTGGGGCTTTTATACAGTTTTGCTAACTTTGTCTGATGTCATTTACCATTGATACATCATTTTATAAAATTCTCATGGATTCTTTCACTCGTTCATCCTCTGTCTCAAATTTCAACAAGAGTTTATACATTTTAGCAATAAAATGTTCATCAGTTGTACATAATTCCGTTTCAAATTCAGTTTTCGATTGTTCAAAACCATGCAATCGTTTGTCTACTTTAAACCTTTCTAATAATTGAGCATTAAAAATGGGCAAGTATTTCCTTCTGTTATCAAATCTTAATAATCATGCATAAAAATTGGGAAAATCAAATCCTCTCTTAATTTCATTTTAGAATCCCCTTGAGAAAAATCTAATATGTCACGATATGTTAACCATTTATGCTCAGTTATCATTTCTCGCCTATAGAATGCTTCTTGGGTAGACAGCCACAAGCTGACCCCTGTCCTCCCCCCCCATCTGCTGTGCTGCCCAGAGATCAGTCCCTGTTACCCAGATGCTGATGTCACAAAGCCCCCGGGAGACAGAGATGCATAGAGAGGCTTGAGCCTTGGCAGTTGGATTCAAAAGCAGAGGCTGTCAACTGAGAGGCCCACTAACGGTAAGCCATCAAGGGGGCCAATGGCAAGTTTTAAAGTGGAAGTTGGTGAGAAGAAGGATGGGTGGTAGGAGGTGGTGAAGCAGGAGGTGGGTATAGGGTTGCCAGCCTCCAGGTGGGGCCTGGAGATCTCCCACTTTTGCAACTGAGCTCCAGCTGACAGAGATCAGCTCCCCTGGAGAAAACGGTGGACTCTATGGCATTGGACAATGCTGAGACCCCTCCCCTCCCCTCCCCAAACCCTGGCCTCTCCTGGTTCCACCCCCAAAGTCTCCAGGTATTTTCCAACCCAGTCCTGGCAACCCTAGGTGGGTAGGAGGCAGTTGAAGACAGTTTTATTGGAGACTGCCTTGGACTGGTTTAGTTTTGAATGACTGGCAGTCCAAGTTGTTCATTGTGGCTTTTAATGGGGTTTTATAATTGTTGTTTTATTTGTATTGTTTCAAAGGCTCCAGAAACAGCAAGATCGGCAAAGGGTATGCCAAAGACGCAGTGATCTGGGATTTCCCTCCCTGCCCCTCCTCTCCCCAGCTCACCGGCACCCCCTCCTCCACTCACTCTGTCTCTGTCTCCTCTCTCAGCACTTTTGACTGTCTTCTAAGCTGTGATCTCCACTCTGCCTTCTAACCCATTAGCTCCACCACCCCCACTGGTTCTTGTTTCCTCTCTCCTACCACTCTTACAACTCTTCTTTCCCTCTCCTCCTCTACCTCCACCATCCCCTCTTCCCTTCCCTTCCCGGCTTCCCTTCCCACTCCACCCCCACTAACCCACCCCCACTAACCCACTGACTTATCCCCCAACTGTCCCTGCTGTTCCTGCTTCCCCTCCCTCCACTGGCCCCACTGTTCTCTATTCCACTCCCGCCACCCCCCCAACCAATGGCTGGGGCGGTAGAGGGAATGGAACAGGGAGTGATTGGGGGTGGTGAAGGAAAGGGAACCAGAGGCACACCTACTACAGACCTCCTATTCCATTGTTTCCCAAGAGGAACTAACAGAATGGGGGGCCTGTGACTGACCCCACCCTCTTCCTACCCCCTCCCTCCCCTCCCCTGGGAGTGGGAACTCCATGGTAGCTGCACCAGGCAGTGGCCCTTTGCCAGAGAAGTCTTCCACTGGAGCCAGTGAGGTGAGTACTTTCCTTTGTACTGTGTTCAGCTCAGTGTCATAAGCAAATTGGCATGATCCCTTTCATTGCCACGGCACAGTACCTGGCCATTCACCACCTGATATTGGGAAAGTTCTTTTAAAATACATTTGTATTTTTTTTCTTGCAAAACCATGTATTTATTTATTTATTTAGAAAATCAGCTTCAAAGAACCAGAAACAATTTATTACTGAGGCGGCAGAGTGTCAAGGTGGCAGAATTATTTGGCCCTTGAAGAGCACAAGAGGTGCAGCACCTTCAGGATTCCTCCTATTGAGAGAAAGGAAGTGTCAAGATCTTGTGAAGATACTATGCCCTCGACTGAACACATGAGCAGCCATATACTGAATCTGACCATCGGTCCATCAAAGCTGGTATTGTCTACTCAGACTGACAAGAACTCTCCACAGTCTCAGGCAGAGGTCTTTCCCATCACCTACTGCCAGAACTTTGAACTGAAGATACCAGGGATTGAACATGGGACCTTCTGCATGCCAAGCAGCTGCTCTGCCACCATTTGGTGCTGAACACGATACAGATCCCAGAGGATCAGAGCAGATGAGCAGAGTCATGGCTGAAACAGCAAGTCAGTTCTGCAGCCCCTTTGGGATTCATCGTCACGGCTTCTGGGCAGGCGCACATTGTATGTGTGCACAGGCCAGCTGCAGAGAAGATTTCCAAGTCATTCTAGTGACAAATAAACTACATTTAAAGAATAAAATCTGTCTGGGTTTCCACTGTGTCGTTATGGGTCAAAAGAGGCCTCCTCAAGATCGTATTACCTGTGGCTTTAAAAATGATGCTGATAAAGGCCCATTCTCTGCCTCGGGGTTCACACAACAGAGGGCTGGGCTAGGACCTGGGAGAACCAGGTTGGAATGCCATTCCTTAGGCCCATCGCCTTCTCTCAAACCGACCAGTCTCGCAAGAGGCTGAAGTTGGTTCCTTATTCACACTTCCTTATTCATTCCTTATTTGTTACTTATTCGTGAATAAGGAAGTGCAAATAAGGAACCAACTTCAGCCTCCTCCAAACCAATATCTTACTCAAATCTCCTTAGAAATACAGGCCTCAGGGAAGCGTCCAAATATTTTGGGGGGGCGCAGCCTGGCCCCAGTGTCTGCCTGTGTGTTTGTCCTAGGGGCACTGCACTTTGGAGCAACTGGCACCAGAACCGTGCTTTGGACCAGCATACAGAATGTGTCCCCTTGAAGGGGAGGGTCTGCTGAAGATGGGGGTGTATGAAGTGTGGGGGTCCAAACCTTATTTTGGGTGCAGAGGGCACTTCCTTATTCAAATCTCCTTTGAAATACAGGCCTTGGGGAAGCCCTGCAAATAGAAACTTGTGGCATCGGAACTGTATGTCACCTTGCAGGGCACAGTCTCCAGAGAGCGGGGATGTGTCCTTTGGGGTGGTCCAAATAAATTTTGGGGGTGTAGCCTGGCCGCAGTGTCTGCATCTATGTTTGTCCTGGGGGCACTGCACTTTGGAGCAACTGGCACCAGAACTGTGCTTTGGACCAGCACACAGAATATGTCCCCTTGAAGGGGAGAGTCCTGTGAACGCAGGGGTATATGATATGTGGCAGTCCAGACCTTATTTTGGGTGCAGAGGGCACTTCCTTATTCAAATCTCCTTTGAAATACAGGCCTCGGGGAAGCACTCCAAATAGAAGCTCGTGGCATCAGAACTGGTGTTTGGATCGGGCATCTCTGCATTTCAGCTTGCAGGGCACAGTCTCCAGAGCATGGGGATGTGTCCTTTGGGGTGGTCCAGATATTTTTTTGGGGTGCAGCCTGGCCGCAGTGTCTGCATCTGTTTGTCCTGGGGGCACCACACTTTGGAACAACTGGCACTGGCACTGCACTTTGGACCAGCACACAGAATGTGTCCCCTCGAAGGGGAGGGTCTGCTGAAGATGGGGGTGTATGAAGTGTGGGGGTCAAACCTTATTTTGGGTGCATGGAATGTGGTATACAGTTCTGGTCACCGCACCTCCAAAAAAGATATTATAGCATTGAAAAAGGTGCAGAAAAAGGCAACTAAAAATTATTACGGGGATGTAATACCTTCCCTATGAAGAAAAGTGAAAGAGGTTAGGGTTCTTAAGCTTGGAGAAATGATGACTGAGGGGTGACATGACAGAGATTTACAAAATTATACATGGGATAGAGAAAGTAGAAAAAGAATTACTTTTCTCCTTTTCTCACAATACAGAAACTTATGGGCACTCAATGAAAGAAGAGAAGAGAGAAGAAGAAATTGGAGTCTCAGAGTGGCTTACAAACTCCTTTCCCTTCCCCTCCCCACAACAGACACCCTGTGAGGTAGGTGGGGCTGAGAGAGCTCTGACAGAAACTGCCCTTGAGAGAACAGCTCTGAAAGAACTTATGACTGACCCAAGGTCACACCAGCAGCTGCATGTGAAGGAGTGGGGAATCAAACCTGGCTCTCCCAGATTAGAGTCCGCACACTTAACCACTACACTAAATTGGTGTAGTATCCTCCTGCAGCTTATGCATAGAATAATCGCTCCATTCAAATAAGATACACTGTAGTGGTTAATGAGCAGTAAGCTTAGAACAGATAAAAGGAAGTACTTCTTCACCCAAAGAGTAATTAACATGTGGAATTCACTGCCGCAAGGAGTGGTGACAACCACAACTATTGACTTGTATAGACCTGCTGGTGGACTTCCTGATGGCACCTGGGTTTTGGCTACTGTGTGATGCAAAGTGTTGGACTGGATGGACCACTGGCCTGATCCAACATGGCTTCTCTTATGTTCTGACTTGTAGTTCTTTAAAAATTGCTGCAAGGCCCCAATCTGGATCAGTTGTGTGGCATGATGGCCCCAGGAGCTCTTGTTTCCTCCTGTGCCTTTTCCAGTGCAGAAACAAGCCCCCCAACATGGCTGTATCTACACTTGAAAAGGCATGAGGGGGGGCTAGAGGTCCTGGGGCTACTGCACCATGTGTCCAATCTAGACTGGGACCTCACAGCAACTTTGAAAGAACTACAGATGCTTTTAACATGATGTTGGCGGTCATGGGATGGACCCATAGCCTCTGTCACTTGTATTTTGCCCCAGAAATAACTGTATTTAGAAATCATTATAGCTCAGGCTCTCAGGTGGATGTTAGGTTATAGATAGGTTTTCCAGGTTATAGATAGGGTTTCCAGTCTCCACGTGGTAACTGGAGATCTCCCAGAATTACAACTGATCTCCAAGCTTGCAGATAACATTTCCCCTGGGGAAAATGGCTGCTTTGGAGGGTGGACGCTATGACATCATACCCTGCTGGGGTCCCTGGCTGTGCAAAACCCTGCCCTTCCCAGGCTCCACCCTCAAAATCTTCAGGAAATTCTCAACTGGAGCCGACAACCCTAGGCAGAGAGCACATTGGTTAGATTTCACATCACTCTACACTATTCAAACATCATTTAAAACCCTGACCTTCACAGTCTCCCCAGCCCAGGTGTCTGCCTACATCAACAAGGTCTGCCCCAGAAGGTGCTCGCCCAGCCCCCTTTAGCTGTGCCAAATCTTGTTGCCTCACCCGACAGATGGCAAGAAGGCAGGTGGCAGTAGGGCTGCCCATCCCCAGGTGGGAGCAGGGGAAGCCTACTGGCCAGCCAGCTGGTGAGGGGAAGCCCCATCCCCAACAGCTACTACCCTGCATGATGTTCCTCAGCCTGATGATGTCACACAGAAGTGATGTTGTGACATCAGGAACATCACACAGCAACACTCTGGTTTTTGGGCAAAACTCTATGGTTTGAGCCCAATTTTACCATAGAGATTGACCGAAAACCAGAACATTGCCATGCAACACCCCTGGTGTGATGACATTACTTCCATATGATGTCTTCATGTCGGGGACATCACCCACCCCACCACTCTCGAAAAGCTCCCTCCCCCCACACCAGTGGAAGCTTGCCCAGGCACTGGGGACAAGGAGGGCCAGTGGTGGCTTGTTGCCACAGTGCAGGATGGAGGAAAACAGTGACATCTTCTGACCTTCCCAAGGCATTGTAGGTATATGCTTTAAAAGTATCTCCTTAAATAGGTTATAAACTGGACAGAACCATCTCAGGGTCAACTCAGGGGGAAAAAAAGGATTTCATGAAATTCTGCAGACCAAAGATTTTGTGGCTGAAGATTGTTTTAATCCTTTGTTTCCTCGATATTAAATCAACTTCATTAGCCTCATCCTTCAGGCTTCCTAGCTGAAGCTCTTTCAGGAAAACGAAATTCTACATCAGTGCCTGATTTGATTTTCTTCCATTTTTCAGCCAAGAGATGTATTAGTATCCTATATAAAGATGCTTGATTTAGAATCTAAAAATTTATTTTATAGTTTCCTGTTGACAACTTGAGGCCCTGGGTGGGGAAAAGAGCTGAATAAAGGATCCTCGGCAGATATTTCATGTTTGCTGACTCACTACATCATCACCCTTGACATGGAATTATGGGTTTCAGCCGACATTGAAATACCAGGAGAAAGCTTTTATTCTCTTTTATCTTCGGCCATTGTTCTGGATTTAAGTGACTCACAACCTTCAAGGGGGAAAAAAAACCCCTATACATAGAGGGGAATAAAAGTACATTTGAAGGAAGCATACAGTGATGTGCAAGGAGCTTCCATTATCCTAAAAGAAGAAAACTTGGAAAAGTCTGGTATCCTTGAAATACTGAATACATCTTGATATTCATATTTCTTTTGTTTATCATTGGGATAAATACTTACTTATTTAGTTCATTTATACTCTGTCTTTCTCACCAATGGAGACCCAAAATGGCTTACATTGTTCTCCTTTCCTCTATTCTATCCTTATTTCATCATGCAAATAAAAGCCTGTTTGGTAGAGTGGTTAGGAGCGCAGACTCTAATCTGGGAGTACCGGGTTTGATTCCCCACTCCTCCACATGCAGCTCCTGGTGTGACATTGGGTCAGTCATAAGTTCTTTCAGAGCTGTCGTCTCAAGGGCAGTTCTTGGGAGAGCTCTCTCAGCCCCACCTACCTCACAGGGTGTCTGTTGTGGGGAGGGAAAGAAAAGGAGTTTGTAAACTGCCCTGAGATTCCTTTGGGTAGTGAAGGTCAGGGTATAAATCCAATCTCCTCCTCCTCCTCCTCCTCTTCTTCTTCTGTTGGTCACACTGGACTTCCTGTAAGGCAAATTCTTCTTTCTTGTCTGTGTGCCAAAAGCAATGGCTGTCCGAATACAGGACACAAAGACATCCATTATTTCTTTATTTAGAAAATGTATATGCTGCCTCTCCAGAAATTGCTCCAGATGCCTTAAAACATAAAACAGCTAAAATTAAAACTACCAACCCAATGCAAGATACATGTAAACCAGCCATATATCGACAGAGAAAACCGTGTAAAAAAAAATAAAAGCATACCAAAATGCAGCATGAAACAGGCAGAATATCAGCTACAGAGTTCATAAAAACACTGTAAAAATTCACTTCCCCCTTCAATAGTGCCCCCAGAATTTCAAACGAGAAAAATACATTTGTTTTTAACCATCAGAGTCAAAAAGAGACCATCACTGTAACAGGACAAGAAAAAAAAAATCTTTCCTGGAACAAAAATTATTAACTTCATTTATTCCCCAATGGGAACCCAAAGCAGCTTATATCTTTCTCCTTCCTTCCATTTTATCCTCACAACAACTCTGTGAGGTTGGTTATGCTGTGGGGGTGTGGCTGGCTTCCATGGGTCTCCCAGGTACTAGTCCAACAGTCTAACCACTGTCCCAGACTGACTCTCCTTCCATGTCTCTGTGTGAAAGCCATGGCTGTCTGAAATCAAGACGCACACACATCCATTATTTATTTATGTATTGAGAAAATGTAAAATGAGTAAAGGATCTGAGCCCTAGTGCGGTTCAGTGGATGGAAAAACTGGTATGTAGTGGAAAAGGCCTAGGTACCAGCCCCCCTCACGTTTTGGATTTTAAAAGGTCACTGTCTCTCTGCCTCCATTCCAGATTCATAAAATTGGAACAATAGTGGCCCACCTCACTGGGTTGTTGTCCCAGTTAAGATTGTGAAGCAAATGCTAAGCAGAAGAAAACATCCTGTAGTAGCATGATGTTCCAGTGAAGGCCTTTGTAGGGCAGAGACACATTTTATCACCTTCTGCGCTGACCTGGATGGCCCAGGTTAGCCGGATCTTATCAGATCTCAGAAGCTAAGAAGAGTCAGCCCTGGTTAGTACTTGGATGGGAAACCACCAAGGTCCCTATGCAGGGTCCTTACGCAGAGGTATGCAATAGCAAACTACCACTGAATGTCTCTCCCCTTGAAAACCCTACAGGGTCGCCACAAGTCCGCTGCGACTTGATGGCACTTTTCATCATCATATCATCATCATCATCATCATCATCATCATCATCATCATCATCATCATCATCATCATCATCATCATGGTCTGTGCAGCTAAAGGCACAGCTAGTGGTCTGCAGAAAACTTGGCATAAAAGTCTTCCTTCTACCATTAGTCTTGAAAGATGTATTCACATTGCCACAATGGCAACAACCAATTCAGCAGCTCAAGGAACGGAGGGGAAGCTTAGCTGAATTCCCTCATGCTGTGCAGCATTTAACCCAGACAGATGGGTCTTATCAGACCCCAAAAGCTGACAATTCTCTATTTGTTAGATTCCTTTTTTGGAAATAGCACAGTGACAGGTTAAAGCACATCCCTTCCTAGCCCCCATATTAATCACCTGCCAACCTAGCAGGACCAGCAGCGTCTGGTAGGAGAGAGTTAATTAATCAGAGCCTCTTGTGACATGAGAGTCCTTTGGGAATGTTTCCCATGAAAGAATATATAGACGGAAAATGTTATGAATGATCTTTGAGTCAAGCCACATAAGGCAACTAGGGATGCCAGCCTCCAGGTGGGACCTGGGGATCCCCTGGAATTATAGCTCATCTCCAGACTACCGAGATCAGTTCCCTCTGGAGAAAATATATGCTTTGGAGGTGGATTCTATGGCATTTTGCCCCACTGAGGTCCCTGTCCTCCCCAGGCTCCATCTCCAAATCACCAGAAGTTTCCCAACCTGGAGCTGGCAACCCTAGGCAACAGGAACTCCGTAGTCAGCTTGTGAAAAGGGATTTCATCCCTAAATGATTTGCATGGCAATAGGCACATGGCCATTGTGGTGCGTTTCCTGGCTAGACTACTGTAATATAGAGTGCTATATGTGGCTGTCCTTGAAAATTACCTCCAAGGTGCAGAATGCAGTAGCCGCATTGTTTTCTGGTGCTAGCCATAAGGAGCATATAGCACAAATGTACAAGTGCCATGGATTGCCGCTACCATGCTATTCAAAGTGCTGGTGCTTAACATAACAGAGCTTTATGATTGGGGCCTAGGGAATTTGAGAGAGATTCTTCCTCTTTAGGAACTTGTCTGCTCTTTTAGATGTGGCGTAGAAGACTAAACTGGTAACTAAATTGTTTGTATTTTGACAGGCTTTCTGTAGTTAATGTGCTTTGATTGTAACAGTAGGCGGTGGAACGTTCTTTGAATAATCCTTTTTCTAGTTTCCTGCTTCTTGATTATTGCTTTTATTGATTGTATATTTTCTTTTCGAAAATCTTTGCAACTGAAAGCTGTGCTTGCTGCCCTTTCTCCTTCAGCACAGTATGGCTCAATGGCCAAGCACCTGTTTTGCATGCAAAAGGCCCTGGATTCAGTCCCTGGAAAGTGGAAGCCTCCCAAGCATTGGGAAACACCTTCCTCTACCTGAGATCTTTGAGAACAGCTACCAGCAAGTGTAGAGAAATGGGCCTAGAGAAATAAATTGTCCAACTATATATTTCACCCTATTATTCTGCCCTTCTTCCAAGGACCTCTGAGTGGCATATACGCTTGCCCCACTGTATCCTTATAAAACCCTTGTGAGGTTGGTCAGATGAGCTCACGATCCACTCAGTGAGCTTTGTGAATGAATGGGGATTTGAACCCAGGCCTCCCTGGTCCTAATCTGACATTCTAGCTGTGACTCTAGTTCTGAGTTAGTTTCGTATGTTCTGCTTTATTTATCATAACCTTTTCTTAGCAGGTTCTCCATAATATGCCTGAAGCAGCTTCTTACAAAATGAAATTAATGACAGTTAGTAACAAGCAACAGTACAGCTGGATAAAAATGGTGTCATAAAACAACACCTGCAATAAGCAATTAAAAAGCACAAGGAAACAATCTGGGCACAAACCATCCCAAACTTCTTTTAAAAGTGTCAAAAAGAGCAAAGGTAACAGAATGCCTTTGGCAAATATTCAAGTTTTCACCAGGCATCTAAAACTTAGCGGAGGAGTGGAGATGTAAGAATAATATCGGCACTTTTTTCCATATGTGGTGGCGGTGTAAGAAGATTCATAAATTTTGGAAAGATGTTAAACAGTTAATAACAGAGATTATGGGCATAGAGTTACAATTGTTACCAGAAATTTATGCTTAACATAATACCAGATGGGTTCAGACGTGATGATGTATGTATTTTATCATATATCCTCACTGCATCTAGAATACTTGTTGCTAAATGTTGGAAAACCGATAGCTTACCTACTAGAGAAGAGCTGATCATAAAAATTTGTGATGCGGCAGAAATAGATAAATTCAATATGATACTTTAGGAAGAGATGAAAAAGCTTTCCAAAAAAGATGGCACAAAATTAACAAATGGTTTAGAAATAATGTTTAATGTGTACTCCAAAGTTTGATTTATATACTGCAATTGTGTTTTTCTCTTTTGTAATGTAAAAATTATAAATAAATCTTTAAAAAAACAAACAACTTAGCGGAGGAGTCACTGGGCAAATTGTTATGGGGAAATCATCACACAGTTGAGTCACCACCACATGGAAGGCCCTGTTTCTCCTTGCCAACCATGTCACTTCTACCAGGGAAGTCTCAAATGCTGGTCCTAACTGGTGGAATGGAGCACATGGGAGGTTTCTTCGGGTCCCCTGGTCCCAGGCTTTTGGGGGTTATAGAGGTCACCTACCTATTGAAGAAAACATCCTCCTTCTGGATAGTTTCAGAGTGCAGCCATGTTGGTCTGCAGTAAAACAGTGAGATTCGAGTCCAGTACCACCTAAAGAGACTCTAAGGTACAACTGGGCACAAATCCATCTATTCTCCTTTCTGGTTAGCCTATGCTGAGCAGTTCAAATAGAAGAAAACATTTTAAGGATCGAACTTTTGTTTCTCTTTGAAGCATCGTTTATCCATAGGGACCGTGGTCAGCTGCCCAGAGCACAAAAGCAAAGCAGCTAACAAAAGACCGATGGAATTAATGACTTGGTATGTTAATCAATGTGATAAACAGAAAGGAAATGCTGGAAATGCATCAAGAATTTACCTGTGACATTTAAATGAAGACAGGCTTTAAGAGGAATTCATCTAATTTTAATGAGGCATTTTAACACTTCTCACCTTGGGTGTCACTCATCTCTCCCCTCTTTCAGTTCCCCAGCAACTTGAAACCCTTTTGCTTGAAGTTAATAAAGGTGCAGGTTGAATGCCCTGCAAGACCGTGTGAGAAATGTCCTGATGGGTTTTAGTAGTATGAGGGAGTTCAGAAATTGGTTTCAGTTGCAGCTGCCCTTACCAATGATGGTTACCAAGTGTTGGCAACATAAACACTTGAACAGTGGATGGTTACCAAGTGTTGGCAACATAAACACAGTAACGCAGGACACACATGTAAATTAGTTAAAAGTGATTTTGCTAAAGAATAGGAAGGGTGGATAAAAACAAGAAAACAGTCTGTCCAATTAGCTACATCTTTCTAGCTAATGCTGACTCCAAGATGGAGACTTCGGCTACTGAACTCTGAAACAAAGGAAGGGAGAAGACGCTCCCAGAATGCCTAAGTGCAACATCTCAGGTGACATATCCCAACTATGAATTAACCAGTGACCAGGCTAAAGGTCAGGTCATGATGCATAGACCTTCCCCTTCTAGCCCAGGAACTTCTACTCGATGCCCCATGGGTTCTAACTTGGAGAAATGATGATTGACAAACAGACTCTTTCATGACATCATGCAGATACTCCAACACCAAGTCACCATCTAGGGTATATCAGTAAGCAGACAGGGATCGCCTATAAACTCCAGCAGAGATTCTGACTGGCTGTAGTCCTGGTTGTATCCCCCCCCCCGAGAATTTCCCTTCCAGATGTGGGGGCGGCAGCTGTGTGTCCATATTGTTGCTCTCCCCGTAGGATTCATCAGCCACCAGTGAATGGTGATCGGGGGACTGGTGGTCTGGGGATAACTGAACAATTAACTCCCCATCTTGATCCAAATCCTTGTACTTATTAGAGGAGTAGAAATTTCACTTACTAATTCTTTCACCAATACGTAACAACTCGGCTGATGTTAACGGAGAGTAAATCCGTATAGCAACTACTACCCAAATTGAGGCCTAGAAAAGAGCAAGAGTCCAGTAGCACATTAAAGACTAACAACATTTGTGGCAGGGTAGGAGCTCTCGTGAGTTTTTAATCCTAGTCCTGTTGTATGGTTTATTCATTGTTTTTCACAGTGTAATCTACCCTGAGTCTCAGTGAGACAGGCGGACTATAAATCAAGTTAACAAACAAAATAGCAATAATAATCCATGATACTGGCAACGCTGCCCTGCTGAATCCCAGATGCATTGAAACTCTTTGAACGAGTGACTCACGATATCACTAGCGGCAGGTAGGAAAGCTGAAGACCACCCGTTTGATAACCTCCTTGACCTCTGGTTCCCTCTGGCAACTTCACAAATAATTTAGCAAACAGCAGGGAAGAGAGTGACACCTTGACATTTGGGGGAAGCGAGAACCAGGCTAGACTTTGATGAACAGTGGCATATTTGCTGATGGTGGTGCTTGTAGTCACATTGGTTTCCACCAGACAGTTTGTTGTGCCTCTGAGGTCCCCAGGAGAACACTGACAACTCGTCTGATGGGATATCAGTTTGGTTGGGGGGGGGCTGCCCCCCTTTTCCAGAGGACAGTCCCAAGCGATCCATGTAAATTGCCGTTTGAGTGCAATCAATAGATGTGACAAGCAGCCCGACGCTGGGAACGGGGGACATAATGAAGGTGTGACTGTGTAAGCGGCTAACAGATAACAATGCTAGAGCAAATTATAGGGCAGTGGCGTATTGAATAAGTGCAGTGTAAAATGAGCTGCGCCGCGCGGGTCAGGCATCCCCCACTGCCGGAGTGGCTCTTGCACTTGTCCTTTGTAATTGCAAGTGGCAGCAGTGCCTGGCTGAATCCAATGGGGGGCAGGTGGTCAGCCCTCATTTATTCTGCATTACAATGCAATTCGTGCTGTTAACCACTCATCCGGCATGTGAGTGACCACCTCCCAAGTGGACGAGACACGGAATCTTATTTAAATCAAGATCTCCCCCCCCCACCGACGGGTGACTGAAATAGGCAGGATTGTTCTATTGTGTGCGGCTTTTTACAGCGAACAAAGGAAGAATTGGATCCTTTCTCCCTTTATAAATCGTTCCTGCTATCCATAGCAAGAAACTACCACCTGAGCAAGGGGAAACACACCCTTAGCCAGGAATTCTAATTAGATTATTAGCGAGCGGTTCCAACAAAAATGAATCTTCTTGCAATTTTTATTGCTGTTTTATACCATCTTGGGGTGTTTATTAGCACTGTTCATTGACTACAGAGTTGATTAATCTCTTGCCTTCTCTGACTGTAATCAGTTAATGAATTGATTAAATTTAAATGCTCACATTACTTGCATTTTCTTTCTACGGGTGTTTTTGAGGGTGCCTTAGAATTTAATTTAAAAGACCCTACTATGCCTAAAAAGAAAGATTATAATTCCTAGTGTACATAGAGCAGCTCTGAAGCATGCTGACTGGGGATGTTCAAATCATCCGCCCTTATGGCTCATGTTCTGTTTGCCAGTCACAAGCAGGGAGTCAATTTTTTGTCAGTCAGTTGCTCAAGTCTCTTTGGGTTACATTACACACATTTTGTGTACAGTACAGTACAATGCAGTTGCAAGTATTTCAAGTGTGCATGTTCGCACGTAGCCCAATTATGCCCAAGGTTATTGCACACATCCATATTTTTACACAGTCTTATGGAAGACATAGTTTCCCCCATGTCTTCTTTTATTCGATTTATAGTGTTTATTGTATTAGCAATGGTAAAAGTTCCCTCGCTTGAAAGCCAGTCAAATCTGACTCTGGGGTTGCGGTGCTCATCTCTGTTTCCAGGATGAAGAGCCAGCGCTGTCCCAAGACGTTTCTGTGGTCATGTGGCCGGCATGACTATATTATATTACATTGTTTTCTAATTTTGTAATCCACTTTTTTCTGTTTTCTGTATGTTATTCTGTTTTTATTGCATTATTTCCAGTTCTTTAATCTGCCTGGAGTATCAGTGAGAAAGGTGGACTATAAATGAAGTAAATTAATGAAGTAGAACAAATCCATGACCCGGACAGAACTGATCGTACCTACTGTGCAGATGGAAAAAGGGCCTGCAAGACAAGGAAATGAAAATGGAGCACCAAGGAAATGAAACTATGACTGCAGAGGTGCAAAACTGTTTAAGCCCAGATGGTGGTGAGGTGAACATATCCAAGCTGTTATGTATTGAGCCTGAACTGCACTGCAAAAGGACTTAGCTTAGGACGCATAACAAAGACTGGTTAGGATCCTAGAATGGACCAGTAGGGAGACAGGGATCCTAGAGAAAACCAGTTGGGAGACAATAGAGTGTAAATAGCCTATCGTTGGGAGTGGGATGTGTTTTGGGTGTAACCTTTTCCAGGCATAAATACCAGGCTTTGGGGGCAGTCTTCTTTCTCTTGCTGAATCACTAATAAACAATGAGTTGTTCACTTGAACGCGTCTGAACCCAGGATATTGCAAAGGCTCAGCTCAGAAGTGACCTCAGCTGCTGAAGATGATATGTTTGTTTGCCTACAGGACATGATCATTCTGAAGTTCATGGCATCCCTAATGCTGGCCTCTCTGGGCATGTAGAGTTGCCAGGCCACTTGGGCCACTGGTGGAGGGCACGGGGGTAGGGTTGTCAGCTTCAGGTTGGGAAATTCCTGGAGTTTTGGGGGTGGAACACGGGGACCTCAGTTGTGTACAATGCCATAGAGTCCACCCTCCAAAGCATCCATTTTCTCTGCGGGAACTGATCTCTATAGTCTTGAGATGAGTCATGATTCTGGGGGTTCCCCAGGCTCTACCTGGAGGCTGGCATCTCTAAGAAAGAGTGTGAGAAGGACTCTGGGTCACAGCTAGATCAGGACCTGAGATTGTGTGGGAGTGAGGGCATTTGTGGAGGAATCCTTCAAGGAGGGAGATGAGGAGGGCTCAAGTCTTTCCACCCATTTGTTATCCTCAGGTTGGGATAGGGTTGCCAGGTCCCTATTCTGGTATTTGGGCAAAAACTCTATGGTAAATTTGGCTTCTACCATAGAGTTTTGCTCAAATACCAGAGTGTTGCCCTGATGACCTGGATGTGATGATGTCACTTCTGTAGTGGTAGTAGTTTAGTTTATTGTAGTTTAGTTTATTGTCACTGCATGTTGGATGGATCTCCCTCTTTTTCTGGAGGAGTTCCCTCCATTGGCCAACTGATTTGTGACATGGCAGTGTGGCCTGGCAGTGGGGGATTCCTGCCTCCATCAGGTGGTCTGGCAACCCTAGGCTGGGATGGTAAGGCAGTTCCTCTTCCTCCCTTGGGGATATTTTCTTTGCTCCCTAGTCCCTCTGAGCTTGTCTGGCAGAGAGAAAAGCGGCCTCAGTCACTCCCTCCAGTGAGCCTGCGTGTTGTAGTGGTTAAGAGTGGTGGACGGTAATCTGGAGATCCGGCTTTGGTTCCCCACGAAGCTAGCTGGGTGACCTTGGGCCTCTCACAGTTCTCTCAGAGCTCTCTCAGGCCCACCTACCTCACAAGATGTCTCTTGTGGGGAGAGGGAAGGGAAGGTGATCATCAGCAGCTTTTAGACTCCTTTGTGTAGAGAAAATTACGGTATAAAACCCAACTCTCCTCCTCCTCCTTCAGTGGCTTCTGAGACATAAGCAGGCTGGGATAGTCCTTCCCAGCTCCACCCCCACCCCCAAACACACTTAGCTTCTTGAGAGGCCCAGGGGACTCATGAGATCTCTTTTCCCTCAGGGTGGCACCTCCCCAAGTGGTTGCAAAGTTAGGGTTGCCAGCTCAGGGTTAGGAAATACCGGATGATTATGGAGGTGGAGCCTGGGGAGGACAAGGTTTGAGGAGGGATGGGACCTCAACAGGGTACAATGCCATAGAACTCACCCTCCAAAGCAGCCATTTTCTCCAGGGGAACTGACCTCTGTCATCTGGAGATCAGTTGAAATACCAGGAGATCAGTAGGCCATCAGAGTGCAACCCCGCCAGCCAGTTGGTTGGTGCAGCCACTCCTGACAGCTGTAGCTGCATCAGAGCCTCCTCCCCATCCGGCAGTAGTATGGGCCTGTTGGGTGGCAGGAGCTTTGGGGAATCAAGGAAACAGAGGCGAAAATCTGAAGCTTCATTGGCTAGGTAAGTGAGGATGGTGGCAGCTCAGAGTCTAGAGCCAGAGGTGGGCCCTGCTACTGGACAGAGGTTATCTAACTAGGAAGGACAGCTGCTAAGTTTATAGAAAAATAGATGGGGGTGGGTGGGCTGGCACTCCTCCGACTCCAAAGCATGGAGAGTGGTGAGGGTTGCGCATAGGGCCGGGATCTGGCTAGCTGAAGGTGAGCAAGCCCACCATTTGGTGTCTGCCCTGAAGCCGTTATGATAAGCCAGTTCAGTGTTGTGGCTAGAGTGTTGGACTAGGCTCTGGGAGATTTGGGTACAAACTTCCATTCAGCCATGACATTCACAGAATGACCCTAGGCCAGTTCAGTTCACAGAGTGACTTTGAACCAGTTCATCCCTCTCAGGCAAACTTGCCTTAAAGAACTGCTGTAGGGATTAACCTGGGAGAACCACATATGCCACTCTGAGCTCTTTGGAGAAAGGATGGGGCGCAAGTGTACCAGAATGATGTCCAAAGCACCTTGGGCTCAGGGGGCTTCCAAGTCTAGTTTCCTCTCCCCAAGGACCCTTGCTGTGGCAAGAGGGACTGCTGTTTGGGAGGAATGGATGGACTTAGAGAGTATGATTCCGACAAGCCCAATTCTCTGCTTTCTCCCCTGCAAATTTTCTGATATACCTATTCGTTAAATGATGGATAATGAAGGATTGAAACTAAGGAAGAGGAAAAGGGTTTGGGGCAGATTAGGAGAAGGCTGTTAGCAAGGGTATGGCTCCCTTGCCCTTGCAGAACACAATTCCCCCAAAAGCACGGCAGCCAGAGGGTGGTGCAAGTACGCTTCCGTAAGACACTGAGGAATGTCCTAGGCAGTTTGCAAGTGTTTGTTTTGGCCTTGTGGAAGGAAGAAGCATTCATCAATAAACAGCCATTATTCCGTTTAAGCTGCCCCAGGCTACTTTTCTTCTTCATGCTCCAAAGTCACACAAAGAAAACAATGATGCTACTTACACGCACGCACAAATCTAAGTGGAGCAACTTAACCTGATGCCCCAGTTAAGTGAGGCACTGTGCACAAAGAAGCCATTCCATAGTAACCTATATGTTTGCTGTAAGGAGATATGGATACTTCAGTCACAAAGGATCATCAGTAAGGAAGATGGCATCTTTCAACAGCTGCAGAATTCCTGAGTGCCTCAAACAGTTCACTTCCAATGTCCTCTCCATAAATGAATGGCTGTGCTATGGTTGGAAACTAGCAGAGCTGTCAATTAAAAATTACTTCTGTTTGTGTATCCCTGGGTGGATGGGTAATCATGCACACATAACCTTTGGGGAGGGACTGTGGTTCAGTGGAAGAGCTCTGTTTTGCATGCAGAAGGTCCCAAGTTCAGTCCCCAGCATCTTTGTTTAAAAGGACCAGGTAGTAGGTGATGTGAAAGACCTCCTCCTGAGACCTGAAGAGCCACTGACAGTCTGAGTAGACCATATTGACCTTATTGGGTCAATGATCTGATTTAATGTAAGGCAGCTTCATGTGGGTTTATGTGTGACTGGACAGATCAGCCACATGGGCTGGGAACATAGGGGTTGGATCTAGGCTAAATTTTTCATCAGCTGAATGGAACTGTCTTGCCCCTCCCTTCTCACTGCAGCCCACTGATCTCTATGAAATGCTGCTCCTGGGAGGCAGGGGACCCCAATGAATGACATACGTAGGGGATGATGGGTAAGTATTGCCAGTTTAGGTTGGATGCAACCCTGGGGCTGGAACTCAAACAACAGATGGTGGGGAGCATCAGGCTGTCAAGATGGAATGCCTTCTGTGACAATCCAGTAATTGTGTAGCGGAAATTTCTGCAGCAAGATTTCCTGTGGGAATGGGGGAAATAGCACTGCCTCCTCAAGCTGACAGATCTTGTGTGAGGAAAGAGAATTCCATCGGGCATGCACAATTATGGAGGTGCTAAGGAAGGGTCACCAAGCATGCCTCAGGAGTCTAGCAAAGAAGGAGTAAGGTGCTGAATAGCCCTTTACCTCCACCACAAGGCATGCATAACCCCAGTGATGAAGTTGGTTCTCCATATTAGACTAAGCATTCCTGCTCCCCAGCAAACAGCTCCTGAGAATATTTAACTAGGACTGCATACTGTATACTGCAGGTCTGGATTGGGTCCAGAAGTAGGTATAGGAGCTAAAAATAGTAATCAGTAGACCTACTTTTCAATATGGCCAGATCTGTGGATGGCTGGATCCAGAGAGTGGAGCCATGAATAGTCAAGACAGCTCTTTCTACAAACCTGAAAAATGTCCAAGGTTTGCAAGACAAAAAAAATAAAATATTTTCAAAAATTAAAAAATAATAATAAGAAACAGATGCTTTCAGTGGCCATTGCTGGGCAACCACAACAGTACTGCCAGCCTCCAAGCCTTGGTTTCTGTCAGTAAAAGTCAGGGAGAGGGGACACGGCCATTTCCAGCACTGCTTTGGCCTTTGAGGGTGGACTGAGTAGGGCCAGGCCTGGTAGTAACCACTGGGTGACTTGACACCAGTCTGCTGGTATTGTTCAACAACAGCCACAGCACAAAAGCCAGTGTTGTGTAGTGGTTACAGGTTCAGACTAGCATCTGGGAGGCCCAAGTTCAAATTCCTGCTTTGTATGGTGCTCACTGCATGACTTTGGGCCATTTATGCATTCTCAGCCTAATTTACCTCACAGGGTGGTTGTGAAAATGAACTGGAGGAGAAGAGAATGATGCGAGTTACTTTGGGTCTCCATTATGGAGAAGGACAAGGTATAAATGAAGTAAATAATAAGTACAGCTAAAGAGAGGGGTAGATAAAGAGTAGGATGGCTGGTGGGTTGGAAGGAGAAAAAGCAGCAGGAAAGTGTGAGGATATGGCAGTTTCCAGGAAGAGGGAAAGAGGAAATAGTGTGGGGAAGGGGAGACAGAGGAAAATGAAGCACGCCTCACAAGGCCTAGCAGGTTACCTCACCACAACTGGGTAAGCTGCCAGGGGAAGGGAAGGAGGGAAAGCTGAAGAGATGGGGACAGACAAAGGTAGGTTGGGCGGTGGATGAGCAGAAGAAAACAGAACAGGAAAGGCTATGGGGGCTTTCAGGGAAGGAGGAAAGGAAATAGTGGTGGAACAGAAAGTGAGATACCCCATATAAATCCTTATGGATTTCCCAGCTTCCACTTGTAAATATCTAAATTACAATAGAACTAGATTTTAGAGTGAATTTCTAAAATTAGAAAACAATGTATATTTCCTGATATATGCTACCGAGGCTCTGGACAAAAGGCAGCACATAGGTGATTTTTAATTCCCCTCCCTTAAAATTCATTAAGGGAAAAGTACCAGAATGTGCCTATTGATTTTAAATATTATTTAGCAATACTGCCTGACAAGAATCCTTTCTTTAATTTGTGTCTGACATTTGAATTGAGCGTCAGCAGTTCTTTTCTGAAACCTCAGGTCCCGGAGCCTTTTTGGCCTGATTCCCACGTATAGGTTTACGGATTAAGCTTAACATTTGAACCTGATCAAAACAGAGGAGGAAAACTTAAGGCACTCTGTGGACTTAGCTGATATTTCATTATCACTGATCAATACGGCCTGCCATTTACAAGTTTATTTTCCCCCCTTCAAATGTCAGGAATTTTTATTTATGGTTGGCTCTGCCCAACTCAACTATGATGTGTGGCATATGCCCCGTCTATTTAAACCGCTTGTTTAAAAGGCCATTTCTCAAATAATCTTTTTTTTTTTTTTTAAAAAAGTCTGAAAAATATATTTTCATTCTTTTAAGACCTATTTTCATTCATCATGAATCTTACTTACAGCACAAAAGAGTAATAATGAGTAAGAAGGCGTGTGAGTAAGGGGAAGTAGGGTAGCAGGACAAACGGGCTACTCCAGCTGTGTTCCTTTGTCTTTACAGCAAGCTTC
This sequence comes from Gekko gecko, assembly GCA_029375565.1. Classification (NCBI taxonomy): domain Eukaryota; kingdom Metazoa; phylum Chordata; class Lepidosauria; order Squamata; family Gekkonidae; genus Gekko; species Gekko gecko. Next base: position 86,788,968 of record JAPDNY010000011.1, on the reverse strand, counting down.
TCCCACAGGCCATAGAATTCCTCAGCCTTCCCCTTTTAGAATCATAGAATGTTAGAGTTGGAAGGGACCTTGCAGGCCATCTAGTCCAACCCCCTGCACTCTGCAGGAACACAGCCGAAACCCCTACATACCTACAACATACCCAAAAGATGGTTGTCCAGTCTCCTCTTGAAAACGTCCAGCGAAGGAGCATCCACCACCTCCCGAGGCAGTCTGTTCCACTGCTCAACCACTCTTACAGTCAGGAAGTTTCTCCTGATATTAAGCCGGTAACGACTCCCTTGTAATTTCCACCCATTAGATCTAGTCTTGCAATCCGGAGCAAGAGAGAATAGATCCACTCCATCTTCTACATGACAGCCCTTCAAATACTTGAAGACTGCAATCATGTCCCCTCTAAGCCTTCTCTTTCCCAGGCTAAACATATCCAAATCCCTCAGCCTTTCCTCATAAGACTTGGACTCCAACCCTCTCACCATCCTGGTCGCCCTCCTCTGGACCCGCTTGAGTTTGTCAACATCCTTCTGAAAATGTGGTGCCCAAAACTGGACACAGTACTCCAGGTGGGGCCTGACCATAGCAGAATACAGCGGAACTACCACCTCCCGTGATCTGGACACAATGCTTCTGCTAATGCATCCTAAGATTGCATTAACTTTCTTCACAGCCGCATCACACTGCAGGCTCATGTTTAGCTTGTGATCAACCAGTACACCTAGATCCCTTTTACATGTGCTGCTGTCAAGCCAAGTCCCTCCCATTCTATATCTGTACCTTTGATTTTTTGTACCTAAGTGTAGGACTTTGCACTTATCTCTATTTTCTGTGTGGGTCTCCACTCCAGCAGCACCCATTTCCTTAGTTGCTGACGAGGAGACCTATCCATTACAGTGCGGTATAGTGGTTAAGAGCGGTGGCCTCTAAACTGAAGAACCAGATTTGATTCCCCACTCTTCCGCACGAACCTACTGGGTGACCTCAGGCCAGTCATAATGCTCCTAGAATTCTTTCAGGCCCACCTGCTTCACAAGCAGTGCTCCCTCTAAGCTGAGTTAGTGTGAGCTAGCTCACGGTTTGTTAGCCTCCGGCTCACACATTTTTTGTCTTAACTCAAGAAGGATGGGTCCAGAGCAAACTAATTGATGCAGTAGCCAAATCGCTCGCTCACAGCTTTAATGCTGGTAGGTCACAAAGTAGAATTTTTGCTCACAGGACTCCACAGCTTAGAGGGAGCATGAACTGCTCACGTCTTCAGAAACCTGAAGACGTGAGCAGTGACTCACAAAAGTTCATACCTTGCCACATGTTTTATGAGCCTTGCTCACAAGGTGCCTGTTGTGGGGAGAAGAAGGGAAGGCAATTGCAAACTGCTTTGGGACTCCTTAGCATAGGTAGAGAAAAGAGGGGTATAAAAACCAACCTCCTCCTCCTCCTGGTTGCATATGGGGTTCTCCTCACTTCCATTTTATCCTTGGAACCACCCTTTGAGTAGTATGCTGAAAGGGAGTGACCGGCCCAGGGTCTCTAAGCAAAGCTCATGACAGAGACCGGTGATTTGAATCCAAGTATCCCTAGTCCTAGTATGATGTTCTAACCAGGGAAGGAGGCTGTGGCTCAGTGGAAGAGCCTCTGCTTTGCATGCAGAAGGTGCCAGGTGTAGTCTCCAGCATCTCCAGGTAAAAGGATCAGGTTAAAAGGATGACGCTCCCTTCTTCAGATGCCTTTTGTAAGCTTACACCTCCAAAATCTTGTTGGTCTCCAAAGTACTACTGGCCTACTGGAGACCAACACGGCCACCCTCTGAAAGGGTCAGGTAGTCTGTGATGTGAAAGACCTCTCTGCCTGAGAACCTGGAGACCCACTGGTGGTTTGAGATGACAATACTGGCCTCAGTGGACTGATGCTCTGACTCAATATAAGGCAGATTCATGTTTGTTCATTACACAGCATTACTCCCATACTCTTCCTGGCTGGTGGAAGGAGTTGACTGCCTGTCACATTCATGGCAAGCTTTGGGCTGCACATGTTCCTGTCTCTGCCTAACTCTCCTTGTTTTGATCCTCTCCACCCAGTTACAGAGTCTGCTTGTTAAGTATGAGCCTTAACAAGGTAGTGATTTCAACAAGTGATTTCAGCTTTAATAGCAAACAAGTCGATCAGACAACACACACACAACAGTGGAGCACAGCTCCCTTTTTAAGTAATCCGGGCTGTAAAAGCCACACCCATGTTTCAGTTAACAACCAATCATAACAGTGGGATAAAGACCAATGAGGCCTGTTCCCTCCATAAAAAGTATGTACAGTTCTTATTGGCTATTTACAGAGTTTCACAGAAACAACTAATGGGAATGTTGACTCTTACAATCCCTTTTACTGACTCAAGCTTAACATGGTAAAACATAGGACTGATTCAGAGTCAGAACATGACACTACTCTTACATCTGGAGAACTGGGAAAGGTGAGTCCTCCACAGAGCTATTAATAGCACATACACTCTAATTTTGTTGTTCAGTCAGACAGTTGAGTCCAACTCTTCACAACCCCATGGACCACATCACTCCAGGCCCTCCTGTCTTCTGTCGTGCTTTGGAGTTTGTTTAATTTCATGTACACTCTAATAGGAGCCTACAAATTCTCCCCTGCCAGTGCCCCCCTTGGACCCTTTTTGCTCTCAGCCAGACAACAGAAAAATCCAGATTATTTCACTGTATGCAGAAACCTCACCCAGTGCACAATAGACATTGCTTTGAAGAAAAAAGCTGGATATGTAGAACAATTTGGTGAAGTCAAATCAGGAAGTTGTACATCAGAAGCGCAGAAAATCAGAAGTAAGGAGAGTATGTATAAAGGACCTTCCTTCCAGTTTCAAAGCCTGGCTATAGAAAGCCATGTTAAAAATAGCTGGGCTGGGAGGCATTTGCAAAGTGGAACCAGCACTTGTGCCCCTTCCCTCCCACTGGCCCTCCACTGAACTGCCCTGTTCTGTCCTGTCCCCACCTTTGCCTATTGAAAACAACAATGAAGCTGGTTGCCAGTTTGGAACCCCTTCGACTTATTCTCTGATGAGTTATGCCTGCCCCAGACAACTTTAGCTTTCATTGCCAAATGGCAGGTCGAGAGGGCTTCTGCAGATAACCCAGACCAGGATGCCCTTGGTTTTCAGCAGTGCAGTTCCCATGACCAACCTGAAACCAGAGCCCAATTTTGAGGCTCTTAGCTCGGATGAGTTATGCCTGCCACAGACAACCTTAGCTTCCAGTGCAAAAAGCAGGGGTGGGGGAATGGTTGTGGAGACTATTATGTCTGGACATGTGTAGTCTTCCACTCAGGCTTAACTGGTGCCGGTGCTAGTAGCCAGCATAAGGAGGCATGCCTGGACTTGTCTGGCAAGCCACCTAGATGGAGAGCGGGGAGGCATGTCTGGGCTGGTCTGGGCAGGCCACCTAGTTGGAGCTTGAAGCCCCAGAACAAATGCAGGCAGGATCCTGGAACCTGCCTGCGGATTGGCCCCTGAAGGCAACCAGCCAATCTGGAGCCTCGAGGCCATTTGGACTCACCAATTGCATGGAGGCTGGGAGTGGCTTAGGTGTATATAGGTAATCTCAGTCTGGGGCAGGTGATGCACTCTATTCTTCGTGCTGGGGGAGCAGTGGGAGGGCTTCTAGTGTCCTGGCCCCTCTGCTGGTATTTTTGGCCACTGTGTGACAGAGTGTTGAACTAGATGGGCCATTGGCCTGATCAACATTGGCTTCTCTTATGTTCTTATGTAGTTAGGGCCGTTGCCCTATGTAAAGCACTCCTGTTGAGATGCAATAAACTGCTGCTTGTTGAAATCAATCTGCCTTCACCTCTGCAATGTTAAACCCACTATTTAACAGAGACTGTGGGGCAGGATGTTCCAGTTCCTTTTGCATTTGTTGTTACAACTCCCACAATCATCTTGAAGCCAGGGGCAAATGTTGAGGCTCCTAACTTTATTTTTGCATGTTATGTCTTCCAGAGATAATCACTGCATTTAATGCAACTCCTACAATCATCCTGAAGCCAGTGGCTAGTTTTGAGGCACCTAGCTTTATTTTCTGAGCATTTATGACAGATCCTTTTAGGCTGCGATCACACACACTAAATAATCCGCTTTCAGTCCACTTTCAATGCACTTTCCAACTGGATTTTACTGTGTGAACTGGCAAAATCCAATTCAAAGTGGATTGAAAGTGGATTATTTAGTGTGTGTGATCGCAGCCTTATTATTATAGTTCTGAAACATTTCTATGCTACCTTTCCATCCAGCTCAGGGTCCCCAAGTTGGTGACTATTTCAAACATTAAAACATTTCAAACATCAAAACACTGTGTGTGTATGTATACAACTGTTTTAATATTTGAAATGTTTTAAGAGTCTGGTACAGTGCTTCAAAGGCTACGATTCTCAGGAGGCTTACTAGGCCATGGGACGGATTCACCACTTGCAGTTCAGGCATGCAGGCAACGGCCGCCCTTCTCCCCTCCTCTCCTACAAGTCTTAAAGGGCCCTCCAGCTGATCGACGGGCCATGTGCTCCAGCCAATCAGCTGGAGGGCCCTTTAAATCTTGCAGGAGGGGAGGGAGAGGGGTGGCCGCTGGTGGTCGCACTTGGGGGTGGGGCTTGGGGACAGGGCTTCCCCTCGCTGGCCGGTGGAGGATAGGAGCCCTTGAAATCGGGGGACTCCCTTCCCCCACCTGGGGACTGGCATCCCTAGCACCTGGCCCCCTTACTCTTGATCTTTAGGAGGCAGATGAACTTGTTATCAGCCCCCCCCCAGCCACAATGGGGATGGGGGCCAGGGTTATGAGATCCAGGTTGGAAAACTTTTGGAGATTTGGGGGTGAAGCCTGGGAAGGACAGGGACCGCAGTGGGGTACAATGCCATAGAGTCCACCCTCCAAAGCAGCCGTTTTCTCCAGGGGAACTGATCTCTGTAGTTTGGAGCTGAGCTGTAATTCTGGGGCGTTCCCCAGGTCCCACCTGGAGGCTGGTGTCCATAAAATGAAGATGGTCTTGTGACTGGCATTTGATTAATTCTACTGGCAGTTTTAAATTATTGGTTTTAACCAGTGTTTTTTATGCATTTTATTGTATTTTATTATTTCCACTGTAAGCTGCCTTCAGTTTGTACATAGGAGACCCCTGCTGTAGCACATGCGCTCGGGGCTAGCTGAGAAGCTTCCTGCTTAGCAGTCAGCACCAGAGCACAGTTGTACTTCCTACAGCGCATGACTTCTGAGTTTAATTTCTACATAAGGAGAAAACAGCTCATCTGGCTTTGGAGCTCGTGTACGGGGAGGGGGGGAGAAATCCCAACCACAATTCCTTGTTGGCTTCCAGCTTGTTATGTTACAGCTTAGACCAGTTTATCTTGGGACAATCAAGGATGTGGCTCATGAGAGAGGCAGTAGATTAACGGTCTCTTCCCGCTTCGATTTCTACTTCTGCCTCGGTTTGTGGTCTGGGTCTGTTTGTTGTGGTTGGTTTATTGTGCTCACTACCTGTTGACACTGTTTGGCTGGTCTGTGGTCTATGCTCCCTGCCAGTGGTTCAAACGACACATGATACTGGGAGTTCTATGATTACAGCAGTTTTCCAGCCATGAAATGGCTGTATAGAGCAACTGTTCATGCCAGTCCAGCCTCTAGTCACTGTACAGGGCAAAATACACTTGATTTATCTTTGTATGTGTGATGCTTCCCTTGGTCAAGGCTGTGTTCCCCTTGCTCTGCCATGACCTTCCCTGCAACGGAGGATGTGCAAGGCCTCAGACTGGAGAGGGGAGGGGGCTGTGCCACCTTGTTCCTCTGCCTTTCAATACCCTCTGCTCTTCCCCCTGCCTGAGCAGGGATACTTCACCCTCCTTGGCCTACTGCCGATTCTCCTTGAATAGGCCACCCTTCCAGTACCTTCCCCTGGCTTGATCCTTTCCTCTGCCTCTTCACCTGACCAGAAATGCTCAGAAGTCTCAGCTGCAGCTGCTTTCTTTTCCCAGGCAGGGTTAATGATGTGACTGACTCCACCTGGCTGCCAAACGCAATTACTGAACCCAAAGTCTGAAGGCTCCTCCTGCCGCTTCTGGGTGTATCCTGGCCTGTCTGCTGCAGCTGCCAGTTGAGTATGACTTGCCTCAGCCGAGGTGAGTTGCCTGGTCTGTGGCAAGCCCATTGCCAGACATATGCATGCTGAGTAATCCTCATGTTACATTCAATGCATGTACCCTGAATGTGCAACTGAACCCCCCTGTATATCCAGATCTGGGTCCCTAATTTCATTTTTAATGTAAATGCATGTTGGTGCTTTCTTACAAGGACATCTACACACATAAATGCAGGTTGTACAGGCATTCGCTGTAATGTTTTAATAAGGCTGGTTTCATTTGTGTTTAAGACGGCTATGCGCAATAAAGGGGAATCATATTCACTTACGATGGTTCATAATGGAAGTTTTCAAAATGGTTTATAAGTGTAAAGCAATCATGGGTAAACACACATCAGCATAAAAACTGTGTAATCAAAATCACAAAATAGGCAGGGGTAATTGGCAACCTTCCAACCCACCCTTCAGATCCCCAGGGTTTTTTTTCCCCATGTGGTTTGGGACAGATTTCTCTAGAGGTAAGCAGGTGACTGGGATAACCAAAAGCACACAATTCCCTGTTGAAAGTGGATCACGTGGGCATGTTCAGAATCCGCACGCATTCACCCTTCATCCCCCCCACTTTCCCATTAAAAGGCCTCTTACAAAACCCATTCTATTCTGGGTAATACAGCCAAGCTTCATGATATTAATCATGCCATTCCCCAGATTGGAAATAAGAATTATGCCACTTTTCTTGAGAAAATTAAATTTTTGACATTTGAAATAATATATTTACCAAGGTAGTGGAGAAAGGCTGTCATTGAAGCTATTTTCTGTCTGTTAAAAGGCACGCTTTAGTGTAAAAAATTGGTTTTGTCTCCAGCGCCACAAAAGCATGGCCAACATTGATTCTATTTAACATTTTATCAACTGAACTGGAGAAGAGATATTACCTCTTTGAGTACCAGCCAAAGGTCGTGTAGCTAATGCTGACCTCTGTCAAACGTTACACATTGTACAGGAAGGATTGACAATTATTGTTCTACTGTATTTTGCAAGACACAGGGGTCATAGCAATGGAATTGTTATGTTGTGCCACAGCAATAATTCAAAGCTTGTTTGCCTCAACTGTGTAAAGCTACTAAGGTCAGATGCAGTCGCTGCGGTCGGCTGTGGCTGAAAATGGTGAGGATGTGGGCCAGCAAGTAGGTTTATTTTTGCATTTTAATTTGATGGAGTGGTAGCCCATGAAATAGAGAGCAAACCACAAGAGAGACTGGTGGCAGCAAGAATGGACAAGAAGGTTCTTTGTTGGTTTTGTAGGTTATTGCTGGGGGTCTTTCAACCCCTAGCCGAATTTTGTTAGGGTGGTTAGGAAGAAAAGTTATTCGTTTTTGACCCAAGCAGGAAACAGTTTTTGTTATGCCGGAAATGGGAATTGTCAAAATTCAGTAGCATCCCCTGTAGATAGCTATTCAAACATCAACAAAGTTCACAGATTATGGTTTCTATGAAAAGATGACTTATACAGCTTCTGCATGACAGTGCTCCATTATCATGTATTACAGGTCACTGTGTTGTGCTTTCCAATGATGCAAGAATGCTTTGCCTCCCCAGGAAGGGTGATGTAGAAGTCCTTGACGTGTGTTGTAAGCATGCAGATGGAATAAGTATGTGTGTTTGTGTGAGTTTGTGTATGAAGGAGTCAGATAATGATGGCAAGCTTTGTCCCAATGTACACGCATGCATTTGAATGTATAGTTTAGAAGCTATGCATGTACACAGTTTCTTGATCATTCAGTAACAGCCCTAAGTAAATGGCAAATGGCATTGGGACATCCTCCTAATAGTCATTCTAGTTCCCCTGAAACTGCAGAAATGAAGAGGAGGGCACTTCAGCATCTGTCACTGGCTGATTCTGCATTGGCTTTTCCCTCCGTTGTTTTACGAAACCCACGTTGGAACAGAAATCCCCCTCTGCATTGCATGCTGCTTTCACTTCCTTTGATTATCGGGTTTTATGGTAGCTTCCACACTCCGTGCCACTTTCGAGTTCTTTGAGGGCTGGATTTAATTGTACCTTCTGCACAGATTTGTGGCCATTTTATGGCCATTCAGGGGTGACTCTGCAGTCAGTATGGCATTGCCCTGAGGTATTTGAATGTGGTTTTGAGATGCACTTTTCCCTCCCATTTGAGAAAATGTGGAGCGAATGCTAGATACAGAATCACCCATTGACTAGGAAAACTAAAGGCCACTGGGAGGAGTAGAAAGGAGCAAGTGTCCAGTAGCACCTTAAAGACTAACAAAATATGTGGCAGGGGATGAGTTTTTGTGAGTCACTGCTCGTGTCACGGCTCCTGCCGCGCCTGAGCCCTCAAAAGCCGTGGAGGAGCTAAGTGTCAACAGGGATGAGCCCCTCCCGCTAGAAACCTCCGCACCTGACAACACGGCGAGCTCCCAGCCTGGCCCAGCAACAGCTGGGGCAGATTGCTGCTCCAGCAACATGCCCCCCGACTCGCCACCACCGGTGTCTCGTTTATGGGAGTAGCGCCGCCGGGACATGGCAGCCCGGTGGCGTGAAGCACGCATGTGCATCCGGCATTCGTTTAGCCCAGAGTACTAGTGGGAGTCGGGCTGTGCTCAGAGCGTGCTAATTACCAGCTGCTGGGATTACTATTTAGCCTGTGCTGGCATGGCATCAAACTCGTGCTGGCAACTAGTCGCATCTGCGAAGCTCTGCGCCGCACCACTCTGGTTCCTGATGCCTTGTTCTTGGTTTGATCCCTCTGGCTCCTCAACCTCGGCTTGTCTTGACCTCACTACTCTGCACCTCACACCCCCGGACTCCTGACCCTCGGCTCTCAGACTCTTGACTCACGGCTCCTGTACTCTTGACCCTCACCTCTTGGACTCTTGACTCGCGGCTCTTGTACTCTGGACCCTCGACTCTCAGGCCTCCTGCCCATGCTAATGGTTGGTGACTTGGACTTGGCTCCCTGGTTTTCTTGGCTTGCTCGACTTCTGACTCTGAACTGTCTCTTGACCACCCCACTCATCTTGCCCCTTGAACTTGGTTATTTGGTCCCGGCCGGCTCTGACCTTGGACTGTGTCTCTCGACCACCCTGCTCATCCTACCCCTTGAACTTGGTTATTTGGTCTCAGCCGGCTCTGATCTTGGACTGTGCTCTGACCGCCTGGCCCCGCACCATGCCTGGCCCCTTTGATAGCTCACTTCAGGTATCTGTAGAAGTGAGCAGTGACTCATGAAAGCTCCTACCCTGCCACAAATTTTGTTAGTCTTTAAGGTGCTAATGGGCTCTTGTTCTTTTCTACTGTTACAGACAGACTAACATGGCTACCCATCTTGATATATTGGGAGTAGGAGGATGCACCCAAGGATGTGCTCTTGAAAAAGTCAGAATTCTTGGGATTTGGATTTCAGGAAAGGTTTCCATCCCAGTATTCCAGATTATTTGAACTGACAATAGTGTTTCAGATTTTTTTTCAAGTCCCAATTTTTGGGGAGTCCATTATTACCTATGGGGAGACTCTTCCTGGGGGACTGTTATTCAAGCAGATGATCCCCAGACCTATTCCTTGCCTGTCCACTAAAGGCCCCCCAAAGTTCCAAGAGAACTGGATTGAGAAGTCCAGTTCTACAGGCCCCTGAACAAGGTGCTCCCTACTTGTCATTGTTTCCTATGGGGAACAAATCCTGAGCTTTCCCCAGGACAAAGAGGCCAACAGCCAAACACGCAAAAGCAACCACTGGCCAAAAGCTTCCCAATGCAAACAGAACCAACAAGCCCCATGGAACCAACATCAAACCGGAGAATCCAAGCCAAACCAACATAAGCAAGGGACACTGTTCCAAGCCCAATACAACCTGTAAAGAAAAACAGAGCTAGGAGCTTCAAAATGCTAATCCCAACTGTTCCCACAGATTCTTAGAATGTTTCAGGATCTGATTAGCACTACTCCCCAAAAATCCAGATATTTCTACTGATACCTGAATATAACCCAGCCATAATATTTTTATTAATTTTAAAAAGACCCTGCATTTATTTTCCAAATATTTCTATTGTTTTCTGTCACTTGAACAAGTTAAACGTTAATTAGTGAAAACCTGATACAATTAAAATGCTAAATGAGACCCCTCCCCAGTAATAATAACTAGGGAGGCTGGGGTTGCCCTGAATTCTACCTCTGCCCCAGTGAGATATACATGCTGTCATGATTTAATAGATTGCCTTACCCCCTACCTTTTCTCTCCACTCTTGTTTCCTGGTGAATCTCTTGTTTTGAGTTGGTAAATCTACAGATCGGGTCTCTCCGTTTTGGTTAGAATGAGGTGCTCTGAGAAATACTTGCCAGAAAAGTTGGATAGTAAATCAATGACTACATTTCTTCCAGGCCACTATCCCAGAGGCCTGGGAGCTAATTTTGCCTTCTGTACCTCAAGAAGGCTGTGGCTCAGACCAGCACACATAAAACCTTGCGTTACTCACTACACCAGGGCCTGGTTCACACATGCAGGAGAACAAAGCAGCAATGAAGAACGGTGCTGAGATGAATTTTTCAGGGAACCTTTTTGGTAGTCAAATGTATCCTCTTTGACATGCATCATCATACTGTCAGCCAATCAAAGATATGTTCAGATTGCACTGAGCAATTCCAAAAGCTGATGACCATGTTCACAGCTGCCTGTTGCTCAGAAACTGACTCACAGTTGATTGGGGGATGAGCTGGGAGCTCTGATCCCCCCTCAACCCCCCCCCGCTACACAGTGAAGTTGAAGATCAGAAGCAAAGCAATGCTCCCCCATTGCAAAACAGAGATGAGAAAGAGGTGTCCCCCCCGATTCTCTCCTCAAAGCTGGGGAGGGGGCAGGAGCAGTCCTGATTTCTCCACTGAAATAGGGAGAGGAGAAAGAGAGAGATCATTTCTCTTCCCTGTTTCCAGGCTGGATGGGGACAGAAGCAATGCTTTTAATATCCCCAGGCCATAGCAACAGGGAGAGGAGAAAGAGTTCATTTCTCCCCATTCCTCCTGGTTGGTCCAGGATAGAAGCAATGCTGCTAATTTCCACATTGGAAAAGGAAAAGGAGAGAGATTGGTCCTCTCCTTTTATCTGCAACCCAAGTTCACCATTTGGGTTAGGGAGAAGAGAATGGAAATCAGTTGGACTTCTGATCACATACACCATTCTGCCATGGTAAATCTGCAGTGTCTCAGCAAGTTTGGGATGCAGCAAAGTTTCCAGGATGGGAGATCAGAGGACCCCAACTTCTAGCTGATCAGTGGGGACTTGGATCCTGATTCCCCTACCTCTGTAATGCTTTACTGGGTACAGAGCAAAATTTCCCCAACAAGAGATCAGAAACTGACTCCTAGCTGGTTCCTGCCCTGGTGGGAGCTGGCTTCTGATGGTTGTTGCAAGCAGCCTGTTCCTGTGAACAGATACAAACACATTAGGAACAGCTGAGCAGCCTGTTGATTAATTGGTTACCTGATTACCATTGGTGAGCAGGAAGGGGCCTGAATTGATAGATGTCTGAACATCCCTGTTGATATGGCAGAAGCTTGAGGTGGTAGATCAGCCTTTTGAATGCTTATTTTTTGAAAAACCTTCCTGTCTCTGGAAAAACAACATAGCAACAAAGAGAGAGAGTAGAACATTTTGCCTTGCATTTGCTATTTGCATGGAGTTTTTCTTAATCTGAAGGAAAATTCAAATTTGGAATCCACAGATTGCTGCTGAATGTTCTACCCCCTCATTCTCACATGGGATTGTTACCAAATTTCATGACTACTCTAATTCAGTTCAAAAACTGGAATTTCTTTTATGAAGTGTCAAGCTCTCGGAACACAAATCACAGTTGTCTTATTCCAGACCAAAATAACAAAAATCTAATAGGAACACTGATTATATAATTGATGCCTAATTTTGTGTAGAAATGGCATAAAAGGTGTATCACACATTGTTGCAGTAAATGTGGGATATGCTGTATCAATGTACAATAGTGTAGGAATGGCGTGAGAATGCTGGAAAAGAAATGAATGAGATGGGAACACCAGTAGGGAAAATAGCCAGATGAAATGCTGACAACAAATACATACAGAAATCAAAAGAAATGATAAACTATATTAGTTGCTGTAGATTTTCCAGGTTGTGTGGCCGTGGTCTTGGCACTGTAGGACCTGACGTTTCGCCAGTAGCTGTGACTGGCATCCTCAGAGGTATAACACAGAAAGATGGCGTACTCTCTGTGTCAAGTTGAAAGCCTTCGACAACATAAACTATATTGTTTACACAGGCATAACCCCCACCTGGCACTTCTACAAACGTGAAAAGGCATAAGCTCCAACTTCTGACCACGACATTCAAACTCATGATCCTTTGAGAGGTTACAGGATTGGGTAGTTATGCTTCCAATCAGTTTCCTTGTGGGAGGAGCTATCGGAACTTAGAGACATTGTCCATCTGTTCTAGTTGCAAAGGACACCCAAGATATGACAGGGAAGAACAGAGGAGGAGGGGATAAAAATAGATAATAAAAGACATCTGCTAAGAACAATAGCTTCCAAACTAGCTGATAGAAGAGAACAGAATCACTTATCACAATGAGACCCTCTGCTATTTTTAAAGCGACTTAATTACCACTTTGGGGGGAAAGTATAAAAAGAAAAATACAAATCTTTTGTAAAGCAATGTGTTTTCTCATGTGCCCATGTCTAAAATAATAGGCTGAGGCGACAGAGATGCATTTTAATTAATGCTAATTTTTCTTCTGTGTCAGTTCTGAGCTCATAAAGAAGAGGAAAGCTTTTTTTTTTTTTTTTTGAAAAACGATCATTTAAAATATATACCATGATAGTTTATCAATAAACCTTGCAGAACACGAGATGAGATGTAGGAGCGTAAAGCGGTAAACATTGACCAGCATATTAAAGTTATAAAATATGTACAAACCACACAACCACTCATGATTATCGAACCATGCATGTCCTCGCCAGATAAGCTGTCAGTAAATATTTTATCAGACACACACATTTAAGCTGATGCAATTAAAGTTTAAAAAACACTTAATCAACACACTGTTACATCTGGCTGGAAAACAAAACTAACAGCAATTATCATTTTAAGATACACTGTGCTGTGTATGACATTACCCTGAGTGAATCTGGTGTCAGAAAATGACTCCGTGGCTTGTCATTCAAGGGAGAGAGAAGAAGAGTGGCTTTGGTAATTAAAACAGTAATGACTTATCCTAATTCTTGAAAAATGAATTTCAAACAGCCGTTCTTTCTTATCTGTGGCACAATGCTAGGCGTGTAGAAACTGTATAGTCTAGCCATTCTTAACAAGGGCAATCTATAAAACTTGGGATGGGTAGGGTTTCCAAGCACATGTGTGGAACCCCCCCCCGAGACTTTGGGGAGTGTGGCTTAGGAAAAAAGATGCTGATGATGTCACTTCCTGCTAAAATAAGTGATGTCACTGCTGCTCTGGGCCTTTGCCGATAAGATCGTAGAGCATCCAGTGATGTCAGTTGCAGGTTTTAGCCAGAAGTGATATCAACACATCAATGACATTCCTTCCCCTTCCTATTTTCTCTTGCAATTCATTTGAGCACCAGGAGGGAATGGGGTTGCTTCGGCAGGGGGGGTTGTCCACCAAACTGGGGAAAATGGCACCCCTAGGGTGCCATTCAGAACATTTGCAAGCAGGGAGGGGCATTTGGGATATTAGAATTTTAGGCAGCCCCTTTCTCCCTTCTCTCAATGGCTTCTGACAGCCAACAGAATTGACTTGCTTTATATAGCACAAGAAGCCCTGAGGATAAAATCCAAAATCCTAAATTTCTCCCCCCAGGCGTTTAAAAGCGAGCACGCAACAAGCCTAACTTTGAATTGGCTGATCGCCATCAGGCACAAGGGTCTCACCGAGTTCCTACCTGAGATAAGTGTATCCTATGCGTATATCATAAATATACCTATATAAATAAAGTTGCCTTGTCTGGAGTGCTGTTTGTATATTCTGATTTGTTACTTGTGGCTTTGGGGGCATTCCATAACAATGTTGTATACTTGGTGGGCAGTTGTAGATGAAAGTTTAAGAACCACAAATCAGAGATCCTGTGTGTAGGGCTACAGACAGTGATTTGAAATCTGGTCTTGTTTAAGAAAACGCGGTGCAGCCTTTTCTGTACTTTTAAATTTGCAGGCGGGAAGACTGAATGTTTAAATGCTTTCCTACATAAAAAATGGAAAATGGGCGTGTTTTGGAGAGGGATTCTAGAAAAGTTGGGCCCCAGCATGTTCTTCTATGTAAAATTCTCCTTATACTTTAAAAAAAAATAGGAAATCAAGAATCAGGCTATACTACAATGTATTTCGCTGGTATGCTAACTTTCTAGACAGAGAAAGATTTTTACCCAGAAGAACAGTCAGAACTGTGATCTTCTAGCTTAATTTTAGAGTAGGAAGGGTTGTACTACATCATATTGTTGGGGAGAGGCCATGGCCTAGCAGAAGAACATCTGCTTTGACTGCAGATGGTCTCAGATTCAATCCTTGGCATCTCCACTTAAATGGATCAGGGTGTAGGTGATATGAAAGGCCTTCTCCTGAGACCCTTAGTGGCCTCTGCCAGAGTAGATAGTTCTGATTTGGATAGACCAAGGTTCTGACTAGGTTGCTACAGGCCTGTAGCCATGGGGGGGGGGGCCTTTGGGGCAATGCCCCTCCCAAATGTGGCCAGCCATCTCCCCTACTGGTCCCAGGAGGGGGAGGGAGCCTGGGGCAACCAGCGATCATGCTTGCTGGCAGTGTATCGTTTGCCAGTTGGCCGGTGCTAGATGTGGAGTTCACCAGCAGCAGCAAGGCTGTGCACAGAAGCTGGTTGGCCAGGAGGGAGCAGCCCCCCCCCCGCTTCCCTTGCAGCCACCAGCAGTGAGCTCCACATTTTGTTGCAAGCTAGCAACTGAAATCCAGGAGTCTTTCCTTGGCTTGCAGCCCCTTCACGTACCGCCCTGGTGGAACTTTTAGATTCCAGGACAGGGCAAAGCCTGCCCCCCGGAAGGCCAAGCAGCTAGGGGTGTGTGCTGCCGCCGCTACCTGCCTCCCAATCATGGGCGAATGCTGCTGCACCGCAGCCCATCACTCATCCGAGCATGCCAAAAGAAAGCACCCAGATTCAAAGATAATCTTTGAAATGAATAGAGATAATGTATGAACCGAGTGACAGCGAGATCCATTCATAGATATTCTAGCAGCAAAAAGTGAAGTTAAATTTGTCAAACCATTCACTGTGATTTATTCACGCAGCTTCACTGATCCCTCCAAAGCCCAGCCTTTCCTGGCTTATCTACTTTCAGAAGCCTGGACTCTGCCTTGGTCATATTTCTCTTCTTTTGCCATTCGTGCCATTATAGATCCGTGGATGTGAAAATACAGTGCCACCGAAACAGCAAACACACGTAGAGGTGAAGTCCAAACATGTCATCAGAACGACACAGCAATTGCAGATCAAACGTGTGGGATGCAGCCCTGGATCAAGGTTGCTTGAACAGGACACGTGATTGTGAGAGTCCTCATACATGGGACAGGTTCATTTTCAGAGCCGGACCATTAAACCTAGAAACGTTGCAAGCTCCATATATGATAGATATTCAGACTGCATGCTTTAAGGTGGAGGGATAGTGCGCTAATGGTTAAGAGAAGGAGTTGTGAGCCATTATATCCTCACTCTTCAGTAAGCCATTCTCCTTAGCCTGCCTGATTTGTTATATTAGAGCAGGAGCCTGCAGCCTTTTTGAGCCTCTGGGTGCCTGTGGAATTCTGATGTGGCATGATGGGCACAACCACAAAATGGTTGCCATGGGAGGTGGAACCACAACAAAATGGCTGCAGCAGGAGGCAGAATCACACACAGACCAAACCCAAGTGCAGGAGGGAATGAGGGTAATTTATGAAATACACTGGGAAAGTAGAGTCAAAGAGAATTAAAGAAACACAGTGGTGGCAGGTGCCACTGAAACAGTGTTATTTTAACCTGCCCAGCCTATTGGATCTCCATTGGCCAATCAGAAGTCCTTCTGGGTAAATGCCCCACCCACTTTCTAAACAGACTTGGTGGGTGTGGCAAACTGACCTCCAAAATCAGGACACTTAGTGCATCAAATTCAGAGAGCTGGCAGATTAGGGGTTAATGCCTCACTGTAAGCAGATATTCAGAGGGTTCAACTCAGAAGGGACCCCTGGTTTGTGTGAAAGGGGAAATGGTGTTAGACTCCTCAAGAGTGAAAAAAGGAAGTATTTAAAAAACAGGAAGAAAGAACTAACTTCCAGGAAACTAAAATAGTTTTAGGAAACTTTATTAAGACACATAATTGCTGAAAGAAATCTCCAAGACAAGCCTCTCACAGTCAAGAACTAAGTCTCTAAAAAGGTAAGCTTCAACTATACTCTGTTGCCTGTTCAAAATATTATAATTTGTAAAAACAACCAAATTTACCTCAACTTCTCATCCCCTGCCCTATTCCTAAGTCAACTGTGCCTGTTCAATAAAATTAACCTTTCAGCAGTTTGAACTTTACTTCATGTCAAGTGCCATTTCCAAAAGGGATTTATGAGAGGGCTCCTGCTGAGTTACAAAAAATCTTTGGGCTAGGCAAACGCCAAATAGCTTATCTATCATAGGGTGGGACATGCAAAAAGTTATCTGATATAGATAAAAGCATCAACATATTGGCACTTTCCAGCTTTCCCATTGGCTGTGCTGTGTGCTCCATCAGCCATCAGTCCATCAACCACCACTCAAGAGTACTCACACACCATTGGCTGGGTACTGGGTCTGCTTCTCTCGCCTGACCACTGCCAGCCTAGACGCTCTTCTTTGACAGAATAAACTGACAAAAAGAGATGTCTCTCCTGTCAAAGACATTTCTCCTGCTTGGCTCCTCCATGGCTGGCTGGCTACTGAGGTACACCAGCAGCCATCAAACCATTCTCTTCAACCTCCTGCTGTGCAGCTGACTTTCCCCTAGGGTTGCTAACCTCCAGGTGGGACCTGGAGATCTCTCGCTGTTACAATGGTAGAGATCAGTTCCCCTGAAGAAAATGGCTGCTTTGGAGAGTAGACCCCATGGCATTATACCCTGCTGAGTCCTTCCCCTGCCCAAACCTTGCCCTCTATAGGATCCACCCCCCCAATCTCCAGGTATTTCTCTACTCAGTGGCTGTTGCTAGGCAACCAAGTTTGGTTCTGTCAGTAAAAAGGGAGGGGGAAGAGGCCTTTTCCAGGTGTACTTTGGCCTTTGTGGGGAACTCATTGGGGCCAGTCCTGACTAGGGTTGCCAGCTCCAGGTTGGGAAATTCCTGGGGATTTTGTAGTGGAGACTATGAACTCCAGAATTTAGGGAGAGGAAAGGCCACTGTACAGAATACCTTAGAGTTCACCCTCAAAAGCAGTTATTTTCTCCAGGGGGAGAGAGAGATCTGTTGTCTGGAGTTCAGTTGTGGTACCAGGCGATACCACAGCCAGTGTGGCTTAGCAGTCAGTGCTTCAGAGCAGGGTCTGCTAGACCCAAGTTCTTGCTGTGGAAGCTGAGTGGGTGATTTCAGACCAGTCACGGCCTTTCAGCTGAACCTACCTCACAGGGTTATTGTGCAGTTCAAAAGGAGGAGAGGAGAATGATGTAAACTGTTTTGGTCCCCACTGCGGAGAAAGACTACTTTTGTTCTTGAGGAACCATCATTGCCAATCTCCAGTTGAGGGCTGGAAATCACTCAGAATTACAACTGCTCTTCAGGAGGCAAAGATCAGTTTCCCTGGAGAAAATGGTGGCCTCTGTGTTATTATACCCTATTGAGGTCACCACAGCAAATTGAAGAAGAAGAAGAAGGAATTGGGTTTATACCCCGCCCTTCACTACCCGAAGGTGTCTCAAAGTGGCTTACAAACTCCTTCCCCTTCCCCTCCCCACAACAGACACCTTGTGAGGTAGGTGGGGCTGAGAGAGCTCTCGACAGAAACGGCTCTTTTTCAAGAACAGCTGTTATCAGAACTATGGCTTGCCCAAGGTCATCCAGCCAGGTGCAAGTGGAGGAGTGGGGAATCAAACCCGGTTCTCCCAGTTTAGAATCCGCGCACTTAACCACTACACCAAACTGGCTCTTTATTGTTGCTGAGTGCCCAAGGCTGGGGTACCCTGAGCCACTTTCTAGAGCTCATTGTATTTATTTCCACAACAGGCCTTATTCCTAGTAATTCTGTAATTCAAATACACTACTAAGGGGCTGTTCAGTCAGAGTGGGGAGCAGTGTTTTAGCAGGAAAATCTGCCTCACAGGGAAGATGCAGCAGGGGTCCATCATAGTGGGCACCAGGAAAGGTCTTGGCAGCTTCCACAGCACCAATGGGTACCACACTGGGGAGCCTTGTATTAGAATAATAATATTGAGCTATCTAAAAGGGAATTACAGGGATTGCTGAACTAATATACAGAAAGAGTTTTCGGTGCCTAGAAAACCATTACAAATCAAGACTGTGGCTGAGTCCAGACTGGCAGTTTGCTCCGGTAGCCAGTCGTAGCAAAAAAAAACCCGGATTAAACTATACCGGGTTTTCCCGTCCACACAGTGGGGGCCGCTGCTGGAAGATACGGGACAGAGGCGCGCGGGAGCGTTCAGACTGCCGCGCCGGAGGCGTGCTATATTCGCCGATTTTTTTTTTTTGGGCCCTGCAATGCCGGCACCACATTGGGCAGTGGAGCGGAGCGCAGCCAATCACACCTCTGCTGCCTTGTGCCCAACGCGGCTTCCGCCCGGCTTTTCGCCTGCGCGTTCAGACTCAGCGGAGAAACGCGCAACGAACACGGGCTTTCGGATTTGCGACGGCTTTTATCAGGTGTTTTTTTAATCTGGCAGTTAAGCGCAACAGCACTGGTAGGTTACGGGTGGGGGACGCCAGGCAGATGTGCCTGTGTGAACATCCCATTTACTCCGGTATTGAATCGTTGTCAGCCCGGGTCCCTTCCCGGGGCAAACTGCCAGTCTGGACTCAGCCTGTAAATGAACTCTGGACATATCCAGAAGCACTGTTGCAATGTAACTCATGTTCCAAGAATGAGCCTGAGTAGATTAAGCCTGATTTGTTTTGCTGGTACATGGCCAGAAAAAAAAACCCAGTCCAGTGATTATGGCTGCTTTAATGCACATTGGATGATGGAGGAGAGCAGATTGGATTTATACCTGCCCTTCACTCGGAGTCTCAGAGCGGCTTACAAACTCCTTTCCCTCCCCTCCCCACAACAGACACCCTGTGAGGTAGGTGGGGCTGAGAGAGCTCCTTCAAGAACTGCTCTTGAGAGAACAGCTCTGACAGAACTGTGGCTTGCCCAAGGTCATCCAGCATCTGCAAGTGGAGGAGGGGGGAATCAAACCTGGTTCTCCCAGGTTAGAGTCCACGCACTTAACCACTACACCAAACTGGCTCTCAGTATGATGCATTTTTATGTACTTTAGCAACTCTTTGCAACTAGGCTGTCCTGTTTCACATAGGAAAATCCATTTGCAAACAATTGCTAAAGTGCATTATCCAACATGTGTGAAAGCAGCATATATTCCTTCCCTTCTCAGTTTTCTGTTGCGTAGCTGTGGGATGCTATACTTAACTCTGCCTAGGATTTTAGCACAAACCCATAATGTCTGCAGTACGGCTGATTTTTCATCCCAAATATTTTGCCCCCAAAACATTAACTTCAGTTTCACTTCCCCCTTATGTGAATTGCTCTTTTGAGGCTGCGATCACACACACTAAATAATCCACTTTCAATCTACTTTCAATCCACTTTCCAACTGGATTTTACTGTGTGAATTGGCAACATCCAGTTGGAAACCGCATTGAAACTGGACTGAAAGTGGATTATTTAGTATGTGTGATCACAGCCTGAGTCTTTCTGTGCCCCATTTTTCCCCTCTTAAAACATAGTTGTTTTCCAGCATTATTTGGGAGTCAACAAATCAGCATTACACACAAATCTATTATAAAATTACCTAAGTTGTGCTTGCAAATATTGCACAAATAGTACATAAAAAAACCCTGGCTGACATGCAAACCCAGTGCAAAGCAATCGATAAAACCCACAGTGAAAAGTGAAAGTCCCAAAGTGTCGACAGTTCTTCTTTACTCGATGAGTAATTAAAGCATGAAATTCACTGCCAGTGGAGGTAGTGATGGCCATAGCACAGACAGCTTTAAAAGGGATTAGACAGCTTCATGGAGGATAGGTCCATCAATGGCTACTACTAGTCATGGTGAATTAAGGGAACCTCCATATGCAAAGCCAGTAAACCACTGAATAGTGGTGCTAGGAGGCAATATCAGGGCAAGGCCTTGACCTCCCTGCCTTGCTTGTTGGCCATCCACAGCTACTGGTTGGTTGCTGTGTGAAACAGGATGCTGAACTAGATGGGCCACTGGCCTGATCCAGCAGGGCTCTTCTTATGTTCTTAAGACAACTATGGCCCCGTTCACACTGAGCATTTGCCCCGCTGAAGGCACGGGAGCCCTGTGGACTTTCCGTGCATGATCATACGAGCACATCTGGGAGGCGTAGTGCTCCCGTGGCCAACCTGCGGCTTCCTGTGGAAAACGCGGAGTAAAAAACTACTAGGTCGGAAGTACTAGTTTCTGGAAACCCCGGGGCAAAGGCTGGCGTCTGATTGCGGGAGCACCAGTATCCTGCGGCTTCCGATGCCCACCCATGTCTCCTGGGTTTCCGGATGTTGTAAGTTTCCATGGGATGCGCACCAACGCTGAACAGCGCATGCGCACACACAAGACACCGACAGCGGCCCGCCCCCCCAATGGCGCATGCGCACTTTGCAACACTTCGCACTTGTGTGGCTGCTGCTGTGATCGGGGCGCAGAGCTGGAGTGTGGCAACCCGGTGGCCCGTGTGATTGGGCTACTGCGCCTTATTTAGCTCTGGGGTGAATTGCCATGCCTCTCCCCCGTGTTTTCTGGCCTGTATGACCGGGGCCTACATTAATCAATACAAAAAGACGTGGAGTGGGGAATATTCGCTGCTCCCTGCCTTGCAAGCACAACATCCCAGACCAGCTTGGGAGGGAAGTGTAGCAGCAGCGGTCATGACTGGGCTCCCCAGCCTTTAAGAGTTGTGTTGAAGAGGGGCCTTAGCAGACCAACTGTGCGATCCTAAGCAGAAGAACAAAGTTTGAGGCCGGTGGCATCATGGGACCAACACTGTAAAGCTGCCACTGGACTCAAACTTTGTTCTGCTGCTTCAGACCAATATGGGCTAGCCACCTGAATCTATCCTCAGCAGAGTCACACCTTTCCAAGACCATCGATTTTGGATTGCATGGCCGCATCCTCACCTTTGCATGACAAACTGCGCTTCCCAAGTTCCCTCTTTGGAACGGCTAATCCGTGTGTAACAAGAGCACTATCCCGTTGCGCCTGAGCATTTGACAAGCCCCCTTTCCTAAGGTATCTTCAACACTTATTTCCTAGAATAGTGACTGATAGAACTGGAATTCCACAACGGCATGCTATCCAGGGAGATGTCAAGCTCAGGACTAACTTTCGTTTCCTTAAGTTCTGCTTACCCTTCCCTTCGCTTGTCATGTTGAATTCCTGGGTGTATGTGTGTTGTAGGAGTGCATGGGGTTAGTAGCCATAATCATTCCTCAAGTGGTGCCCCAAGAGTTGGTTCTCATGAGATCGACCTTGGAGACTTTCTTTGCCTAGTCTAGGTTAGATAGGGCACCATCTATCTGTCTATGTTGCCATAGAAATGCTTGGGGGTAGGTGTGACGTATGAGTGTGTGGGATTTTATGCTTTTACCTATAACCTGTAAGTTCCCCTTGGTTTTCTTCAGTCCTAACAAAAGTTCTTGTACCTGCATCAAGCATATCTCTAATAAAGCATTTCACTGCCAGTAGTGTGTGTGGGGACCTGACAGGAGATTCCAAAACCTCATTCACCTCACCTGTTCAGAGATAAGCTCTTCTATAGGGGCGGGGGAGGAACGCCTGTAAAAAACACACACACAAATGTTTCTAAAATAAACACCAAGACATCATTTTTTCCCCCTGTGTTCTTTGCGTCGGCTGCATTTAAAAAGACATTTTCAGTTAATGTGTCTTCACTTTCTTTATGGCATATTTTGTTTTATGCTAAGCAGAAGCAAAAAAGACCCTATTAATGAAGATGGTTTAATGCCTATGCATTATTATAATGGACTCCTTTGTTCTACACTTTCTCTCTGTGTCATAGACTAAGTCATTAATCAATGGGTGCTGAAAAAATAATTGTCTAGTTCTTTACAATCATCCATTGTTGAAACATTTGGAATTTCAAGATAAAGATGTACTGTCTGTTCCGGGAGGGGGGGAAAGTAGTTTAAGATTACCCTTCATGGAAGTGTGGGCATATTGTTAGAAATGCAAAGCAGATGACCTGGTTTTAATATGTTTTAGTGCACTGTTGTTCAATTGCCTATTCAAATTGCACTAGAAAAGTCGACTTCATTAATGTCACGAAATAATGATTTTGTGTGTTATTTTATTGTACTGGCACATTAATTAAATGGGAAAGCATCACAGAATTACGTAGTGTTTAGAAACAGAAGGATAAGACCTCTTATCCATTTTTTTAACCATAATAACAAGAATGCCAGTGATAATAACTTTTAGCCTCTCTTCACCTTGACCTTGTGCAGCATTTAGGTGTGCCTAGGCCCATTGAAATTGATGGAGTTCCAAGTGCTTAACATGGCCAGAATTGAAGGCTTAATAATCGTTCAGGAATCAGCTGAAGTTTGGACTTTTAGCTGTGATGCCACCTGTAAACCCAGGGGACATTTATTTCCAGAGTGATCTGCAAGACAATTAGGGACAGGTGGCTATAGGAGAGCCATTTCAGAGTCCAGGCCAGTTTGCTTGCCTGACAGGCTTAAATGCAGAAAGAGCAGAGTTTAGTGAAATCCTGTCTTAATACAGAGGCCACAGTTGACTGGGAACCTGTCTGAAACAGGGTGCTTTAACCATTAACAAAGTTAGGGTTGCCAGGTCTGGGTTGGAAAATACCTGTAGACTTTGTGGGTGGATCTGGGAGAGGGTGGGGTCTGGGGAGGGGAGGGGCCTCAGCATGGTACAGTGCCACAGAGTCCACCCTTCGAAACAGCCATTTTCTCCAAGGGAGCTGATCTCTGTCAGCTGGGGATCAGTTGTAAAAGTGGGATATCCCCAGGCCCCACCTGGAGGCTGGCAACCCTAAATAAAGTACTACATTCCGATGAGAACCAGTTTGGTGTATGGTTAAGATGCCTCTAATGTGGCGGCTCTAATGTGGAGAACCGGGTTTGATTCCCCACTCCTCCACATGCAGCCAGCCGGGTGACCTTGGGTCAGTCACAGTTCTTTCAGAGTTCCCTCAGCCCCACCTACCTCACAGGGTGTCTGTTGTGGGGAGATTTGCAATATTATTTGGAATGTTAATGTAAAAAAAAATAAACTCCTGTATGGCATATAATTCCATGTAAGATATGACACACATTCTATACAGAAATGTTCCTATGTGGCGGCTGTATGCACAAGGAGCCGGGATTGGAGACAGAGGCCTGCTGTGGCATCCAGTGTTCCCTCTAAGCTGAGTTATTGTGAGCTAGCTCACGGTTTTTTAGCCTCCTGCTCACACATTTTTTGTCTTAGCTTTAATGCCAGTAGCTCACAAAGTAGAATTTTTGCTCACAGGACTCCACAGCTTAGAGGGAACATTGGACTGGCATCCCAGCTCATTTACACCCAGTGAAAAAGATGTATGTGCCGTGATCGGCACAAAGTCTGTGGCAGTCCGGAATATGGGGGCACAGCTGTGCCAAAAGCAATGGGCAATTTCTCACTCGGAATGAGTTGGGGTCATTAGCCATCATTGATGCCATTTCTCAAACACAACAACCTGTTAAAACTCTCTTTCCTCCCAATAGCCAGGAGCATTAAATACACAGACATTCACTCCAGTGCTAAATCAGTGAGCCTAGAAAGGCATAACTCTGCTCAGGACTGCAGTACTAAACAATAATAATACTGACAAACAACGTTAGTTCAAATAGTGAAAATGTACCACTTTCATTTGGATTTATTCTTTTCAGGGTTTACAGGCCTGCTGATTCCCAAAGTTATTTCAGGGTACCCCCATGGTTGTACTCCCCCCTATGAAAATCTGAATGCTGGATATGCCATCTGGTTTTTAAAGCGTTTAAATATTTATGCTGAATGTTTTAATATTGAATTTTTGTAGTTTTAATTGGTTTCAAAATTGTATCGGATTTATGATGTTGTAAACCGACCTGAGCCCTGTCTAAGCGGGGAAGGGTGGTTAAGAAATCAAAGTAAATAAAATAAAATAAAATACTCACATGAAATCCAGGAAAGGCAGTTTCTTAAAATACCGAAGTCTCCATTAATTATAAACCTTTATAATTTATGCTGTTCTGAGTCCATGGAACCAATTGGGTTAGAAGGACCAGGGCTATTTTTGGGCAGGAATGCACAGGAATGGAGTTCTGGCTAGCTCCCAAGTTGGCCACGCCCAGCAGGAACTCATTAGCACAATAGGCCACACCCAACAGCAGGAACTCATTAGGATTGGCTACATTAGGGATGTGTGGCCTAACATGCAAAGGAGTTCCTGCTCCAAAAAAAGCCCTGGGTTTTGACAACAAACAAGGGAAACAGAATAAGAACCAAAGGTGGGTGTGGCTGGATGACCACACTTCTGGCAACATGGGGGTGTAGCCTGATATCCTAATGTGCTGTGCTGTCAGGGGTGTGGCCTAATATGCTAATGAGTTCCTGCTGGCCTTTTTCTACAAAAAAAGCCCTGAGAAGGACATAACTCACTTTAGGATTTGCAGTGCCAGGAACCTAACGTCTCAAGCATCGGGCAGTCGAATGGATGATACACAGACAGAATCCTCAGGCTTGCTTTGGTACCCAGTATCAGGTATATACACTCAGGTCTGAAGATCTGCCTGATAAAGCACTTGGAGAGGGTGACGGTCTGTCAATACACCACAAAAATGCCATCCTGCAGACTTAGCATTAATAGGATTAGGGAAGCTTAGCCGGTCATGTATTTATTCTGGAAAAAGCTTACAATAACAAAGTTTGCGAAAACTCTGTTGCAAGGCTAGCATTCGCCTGTAATTTCAGCATTATAATCGCAAAGAAAAAGGAAGGAGGGAAAATCCTGCCGTCTTCCACCCCTTCCCTCTCCAGATGTCTTAACCTCTTTAAGAAAAGGTTATTTCTGAGCGTCGTGCACGTTGCGGAGAAAATAATAATTATTGACTCATTCTTCAAGACCCTCTATTGTTGACAGTCTGAATTTTAAGGTGAAGATAAATGATACCCTGAACACACACAAACACACACACACTCCACTACATGGTGGCTTAATATTACCCTTCATGAAAATGGGGGCCTATTGTTGGAAACGCAAAGCGGATGACCCCGTTTTAATCTATTTCCAACACAGTTGTTCTGCTGTCTGTTCAAACTGAATGGGGGGGGGAATCCCAGGATCCATGAATGCTGTGATATAACAATTGAGTTTTATCTTATTCAATTTATGTATGGGGGGAGGGAGAAAACCTTTGGTTTGTGGGAAAGGAAAATATTTTAATATTATAAGAAAGATAATAAGAAAACAAAGATCTGGGCATCACTAAGGGAAGCCCACAGTGCAGTCCTACATGAGGTTTGCCAGCTGGCACCTGGTAGGAAAGAGAGACATAGAGCTGGAAGGGACCTCATGGAGGGTCATCTAGTCCAACCCCCTGCACAATGCAGGAAATTCACAACTACCGCCACTCCCCCAGTGATCCCTGCTCTATGCCCAGAGGAAGAAAAAAACCTTGAGGATCTTTGGCTAATCTAGCCTGGAGGAAAATCATAGAGTTCTGTGAATCCTAGACCACTGAGATGTCACTTCTGCTACCTAAGATTCTTTTAACTGGAGATATCAAGAGCCAAAGATCTTTGGTGGTCTTTCAAGAAACATGTACTGTGCCATTGACCTATGGCACTCCAGCTGTTGGGCACCGGGGGCAGATTAGGGATCCTGCTAACTTCCCAGCAGGATCTCTGGCTGAGCTGAAGGAGGTGGTGTTGGACTTGCCCAGAATCCTGAGGAAGATTGTCCTAGGGGATTTCAACATACAATTCAAGGCTGCTTTGTTAGGTCAAGCTCAGAACTTCAGGGCTGCCATGACAACAATGGGTTTGCCTCAGAGTGTAATGGGCCCAACATGTGAAAAAGGACTCTGGCAGAGTTTAAACATGCAGAGAAATGGAGTACCAACTGTTTAATGAAAATAATTTAGTTTATTAAAGAAGAAATAAACTCTGATAGAACAGAGGAGAGGGAGAGAGGCTTAACTAATTGACGAACTGCTGTGAGAGATAGGAACAAAGGGGGAGGGCTCAGTTGGAGCAGGAAGTCTCCAAAGAGTCAATCAGGAGACAGGAAGAACATAATTTGAAATTGTGAGAAGTCCCTAATCTAGCTAAGCTAACAAGCAGTCCTTCAGCTGTCCCCTATAGGCTGTTCTTCTGATCTTCTTCAAGTAGGTGCACTATAGACCTTGCATAGTCCAACACTTTCCTGTAGTCAGCAGCTTGCTGGTACTCTGATTAGGGGGCTGGAGGTTCAGCCCTTTTTGTGCTCAGATCACTCTCTTCTCAAGGCACGGTTGAGCTTCCTGTCTTCTCTTTCCAGGGGCAGTAGACCAGTTCAGATGGTCCGCCCTCAGAGATTAATGGATTCTCCTGGTTTCCATGTGACTGAGAGCCTCCCCAGTGACTCTGTGGAGACCCTCGTAGCTGCATCTAAATGATGGACTGACTGGGGTCATAAACAGAGTTGCTCCATGGCATCCTCTTCCATGCTCTGTGAGAGCCCCCAGTTCCTTGGTTTAGCAGGGAACTGGGTGTTGTCGAGTAGACTGGAAAATGATTAGAGTGACATTGGAGGAAGCTTTGGGATGAATCAGTCACAGCACATTGTAAGATGCTACAATCCTGCTGATCGTCATTTTAATAACTTTACTCAGTAGAAACTGAATACCTGAACACAAGGCCTACAAGAGTCATTCATACCAGATCCTCCAGCCAGTTTACCAAGGGATATGAGTAAAACCCGGACTGGAACTGCTCCACAAGTGAGTATCCTGGAACTAATATAAAACATGAAATGGTCTACTCAACATTACACATGGCATAAAGCCCATTTGCGCACCTATGAGGTGGCAGGGACGGCAGTGAAGAAAACTGTCTTCTCTGCCATTATTGTGTCAGCAGAATCTTGTCCAGCTCAGTTGTTCAAAGTGGTTCATGACTTGATAACACCTAAGTCTGACCCTGTGAACAATAGAAATTTGGCCTCCAGCCATGATGAGCACCCCCAGGCTCTTAACCATCTCTGAAAAAGACAACATCACTCCATCTAAGCTTCTAGATGCATCAGTCTTGGTTCTGAACTGGTACTTTGAGGCTGTGGTCAGGTGACTTAAGGCAGAACAAAATTGAAGCTGAATCCAGACAAGGTAATGTTGGTTGGGAAGGCTGATATTCTCGAGGGACTGAATCCAGTTGCCCTAAATGGAGTGATACTGTCTTTTTCAGAGAAGGTTAAGAGCTTGGGGGTGCTCATGGACCCTGTCACTGTTTGGAAAGCCAACTGGCATGGTGGCCAGGAGCACCTTCTATCAGCTGCTTCTGATTGGCCAGCTTTCCAGTTACTTATACTCATGTGATCTGGCTGCACAGATATATGCTTCTGTAACCTCAGGCGCTACATGGGGCTGTCCTTGAAGGCAACTATAACTGGTCCAGAATGTGGTAGCCTGACTGTTGTCAGCGGCTAGCTTCTGGAAACATATGTTGCCCAATTTGAAACAACATAATTGGCTGTCAATCTGTTTCCAGGCTCTACTCAAGATGCTGGTTATGACCTTTAAAGCCCTTCATGACCTAGGATCCACACATTTGAACTATTGCCTCCTTCCAGGTGTCCCTGGGCACCAATGATGGCTATCAGGCAGCCATCTGTTGGCTATCCCACCACTTAGGGTGACCTATTTGACATTGACCAGAGCCCAGGCCTTTTCCATTGTGGCCCCAGCTCCACGGAATGGGCTCCCCGAAGAGCAGAGATGGTGTTGCCCTGCAAGAGCCTTAAGCAGCATCTATAAGACTATGGACTATAACTGTAAGCTGGACTGTATAATAAGTGTGCCAGGGATTGGACTGTGCAGCAGCCTGATGATGGTGCCAACCTCCCAGACTTTAGACGTGCCCAGCCAAGGGAAGCCTCACTCTGAAGCAGTGTGCCAGCCAGTCGTGGACCCGTGGACATATCCAATGCCCTTTGCCCCTGTATCCCTGCAGGAGGAAAATCAACCTCTCTGGCACCAGAAGCATGCAGTAGCCAGCAGCAGTTCCCTATGAAGAAGCCATGCTTCACACAAGAAGCCTGAGTGTTCCTGTAAAGACTCCATAGAAGAACTTCTCCAGCACACAGGCACCTTTCCCCCCACAACCTTTGCAGATGCTGCACGTACTTTCCATTGTAAAACAAAAGGATTTGCAACATGCATGGATTAATCAGCTGGCACAGCCATCTACCACCCATTCTGATAAGTAACACAGCTGCAGATTGTTGGGCCATTATGACTCACAACCATCCATGGAGACAGAACATTACTTGTCTTGTCTTTCCTTTGTCTTTCTGAAGGTGTCACTATTAGTTGAATGTCTTTGCAATTGCCCAAACATTAATCCTATTCTCCCGGTCATCTCCTGACTATTAGTAACTGGATTTTTCTAGAATTCCTGGGGACTACGTGACTTGGTGGCATATGCCCCAAGCCACTTCTGGGTAGATAAGAAGAGCATCTGCCCATTGCACTCTCTCTCTTTCCTACCTACCTGACCCAATCCTACCTTGCTGACTCCATTCCTAGTGCTGTCTGGAATCTACCACATGTGCTGCTGGCCAACACACAACCTCTTCCCTAGTATTTTCCCTATTTTCACTGCAGGATCACCTCGTCACATCAGACAGGTAGAGTATCACCCCAATCAACGATACCTTCCTGCTAATGCAACTGTCACTGTACTTTTCTACCTAATTTCTTAGTTCTGTATCACTTGAGTGTGTGATTGCTTTATTTTATATTGAAAGTGTGTGGGAATTATTAGTAAAAGAAATCATATTTAAGATCTAGCCTCTGCGTCTGTTTCCGGAGATCTGGACAAATTGGACTCTAGTATACACAGGTTATTGCTCCCTTTATTTAAGCCATGGCCATTTAATATTCAAATCCCTCCATCTTATTAAAAAAATAAGGCAATTTGGCTAACAATGGGCTGCTTCCTTGGAGATCTTCTGGAGGTACTGCAAGGCCTGCTTGTTTGCCAGGGCTTTTGAGGGGGTGTTATTAGTAGGGATCTTTTATCAGGGGATGTGGGAGAGATTTGAGGCTTGTTATTTTATCTTTGGTTTTAGCTGGGGACATTTTCACTATTATTGTAAGCCCCCTTGACCCATGAGGAAAGCTGGGGTATAAATATTGTAATAAATAGAATAAGCAAATAAGAATGATTTAAAAAATAGAATAAGAAAATAAGAATGATTTAAAAAATAGAATAAGAAAATAAGAATGATAAATAAGAATGATAAAAGGGTTGGAACAGAAGTTATGAAGAAAGGTTAAGGTGCTTGGGGCTCTTTACCTTGGAGAAATGACGACTGAGGGGTGGCATGATCAAGGTTTACAAGATTATGTATGGGACAGAGCAGGTAGAGAAAGAAGTACTTTTCTCCCTTTCTCACAATACAAGAATTCGTGGGCACTCCATGAAATTGCTGAGCAGTTGGGTTGGAACGGATAAGAGGAAGTACTTCTTCATCCAAAGCGTGATTAACACATGGAATTCACTGCCACAGGAGGTGGCGGCAGCTACAAGCATGGCTTCAAGAGGGCTTCAAGAGGGAATTAGACAAACATATGGAGCAGAAGTCCATCAGTGGCTATTAGCCACAAGGTATAGATAGGAACTCTCAGTCTGGGGCAAGTGATGCTCTGTATTCTTGGTGCTTGGGGGGGGCAACAGTGAGAGGGCTTCTAGTGTTCTGGCCTCACTGGTGGACCTCCTGATGGCCCCTGGTATTTTTGGCCACTGTGTGACAGAGTGTTGGACTGGATGGGCCATTGGCCTGATCCAACATTGGCCTGTCTTATGTTCTTATGTTCTTAATATGTAAATCTTGGAGAGGAAAAGACTCAGTTCAAAAGAAGACATGCTGGTTAAGAATGCAGCCTTGTATACATACAGGTTTTATTGTATGTTGCAGTCCTAACCACAGTGACACCCACCAAAGCCCATTGACTTCAAGGGACCGATGGCCAAACTAGACATTATGGTGTCCATGGGTCCATTGTGGTGTCCACAGAGAGCCAGAGTAGTGTATAGGGTTGCCAGATCTGGACTGGGAAATACCTGGAGATTTTGGGGTGGAGTCTGAGGAAGGCGGGGTTTGGGGAGGGGAGGGGCCTCAGTAAGGTAGAATGCCATACAGTCCACCTTCCAAAGCAGCATTTTCTCCAGGGGAACTGATCTCTGTCACCTGGAGATCAGTTGTACTAGCAGGAGTTCTCCAACCACCACCTGGAGGTTGGCAACCCTGTATAGTGTAGTGGATAACGTGGTGGGCTAGGACCTTGAGTGACCTGGATTGAAATCCCCACTTCTATCATGGAAGCTCACTGGGTGACCTTGGGCCTGTCACACACTGTCAGCCTGGGCTACCTCACAGGGTTGTTGTGGTGAGAAAATGGAGGAGGGGAGAACAATGGTCGAAGCCTCTTTGAGTCCCAAATGGGGAGAGAAATGGGATATTAATAATAAATGCAAAATGCATGCAAACTACGGCTGGTGGTACCATTTGAGAGCTGGACTTGACCATTTAAAAATTCTGCAAGAGCTGGATTCTGATTGGTTGGGCAGCATGGTGGCACCAGGCAATCTCCCTCCCCCCTGCTCTTCAAGGGCTTCAATAGCCATGGGGGGGTGGAAGCTGTTTGGCCTTAGAAAGACATGATTCTGAAACTGTAACTTCTTTAAGAGGGATGGATGCCTCAGCTGTCTTTTCTCTTCTCTTGGACTGGCATCACTGAATGAGTGTGAGTCTTTAAAACCCTTGAGGCAATGAAGTGGTGGGGAGTCTTTTCAGTAGAAGAAAGCCACACAACATCCAGACAGTGATCAAATCTGTTGAAATGCATATATCTTACAAACACAATGCTTGCTTTTCAAGAAAGAAAGGAGCCTGACAGGTTTATTCAAATAAGCTGGAAGTACCACCCTGACAGACTAGGTGGACTCCAGAGTCTAAAAAAAGCAATCTTTCAAAGCACTATAAAAAGGATGGAGGCTGTTACCATCCATAACATGGAACTGCATATTTATAGACATTTATTGTGTGTACACACATGGATTCTCTGAATTAGGTTGCCTCCAATGCTCCCTCTAAGCTGTGGAGTCTTGTGAACAAAAATTCTAGTTTGTGAGCTACTGGCATTAAAGTTGTGAGGGAGCAATTTGGCTGCTGCATCAATTAGTTTGCTCTGGAGCCCTCCTTCCTGAGCCAAGATAAAAATGTGTGAGCCGGAGGCTACAAAACTGTGAGCTAGCTCACACTAACTCAGCTTAGAGGGAACACTGGTTGCTTCTGTATTTATCAAATAAAGCCATACTCTACATGGGAAGTAAAAGCTCTGGTTGTTAGATGCGGGGCCTGTACAGCGATTGCCCCAAGCCATCTTTACCCCCAAGTAAAAAGTTGCATTGCTTAGGAAGGGCTTCAACACGCAGCATCTTTGTCTGGAGACCTGACAAGCTAATCGTTCTTGGTTCAACAAGTGAACAAATGGGTGCTATTTTCATTTTGTCTTGTCGTCTTTATTTCCACCCATTTTCTGTGGTTTTGATCATTGTTCTATTTTGTAACCTGTTTTGTGTGTTGGCCTAGAGGGATAAAAATTTGAAATAAGCAAATAACAAATGCGTGGGTAATGCTAACCTTAAGTGTCACGGAATTTTAAAGATAGAGTTTCTTTCACAATTTGACTCACTGATTTCACTCACAATTTTATGCCACTTTCCCCAACAGTGTTGAAAGATGCTTGGGCTTTGGGAAACTTTTCAGGCAAGAAAGTTTGATCATTTTGTTTCCTTTGCCCACATTTGAGCAAATGAGATTTCAGTGGTCTTCAGCTACTCCGGTTGGATTTGTTCGCATTCTTCAGGATGATATGAACTGAAAACCAAAGTCCTTTCCCTTTAAATCTGCTAAGGAATTGAGCAGAGTGGGAAGAAAGTTTTTTTTGGGGGGAAACTAATAATGAGAAAAGCATCAAAATGTTACGAACTTCTCATTGCAGCACATTGAACGAGTATAAAAATTAAAGTCCAAATTTTAGATAATGCTGCAAAAAAGGGCCAACCATATATTGGAGTGTGAATGGTTTCCCCCTCCACTTTATTCACAACCAAATAAATTTATTATGACAGAAGAACCCATTAGCATATTTATAATTTTATCCACTGCGACTAGCCAATGACATTGGGTCCCCCTAATTTGAGCAATCTTTTATTTAAATTTAACTACCTTTTCTGTCGCAAACAACACCATTGACCTTAATGTCAGGCAACATTATTGGCTCAGTAATTTGCACCAATAGTCTCATTGTGTTCTTTTTAGCGCAGGGGCTTATCAGAAGAAGTCAGGGGAGAGGAAAAAAACCCACAGCTCTTTGTAAAAAGAAAAGGAAGTCATAAAACAAAGATAATATTATTAACAGGTCTATGGAAGAATTCGGGTTTCGGCAGCAATTAATTTTTTTTAAAAAACCCAACAAATGAGTTGCTCACTAGCCACTGAAATAGGAAGAGCAATATCGTTGAAAGCCTGGCTAGCCAGCAAAAAAAATAAAAATGCAAGTCTCCTTCTCCTTTGTTCTTTCTCCTTGGCCTCTTTTCTCCCAGCTGCCTTGGCCTCAAAGATGTGCCATTCCATGCAAACAACTGTTTCCGATCCTTTGCTAATTTTACAACTCAATGACTGGTACCCTTTAGGTTATCCTCATTAGATTCAGAGGTAGTTAATGGAAATCAAAATCGCAGCAAAAGCTCAGCGTCACAGATGCCTGCTGCTCCCAACCATATGTCACACACCCACCTGTGTTTTTACCGACACAACTTTCTTTGTACATAGACTTTTTAGAAAACTGCAAGCACAACATTTTTATTCTTCCTCACTTCCAACAAGCTGATGGCAGCATACAACACCCCGCCCCCCCCATTTATTTATCCTGGCAACAGCCCTGTGGATTAGGGAGAGGGACTGGCCCAAGGTGATCCAGTGAGTTTCATGGATGAGCAGGGATTTGAACACAACTCTTGCCAGTCCCCATCCACCAAATGTTCGTGCTGAATTTTCTTCAAATACCTGGATGTCTGCCGAATGTTCTCTGAATGTTTGAAATCCTTATTTGACTCCCAATGATATTTGATTTCAGTATTTAGTCTCTCTATCTCAGTATCAGATGAATGCAATGGTGTTTATGACTTGATAGAATTGATAAATGGATGTGCTAGGGGTCTTATTGGGGCTTGTCATCTATCCATAAATTCTTGCATGGCTTCTATATAACCTTTGTGCACCGCAGAGGATTCTAGGATCTGTAATATGTATGCACAGTACATATTGAGCCTCTCCCTTGTCCATTGTGAACTGAACTGCGTTCTAGAACATACCCAATATGATGTTTTTAGATCAGACAGTTCTTTTTAGATTTAGTTAGTAATATGATCTCAGTTTATAAGTGTAATTAATGTAGTTAAGAAATAAAATCAAGCTACAAATCAAACTGCCCTGACCTGGATAGCCCAGGCTAGCTGAATCTCATCAGATCTCTCAAGCTAAACAGGGTCGGTCCTGATCAGGGCAGACAATGGCAAACCACCTCTGAAAGTCTCTTTCCTTGAAAACCCCAGAGGGTCACCAAAAGTCAGCTTTGCCTTGATGGGAAAAAAAATCACATGGCATTTGTGCCAGAGTTCTACACATGGTATAATGCCAGAATTCGCTCTTCAAAGCTGTGATTTTCTCCAGGGGAACAGATCTCTGTAGGCTGAACTGTAAATCTAGGCAACCTCCTCCCTGATCTGGAGGCTGGCAGACTGAAATCAAGAAAAAGAAACATCTACCTGGATAGCCCAGGCCAGCCTGATCTCATCATAACTCAGCAGCTAAGCAGGGCCAACCCTGGCTAGTACTGGGAAGGCAGACCTCCAAGGAATACAAGGCCTCGGATGCAGAGGCAGACAATAGCAATCCACCTTGACAAAAGTCAACCATGACTTCCAGGCATACACACACACACACAATACTCACAAAAAAGAAACTACATGTGGTTGAAGAATGGACAGTTCAGATTTAGACAATAAGTTGTCAGAGCAGCCTTGAAGACTGTTGATGACCTGACTGATGCCTGTTCCAATGACAAGATGTGTTGACTAGGCAACTTTAAACTTTCTGAACTTTGTGAACTTTGTGAACACAGGATGCTGGACTAGATGGACTATTGGTCTGATCCTGTTGTGTGGCCTGTTGTGGAAATAAATACAACGAGCTCTAGAAAGAGGCTCTGGGCAGGTGACCCGGCTTTGGGCACTCAGTGGCAATTTGCTGTGGTGACCTCAGCAGCATATAATGACACAGAGTCCACCGTTTTCTTCAGGGAAACTGATCTCTGCCATCTGAAGAGCAGCTGTAATTCTGAGTGATCTCCAGCCCTCACCTGGAGATTGGCAGCAGCGGTTTCCCAGGAGGAAATGACTGGGTGAAGCCTGTGGCATTGCACCTGTCCGAGGTCCCACCCTTCCTCAAACCCCATCATCTCCAGGCGTCACCCCTCAAATCTCCAGGAATTTCCCAACCTGGAGCTGGCAACTTTATCTCCTTCCCAGCCAACCATCAACCTTTATCTGCCCCTCTTTCAGCTTTTCATCTCCTCCCCTCTCCCTCCTGGAAAGCAGTTATAATTCTGAGAGATCTCCACCCTCACCTGGAGATTGGCAGCAGTAGTTCCCCAGGAGGAAATGGCTGGTTTGGAGGGTGAAGTCTATGGCATTGTACCTGTCTGAGGTCCCACCCCTCCTCAAACTTCACCCTCTCCAGGCTCCACCCCTCAAATCTCCAGGAATTTCCCAACCTGGACTTGGCAACCCTCTCACCTTCCCAGCCAATCATCAACCTACCTTTATCTGCCCGTCTGAGTTCAGCTTTCCATCTCCCCCCCCACCTGCAGCCTCTACCCTGCTCTGAAGCCCTGACTGCTACGTCACACTGGCTGTCTTAGGGGGGCTATCTCAGCAAGGTATAAGGACAAAAGAGTCCACCATTTTCTCCAGGGGAACTGATCTCTGCCATCTGGAGAGCAGTTGTAATTCTGAGTGATCTCCAGTCCTCACCTGGAGATTGGCAACAATGGTTCCCCAGGAGGAAAAGTAGTCTTTCTCTGCAGTGGGGACTAAAGCAGCTTACATCATTCTCCTCTCCCCCTTTTGATCTGCACAACAACCCTGTGAGGTAGTTTAGGCTGAGAGTCTGTGACTGGTCTGAAACCACTCACTCAGCTTCCACAACAAGAACCTGGGTCTGGCAGACCCTGCTCTGAGGTGTTAACTGCTACGCCACACTGGCTGTGGTATCATCTGGTATCACAACTGAACTCCAGACAACAGATCTCTCTCTCCCCCTGGAGAAAATAACTGCTCTGGAGGGTGGACTCTATGGCATTCTATTCAGCTGAGGCCTCTCCCCTCTCCAAACCCTGGCTTCTGTAGACTACACAACAAAATCTCCAGGAATTTCGCAACCCTAGTCAGGACTGGCCCCAACGAGTTCTCCACAAAGGCCTGGAAAAGGCATCCGGGCTTTGCCTTTTTACTGACATAACCAAGCATAGTTGCCTAGCAACAGCCACTGAGGGAAAAGTTAGTCCCACAGGAGTCAAGCAGGAGAAGTGTCTTCGTCAGGAGAGACAGCCATTTTGGGAGTTAGTCTGACAGGGAACAGTGGCTGAGGCAGCAGTGGGCGGGGAAGAGGAGTGGACCCAGTACTCAGCCAATGGCACACGAGTACTCTTGAGTGGCGGTTGACTGGCCAGTGGCTGATGGTGCGCACAGCACAGCCAATGGGAGAGCTGGAAATGGCCAATACATAGGCAATTATATATTTGGCTTCCAACCCTTAACCATCCTCTTCTCCATTATTCTTCTAATCCCCCTTTAAAGCTACATAAACTGGTAACCATCACCATGTACCATGGTAGTGAGTTCCTCAAGCTCTGCAAAGAAGTGCTTCTTGTGTCCTAAGTGCTTTATGTGTGCTTACTTCCAATTTGGTAGTAACCACCCATAAAGAACATGAAGCAATGACACTGAGCTCCTGTTATTACCTCATCAAAAGTTGACGTCCAGTGGCCGATTAGAAGAAGTTTTTACGGGGGGTGGAGTTGATGTGAGGGGGTAGATGGCTTGCTTCTGCATTGGGAGGCAGAGGAAAGAAGAAGAAGAGATTGGATTTATACCCTGCCCTTCACTATCCGAAGGAGTCTCAGAGCAGCTTACAATCTCCTTTCCCTTTCCCTCCCCACAACAGACATCCTGTGAGGTAGGTGGGGCTGAGAGAGCTCTTTCAAGGATTGCCCTTGAGAGAACAGCCCTGAAAGAACTTGTAACTGACCCAAAGTCACACTAGCAGCTGCATGTGGAAGAGTGGGGAATCAAACCTGGTTCTGCCAGGTTAGAGTCAGTGCTCCTAACCACTACACCAAACTGGCTCTGGAGAGAAAGCTGGGGGAGGGGAGTTGGAGAATGTGAAGAAAGGAAAGTAAGAAAGCATGAAAAAGAAAAAAGTGGTGAGGAAGCCATTGGCAAGGGAAAGGACTAAAGATATCCACACACCTTGTTGGCCTCTCTCTGAATTATAGCAGGGCTTGCAAAATCATGGTGGAGAAGCGCATCTGTGAGCATTATGGGCCTGATTGGAAGTAGCTGCCATTGTGCCAAAAAGACAAGAGCCTGTTGGAGCCAAATGTTCAGGCCTAGTACACAGCACATCTGGGATCTGCCCCCGACACCCTGCCATCCAATAAGTGACTATCCATGTTAAAGACACATGCAGGTCTAGGTGGTGTGGGAGCAGCCACTGTGGAAAGTGGGTCTGTGACCCACTTGCACAGCCTTTGTGACCCACTTTTTGGGTTGCGACCCACATGTTCGGAAATGCTGCCTTAGACAAAGGGTGTGTTAAAACAGATTACATTCAATGGTATTTAATATTTGACATGGTGTCAAAGGTAACATGCAATACCAATTAGTGTGTGACTGTTGAAAGATTTCACATTTGAAGGCCTGCCAAACCGTCAAGAGATGCCAGCAGATCAGAAGCACTCAGAATTGAGTGTTGAAATCAAAACTTCACATTCAAAATTCACGGAACTTTGTCATTCAGCAGCCAGCTATGGATGCTGAAAACTGGAAGTCGGCTGTTCCTGTACTTCTAGTTTAAGTGCTAACACTTCCAACCAAAATCCTATGAAGTTGGCCCACCAGGCCTGAAGCCAGGATTTCTTTTGCCAGGGTGCATTTAAATTTCTTGGGGTGCACCTAAATGATTTAATTAAAGTTAGCTAATTAAGTGCCCCGCCATTTTTTTGCCCAACCACACACTGATGGCCTCCTTCTCTTCCCACCCTCCTGCAGAGGGGGCTTCCCCAGGGGCTGGACCCCTCCCCTCCCCACCGGACTCATTCTCTCTCTGTAGGCAGGGCAGGCAGGTAGGAAAGGAAGGAGGTGGAGGAGCGCGCCAGTGTCCTTGCCCGCTTGGGGAATCCTCTGGCAGCCACCTGCTGCTTTCCCTTTTACAGGGGCCAAGTGGGGAAGAAAGGTAATCTCCACTCCCCTCCAGCCTCCTCTGTTCACTCCACCCCTGGCTCAGCTCAGCTCGGCAGGAGAAGGGGAAGTCCTCTTTAATAGCACCTGCTACCACCGCTGTTTCCTCTGCCAGCTGCCTCCTCCTCCCCCCGCATCCCATGAGGCAGCTTGGGCCATGTTTGCTCCCTCAGTGCTTCCTCCATTTCTTGAGGCCACCTCCCTGAGAATGTAAGAGGAGAAGCGGAGGCAAGAGGAGGAGGACTTCCAGGTGGCAGGATGGCGGGGGGGGGGAAAGAGAGCCAAAAGCCCAATTGTGGATGGGACCCAGGAGCTAAAGCCGCTCCTGATTCCATTGCCAACGCCACCCTGTGCTGGAGGAGGCCAATGAGGCATATAGAGCTGCTGCTGCTTCTCCTCCTGCAGCAGCGACCACAGTGTGGCAAGGCAAACCACCCACACACTGGTCCAGCTTACTGCTGCTGCCTGCCCTTCAAGCTGGGATCACCTCCCACATCCTTTTCTCTGATTTCTCTACCAAGCAGGAGAGGTCAAAGTAACTTCCCTGGCCCGGCCACAGCTGGAGTGGCAGTGGTGGTGGCAAGTCCTCCAGGCAGCCTAGAGAGTCAGGGCGGTTGCCCTGGCTAGGAAGTTGGGGGGCCCTAGCAGGAAGTCGGGGGGCTGCGTCCCAGGGGCCCCACCATAGCTACGGGCCTGTGGCCCACAGGTACTTCCTAAACAGTGTTCATAGAAAAGGTGTATAAAACTCACCCAAAGCCTGGGGAAAAGGACAGTTTTAACTTGTTGCTTAAAATTGGACCAGATGAATAGGTGTCTCTCCAAAGAGAGAGGCACAAAAGGGATTCTGAAGACTTCTTCACTCTCCCATACTGCTTGGGGAAAGAGATGGGAAGTTAAAGGCATCTATTATTGGGTAATGACTTTTGAGGATGTAGGCAATCAGATGCTTATTTACAATGGCCCAGGCTGAGCAACTATTATGGGGGAACAAAAGCAAGCACACAGAAAGCTATAGGCTGGCCCACAGGCAAAATCTATAGCCAGTAAATCAAACACTACTACCTCTCACCCCTGGCAATGCTTTCCATAACAGTTAGGCAACAGAAGGATATTCCAGATGCTCTAGGAAAAGGGTGGCTTGCAAGCGACTAATGGAGTTACCTTGAAGGTGAAAGACAAGGATATTAAAGTATTGAAAGACGTTCCATTCGTGATAAGAAGGAAGAGAAGGAAATACAGAGACTTGGTGTTTTTCCTGCAAAGTCGCAACATTTCCTACAGATGGTTAGTACCTGAGGGACTAATCTTCAGATATGCAAATAGCAAAGAAAGGATAGACTCTGTTGAAAAGGCTTGCAAGTTTCTTTATCAACACAGTCATCCATCAGGAGAGGGAGAAGGAGTTCCCGATGGAGGCAAGGAGAGCGAGGAAGAAGGAGAGGCTGGATCTTCTGATGAGGACTCAGACTCTAAATTGGGGGCAGTAGGCCCCCAAACTGGCTATCATTTGAGAGGAAAAAAAGGGGGAAAGTAGATTGTTAACGTTCTCTGGAGTGCTTAAAATATGTTTACTGGAATTCACTGCTCTTTTATGAAGCTGAAATGGTTGGTGAAATATCAAAATGTTTTATTAGCTAGATGATCATTTTTGGCGAAAATCAATTTGCATTTAAGAGGGAAAGCAATTGTGTAAAATGTTTGTATGATCACTGTCTCTTGGGTTTTTAGAGGGTTTTCTTTTCTTTCTCCTGTAGAGTGTAGTTCCCCTTTCCTATTTTTTTTCTGTTTGTAGTTTTTAGCATGCAGTTATTAGAAAATGCAATAAAAAATCCCCTTTGGGGGGCCAAAAAAGAAAAGAAAAAGAAAAGGGTGGCTTGCTTGAATTACCCATTAGTGTCCATTCTTCCCACGTTAATGGCCAGATCTCATCAAACACCAAGAGCAACTTTGCCTGCACAGTTTATGGGTTCTTCTGGCAAATTAATATTTTGTTAAATGGCCTATTTAGAAATGTTGATTTTTAGTTGGTAGTGATCATTTGTATCACACCTAAAAATGCTTCAGATATTAACCACAATACCTAAGTTTAGCCAGGGAGAATCAATTCCGAGATCTCACTCCATTTTCCATTTATTTCAAGTTTCACGGTCAGTGTGTCCAAAAGCTAGAAAGCTGCCACCAAACGTTGCTATTCACGAGACACTTATTTCTCCAAAACAAAAGCTCA
The DNA here is from genome assembly GCA_029375565.1 of Gekko gecko. NCBI lineage: Eukaryota > Metazoa > Chordata > Lepidosauria > Squamata > Gekkonidae > Gekko > Gekko gecko. The sequence goes on along the minus strand of JAPDNY010000011.1, from coordinate 86,748,506 downwards.
AAAGCTGATCTGCCACATGCCTCCCTTCAGGTTTTGATTTCTGGCAGAGAAATCACTTTCAGAAAAATAGCACTGGGAAAACACACATGATTGTGAACAGGAACCTAAAGAAAGCAAATACATTCAATGAGGTACAAGGATATCCCGTTGGGAACAGCTCTGCTTGGTATTTTATCCATTTACACAGAGTAGGATTAGGCTACTTAAGCAGTAAAGTCTGATAAAGCAACGCCTGGCAAAGTATATATTAGCGTCTTAAATATAAGCTTATAATCAGATATAATCACCATCTTAAACAAATACGTTCTCCAATCGGTGAAGTTTTAGCATGCAGCGCAGGGGAAGAAGTTCACGGGAATTTAAACTGACACCCGCTCATTGCTTTTTGTCTTGCTCCTAAGACATCCTTTTGTTTCAGGATAGAATACAAAGGATATTAAAGGAGAAGGCTGGAGAGAAGAAAGCTGGCAGGACCAGGCCTGTCCCTGTAGCAACATGGTATTTTAATGGCTAAATTCAATTTCACCCAGGAATATAAAATCGTTTTTGAAGGAATAACATTACTAGCTTTGTCAGCTGATTAAAGGAGAGAGAGAAATGGGGAGTGGGGGAGAGAGAGAGAGAGAGAGAGAGGGAGAGAGAGAGAGAACAGGAAACCACTTTGTAGAACAAAATGTCCTATATAAATTATTTTAATCGTAAAAATAATAGCAGCAATAATAACTGTTTATTTATTGCCATTTTGAAAGTGTCGGGTAGGATACAATTTTACAATTACATATATCAGGTTAAAAACAGAGGCTTATATCCCAAGGTGCCCTTTCCTTCATGGAGGGGTCTCGCTGTCACAGAACAGGCCTTTTGCTCATGACGAGTCTTCCGCTCCTGGAAGCATCTCTTCTGTGCCTGGAACCAATGTTCCCTCTAAGCTGAGTTAGTGCGAACTAGCTCACCATTTTTTACCCTCCGGCTCACGCATTTTTGTCCTTAGCTCAGGAAGGATGGCTCCAGAGCAAACTAATTTATGCAATAGTGAAATCACTCGCTCACAACTTTAATGCCAGTAAGTCACAAAGTAGAATTTTTGCTCACAAGACTCCACAGCTCAGAGGGAACATTGGCTGGAACAGTTCTTCATGAGTGGACGGCCCAGAGTGAGAGCCGTTCCATGCATGCTTATACAACCATTCGCTGTCTCATTCTTCACTCATACCCAACCATTTGCTCCTCAGTGTATGATCTGCCTGCAGCTGACTGGGTCTGAGTAGCCCCCATCCATGGGCCTGAACCAAACACTCACAGTCCAGGGTGAGGATAACTGCAGTCTGATGGGCCTTGACGTGCCCATTGCCTCCACAATCGGAATGAAGAGACGGACACAAATATGGATTTAACAAGGGCCACTTTATTAATTATTTATAATCACACAACTGGCGAGAGGCTGCTAAAACGTACTGAGGAATATGACAGGTGTCAAACTCCTGACCACCTTCATCTCCTTCTGGGCGATGCACCTTCCCTGATCTCGAGCCACCCAATGTGACTCTCGACCAGCGGTTTGGCATGTTTCGGAGAACCCCCTGGCCCACCACCCCAGAAGCCGCAAAGGCCTGCTAAGATAGGCTGGGCCAGATTGTTCTAAGGAAGATCACCCCTTCCCGGCCTTGAGCCGCAAAGGCCCGAAAGCCGTTCATGGAGGACCCTTTAATTCCTTTATAACAATGCCCAGGTGCTCACCGATTTCAACTTCCTGATCGCGCTACCCCGCCTGACCACAAAGTGACCGTCCTATTTAGCAAAAGCCGGCCCCCCAAAGCCAATTTCCAAACACCACCATCTTCAGTGCAAGGTAGGCAAAAACACCCTTACTTCTGAAGCCAAATTGAAAAGGGTGAAAAATTCCTACCTGGCCCCATTAAAAAGGCAACCGGTTGAAACCTGCACTAAAACAGGGTGGGAGGGTGGGCCGAGCACGCTGAAGAACTGTGTGGGGCAGAGGGCGGGAGCCAAGCCTAAATAGGCTGGCTCCGCCCCCTGCCTGGTGTCCTTATCTTCCTGCCTCACGAGGAGGCAAATCAGCCCCCTCCCGTCAGCGCGGGCTCGGCGGGAGTTGGGGCTCGCATTGCCTCCACAATCGGAATGAAGAGACGGACACAAATATGGATTTAACAAGGGCCACTTTATTAATTATTTATAATCACACAACTGGCGAGAGGCTGCTAAAACGTACTGAGGAATATGACAGGTGTCAAACTCCTGACCACCTTCATCTCCTTCTGGGCGATGCACCTTCCCTGATCTCGAGCCACCCAATGTGACTCTCGACCAGCGGTTTGGCATGTTTCGGAGAACCCCCTGGCCCACCACCCCAGAAGCCGCAAAGGCCTGCTAAGATAGGCTGGGCCAGATTGTTCTAAGGAAGATCACCCCTTCCCGGCCTTGAGCCGCAAAGGCCCGAAAGCCGTTCATGGAGGACCCTTTAATTCCTTTATAACAATGCCCAGGTGCTCACCGATTTCAACTTCCTGATCGCGCTACCCCGCCATAGCAAAGGCCAAGCCTCTGCTTAGGCCTTCGCCCCCACCAAGCAATCCAGTGCCAACAGCACCCCTCGCCTCAAATCTGCCAGAAAAATAGCGTTGCCCTTGTTAAGGAGGTGCACCCTGTCTTCCCTATACAGGTCCGTTAACCTGACCCATATATCAGGGTGCAACAAGAAGAGGCCCAAGCCTCCTTCTATGGCATTTCAAAGCTGCCAAGTGGCGCTCAATCTCATCCAGCCCAAGGACCTAGAAACCCCCAGGCTACGCCACACCTGGCACAGCACTATTGCAGACAAGACCAGCTGCACCCCAGGCAACTGGCTGCCTTAACATCTAGCAGGGTCCCCAAAATTGCGCCAACCTGGCGGGTCAGAATAGCCTCAAGACTATCCACACTCTGGGCCACCTTACTCTTATCATCGCAAGGTCAGCCTCTGCCTGTAAGCCCGGGCCTATACCCTTCCCGATTATGCAGCATAGCCACCAGACCATGTGCACTCTGGGCCACCAGCCCATCATGATGAGGCTGCACCTCAGGCAACCAGTTCGCTTGTGACACCAGGGCCTCGCCCTTCATGGCGATGCAGCATAGCCACCAGACCATGTGCACTCCTGGCCACCTTGCTCATATCATCACAAGGCCAGTTTCCACATTATCACAAGGGCCTCGCCCTTCATGACGATGCACCATAGCCACCAGACCATGTGCACTCCAGGCCACCTTGCTCCTATCATCACAAGGCCAGCCTCCGCTGTACACAAGGGCCTTGCCCTTCATGTCAATGCAGCATGGCCGCCAGACCACGTGCACGCCAGGCCACCTTGCTCCTATCATCACAAGGCCAGCCTCCACTGTACACAAGGGCCTTGCCCTTCATGTCGATGCAGCATGGCCGCCAGACCACGTGCACGCCAGGCCACCTTGCTTCTATCATCACAAGGCAAGCCTCCACTTTGTCACAAGGGCCTTGTCCTTCATGGTGAAGCAGAATAGCTGGCCAGACTATCCGCACTCTGGGCCATCTTGCTCTTATCTTCCAAAGGTCTGTCTCAGCCAGTAACATAAGGACCTTCCTGGCCAGGGAGTACTCTTGGCCCAGTGGGTGGCCCAAAAGACCATGCTGTGGCTGCAGACGTTGATTCCTCATCTTGCCCTGCAGCCAGAAGCACCTGAAGGACAAACTTCATTAATAACTTAAAACTTTGCAATCCCATTCTCTGAATACTAGGCAAAAACCCACCACAGCTTGCGATCCACAGCGCCACCCCCCATAAAGGAGTACAGTGACCGGAGAAAGGTCCTGACCTAAACAAGGTCCCACTGACACTACTACATGGCAAGGGAAGGCACAGCACAGGGCAGCTGTAGTGGATCGCCACTGACCCGAGAAGAGTGAGTTCCAAACTTCACACCGGGAAAGGCCCAACTTGCCCAAGCCCATGCACTACAGTCGCAAACTGGTGCCTGACCATCAGAGTTCCATCCTCGTGCTTAGAGCAGTCACCGACTTCCTAACGTGAAGTGCAGTAACACCCCGGGTTGCAAAATTGACCCTTTTTCCCCTGCCAGGGAAATGGGTTGCCTCTGGTCCTCTAAAGCTCCTGTTTCCCAGGCCTTCATAGAATGTTGTAGAAATTCCACTACATGGACACAGCAATGTTTGCCTTTGCACAGTTATTGTGATTTGCAAGGCACCGCCCTGCGTTCAGAGGGCCAATGTTAGCACTGATCAATTGAAATAATTTATGATATTCCTGGGTAGCAAAGAAAGGGATGCTAATTGTCTGCTGACATTCTTTATCCCACACCAGAAAAAACTACAACTATGTATTTCCACACATTAAGTCTCTATAAGGCAGACAAGACTTAATTTGTTGGATTGTTTAGCCATCCAACACTCAAAAGATAAGAAATTGAGGCCTAGAATTATCATTGTCTAAGGTCTAAACCAGAAGAGAGCGTCTCTGATTCAATTCCCAATCCACTGGATTGGCAGACTGTGGAAACATTCTCTCAGCCACGGAGTTCCTTAAAGGACTTTTCACAGGCATTCAATATTTATAACTCAAGAGACTGCCCCCATAAGGCATTCCGGAACACTTCTTTGGTATATAATCTTTCCCAGTTCTACTAACCACTGAGATCCATCATAACAAAAAGTTAGTTTGGCTATTGAACATAAGTGCCAGTCAACAGTAATGTCACTGTAAAACCGCTATATTTATTAATTTGTTTATGTGTCTGTTTTGGGGAAAAAAAAAAAAAAAAAAAACATCCTATCCTGACGAGTGCACAGTACCTATAATTTCTTATAAAAAACTGGGTTCCTGTCCTAAGAACTAAGGACAAGCACACAGTAAAGTTCACTAGCCCCTTTACAAACAGGTGTATACCTACATGCAGGTTATATGTTCATTCACCGTAATGGGAACCTGTATTCAGTGAACCCTGTTACCATATATACATGAGTAAGGCTGGGCTGCCATGCCAGAAAATAGTTCTTTCCTGGTCAAGTACTTGGGCAGAACAGCCCCCACAGAACCTCCATGGAAGCCACATGCCTCGTTACTGTTGCTATGGCAGCGCCACTGCACCCAGCTGCCACCGTCCACAGCCTACCATGACCAACGTCACTCCGGCAGGCCGGGGCTACTCACTGGACCCCCCCTTGCAGACAAATGTGCTATAAAACTGTGAAATATGTTCATTAGGACCAACCAATGACATGCAACAACGTGTTGGCTGTCAAATCCCAGATCAAAGCGTCAGGTTAGAAGTCACACTGTAGTCCTGCTGGAACAGAAAACAAAAGCACAAATGATGTGTTGCAATGGTTATTTCGAATCCTAACACATGACAAAAACTAAGCCAGTTTACCAACTCAGAGTGCATTCATACTGACAAATTCACATGCTGCTGACAAGGAGTTCTCCGCAGAAGGAAACCCTAAAAGTTCAGCTGTTCTGTTCAGATTGCACTTGATTTCACTCTTAACCACTGCACTGGAAATACATCCCTATTGCATTAGGGCCCAATATTGTAATTGGAAGATAGGCAAATTTTACTGTCTTCCTTCGAATAAATAAGCCCAGCTGCCATAAATAGCCAAGCCATTTTGATACTTCAGAAAGGAATAGCCCCATCGATAGCCCAGTGTCTTATTCAAACTTGCTAAAACAAGTATAGCCTACTCAAACCGGCAGATGCTCAGCAGGTCCCAGGCAGAGCTATTCCATATCACCCACTACCTAATCCAGTAACTAAAATGCCGGGGATTAAACCTGGGACCTTCTGCACCCCAAAAAGACGATCTCTCACTGAGACACATCCCCTTCCATAATTCCATAAATCAGGTATCAGAGATTAATTCTCTTATAAATCCTACCATCAAAAACCATGCCAGCAACCGTGGATGGAGAAGGAAGGAAAGAAGGAAGGAAAGGACTGGATTTACACCCTGTCCCGCACTCGGGAGTCTCCAAGTGGCCCAAAACCTCCTTTTCCCTCCCCACAATGGACACCCTGCGAGGCAATCCTCCCACCAACAATGGATGAAAGTCCACCCATACGTTGCTCAATGGTAGCCACCTTTCCAAAATAGCCCTATTTACTAGGTTATTCAAGGAACATCTAAAGACACAGGCAAAACGGCACCCAAGGGAACTGACAAGGTAGAAACTGCCGAGGACACCAATTGTGTAGACACGGCACACACCCGCATATAAGGCTATAGGGCCAACAGTGAAAGGCATTTGGGCCCCCAGCATAGGGAAAGCACCTGTGGTCACCAAAGGTAAAAGCCTGGCCTACCCACTTAGGAGCAGGCCACTTCCCTTTTCGGCACCCGAGCCCTTCTTTGGAGCCAAGATGTTCTTAATGGAATCACTCTCCAAAGGCGCAAGCCCAAAATGTCTGCATCCTCTTTTCCAAGTCAAAACACCTAGGGCTATTTAGCTTGGAAAAAGGATGGCTGAGAGGTGGACATAATTGAAGTTTATAAGAGTATGGATGGGATAGCAAGTTGAGAAAGAAGTAATTTCTTCCTTTCTTTCAATATTAAAACTCATGGGCACACCATGAACTTGCTGGGCAATCAGGTTAGCACAGACAAAAGGAAGTACTGCCTCACCCAAAGAGTGATTAACACATGGAATTCACTGCTACAGCATGGACAGCTTCAAAAAGGAATTGGATAAGCATATAAAGCAGAGTTTCCTAAGTGTCTATAGATAGGAACTCTCAGCCTGGGGCATCTGATGCCCTGTATTCTTGCCCTCCTGGCCACTGTGTAACAGAGTGTTAGACTAAATGTGCCACCAGCTAAATCCAACACTGCCTCTTCTTATGCTCTAATGTATCCTAAGATGGCCGCCACTCCTAACTTCCCCAAAATGGCTGCCAGAGAAGCCTAAAATGGCCACTGTATCACTACTATATACCTGGCCTCCACCGCATCACACATGCTCCTAAAGAGCAGCTATATGTAGCTGTAATGGTGGTGGAGGAGTGGAGGACACTATGGGAGGGTGGATGATGAGGCCAGATCTAAAGGAGTGATAAATTGTAGGGGTGAGGCAGCCTTACCGTGTTGCCACTCACTACCTACAAGCCAAGGTTGGGGGGGGGGGACTACCTAGAGCTTTCACCAAAGGACTAAGGCCCTTAACTACAATTAGCTCCCCCTTTAAAAGAAGTTTCCTCCAGGTGCCAGGCAGAGCAGCGCTGCCATCCAGAAGCTGCAGCTGTCGTCCTTACACCAGCCCGCCAGCTCTTTGTGGGCCTGGACGCTGCCGCTGTGGCCAGGACGCCCCACGAGCGTGGGCGCTGGCGACGCAGCCCAGAAGCTCCCCGGGCCCTGCCACTGCGGCCCGGATGCTCCCTGCGCGTGGGCGCCGCCTCCGCGGCTGGGACGCTGCCTCCGCAGCCGGGACAGTCCCGGGAGTCACTGCCGAGGCCGGGACACTCCACGGGCGTCCCGCTGAGGCCTGGATGCTCCCCAAGTGCGGGCGCTGCCGCCGCGGCCGAGACGCTGCCTCTGCAGCCTGGAAGGTCGCCGGGAGTCACCGCCGCGGCCAGGACACTCCACGGGCGTCCTGCCGCGGCCCCGATGCTCCCCGAGTGCGGGCGCCACTTCTGCAGCCGGGACACTGCCTCCGCAGCCCGGACGGTCCCACGGAGTCGCCGCCGTGGCCCGGACGCTCCACGGGCGTCCCGCTGCAGCCCGGATGCTCCCTGGGCTCACAGCCCTGTTTAGCTGGGCCAGAAGCCTCAAAGGCCCTGGCCCACTCCGCCGATCGTGCTCGGAGCTGCTACTGGCTCCGAGCACGCTGAAGAACTGTGTGGGGCAGAGGGCGGGAGCCAAGCCTAAATAGGCTGGCTCCGCCCCCTGCCTGGTGTCCTTATCTTCCTGCCTCACGAGGAGGCAAATCAGCCCCCTCCCGTCAGCGCGGGCTCGGCGGGAGTTGGGGCTCGCATCATCTTCAAAGCATGCATAAGCCCTGCTGAGAATGCAAGTTGCCCATATCCCCAGTGGTGTTTTGTAGAAACAGTATTGTTTGTAGAAACAGTATTGTTTGTAGAAACATGTTTATCCCTTGTCCATGTTTATCCCATGTCCATCAAATGAGCTAATGAACCTGCCTTATACTGGATCAGACTGTTGGTCCATCAAGGTCAGTATTGTCTACTCAGACTGGCAGGTGCTCTCCAGGGTCTCAAGCAGAGGTCTTTCATATAATCTACTGTCTGGTCCTTTTAACCAGAGGTGCCAGAGATTGAAACCGGGACCTTCTACTTGCCAGGCTCTACCACTGAGCCACAGCCCCTCCGTAATGAATAGGTCTGCCCCTGCAGACAGAACTTCCGAGTGGAATGGAGTTAAGTTTCTCATTCATTGCTGATCACCAACCATTCAGTATTCCAATGATGCACACCAACATGTGAAGCGGGCTGTAGGTTTGCTGCACTGGTGCAAAGGAGGGCAGCCAGCAGAGAACTTGAGATGGAGATATGGGAGAGGGGGACCCCGTGAAATGCTCATCCACACTGTGTTGACTCAGAATGTAGCACTGAAAAGTGAAGCATTGACCCACACCATAGCAATGATCCATATGGAGCAGGGAAGAGTCTGCACCTGGCATGTCCCAGGAGAAATGGTCCATTGCCTGAACATATACATAAGACCCTACACATGCAGAGTGTGCTGTTTTCAGGCCAATAATAGACATGCGATACTAAAGAATGTTTCATTTATATCCTGCCTTATGATTAAAAGATGAGGATTTCTTTGGTGTAGTGGTTAGGTGCATGGACTCTAATCTGGGAGAACCAGGTTTGATTCCCCACTCCTCCACTTGCACCTGCTGATGTGACCTTGGGTCAGTCACAAGCTCTGGTGCAGCTGTCCTTGAAAAAGAGCAGTTTCTGTCAGAAGTTCTCTCAGCCCCACCTACCTCACAGGGTGTCTGTTGTGGGGAGGGGAATGGAAAGGAGTTTGTAAGCCGCTCTGAGATGCCTTGCAGTTTTCAGATTTCGTTTTCCAAAGAACATCCACACACAACACAAGCTATCTTTTAAACTACTAGTCTCTTGACTGGGGTCCGCATATCACTGCCAAGATTAAAGCACAGAAGGGCATAACATATGGGTGGGAAGACACCTTGAGCTCACTAATTAAAAATAATGAACGTATTCCAACAATATATGAAACGGAGATAACAAAGCCATTATTCACAACTAGTATAGCAGTGCACCAAATTGCTACATCCACTATGAATATGCACGAGAAAAGTGAACAAAGAGTTAATTATATGCGATTGCATGACTGTGTCCAATACAAATCTGCCCAGAAGGCACCCCCCCAAAAAAAATTGCACTACAGTTTACTAGCAGATTCCACTTTGAGTAATCTTCTTCTGATAATTATGGCATTTTCTGTAAAACGTCACCATGGAGGCACAGAGTTGTAACTCCCAAGTTTTCTCTCATGTCTGAACGTTGCCCCATACAACAAGCTACCTTTTAAACTCCCATTCCCTGGCCTGGGGTCTCCCATGTCTTGTTCCAGTCTCAGCCATCCCTTTAGGCAATTCTACTGGTGGCTCCTGGCCTCGGGTCAGAAACCTGGAAGTCTCCTTCTCCCTGCCTTCAGGTCACAGGAATTCCAAGGATCTCATCATTGGTTGTTTGCTTTGACCACCTTGAGACTTGTAGGACAAACACTTTCACACAAGCTAAACAATGCAGTTTCAATCCTCTTCAGCAACAGTTTGCAAGGGGACTTTGCCATTTCACACAGTAAAATCCAATTAGAGAGTGGATTGAAAGTGCGTTATTTAGTGTGTGTGAAAGTGCTCAAAGGAGGAAATGAAGCAGTTCCGCAACTTACTGTTTTCCCCCTCTCTTCCAGTCCCCCGTTATGTTCTCACTAATTCCCTTGATGCTTTCTTCTCTGAGGAGTTCTGAATTTTTGAAAATTCCCAAACGTTAAACAAGCTCAGCTTTATCATAAACATACCGAAAATGCTCAGCTTTCCTCCCAAGTTTCAGGGCCCTTTTACAATGGTGGTGGTGGTGGTGGGGAATTAGGGGAAAACTCTCTGAGGGCAGTGGTGTGCCTTGGGACCTCAAGTCAAATTTAGCCCCAGGCTTCAAGCAAAGATCTCAAGATATTGTCTGTCATCATAATCAGGTTGCTATAGACTTTTCACATTAATTCTCATCAGCTACTTAAGTAACATTCATATAGGAAAGTTTTAAAGGAAACTTTTATATATATAAAATGGTGTATATATATGTATGTGTATAGTATATATATATATACTAGGAATAAGGCCCATTGTGGAAATAAATACAACAGGCTCTAGAAAGAGGCTCTGGGAGAGTGCCCCGGCTTTGGGCACCCAGTGACAATATGCTGTGGCAACCTCAGCAGGGTATAATGACAGAATCCACCATTTTCTCAAGAGGAACTGATCTTTGCTACCTGAAGAGCAGTAGTAATTTTGAGTGATTTCCAGCCCACCCCCAAGATTGGTAACAGTGGTTCCCCAGGAGGGAGTGGCTGGTTTGGAGGGTGGAGTCTATGGCATTGTACCTGTCTGAGGTCCCACCCCTCCTCAACACTCACCCTCTCCAGGTTCGACCCCTCAAATCTCCAGGAATTTCCCAACCTGGAGTTGACAACCCTATCTCCCTCCCAGCCAACCATCAACCTACCTTTAGTTTTCCATCTCCTTCCCCCTCCCTCCTAGAGAGCAGTTGTAATTTTGAGTGATCTCCAGCCCCCCCCTGGAGATTGGCAACAATGGCTCCCTATCAGGGAATGGCTGGATTGGAGGGTGGAGTCTATGGCATCGTACCTGTCTGAGGTGCCACCCCTCCTCAAACCTCACCCTCTCCAGGCTCCATCCCTCAAATCTCCAGGAATTGCCCACCTGGAGTTGGCAACGTGATCAGGACTGGGCCCATGAGTTTTCTCCCAAAGGCCAACATAGGTGTGGAAAGGGCCTTTTACTGACAGAGGAGAAAGTACAGGTGCCAACTTTGATTCGGGAAATACCTGGAGATTTGGGGGGGTGGATCCTGTGGAGGGCAGCATTTGGGGTGTGTGTGGAAGAACTCAGCAGGGTATAATGCCATAGAGTCTACCCTCCAAAGCAACCATTTTCTCCCGGGGAACTGATCTCTGTCATCTGGAGGTCAATTGTAACAGTGGGAGATCTCCAGGTCCCACCTGGAGATTGGCAGCCCTAGGGGGAAGTCAGCCGCACAGCGGGGAGTGGAAGAAAATGGTCTGATGGTCGCTGGCCCACCTCGTTAGCCAGCCAGCCAGCCATGCTGAATCTAAGCAGGAGAAAGAGTCTTTTTCCATTTATTCTGACAGGAAAGTGGCCATTGGGGAGGGGGTTATGGGCGGGGGAGGGGGTTATGCTAAAGTCCCTTGTTTTTTTACTCACAGAACCAAGCTTGGCTGCCTACCAACAGCCACTGAGGGGACAGTCCCTCACAGGAGTCAAGAGAACTGTATTCCTCAGGAGACAGAGCTGTCTGCCGGGGGAGTGGGTGGGGAAGAGGAGCAGACCTAGCACCCGGCCAATGACACACGAGTACTCTTGAGTGGCGGCTGATGGGCCAATGGCTGAGGGAGGGCATTTTACAACCTGTGGGAGCGTATGGAATCTTGCGAAACCAAAAGATAATTATTTATAAGGATACACACACACACACACACACACACATACATACATTAAAAAAGGAATCAAGGTGTTGAATTTAAGTATAAAACGAATCATGGGGGTAGAGAGCCAGCATAGTGTAGTTATAGTTTCAGATGAGGCTCTGGGAAACCCAGGTTCGAATTCCCACTCTTCCATGGAAGCTCACCTTGGTCCAGTCACACACTCCCAGCCTAACCTACCTCACAGGATTGTCGTGAGGATAGAATGGAGGAGAGAAAATGATGTAAGCCGCTTTGGGTCCCCATTGGGGAGAAAGATGGGATAGAAATAAAGTAAACTTAAAAAGTGGTGCGAGATCTGATCCTGTTAAGGTTGTGAATCTCCAGGTAGTGGCTGGAGTTCTCCTGGGATCACAATGGATCCCCAGGCAACAGGCATCAGTTCATCTGGGGAAAACAGAAGCTGGATTTTACAGCATAGACCCTGTTGAAGCCCCTCCCCTCCCCAGATCCTGCCTTCTTCGGGCTCCACCCCCAAATCTCCAGGTATTTCCAAACCTGGAGCTGGCAACCCTAGATCCCTTATTTAGGGCAGTTTTGAGCACTTGAGTACGGGGCTTTCTAACTGAATGTTCAGTTCTGTTTGCCAGTCAGTGACACAGGTGAGCCTGGAGTTATCAGGACTGAAATGCCATTTTGGAACCACATTATGATGGTAGCTTACCGGACAAGAGTAATTTCCTGTTCTGAGCATTAAAGAATAACTGCAGTGTTATCTGCAATGAAGACACCCGATTAACTCCCCGCGTGCCTCTTTTGTGAAATCGGACAGGAGGTGGGCTTGAGTTGAAATGCGGCTGTCATGCAATTAGGATGTCTGTCCGTCCCCTTGCACAAGCCTTCCTGATGCAACCCAAAGGAAAAACCATTGCACCCTTTTAAATAACACTACTATAGATTTCAAAGCAGCAATAGTTTTTCTCTATAAGGAAGATGTCCTAACGTTTCCCATGTTTGAAGTTAAAAAATCAAAACAGAATTTTCCCACCAAAGAAGTTCCTTATGTTGTTGAAGGCTTTCATGGCCGGAGTTCATTAGTTGCTGTAGATTTTCCAGGTTGTGTGGCTGTGGTCTTGAAAATCTACAGCAACTAAAATCTACAGCAACTAAAAATCTACAGCAACTAAAATCTGAAAATCTACAGCAACTAAAGAAGTTCCTTGTTTAATTACTTAAAAGATGTACGCTAAAGTTCTTGTCCAAAGATTTGGATAATAGGTTGGATCCGGCATAGATTTCCTTAAATGAAAGGGGTTCATTTTCAATTATTTCCGCTCTTCTAGTTCACCTCTCATAGTTCTTTAGGGTCCCCTGTTCCTGCCTGGGGATGTAGTGATGGCCACAGGACTAAACAGCTTTAAAAGGAGATTAAGCAGATTCATGGAGGATAGGTCTAATCACTGGCTACTAATCACATTCAGAGGCACTAAACCTTTGAATCCCAGAGCCAGGAGGTAATGTCAGGGGAAGGCCCCAGCCTCTACGCCCTGCTGGTGGCCCACCAGAGGAACTGGTTGGCCACTGTGTGAGAGGATGCTGGACTAGATGGACCACTGCTCTGATCCAGCAAGGCTCTTCTTATGTTCTTATGAAGGCCTTGGCCTCTACGCCTGCTGGTGGCCCACCAGAGGAACTGGTTGGCCACTGTGTGAGACAAGATACTGGACTAGAAGGGCCACTGATCTGATCCAGCAGGTTTCTTACATTCTTCAGAAGAGGGATGTGAGAAAGTCCCATTCTGCAGTTGGAAACCCCTTTTGTCAATGGAAGTTACCACAGGTTACAAGCTAATATACTGGGTATGTTATTCTTGACTCTGCAGTAGAATTTTAAACAGTTCAGTAATTGGGGACAATTCCCCATGAAAAATTTAAACCATTAAAATTGTATATAGAGAAGGAAGACCACTAATATTAATAAAATGTCTTCATAAAATAAGACAACAGCTATTTTGAGAGGGTTTAGCAGATATCACAGATGGAAGCCAGGCATGGAATTTCAAAATAGGAGACTGACAGCACATTTTTGTCAGAGTGAGAGGAAAAGAAACCTTGAATTGGCAAGAGTGTCAGCGTGTCCTAGGGTTGCCAGCCTCCAGGTAGGGCCTGGGGATCTCCTGCTTTCACAACTGATCTCCAGCTGACAGAGATCAGCTCCCCTGGAGAAAATGGCTGCTTTGAAGGGTGGACTCTGTGGCATTGTCCCCATGCTGAGGCCCCTCCCCTCCCCAAACCCTGCCCTCTTCTGGATCCAACCCCAAAGTCTCCAGGCATTTTCCAACCCAGACCTGGCAACCCTAGACTGTCCAGACCCAATTCTGAAAGAACCAAAAATGATCCAATGAGATTACACATTATAATAATGCGTTGGAAAAGGTGCAGAAAAGGGCAACTAAAATGATTAAGGGGATGGAACACTTTCCTATGAAGAAAGGTTAAAGGGGTTAGGGCTCTTTAGCTTGGAGAAATGACGACTGAGGAGTGACATGTTAGAGGTTTACAGAATTATGCATGGGATAGAAAAGGCAGAGAAAGAAATACTTTTCTCCCTTTCTCACAATACAAGAACCCGTGGGCACTCAATGAAATTAATGAGCCATAGGCTTAGAAAAGGAAGTATTTCTTCATTCAAAGAGTAATTAATTTGTGGAATTGACTGCTGCAGGAAGTGGTGGCAGCTACAAGCATAGACAGCTTCAAGAAGGAATTGGATAAATGCATGGAGCAGATGTCTATCAGTATCTGTTAGCCACAAGGTATAGACAGCTCTGTCTGGGGCAGTGATGTTCTGTATTCTCGATGCTTGGGAGGAGGCCACAGTGGGAGGGCTTCTGGAGTTCCGGCCCTGCTGGTGGACCTCCTCGTGGCACTTGGGGTTTGGCCACTGTGTGAACAGAGTTGGACTGGATAAAGCCATTGGCTTGATCCAACATGACTTCTCTTATGTTCTTATTTTCTTATGACTGCTCTCAATGACTGAACCTCTAAATGGCATTGGAAATTTAAGACTTCTGAAATGAGGGATCACAGGAAAATACACTTCTTTTTGTTTAACTGTTATTCAGATCTGGTAGCATCTGACAAAGCTACTGATTGACAATGAACCATAAAATGCATTTTGAGCCAACTTTTTGATTATGTTTGAAGACAGCAAAATTAGCAGGTTAATCATAGGTAAGATCTGCGGACACAGGTAACAGAGGTGATATAGATATGTATTGCTATCAGGTTGCAGTGGGTTTTTCAAGGCAAGAAATGTCCAGAGGTGGTTTGCCATTGCCTGGCTGCCTCTGTATAGTTAGTGACCCTGGATTTTGTTGGTGGTCTCCCATCCAAATACTAACCAAGGCAACCCTACTTAACTTCCAGGAGCTGATGAGTTCAGGTTAGCCTGGGCTATCCAGATCAGGGGGTGGGGAGGAGGAGGAGGAGGAAGAGGAGGAGGAGGAGGAGGAGGAGGAGATGATGATGATTGGATTTATACCCTGTGCTTCACTCGAACTCTCAAGCAGCTTACAAATTCCTTTCCCTTCCCCTCCCCAGAACAGACACCTTGTGAAGTCGGCAGGGCTGAGAGAGCTCTTGACAGAAACTGCTCTTGAGAGAACAGCTCTGACAGAACTATGGCTTGCCCAAGGTCATCCAGCAGGTGCAAGTGGAGGGGTAGGGAATCAAACCCGGTTCTCCCAGGTTAGAGTCCACGCACTTAACCACTACACCAAACTGGCTCTAAAAAAGTAAGGGAGAAATAAGGTGGTCTGCTTAGAAGAAAGGTTTAAGATTCACTAGGATGGACAGGTAGCTAAGGGAATTGACTTTTGAATTAAGAAGACAAGTCCTGGATCTTCATCACTTGGCAACTGTATCATTAAGGATTGGCTTGCCTGTGTGAATGTCTATCACACAACATTTTTAGTCTGACCTTGTAGAACCATTTTTGTCAGCTTTATCTACACCCATGTATGTAAATATTCAGCTCGCCATCACAACTACGGCTGGACTCATTACAAAAAATGAAAAAAGGAGAGGCCAGTTTGGATCTAGAGCTGGCTTCCCTGCTAATTCCAGACAAGTGACTTTGAGTCTAGCAGGCACTTGTACAATAGCGATAGTGTTGCCAACCCCCAGGAATTTCCTGGAATCGCCTGGAATTGCAACTGATCCCCAGACCACAGAGATCAGTTCCCCCAGAGAAAGTGGCTACTTTCGTGGATGGGCTCAATGGCATCATACCGTGCTGAGCTTGCTAAGCCCCCAGACATCCCCTTCTGCTGAAGGTATCGTTTGTCTTCTGAAAGGAGTAAGTCCAAGCTCCCTTCATTTTAACAGCACCCTGAAACCACACATTCTGGGCACTGCCAGGGCCGCAAAATGGTTCTGGTGTCACACAAGATGGATGCCAGCAAACACAGGCCAGCGACATGCCTGGTCAGTGATTCTGGAAGGTGTAAAAGTCGTGGGTTTGTCCGCTAACGACCCCGTCCCCACCTTGAAACCATGCACAGTGGCGATAACGGGTCTCCTGGAAAAGACATTGTTTCACCTTAAACTAATCATTTCCCCACCTGGCCTGACCTTCCCTGACCTATTTACCTTAATCATGAAACGACTTAACACCTTTCAGTCATCCCCAGCAGCTTCCCCTTTCGACATAGAGGGTCGTCACGCAACCAATAGCTACACTCATGCACAATATCATGAGTTTCCCTAGGTCTTTGTGCATCCCTGGGAACGCTGTTCAGTCTTTCCCCATGTAAAGGACTGGGTTTGCCACACAGAGGACTCGGACAATGGCATGCAGTGCGACGCGTTTATTGGTACTTCACAACAAGACTGCAAAACAGCCCTGCAAGGCCAACTATATACACCCACCCCCTGCACAGCTCCAGTCTCATTGGGGGGTTCTAATTTCCCACCAAAGTTTCTATTGGTGAATGCTGGGGGGAACCAGGATCCTAAGTTTTATTGTTCAGAGGAGCAAAGCACCACACTGTAGCCGCGGACCCCTAGTGGCGGCCCGCATACATAACACCCCAACACATTGTTTCACCTCTAGCTCATCCCATTAGGGATTGTTTTAGGGGGCAGTCATGTCACCATGCCCTCAGGTAGCAATTTGCTCTATAACTGGACATGCTCAACCCCATGCAGTGTGCGCGCGTGTGTGTGTCTTGGGTGCCTACCGACAACTCACCCCCAAACTCATTTGGGTCTCCTTCCAGTTTCACTGCATGAAGTGCTGGTTCGTTTCACGGCCTTTTCTCCACGGACCTCTCCTCTTTTGGACTGGTAACTATAATTTGCCCCCCTAAACCCCTATTTATTCCCACTCTTTCCTGTGTTTCTAGTAGCTTGTATGTATGTTTTCCCCATGTGCTTTTACTTCTGTATGTGCGCAATTCATTAGTATTTTCCTCTTTCGGTAAAAAGAACCTTTTGTCGTTAAGCCACTGCCTAGTTTATTTCTGAGAGTTTCTCGAAGGGAGAAATCCCCATAAAAGTTGGTGGAGATCTTGCTAGTTACCCTCCTCTCGCAAAGCTCGGTCTCCTTCACTAATTCCCCCACTTAAAAGGAGACACCCCCAATTTGGGTAACAACCCTCCCCAAACCCACCCTCTCCAGGCTCCACCCTCCAAACCTGCAGAAGATTCCCAACACTGGCAACCCTAAGTATTTTTGCTGTTGTACACCGCCCTGAGCCCCGCTCTGCAGGGGAGGGTGGACTAGAAATTTAATTTAATTTAATAAATAAATAAATAAGTAGCGAGAAGATTATTAATAAAATAAATATTATGTATTTTGTGTTGGATGAATAGCCCTGCAGAAATAAGTAGCCAAGGCTTGAAATCAAGGTGTGTGAGTGTGTCTCAGCCACATACTGACTTGGCTCTGGATTCAGTAATGCATTACAGCAGGGAACTGATCTCTTTCATCCGGGGATTGGTTGTAATCCCAGGAGATCTCCAGGACCTACCTGGAAACTGGCAACCTTAGGAAGAGCCCATTGTGTCCCCTAAACTCCTGACCCCAACCTGAGGTTCTGATACATGATCAGGGTACAATGAGAAGAATCCTCTTACGGCATCATAATTCTGATTATTGGGCCATATACACTGCAGAGAGAGGTCCAATAGATCGGGGACCAGTTTCCCTACTGGGCAGCTGTTTTATAAATTCTTTAGTCAATTCATTGACATGCAGCAGAATTCTGCCCCCCTCCCCAGTAAAATGCTATTATGATCAGCAGCAAATCTACACTGATGCTCTCCCTACAGAAACTCAGAACAGTGTTGATATATCTCGTTAATCAGTATGTACCTCTCTTTCTTTGAGTGGTTTTATTATTTCAGTGTCCAAGTGTGAAAATGCGGAAAATGTGGCTGCTATATTTTGAGTGTGCAAACACACCCACTCTAAATGATTGAACAACGTGTGGAAAATATCTGTGGGTTATTTTCTGTGGGGTACTCACACAAGACAATGTGATTATTATTTTCAAAAGACATTAAAAGAGCTTCATGCTTGGGCTTTGGTAAGGATTATTCTACGCATGATGCTGAAGTTCAATAGCTGGAATTCCACATCTCTTATTTGCTCTTTAAAAACACTCACAAGGAAGGGGGGGGGAACTATATGGATTGTGTCCAAAGTGGATCCCTGAACATGCACACAATTGCAGAGGGGGGAAAAATGTAAATAGTAGAATTAAAACCACATGAAATGTTCCCTGACACAGATAGCCCAGGCAAGCCTGATTTTGTCAAATCTCAAAAGCTAAGCAGGGTCGATGCTGGCAAGTACTCAGCCGCCTCTCTGAATATCCTCCAGGACCCCAGTAGGGATCAGTCACCAGAGGTTGCCATGACTCCAAGGTGCAGACACACTCACACTCAAATATGAAAAAATACAAAACACACACATACACCCAAAAGCCTATGAAATGCCAGTAGTACAGTCTGTGACTATTTCTATATAAAAATTAAATATGGTTGCCAGTGGTTTCTGTTGTGACTGGTCACTGTGTGCTTATCTTGAATTGAACACTACGATTGTTACATTGTATAAGGTATATTAACTGTTAGGAAAGTTTATTGTTCTTAAGTGGTACAATTTGAAAATTTTGAAATAAAAATAAAGTTATCTATATAAAAAAGAAATGTCACAGCCTATTCTCGCATCACACGATCCTTTGCAAGGCATCCGGTTCTCATCTTGCCATACTCTCTCTAAGTGGCCCTAAGCAACCTTTCTCTCTTAGACCCTTTCTAAAATATTTGACAGCTGCTTAGAGTGTTGGGCTAGGAGCTGGGAGATGTGGGGCAAAAATCCCCTTTCAACCACGAAGTTTGCTTCATGACTTCTAGCCAGTTGTTCTCTGTTTCTATCAGCCTAGCTGAGATCACTAGATTGAAATGACAATAAGATAAGGAAGATGAGAATTATGAGACCCTGGTGAGGTGTCGTGGTTAAGAGCAGTGGGCTCTAACCTGGAAAACCATGTTTGATTCCTCACTCCTCTACATGAAGCCTGCTGGGTGACCTTGGGCCAGTCACAGTTCTCTCAGAACTCTCTCAGCCCCATCTGCCTAACCAGGTGCCCGTTGTGGGAAGAGGAAGGGAAGGAGATTGTAAACTGCACTGAGACTCCTTAAGGCAGAGAAAAGTGGCATATAAAAACTTCTTCTCCTTCTTCTTCTTCCTCCTCTTCCTCCCTGAACTCGTTGGAGACCATGCAACATAAAAACCCAACCTTGGATTCTGCAGAGAGGAAGATGCAGGCCCCTCCCCCAGCCACCTTTCCTCCTGTGGCTCAGCGTCCTTTTGTTCAGTGCCCTTTGACGTATTGGATCCACCCTTACACCTGACCAGAAGCTTGCATGGGGTCCACTCTGAAGCTTTGTTTCCGGGCCCATTTTCGCTTCCCAGTCTGCCCCTGCTAACTTGCCTGTTCTCTATTCACTACACCCCAAATTAACAACTGGATATCTCCTTTGATCAACATATATTCAGCAAGACAACTCTTCCCCCCGCCCATCCCTCCTCTTAATATGCAAGCTTTACACCTCAGCAGTTTTGTTCATATGGCATTTTCTGCCTCTCTGTCATTCCACATTAGCTTTCCTTACTTGTATTTTTCAATCCAGAAAGTGCGCGCTGCCAATAATATGTTCCAAACGCTGGAGCGTGGTAATGGTAAGCAGCATCTGTTCTTCCACTTTGAAGGTGTGTGGAGAGGTTGACTTTGCCTGCCGTGTAAAAGTTCTGATTTGCAGATGTTCACATCTTAAAAATGAAAAGAGATAATTATTTATAAATTAGACTATGCTTCTTCTCAGCCTGTCGGTGAAGTGTAATGTTCCTGAAATATGTTCAGCTTGTCTCCACTACATCAAAGGTGCTAAAGCAATTTAGCTTCTTAAAAATCCCAACCACCAGCCTTTCTAATGGTTACGTTTAGCTTTTGAGATCGTTTCCTTCTGCCATACTGAATGGGTCTACTCTTGTTGAGATCAGAAGGCTGCTGGATAGCTTGAGTCCCATTGCCCCAATGCCACGTGTGGCAGACGTATGTGGCATCCCTAGGGAGAAACAGGAGGGCCAGTTGGCCTATCTGTGGCATAGAGTAGGTCCTTCTTGTCTCCCTTCCGTTCTGTTCTGCCTGCACCTGTAGTCCCATGGGATTGTTAGCAACATGGTTTTTTCCCCCTTCTTCAGTGGCTGACAGACGAAGTTTCATTTTTTAGTTTATTTATATAAATGTGTCAGACTCAGTGGCTTCAGGGTCAACGTTGTCCTCATCCAGTTGTCTAGCACATAAGATGCATGTCTCGCTTGTGATGATTCAAGCTAAATCTGCAATCTTTGGATCATCCGGCAATGTCTTTCTGTGTGCAGACGGGGGGCTGATCTGGGGTGCTGGGTGACATTGGTTGAACCCAAGATTCTGGGTTCGATCTTACCACCTTTTCTGCTAAGAAACGAGGGAAGAGAGGCCACCTTTTGACCACTGAAAAGGTTATGCTGGGGATGATGGGACTCCATATGAGCCAGGGGCTGCAATGAGGAGGGCAGTTGGGAGCGATCAAATGGGAAAGCTGGTAGGGCCAACTGTCTGCTTTGCTAATAGTTGAATTTCATCCTGTGCACTGAAGAGTAGCTCCTTGCACTGGTGGGAAACTCCACCATTACTGGAACAGAACCTTTGGGTGCAAGCTCCTGTAGTGAGACAAGTAAGTCTTGCAATGGTCAGTCTTCATCACAACATAGTTCAGAAGGTAGCTGTGCCGCTCCGCAGTAGAACAGCTAGATTCAAGTCTGCTAGCACCTCAGGGACCACAAAGATTTGTAGCATATAAGCTTTGGAAGTCAAAGCTGTGACAAAGGGAACTTTGACTCTTGAAAGCTTATACCCCGAAAAGCTTGTCGTTCTCTAAGGTGCTACTGCACCTAGGTCTTCATCACCACCATGATCTGCACACCAGCATGCATTACCGGATAATCCAGGGGTTGCAGAATGAAAATATTATTGACAGAAATGACACACTGAAGCCGAGTTTGAAATGCTAGCACGGTTTAAGCTTCTAAAACCAGGTGAACGGCATATGATTGGCTCTTTTCAGCAACAGAGTTTAGATTCCTTCCAGCATTATCAGTGATGACTTTCCTAACAGTATTTTCTGGTACTACTGTTGTCACAGAAGTGGATGAAAGGAAAGTCGGCATGGGCTCACATAGGGAGCTGATAAGAAAGTGCCAAAGTGATACTTCTCATCTTCTCAGAGCCCCTCAAGAGAGACAAAACTGGTAAGAATTGCCTTCTGTTCATGAGTATGTGTATGGGCTTGTTGAAGGTTCAAAATCCAGGTGATGTCTTTTATTGGGTCCAGAATGATACAACCATCCAGAATGATACAACATGTTGCACAAGCTTTCCAGCTCATCAGAATGCTTCACGAGGTCGGGTCTTGCAAAAATAAAAAAGCGAAGGAGGAAAAAAGCAGGTTTTCCAGCTCCAGATTTTAAGACCCTGTCATGCCAGCCTCAGATGGTAAATGTTGCCAGGCTCACAGCCTCTTGTTTAATCACAGCACTGTCATGCCTGCCCCCGATCCGGCGCCTGAAACCTCGGCCGTGAGCTCAGAAGCACCTCCAGACCCGGCACCAGTGAGCTCTACCCCCGATTTGGTACCGGACAGCTTGGCCATGACCTCCTCGGACCCGGCGCCAGGGATCAGGGATGCGGCACCTTTAAGTCCCTCCGAGGCGCCGGAGTCCTCAAAGGATCTAAGTGCTGGGAGGGATGAGCTGCCAGCTATGAGTCAGCAAGCACCTGGGGCGGATGCTTCCCTACCCGACTCTCCCCCACGTGCCGATCGTTTACGAGCTCGCAGGCGCAAAGACTTAGCGGCTCAATGTAAGGAGGCACGTGCATGGGGGCGACGGTCAATGAGCCCCGAGTATTAACTGGAGCAGGGACCTGACAGCGACCGGTTAATGAGTTAACGAGCCAGCACGGTATTTAAGAACATCCCCAGCCACAAGCAAACCGTGCTGGCAAACTCGTTGAAAGACAGTTCGCCTTGCGCCCATCCTCGTTCCCTCGTTTTGACTCTCTGGCTTCCGACCTTGGCACACCTCTGAATGCTCTTCTGGCTCCTGACCTCGGCTCGGCTTCTGGACTCCGCTTCGACCTCTGGCTAACGGTAAACCTGACGACGGCTGTGCACTCCGCTCTGAACCTTGTTTGCTTGGACTGGACTGATACCTTGGCTGATCCCTGGAACTCTCTCTGACTACGGCACTTGACAGCCCCCCTGCACCCGGCCCCCGGGCCCCGTCATGACAAGCACTTTCATTCTGGGAAGGAGAAACAACCAGTGGAGGATCATGGAGGCAGATGAAGATGGCCACATATTTTGTTATTCTTTAAGGTGCGACTGGACTCTTTCTCTTTTCTACTCCATCATCTTGTTGTGGCTTTGACATATTTGAAAGTGACACAGGAAACAGAATTGGCACCAAACTAGATGTGATGCTTGGGTTTTAGTAGTGGAACTCTGGATGTGTTATTTGGCCCAAAAATGCAGCAG
The DNA here is from genome assembly GCA_029375565.1 of Gekko gecko. Lineage (NCBI taxonomy): Eukaryota > Metazoa > Chordata > Lepidosauria > Squamata > Gekkonidae > Gekko > Gekko gecko. The sequence continues at coordinate 86,725,634 of JAPDNY010000011.1, read as the reverse complement.
ATGGGGCAGGCAACATGGAACTCAGATCAGTGCTGGGGGATTGGGGGGATTTAAACATTCCCTCATACCACTGAAGCCCCACTAGGGGGGAAAGTCAAGTGTGTCCACATTTGATGGACCTTTCCCCCCTTATTAGTCTTATAACAGCCCAAATGAAAACATGGAGCTTCCATACTTGGTCAGAGCATTGGTCTGTCCAGGTTAGTATCGTCTCCTGGCAGGGAATCTCTAGCATCTGATGCTGGGACCTTTCACATCACCTTGTTCTTGTTCAGCCACACAGTTGAGTCCGACTCTTCGTGACCCCATGGACCACATCACGCCAGATCCTCCTGTCTTCTGCGGTCCTCCGGAGTTTGCATCGCCTACTGCCTAATTATTTTAATTGGAGATGTTGGGGATTGAACCTGGGACCTTCTGCATGCAAAGTGGATGTTCTACCTGTTAGTACCAATCTGTGCCTTTCATGGAGGAAACAGTATTGCAAAGGATAGATTGCCCACAGTTTCCCCACAGCTGCAGCCTTGATTCATATCAGACTCTCTATGGCTCCTTTTGGGGGTGAAATAATACACCTGGAGTTCCAGTTGCAGAAGTCCTGTATCTTATACAGTTTGGACTTTGGGCTCAAACCAGGCAAGATGTGTTGGGTGGCTGAAGTCTGGGATGGTTAAATTAGGGTTGCTGGGTGCCTAGGGGGGTAGGGTTGCCAGATCCAGTTTGTGAAACTCCTGGATATTTGGGAATGGAGTCTGGGAAGGACAAGGACCTCAGTGAGGTACAATTTTATATACTCCACTCTCCAAAGCATCTATTTTAGCCAGGGGAACAGACCTGGAGATGAGCTGTAATTCCAGAGGATCCCATGGTCCCACCTGGAGTCTGGCATCCCTAGATGGTTGTTATGGGACCATTGACTACCTGCAATAATTATCCTATCTTTTTTCGGGGAGCAAAATAGGAAATCGGAACTGGACTTGCTTAAATATATAGAATGGCTCTGTCAAAGAAATGACAGATGCCTGCCCCCCATTGCTTGAGATAAACTCTGATCTACAGGGCTAACCTAAAGCAGAATTGCACCCTTCTAATTCCGTTGAAGTCAGTGGGCTTCAAAGGGTGTAACTGTGCATAAAGGTGTACTTCTAAAGAAAGATCCTACACCTTAAACCTCATGTTCGTTAATCGTATAAATAGAAACACTGACTAGAACAAGGTGATAAATAACAACCCTGAAAGAGAACCGACTCGCACCCGGTGCACTCTCTAATCACTGCAATTCACTGTGAATGCATTTGGAGGGGAAAAAACCCCCCTAAAAATATGTCATGTTTAATTATTTTTAAATGTGAATGTTCTTAACAAGCTCTCGAAAAACCGCTTCTGTATACATCTATGTAACCTTTTACACTAAACATTGCCTGAAATGTTTAAAACTACTTTTTTTTTCCTCCTGGAAAATCTGTCTTTATTACCTACCATGTCGGAGAAGATGCTCTGTAATCAAAAGAAATTTTCAAAACAAAGGCATGCAGCCCCTTGCTTCAGGCTGGCTGGTGCAGTTTCCCTTGTACTGGCATTCCAAGGTGCACAAACTATACTAGGCATGTTGTCTCTTTTCCATCCTTCCACACACTAATGCACCAGCATCATGCCCATGCTTCGATCTAAATAAATCATGTACACAGAGTGCCTTTGCATACATTTATTTCCCATAATTTAGGGGTCTCTTGCCCGTCTGAAAATCTAATTTGAAAAATTATTTCAAGTGGAAAAATGAAAGAAGGGAAACTACTGGGGGACCAATGACCAACGGAGCACAGATCCTGAAAACAGCAGTCTGGAAGCAAGAAAGTACAGAGGGGTAAAACGTGGGCAGGAGGATCCAGGCTGAAATGCTGGCCGCTGCTACAGGTCAATGGAGAGAGAGGGATTCCTGGCCTCACATATGGATGTTTGGAGGCCATGTCTGCTAACCTGAGAATCCGTTTCTTGCATCTGTTGATATCAGCTCTAGCCAGGAAAGCTTCAACCATAATAAGTCTTTGAGGTAGTACAAAACTCCTACGACAGACTCACATGACTATTCCTCTGGAATTTGTCTCTGGAATTAATCAGTTTGGTGTAGTGGTTAGGAACATGGACTTGAATCTGGGAGAACTGGGTTTGATTTCCCGCTCCTCCACATGTAGAAGCTGGTGTGACCTTGGGTCAGTCACAAGTTCTCTCAGACCTATCCTCTCAAGGGCAGTTTCTGTCAAGAGCTCTCTCAGCTCCACCTACCTCACAGGGTGTCTGTTGTGGGGAGGGGAAGGGAGAGGAGTTTGTAAGCCGCTCTGAGATTCCTTTGGGTAGTGAAGGACAGCATATAAATGCAAGCTCTACTTCTGTGCTAAGACTTGGCAGGCTGCCTGGTGTTGTGGTTAGAGTGTCGGACTAAGATCGGGGGGAGACCTCAGGCCAGTCATGTTTATGGTGAGGATAAAGTGGAGGAGAGGAGAACAATGTGAGCTGCTTTGGGTCCTCATTGGGGAAAAAAATGAAAAAATGAAATATAAATAAACACACAAATCCCACTCAGATTTAAACCAGGAGTTTGTTTTCCACAGGAGGTGGGCATCCAGGAAGAGAAAGGACCTATGAGCACGCAGATTCTCCTTCTGTCACCCTTGGATACATGCAGGGTCCTCCCCCCCCATTTAATAACTTGTGGTTGCCTCCGTGCCTAGACTGAGGCGGGTTTTTCAAAGAAAAGAGCTGCGCCCCCAGCCCCTTCTCAGGCCAGCCATCTCAACTGCTGCCTTTCTCCTCCCCTCCCTTTTCCAACTTCCAGTCACTCACAAAAGGTTGTATGTTTAAAACGATTCACCAGAACAGTTGAATAAAGGTTTAAAATACTGATTTTTAAGCCTTAAGGCATAGAAGTTTGAAAACAAGCCCCTTTCTCCCTCTGGACTCCTCCATTTCCCACCCCCGAAATCTTCCATCGTAGTTCCCGGGCAACTTTCTCAACTGGCGTGGGATTAGACACGGAAATAGCCAGTAGTCAATTCATCACATTTGCATTTCAGGTTAAAGCTTCCTGGAGGAAAATCAGAGAGGGGGAATCAGCAAATTCATTTTAAAAAGTCTTTTATGAAGCTCTTGGCTTTGCCTTTAGCGTGAGAAGAGAGGAAGGAGAAAAAGATGGGAAAGAGGAGGAAGGGATGTATACAGGGGCCAGGATTCCTGTTATGGTAGGAGCAACTGGTGCTTTCCACTACCAGTCCTTTGGGTGGGAGGTGTTTTTTTTTTTTTTTTTTTTTTTACAACTTGCCATCATCATGTGCAATGTGACATAACTTCTCGAGAAAATCTGTAAGTGACATCATGTTTCCCTAGGAATCTAGAGCCATGTCTCAGAGTGACATCGGATGCAAGCAGAGGGGACATTAAATGCCACGAGGTTAAAAACACAAGAAGAGCTCTGCTGGATTAGACCAGTGGTTCATCTGGTCCAGTATCCTGTCTTGCACAGTGGCCAACCAGTTCCTCTGGATGAACGACAAACAGGGCATAGAGGCCGGGGCCTTCCCCATGAGATTGCCTCCTGGCCCTGGGATTCAGAGGCTTAGTCACCATGGCTAGTAGCCATTGATACACTGATCCTCCATGCATCTATCCCATCCCCTTTTAAAGCTGTTTCTTCCTGTGGCCATCATGACATCCTCTGGCAGCGAATCCCACATTTTCATCACTCTCTGTGTAAAGTAGTATTTCCTTTTGTCCATCCTGAACCTACTGCCCATCAGCTTCATTGGATGCTCTCAAGTGCTAGTATTTTGGGAGAGGGAGAACAATTTCTCCTTGTCTGCTCTCTCCATCCCATGCATCATTTTATAAACCTCTCTCATTCCTCTCTTTGAGTTGAACTCCAGTGGGAAGAGTTTAGAAGTGGTGGGAATCTGTGCGGTTAGAGTTCTGTCTCTCCCTCCCTTGCACCCATGCAGACAGACACTGACTCACGGTGTTTTAGTCTAATCCAGAAACTGAAATTTTAAACCAAAGAATAAAATGACTGAAAATCCCAAACCTCCATTGTTCCAGGGAGCCAGATGTGGCCATGACCAGGTTAGATGAGGAAGATATTACTTTGGAAGTGTATACCCGATGGTAAGCTATCTCACATTTACAACCATACAAGTGGCAGAGATGCCAGCCTCCGGGTGGGACCTGGGGATCCCCTGGAATTGCAGCTCATCTCCAGGCTACAGAGACCAGTTCCCTTGGAGCAAATGGCTGCTGTGGAGGGTGGACTCTATGGGCATCGTACCCCACTGAGGTCCCTGTCCTCTCCAGGCTCCATCCCCAAATCTCCAGGAGTTTCACAATCTGGATCTGGCAGCTCTACCCTCTACCCTTCCCAACTCTACCCACTGGTGGCCAGGAGGGGACCTGGCAGCCTGACAAGTGGGGGACACCTATGAAGACTCATGGTGGGAGGAATCTCATTTCCCCATTCCTTCTCTCCACCTTGCTTTTCTGCCTCCTCCTTCAGTGCCTGTGGCTACTCCCCTTTCCTTTTCACCCACCCACCTCTTTCTGTTCCCTTCATCTTCTTCCGTGTGCAATCACTAGTTGCCCACTACCTATTAAGCATTATTAACTTCCAAATTCAAAAGAGATGAGTTGTGTCCGCAGACCACTACGGGCCATCAGCGAAGGAGCCGGAGCTTGAGTACCTGTGAACAATGGGACTGGGGCTCCTGGCTCCCACATAGGGGAACCAATGGGAACGGCGGCGGGAATTCAAACCCGCCAATGGCACCAGGGGGCGGTCCCCTTCGCTTGTATATAGTTGGCCTCCTGGCCAGGTAACTTTGTCTTGTGTTGTATAATAGTGAACCATGCTGATCACTACACCGTTGTCCGTGGTTTCATTATGCGTCTAACCCACTATACAACAAGATGGTCCTCTGTTTGCTTGCCACACCAGAGTGGCACAGCTTTATCAGTCTGCTCTAGCAAATTGCCTGAAGTAGACAATCCAATTTATCCTACAAGTTCTGGGAGAGAAATGGTTCAGCGAGAGATAAGAGAGATGACTTCACCCTGCCACTGCTTTTGGCTGGAGCCTGCTCTCCTCCTTGTCCAGCTCTGCAAATAACTAGGGATGGGAACAAACCGGGAAAACCCAGTTCAGGTTCAGGTGTTGTCCCAAATCCAAACCCAACTGCTCTGCCAAGCCAAACCAATTTGAGAATGTCAAGACACAGGGTGGCAGCCCCTGGGGTCCTAGAGACTCCAAAGTCACAGGTTGTCTCCAGCTGACTCTCCTGTACCTGCCCACCAAGCTTGGTGAAGATTGGACTTGGGAGGGGTGGACCTCCCTGGGATGTTCCCCTACATGCCCTACAAGTTATGCGCAGATTGGATTTGGAGGGTCTGAGTTACAAAACTCCAAACAAGGTGTCCCTGGGAGAATGCTTTTTGGGGAACATAAGAAAAGCCAATGTTGGATCAGACCAATGGCCCATCCAGTCCAACACTGTCACACAGTGGCCAAAAATACCAGGTGCCATCAGGAGGTCCATCAGTGGGGCCAGGACACTAGAAGCCCTCCCACTGTTGCCCCCCAAGCACTGAGAATACAGAGCATCCATTGCCCCAGACCGAGAGTTCCTACCTATACCTTGTGGCTAATAGCCACTGATGGACCTCTGCTCCAGATGTTTATCTAGTTCCCTCTTGAAGCCATCCATGCTTGTAGCTGCCACCACCTCCTGAGGCAGTGAATTCCATGTGTTAATCACTCTTTGGGGAGTCCAGTACTTCCTTTTATCTGTCGGGTGCAGCTTCTGGAGTATATACACTGGACCCTGTGCAAACAAGACGCATCAAACTCATGGCAGACCTCCCCAGAATGCCCCGCTACATGCCCTGGCTTGGAGGTCTGAGTTACATCCTGCCAAAGAAGGCACCCCCAGGAAAGTGCTTTCTGGGAAAAAGTTGTCAAGTGTGGGTTCTGGGCCATAGAGCGGACAGGATAGACCCTATGTGACCTAGTAGAGGGGAGGCATCAGACTTCCAGTGGACACCTCTGGGATGGACACCCCCTTCCTTCCTGGAAGCATGCGGGACAGCACTATTGCTGGCATGGTTGTGGATGGACATGTCCCTGGCTGGGCCCATCCTCTCTCCATTGACCAGATAAATGCAGGGCCAACCCCCTTAGCCCTGGCCTGGGAGCCACGTGCACAGTTGGTGGTTGTAGTGCATTGCACTGCAGGGCAGGGCCAACCCTCCTGCCCTGCCCAGGCCCAGGAGCCACCCACTTGGCAGGTGCCTGACACCCTGGGCACCTTCCTCCGTAGCCCAGGCGACTACAGCGCCCTGCCCAGGCCTAGGATTCATCCACATGGTAGGAGGCTTATTCCCCAGGCCCACCCTCCCTCTGCGGACAAACGATGTGACTGCAGAGCAAGGCCGACTCTCGCACCCTGCCCAGGGCCCGGGGGCCATCCGCGTGGTGGTAACGCAAATGCAGGGATGTAATAATTGGACCGACACATAAATCCGTGCGGCTGCAATCCTAAGAATCCTTTCCTGGCAGTGAGCCTCACTGACTAAAATAGGACCTCTTCTGAATACAGGTGTTTAGGATGGTTCCCTAGCAGTCCCGTCCTACACAGAACCTCGCCCTTCTAAGCCCGCTGATTTCACTGGACTTGGAAGGCCAGACCTCTTTTCAGGATAGTTTCAGAGGGCAGCCGCTTTGGTCTGCAGTCGGACAGCTGGATCCACATCCGGTAGCCCCTAAAGAGTCCAGCAAAATCTTTGGGGTAGAAGGTATCCCTTAGTATCTGATGAAGGGAGCGTTGACTCTCTCGGAACCTGATACCCTGAAAATCTTCCTGGTCCCCCAAAGTGCTGCTACTGGACTCTAATCTAGCCGTCCATTGTAGGATGGCACCATAAACTAAGATGTGTATGCCATGCAAGAAGAGAAGAAGAAGAAGAAGAAATGGGATTTATACCTTGCCCTTCACTTGGAGTCTCAGAGTGGCTTACAATCTCCTTTCCCTTCCCCTCCCCACAACAGACCCCCTGTGAGGTAGGTGGGGCTGAGAGAGCTCCGACAGGAACTGCTCTTGAGAGAGCAGTTCCGAGAGAACTCGTGACTGGCCCAAGGTCACACCAGCAGCTGCATGTGGAAGAGTGGGGAATCGAACCCGGTTCTCCCAGGTTAGAGTCCGTGCTCCTACCCACTACACCAAACTGGCAATACTGCATGACACTTTCCTGGGTATTTGGCTCAGGGGATCATTTGCAGGAGAGCTCCAGGGACTGGACAAGGAACCATGAATCAGTTCAGCTGAAGAGGTGACGACTGATTAAATTTATTTTTGGTACAGTGAAGCCTTATTCTTGTCAGGCAGTTTGACCTGATTGTAACGCAAAATAATGATAACTGTTGCTAATTCCATTCCCTTTCCTTGCACTAAATCTCGGGTCTGTCTGTATTCCCCGTTAAGAGAAAGCAGGACCACAGTATGAAAACGCGCCCTGGAAATGTAATTCCAGCGAAGCAGCTACGATATAAATATTCATAATTATGATCGTCTTGATGAACTTGAACCCCCCCACACAGACATCTCATTTTCCCTTCCCTCCTCCGTCTCTGTGCCTCCCTACCCTCCGTCCCCGTTTCCAATCTCCTCCTCCTGCTGTTTTTTATTGAGGCCGTGTCCTGCAAGGCCCAAGAAGGCTCTGCTTCTTTACACAGCTGTCTGATGCATTACTCAGGTGGGAGCCCTGGTGGTATTTTGTAATGGAAGTAAATACAGGAATTAGAAAAGGGAAAAATCAATTTAGCTATAAAAGCAGAAGTGTCAGTACAGAATTAGTTTCACTACCGATGGCCCAGTTGCCATCAGACTTTTTTCCCTCCCGCCAAAAAAAGAGCTCCATAAAACAACAAAAGGGATAATAACCAGCAGTATATCTTTCGAGGCACTGAAAAATGGTTGGGCAAGCAGGGGGCGGGATGGGGGGGGGGGAGAGGGCACCCAACCACCCCATTGAGATGGCAGGTACATTTTGTTTCCTGCAGGGCTGAGAAATGTCTTTTGGAAAATAGGTGGCCTAACTGGATAACGGCCTGATTGAAAGGGAAATATGTCAGAGCCAGACACGTCTGCCAGAGGCATCTTGTGGGCTAGAATCACCGGAGCACAGGGAATGACGCAAGGTCTATGTGATGGGGCGCAACATATAATGCACACAGAGCACAGCCCAAATGCGGCCAACGCAACGTGACATAACGCCTTTCCCTTTGGCTGTCAGAAGCAAATCCCGGGCGCAGTTGCAATTACAGCAGCATCTTCAGAACCTGACGGGAGAGCACCGAAGACTTTCATTGTCCTCCAAATGGCAAGCAAAGAGAGTTAATTTATACGCAGACATGAAGAAGACGTATCCCCCTATTATCACGTCCGTCCACTCGGTAGCACGATATCTTCAGCTAGATTTCATTTAGTCGGGGGTGGGGTGGGGTGGGGAAATCTCAATCTGTCATAGCAGCTGTTTATTCTGCCTCTTCCTTTATATGCCTGTTGAGAAGGAGGCATGTTAATTCTCCTGGGAGAGTCACGAGTCCTCCTGGTGCCCCGTGAAGAAATGGCATACGTTTGCGAGGAGGCTGCCGATGTGAATGTTATCCACCTTGCAAGGCTGGTGGAAGGGAATTTGGGCAGCAAGTGGTTGCACCTTGGCATGTATGCTGTCCATCACTGGGTGCACAGTCCTCTGTAGACTGTAGGATCATAGAATCATAGAATGTTAGAGTTGGAAGGGGCCTTGCAGGTCATCTAGTCCAACCCCCTGCACTCTGCAGGACCATAGCCAAAAGATAGCCCTACATACCTACAACATACCCAAAAGATGGTCATCCAGCCTCTGCTTGAAAACACAACCAAGCTCTTGTTCACAGACAGCCCTTTTACTGCAGGTGAGGGGAGGGACATACATCCCATTTCCACAGACTTAAAGGTTAGATAGGAGTTCCATGGGTCTCAAGGGATGTGCTTAACCAGGAATACACTGTGATAGTACCAGATAATGGAATTTCTTTTGCCTTCCCGTGGGACACTTACTGTGCAATCGTAAGCAGAATTATACCCTTCTAATCCTCATGAAGGGAAGGGAAGTGGCATGGTATAACCCTGTCTTGTCAGAGAGCCAGTTTGGTGTAGTGGTTAAGTGTGCAGATTCCCCACTCCTCCACTTGCACTTGGCTGGATGACCTTGGGCAAGCCATAGTTCTGATAAGAGCTGTTCTTGAAAAAGAGCAGTTTCTGTCAAGAGCTCTCTCAGCCCCACCTACCTCACAGGGCGTCTGTTGTGGGGAGAGGAAGGGAAAGGAGTTTATAAGCCGCTCTGAGATACCTTTGGGTAGTGAAGGGTGGGGTATAAATCCAATCTCCTCCTCCTCCTCCTCCTCCTCCTCCTCCTCCTCCTCCTCCTCCTCCTCCTCCTCCTCCTCCTCCTCCTCCTCCTCCTCCTCCTCCTCTTCTTCTTCTTCTTCTTCTTCTTCTTCTTCTTCTTCTTCTTCTTCTTCTTCTTCTTCTTCTTCTTCTTCTTCTTCTTCTTCTTCTTCTTCTTCTTCTTCTTCTTCTTCTTCTTTGCTAAGCAGGGTCTGTACATGGATGGGAGACCACCAAGAAAGACTCTGCAGAGGAAGGCAAAGGCAAACCGCCTCTGCTTCTCACTTGTCTTGAAAGACCCTTGCTGGGGTTGCCATCAGTTGGCTGTGACTTGGTTGTGTACTTATGTAATCCCAACGCCTTCAATGAATTTAGAATTTAGAAGAGTGCAATTTTGCTTAGGATGGCCCCGTTGGCCTTGTTATTCTATCAGCTTCCAGTCTGTTGTTGTGTATGCATTGTCTGTCCATGCTACATCAGGTTGTACATACCTGGAAGCAACCTGCTGGGTAGCAGCTTCTCTCTCCTGTCTGTTTTCACAACTAGCTGTTCCTCCGAGTTAATCTCCACCCGAGAATGTACCGCAAAGGAAACCTTGTGCAGATATAAATAAGTCCACGAGTTATTCCAGAGGATCATTCACAGATTGCAAATGCTTCCTCTTTAACTCTTTGGTACCTCATTTCCATAATGGATTAGTCGGTATTTGAATAGAAGGGAGCGGAATACACGCACAGAAGGTAAGTCAGCACATTTCCTTAAACACACACATTTCAAGCAATATTAGCTTTTTACAAAGTGTCTCGGGAGACTCTTTGCAAGGTTTGCTGAACAATGCGCACTGTAACCTTTCGGATTCTCATTCCACTTGAGCCCTGGGGGACAATACTAACTAAGTTAACGGAATCCTTGCGTTTGCTGTAGCCGGCCTACTTTCCCCACTTCATTCTCGCTCTTCAGCATATGAAATCAAAGTTATTATTTTTTTTAAATCCTCACCTCCACTCCCTACCTACACACTTATCTTTCTGTCACTCTGTCGTCAGTGGGTATTGCCGGGGCTCTTATCATTCAGATTTACTTGGTGAGCAGTCCTTTCAATGAAACGGAGAGATTCCATTTTTGGAAGTCTTCAAGAGCTTCCTGGGATAACATGCGCTTTCGTTCATATCTGATTGATGGAAATCTATATATGAACCATGGTTTCTGAATGGAAGATGCGGGCCTGGTTTCATTACAGCCCCGACGCTGAAGAGCAGTTTTAGAGTACTGCTTTTCAATGCCTGTTCCTGCATTTATGATCAGCAACATCCCCCCTTTTGAAACCCTGAGGTAAAGCCACGTAATGGCTCCGTTGCCAACACTCCAAAGTGATGGTATCATCTTCCTTTAAAAAGAAATATTAAGGAGGAGTGAAGAGTCAGATTATGATTTTACAGGATTGTATGTGAATACAGAATATATATTCCTGGCATCGCTTGGACTTTTTTTTTTCATGCAACAGCCTTGCATTTGGAAGGAAAGTGCATTTTCTATACTGAGGAGATATTGGAGGTACAAACTCAGATTAGCTACTGTTGTGTATTGAAATGTGAATCTATGCTATACATTCCCATGTTAAGCTTGATTCTGAACGTGGCTCTTCATCTGTCGCATTACCATTGGCCGGTTTCTGAGAAACTCGGTAAAGAACCAATCATCTTGTAAATATGTATCAAAGCGGGAACAGTTGTGATTGGACCTTATCTCTGTAATCCCATTGGTCCTTAACTTATTATGGGTGTGGCTTTGACAGCCCGGGATGGTTTAAAAGAAGGAGCTGTGCTCCACTGTTTGTGGTGTGTTGTCGTGGTGTTCTGAGTTGGAGTTGCTGTTATGAATAAACTAAAATCACTTGCTGAAATCAAAACGTTGTTGAGTTCCATACTTAACAGCTACAATAGCAAGTCTGTGAGAACTTTGACTCATATCACATTGGGAGAATAAAATCTTACTGGACATCCCTGAAGAGGCTTCCGCTGCCAAAATGAGAGAGCTGTGTTTTCTGTAAGTGTGGCAGTACATTTAAGGCAGCTCAAGACAAGTTTTGGGAAACTGACCATCTGCTTGAGGGATGGAAGCAATGTTCCTTCTAAGCTGAGTTAGTGTGAGCTAGCTCACAGTTTTTTAGCCTCCAGCCCACACATTTTTGTCTTAGCTGAGGAAGGATGGCTCCAGAGCAAACTGATTTATGCAGCAGCCAAATTGCTCGCTCACAACTTTAATGCCAGTAGCTCACAAAGTAGAATTTCTGCTCACAAGACTCCACAGTTTATAGGGAGCATTGGGTGGGAGAAAGCCCAGGAATCCCACAGATTACAAACCCAGTGCACATTAATTTTTACAATGACTCTCCTGTGGCAATGGCAATATCCATGTGACACATCCTACACTAAGGCCCCAAACTGGAAATCCTGCTCTTGTACAGGTGCCAAACAGTCCATTCTGAAGCCTTCTTCCAACCTCTGATTTTGTGCTAAACCACAATCATCTTACACATCTATGGCCAGGGCCATTTTCAGGCAGGAACACACAGGAACGGAGTTCCGGCTGGCTCCGAAGTTGGCCACGCCCAGCAGGAACTCATTAGCATAATAGGCCACACCCAACAGCAGAAACTCATTAGGATTGGCTACATTAGGGGTATGTGGCCTAACATGCAAAGGAGTTCCTGCTCCAAAAAGAGCCCTGGGTTTTGATAACAAACAAGGTAAACAGAATAAGAAGCAAAAGGTGGGTGTGGCTCGATGACCACACTTTTTGTAGCTTGGGTGTGTGGCCTAATATGCGAGTGAGAGGTGCTGTCAGGGGTGTGGCCTAATATGCTAATGATTTTCTGCTGTTGGGTGTAGCCTATTATGCTAATGAGTTCCTACTGGGCTTTTTCTACAAAAAAAGCCCTGTCTATGGCAAACTTCTGTAACTTCCCCTCTTTAAACGGTGACAGAGACTTTGGCAAGAGCTCTCCTTTTATTACATTTTGTCCCCTTAATCGATTGGTTCATTTTCACCCTGTTTTCCAATCCCAAGCTGGCTCCCAAAGTAGTTTACAGCAGTGGGAAACACAGAGTCCACCTGGCTCTTCTGCTCCTCCCTTTGGCTTCAGGAATGGTAGCTGATAACTGGGAAGGGGGATTCTCCCATCGGGGCGGCAAAGGAGTCTGGCTGCATCTTCTTCTCCCTTTGATATCCTTGTGTTCATAGGCTGGGGAGAGGGGTTCTTGGCTGCTGCTCATCTAAGCACAGTGACTGGCTGCCGCTGACTCTTTTCTTGCTGGGCTCAGGTAGGTGACTCTGTTAGGGATGCCATTCTCCAGGTGGAGACTGGAGATATCCTGCAATTACAACTGCTCTCCATACTATGCAGATCAGTTCCCCTGGATCAAATAGCTGCTTTGGAGGGTGGACACCAGTGTTCCCTCTAAGATGAGTTAGTGTGAGCTAGCTCACAGTTTTTTAACCTCCGGCTCACACAGTTTTGTCTCAGCTCGGGAAGGATGGCTCCAGAACAAACTAATGTATGCAGTAGCCAAGTTGCCTGCTCACAACTTCAATGGCTGTAGCTCAGAAAGTAGAATTTTGGCTCACAAGACCCCACAGCTTAGAGGGAGCACTGGTGGCATAGTCGCCTGCTGAGGCCCCTCCCTTCCCCGAGCTCCAGCCTCCCCAGGCTCCACATCCAGATCTCCAGGAATTTCCCAACCTGGAGGTGGCAACACTCCTATGGATGAGGCACCTAACATAGGAAATGTTCTGCCAGAGCCTCTTGCTAAAGTTCAGGAGCCCTTTGCTTTTGAGTGAATAGGGATGTGGTTGGCCTTCGGGCCTTCTTCATAATTACAGAGCCGGTTAAAAATTAGTTACCAGCCAGGGCTTAACTTGTGATGGGGATAAAATGGAGAGACAGACAGATAAGGAAAATGGCAGCTAAGCTAGGACTATGGATACCAAGAATTCCTTCTGGTTAGCTGAGGTAGAATACGCTGATGGATAGAATGGTGGTCTGGGGTAGGGTTGCCAGCCTCCAGGTGGTGGCTGGAGACCTGCTGCTATTACAAGTGACCTCCAGGCAACAGAGATCAGTTCACCTGGAGAAAATGGCTGCTTTGGAAGGTGGGCCCCATTGAAGTCCCTCCCCTCCCCAAACCCCGCCCTCCTCAGGCTCCACCCTCAAAATATCCAGGTACTTCCCAGCTCAGAGCTGGCGTCCCTACCTGGGGGCAGGAAGAGAAAGGAAGAGGGCAACCTTCCCTTCCTTTGCCCAGCAGCCTAAACTCAGCGTGATTTCTCATAGGCAGTGTGATTCTCAGTCCTAATTCAATGCCTTTGCCTATGCGGAACATCTCTCTCATTAAGCAGACTTAGAGAATTTTAACCCAGAACGTCTTGGGCATATTGATTTTAAGCCAAAACCTGAACCATACTCATCAGTTACTTTGCAGCCCCCCCCCCCTTCTGAAACGCAGAGGTAGATATTCCTCCCAAGCGCTTTTGAGAAGCATTTTTAACAGACTTCCTGGCTGTCTGATCTGCTCTTGCTCTCCAGATTCCGTTATCCCTTCAAGCACTTCACATGATTTCTCAACGCTTGTTAGCATACTGCCTTGTTAACTCCAATTTTTTATTTCTCGCTGGTTGTTTGTTCGTGCTTACACTCCGACTCGTTCCTATCAGCTGAAAGTCCTCCGCCGTTCCTCTTCTGGCTGCAAATCTGCCTCTTGACGCTCCTCAGTGACTCCTTCCATATTATTTCTTTGCCAGCCCTTCGTCTAATGCCGCATGCTGATTTTCAAAAGCCTGGTTGAAATTGTTCTTCGTCACCTACTTCTTCAGGGGGGACATTAAGGGACAAGCAACTTTTCTGCCGTTGACTGGACATCCTTCAACTTAACCCGCCATGATGCCGGGGCTTATTTCCTGCAGGAGCGCACAGGAATGGAGCTCTGGCAGTAAGGAGCCCAGGGGATGGGCATTTGCAGCAAGCCCCGCCCCTGTTCCCAGCAGCCCCCCTCATCTTTCCCAGCCCACTGGCCAACCCAGGGGAGCAGTACCGCAAGCTGGGCCTTGAGCTGCTCTGCCACTGCCTAGGCTCTGCCTGCCCTCATGCCATCCCTGGCACAGCGCCTCTGGTCAGTGGGCCACGGCTACTCCTGCGAGGCATGCGAGGAGCTCTGCCCCAGCCTCCTGTGCCTCCTCGGCCTCCTCCTGTGCCTCTGCCCCACCACCACCCTGGCCCCCTACCTGCTTAAGGCCATGCATGTCCTCCACGCTGCCCTCCTTGACCTATGAGCAGCCACACACTTTCCTGCGCTTGCCGGCCATCCAAAACAGTCCAGTGGCACCTTTAAGATCAAAGGTTATTCAGGTACAAGGTCTCCCTCATCTGGGAGGGCAGATCTGAGTGCTCCCCCCCCCATAACTGGCAATCCAAAACAGTCCAGTAGAGCCTGAGCAGTGGGTGTTGCCTTCTGACACACTTCTGGTGATGTCAAGGGGCGTGACATATGCAAATAAGTTATGCTAACGGTTATCCTAATGAGCTCCTGCACCTCTTTGTCTACGAAATGACCCCTGCATGATCTTTGGTTAAAAAATGGCCCATGTCCTCATTTCCAGCCTTGTGCACTTGAGTTGCCCTGGAAAAATGTGAATAAAAATTGCAGCAAGCGTTGAGAGGAAGATATACGATGGACAGCTGAAACCGATGCCTGTGGATGTACATCTTGGTGACTTTGATTTGCATGGCCCAGACTAGCCAGAACTTATTAGGTCTTGGACGCTAAGCAGGGTTGGCTAGGACTTGGATGGGGAGACCATCAAGGAAGCCCAGAGTCTCTGCAGAGAGGCAGGCAATGGCAAGCCACCTCTGAACGTCCCTTGCCCTGAAGACCCCACCAGAGCCACCATAAGTCAGCTGCAACTTCACCACACTTTACACCACCACCAAGTCCTGATTGTACTAGGACTCTGGCAGAAGTCCACAAATATGCTACTTTTAATTTCTTTTACATATGCACTGTGGGTGTGTTCATCCTGCCAATTTTCTTTTATGCACCCCCCCAGCATAAAAATGGGAATCGATAAGAACGTGGTTTTTACTATTGAATTTCATTGCTCTTTATCAGGAAAAAAAAAAAAAAGATGATCACCATTTGGCCTCCAGCTCTGAGAAACCTTAAGAGGCCACGAGATCTGTTAATTTTACTAGAAAAGTAAGGCACGAATGAGAAAATGGTGCTAAAATTAAACATGTGGTTTGACTTATCGCAAAATCAAAATGGGGATATTTGAACGGAAGAACTAGTCTCATTTTAAAATTCAGTCTTATCTATAAATAACTTGTAGGAATGGGTCTCTAGACTGGGACATAACAACCGCTGACTTTATGATTTAACCTACGAATTTCAGCCAGATGGGCCCATAGTTAATGCTTCAGAAGGGATGTACTTTGAAGCTTTTGATAACATTTTGAAATAACATTCCAAACTGTGCAAAGTTTGGAGTGCTAACCCTCCCAACACATTTCTATTCTATCACAAGCCCTAACCAAAAAAAAAAAAAAAGCGCATTCATTAACGATACACTTTTTTCGTACTGATGTGTCAAGATTTTCTAGTTATGCTCTCCTTTGCAAAAAAAATAAAAAATAAAATATATATATATATATAATATTGCTTAAATTTCAGGAGGTTAATAGCCTTCTTTCATGATTAGGGTTCTATTCACTGCAATAGTAGGCAGGGTAATTATAGGCTGCAAGCTGAGGGCATGCGATAATCACTACCTGCAAATGTTTACAAGCCGAGAGAAATGGTGAAATGTGGGCACTCTCTCTTTCTTCCTCTCTCCGGAGACAGCAAAATGTCTTCCGAATTTTACTTTACACTCAAGAAGGAATGTTAAGCTATGTTGAACAATGCCAGGCCCGGGGGTCAGATTGGTAAACCACTGATAAAGTAAGTCTTGTTGGCTTCCCCCACTAGGTGGCCCAAGTTCAGGAGCTGCACTGAAGATCCAATTCTGGTTCCCTGTCCTATCAGAATCTGCTCCTGGGTGCCCTGACCTGGATAGCCCAGGCAAGCCCGATCTCATCAGATCTTGGAAGCTAAGCAGAGTCAACTCTGGCAAATACTTGGATGGGAGACCTCCTTGGAATACCAGCAGTCAGGAGGTGGGGTGTAGTGTATTCATCTCAGAACATGTGCTCCAGCCAGCCATGTGCTCAGACCGGTTTCAGCAGGTCCAACATGCGGCCGGGTGAAGTGCCTGAGCTTCGCTCCAGAGGACAATGGACAGTAGGATCCTAGCTCCCTCCCAATCAGGGAGCAGGAATCATAGGGGATAACTCAATCAATGTAAATAGTCCAATCACAGGGCCGGCTTTACTTGTCTTGTTCTTGAACTAATAAAGTATGTGAAAGCTGAAATCACTCGTTAGTCTCAATACTTTTCATGGGGGCAGGCTTTATTCAGCCACCTCTCCGAATATCCTCCAGGCCCCCAGTAAAGGTCAGTCACCAGAAGCCACCATGACTTCCAGGTGCACTCACACACATGCACATATGAAATACGCCCCCCCCCTGAAATCTATTCCTGGGTATGTACGTTGCCTCAAGATCTCCAACTGGTAACCCAATATGGCTGCCAGTGTATGTCTACAGTCTTGCTAGGTGCCTGCCAATGGCAAGCAAACTCTTGGCAATTCTGGCTGCTGCCCACTGATGCTCTTTTGGTGGGTGGAAGCAGGCCGGCTGAACAGGGGAGGGGAAGTGATCACCACTGCCATGCAATTATGTCACTTCCGACACAACCTGGAACCACCGGCATCATATTGGGGTGGTGCTCTAGCACTTGCCAAAATAGAAAGTAGGGGCAAGCGCTAGAACATCGCCCTGGCGTGATGCTCACGTTTATGGGGTATTGCTGGAAGAGATGTCATCACCTGGCAACAACAATCACCCCCCCCCCATGGTAAGCACCTGCCTTGACCCCATCTGCTGCTGTTTGCCAGGCATGCCTAGCAATCCTATAAATATCTGGCCTGCCGTCTTTCCATACAGTGCTGGGTGGTTACTATGTGACATTTTGCTCATGAATCAGCCAATGAAAGGAAAAGAAAAGGGGAGCACTCAGTTGGTGGCAGGGGACCCCTCAATTTAGAGCCCCTTCCCCTGCTTCAGGGTTATCAGAAAGCAGGAGGGAATGGCTGCTGGGTGCCCCATGGAGACCAGTCCCCATAGGATATAATGGAGAATTGATCCATGGGTATCTGGGGCTCAGAAGGGGCTGTTTTTTGAGGCAGAGGCACCAAATTTTCAGCATAACTGCTGGTGCCTCTCCTCACAGAAAACTCTAAGTTTCAAAAAGATTGGACCAGGGGGTCCAATTGTATGAGCCCCAAAAGAAGGTGCCACCATCCACCATTATTTCCAGTGGAGGGAAGACGTTTAAAAGGAATACGGTCCCTTTAAATGCAACAGCCAGCTCACTCCGAATTCACTTCAGAGTTCAGTTGCACTTCTTTCCTCCTCTCTCTTGGAGCGTCCTGGTAAGTCCCCTACCAACTTGTCATCCTCACCTGGCAACCCTAGCACTTAATGGATTAGATGCCACCCATAGACCATGTATTGACTACCCCTCTGGAACACACATGAAGCTGCCTTGTACCAAGTCCATTGATCTATCAAACTCAGTGCTGTTTACTCTGAGTGGCTGGAACTCTGCTGGATCTCAGCCTCCTGAGCATTTTAAACCGGAGATACCCGGGATTGAACCTGGAACCTCCTGCATGTAAAGCAGATGCTCCACCACTCAGACACAGCCCCACTTCTAAACAGTAACAGTACTCTACCCCTCTTAATAGTACTTAGTATTCAATTACATCTCCCCTAATTTCTGTAAGTATTTCATGGTCTCAACAGTCTTTACAAAAGTCCTAGAATGTAGAGCCGCATTGTGAACTCCATAATACAGAAACACAGTCAGATGCAGAGAGATAGTGGCTCATGTACTGAGTTTGTGTGACATATGGTTCACGTCAGGAATGTCGTGGCCGGAGATAGCCTTTTAAATATATTTTTGTACGTTGTCCTTGTCTTCAGTTTTCAGTCATCTCATTTTCGCTACTGTCAGTGCAGATCCTTTTCTTTCTTTTCTGCCTTTCCTACCTCAGTTACATGCACACACCACATTTGGTTTGGCGTAGTGGTTAAGTGCATGGACTCTAATCTGAGAGAAATGGGTTTGATTCCCCACTCCTCCACTCGCAGCTGCTGGATGACCTTAGGCAAGCCATAGTTCTGTCAGAGGTGTTCTTGAAAAGAACAGGTTCTGTCAGAGCTCTCTCAGCCCCGCCTACCTCACAGGGTGTCTGTTGTCAGGAGGGGAAGGGAAAGGAATTTGTAAGCCGCTCTGAGACTCCGAGTGAAGGGCGGGGTATAAGTCCAACCTCCTCCTCCTCCTCCTATCCCATTTATGGGTTATATTCCATTTATATGTGATAGATGCAAAAAATAACATTGGAAAAGGTGCCAGTTTTCACAGGAACAAATGCAGTGTGAGGACAAGGAAACCAGTGTCATCATGAAGACTCAAGGGTCCCCCCGTGAGGAACAAATGAAAATCAAAATAGGGATATCCAAACCAGACCGGACACCTCTTGAAATTCTACCTTCATCCAGAGCTGCCAAGAGATGCCATGAGAGCTCCTGGGAAAAGATTCCCTCTGCCCCCCACCCAAGTACTGAAAGGAAACGTGCAGGAGGAAGAGAAGGAACTCACTAATCTTCAATGGAACACAGAGAAAAAACCTCTCTAGAAACCTATAATTACTCAATTTAACCCTTTGATTAATGTAGCAAGTGCTTGCTGCCTGAGAGTGCTAGCTATGATTTCCAGGCCAAGCAACCTGTTAAAATAAGTACTTCAGGATGCCTAGAGAGTCTCTAGCTGTTTCTGTAGTCCCCAGTTCATTGGCATCATGCTGGCTGACAGCATGAAATCAAAGGCTTCTCAGCTTCTCAGACTGCCTCCACCCCCTGCAAGCTGGCCCTAAGGAATTTTGTACCCTCAGTTCCCTTAGTGGTTGGGGTCTCATCCCTAGTTGTGATGTGTATCATTCTTTCTATGACAATGACACAGTCTTTCCCACTGCAGCACCCTACCAACTGGAGAAGCAAGGCCATGCCCCTTTAATAGAGGCTTAGTGGAATGTTTTTTTAAATCAGTGTTATTTACCTCCAGACCATGAAAAGTTTCAGGTGCCCATTTCCAAACGGTAAGCCTCTGTTAAAGGACAACCCCCCCACACACACACACTTGTGGCAAACCCTACCTGACAACCGAAACCAAATGGTTTAAGTTGCAATCGGATATAAACCCAGGGACAAATATTGTACTTTAGTTTGGAGTTTTGATATGCTCTCCTTATGGCAACATCATCATGATCACAACATACTCTGCTGACTTGCTGTAAAACTAGGATTTGGCAACTCCTATGGGGAAGAAATCCTGTTTTGAAATCAGTTTTCCTGCTTCTGAGCCATAGAGGTTTCCAGGGAAAGCCTGGGTCTTCCTTTTGATTCCGGTGGGTTCCATTGCCCTACTCTTTTATGACAATGGCTATTCACTGCAAACGGGGGTTTTTTTTTGCCTTTTAAAATGTGTCTTCCATTCACTGTTTGATGACATCACGTGTCTTATGACAGCGCCAGGGAAGCAAAAACAAAAGGTTTCTGATATTTCAAGAACAACCGTAAAGTACTTCCTAGATGAACAAAATGGAAATGATGGCCCCTAGATGAAGGAAATAGAAGTGGCTGAGGCGTGTGGCAAACAGAGCAGTGTCTTTTCAGTAATGGCACCCCATCGATGGAATACTCTCCATTTGCAAGTTGTCTTCTAGGTTGTAGATAAGGCCATTTTTATTTCGTCAGTCTTTCCTGGCCACACCATTTGTTTATACAACCATATATATTATCTACTAAGTGCCACTGGGCTTCTGTTTAACTTCGTTGCTCTATAGTTACACCTGTAGTTGTTTTATTTGGCTGGCCTTGTCTTACAGACAATACACTGATTTGAGTTATACTTAGGCTTTTGTTGTTATGGTATCATTCATTCTTCTTTTGCTGATTGTCAGATAACTTTATGATTTGATTAAGTTTAACTGCTGTTCGATACTTTTAAATTGGTGCATGGTGTTTTAAATGTGCTGCCGGCCATCTTGAACAGGAAGCAAATAAACAAAACAAAAATAAATAATTGTCGAGCGCCCCCTTGGTCCCGTGACCCTTCCCTCCGGTAGCCGTGGTGTCAGGGGTCCAGGGGAGGGCGCGGTACTGGGAGGCAGGCAGAGTTCCCGGGATAAGGAAACAGAGAGGCCTCAGAATGGCAGGGGGCGAGGTTGACTTCACCCCTGTTGCCCCGCTGCCCCGTGCCCGGGAAGCTGCCGGTTCACTGGGTTCTCTCTCTCTCGCACGTCCTCGGCTCTCTTCTCCTCAGCACGTGTCTCCTCCCTCGCCTCTCCGTCCCACTCCCTTATATCCTCCTCCCGCTGCCCCAGTACCGCCCGTGCTCCTCCCTGGTCCCACCTCCCCAGGCCCCACCCCCCTTGATAAGGTAGGATGCCCTCCTTGCATCCGGGGGGCATGTGCTCCTGTGCCGGCGGCGGCCTTGCCGGCCCGAGGGCCACACCACCATCGCCGTTGCCGCTGACTGTCAGGGGAGGGGCGCTCGCCTCGTTGCTCTTCTCTGCCGCTTCCCGGGGTTCACGCCAACAGGGCCTTGCTCGTCCCGGCGTCCTCTCCGTGTTGCTCGCCACTGGAGGGGGGCTAGGGCCCGACCCGGGCACCCCGCGTCGGCCCGGCTTCTCCGGTGAGTGCTTGGGGTGCGGCGTGGGGGGGGGGTGCAGCCCGGCTTGGGCCGCCAGGACCGGGACAATAATGTCCCATGGATGTGATGGGAAATTGTAGATTATAGAAATTATTATCTTCTACAAGTAGCCTCCCTATGGTGACAGACATCCCTTTCCACCTCCCTTCCCCAGCACTGTGGCCCTGATCCATTCTACCCATCACCACTTTCTTCTTGTGGCCAAATTCTGCTTTGGAAGATTCAATCTCTTATACCCACTGTCACATATCCCCACTCCTCCACATGCAGCTGCTGGTGTGACCTTGGGTCAGCCACAGTTCTCACAAAGCAGTTCTCTGAGAGCTTTCTCAGCCCCACCAACCTCATAGGATGTCTGTTGGGAAGGGGATTGTAAACTGCTCTGAGACTCTGAGTGAAGGGTGGGGTATAAATCTAAATCTCTTCCTCCTCCCTGAAACAGTTAAAATTTAGTGTCTTGGCTGGCAAAGGACCTATCTGCTTCTTTTCCCAAAGCCTCCTGATATAAATGAATTCTTTCCAAATATAGCCGCGGTTTATGTGTCAGAACCTGCTGTTCAACAAGCCCAGCTGTATGCATCTCATTATCCCAATGCTGATTACAAGATCCCATTGACCACAAGCTGCCTGTCTGCCTGTCAAGATGGCATGATTAGTATATAATCAATCTCTAATCCAATCAGAAGACTCACTGCCTGCAACTGATAAAGGTCTCAGTGGGGGACTGATGAGGCCAAAACCCTGGTATCTCCAACGGGACACCTGCAGAATGTGAGGTGCTGTAACTAAGGAGGAAGATAGTCGGAGAAAGCAATTAAAGTGGTTTGTAAAGAATTGTGATAAACAGCATTTGAACGGAGCCCAGTAGGAGATTCAGGCATGGAAGTGACTGTGCCGAAGAATTTCTCCCCCATCCCACTTAACCTTCATCCAAACGTAGGGTTCCTTCTTCTTTTTTATTTCTTGTTCTGAAGGATCATCCAGAGTTTAACCTTTACTTGAGGGAGGAAAAAAAGATAGTCAAGTAAAGTTTCACGCTCTCTGGCATTTCAGACCCTGCAGGACCCCATCCTGTTCCCTTTAGAGTTCGTGCTCTTCAATTCTTTTCCGGGCAGCGAAATGTAATATGATTATAAATGTGCAAATTGCGGGGCTGTGTAATCAGCGATTCCCCCCCCCAGCCTCCCCACTTCTCTCACCCCTCCTTAACTTCTTGACCCAAATTAAATATCTTCTTTATCTTTTTGCATTCTTGTCTCATTCTGAAGTTTATAACAAAGAGCATACTTAAGCTGCCGGGAGGGGGTGGGGGGGGTGAGATAGGCAGAGACCATTTAATGTGAATTTAGTACTTCAGATATTAACAATCCCCTCTTGCCTGCTTCAGGGGATAGCTTATGATGATCTCTGTTCCTTAATACGGGCTGCGTTTTTTTAAACTGATTTTGAAAATTAAGGAAAATACATCTGACAAATTGCTCTATTATTAGAGTAATGTGTGTTGGCGTTGACGGATAGCCCATTTACGTGACCAAAATGACTCTGCTGCGAGTTCTCTTGTGCCACAGAAACTTAGACATGTAGATTGTCTTGCCATGAGGTAAGAAGGAAAAGGTACTCAGGTGTGGTAAATACCATGTATGGACAGAAGGGAGGACGTGATCTAGAATTAGGGTCTGTTCTTAGGGGACTAAGGCCCTGAGAGTCATTCTTGGTGTAATGTATTCGGCAAAGTGTAATCTGCCCATAAGAAACCCATGTTAAGCTTCATGCCTAGACAAGGATCTGAATCCTCAGCATCTCATTGGTTGTCTAAGAAGCGCCGTCCTATCAGGACGAACCTCAAACTTTTGGGGGGAACGAACCCTATTGGTTCTTATCTCTGTAATCCTATTGGTTACTTATCTGTAAATAGGTGTGGCTATATTAGCCGGGAACGTTTAAAAGGGAGCATTGCTCCACTGTTTCTTTGTCATCTGTTGATCTGTTGTTTGCTGTTCTGGTTGACTTGAGCTGTGGCTGAATAAAGCTGAATCACTTTGCTGAAATCGAGTTAAGTGTCATACTTAACACTTGGGATCCTGGGGCAGCAGTAAAGTTGCCAATACCTCGATCGGGAATTCCTGGAGATTTGGGTGTGGATCCGGGTGAGGATGGGGTTTGTGAAGGGGAATGACCTCAGACCATAAAGCCCGCCAAAGTTTTCATTTTCTCCAGGGGCACTGATCTGTGTAGGGTGGAGATCACTTGTAATTCCAGGAGATCTCCAGGCACCACCTGGAAGTTGAGCAAACGTAGAAGAACACCGTGTTCGAACAAAACACACAATACTCTTATGCTACTATGTCTTCATATATTGATTTAAATCATATGCTTTAATACAATAGAGACCCTAGTGTATCTTTTTCATTATAGTACAAAAACCTAAAGAACATTATATATCTAGTAGAAAAGTCCACAGCTACAGAGACAGGTGCCAATGCTGTAGACAGGAGGGCCTGGTGTGATCTGGTCCAAGGGGTCGCGAAGAGTCGGACTTGACTGTATGACTGAACAACAACCATCTTGCTTTCTGATGAGAGACTGATGAGAGATGCAGCGGTCATCAATAATGAGAGATGTAGCAGGCTGTTATGCTTTCCAAAAAGAGATACAGCAATCATCAAAGCAACATGCCTCCCAGGCAAAAACTGCGTGTTTCGAGAGATTCTTCTTCAGGCAAAATTATTTTTCCTGGAACCAAAGCTCATAATGTTGCAATGCACAAATCAACAATTCTATAGAAAGATTCTCCAGTTCTCTATTGTATTTAAGTCTATGATTTAAATCAATATATGAAGACATAGTAGCATAATAGTATTGCGTGTTTTGTTCTAACACAGTATTTTTCTACTTTTGTTCAACCTTGCCGTGTTTCCCATGTGTTTATTGCCCACTTGGTGGTTGGCAACCCTAGCTCAGGCTGAAATCTCACCACCATCAGCTAGCTAGTTAGCTGGTCACTTCATGGCTTCTTTTAAGGCTCCAATATATTCCTGTTCATATAAACTGGAGATGGGAGGTAATACTCTGACACTAATAATTCTACTAGCTTTTAAGGCTTAGTGCATGCTTAATTCCCATGCAATTTATTTATTTATTTATTTTTTTGTGGTGGATAGACTTATCTCTTCAAAGCTACCATCGTGATGATGCACATTTCCAGATTCTACATGGTCCAGTTTCATTTTGCCTATGGAAGTACTAGCATGGGCACAGCTATTCCAACATTTTAGCTCCGGCTCCTTGACCTGCCAGGCATTCAGAGAATCGAACCCAAATCTTTTAATAACAACAAAAAACAAAACTAAGGAAAACTATTTAGAAAGAAAGTAAGACATCCTCCAGCTACACCCTCCAGGCAAAAATGAAAAACACAGAAAAACTTGAAACAGTATTTTAAAACAAAGTCAAAATTTAGAAAACCAGCCCAGAAGATGTCCAGCAGGCAGGCACACAGCCAAGACGTCTTCCCGAGCCAGCAGCACTCCAGGGTAGAGATCACAGCATCAGTGGCAAAAGGGACAGCAGCCCTCCAGAAGCTCAAGCCATGAAACGATAAGAGTCCAGCTGCAGGCCTTTTATCCTCTTGCTCACCATGACCAGAGAGCTCCAGAAAGATCATAGAATCATGGAGATGGAAGGGACCTCCAGGGTCATCTAGTCCAACCCCCTGCACAATGCAGGGAATTCACAAATACCTCCCCCCATGACCACTGTTCCATGCCCAGAAGATGACAAAAACCTTCAAGATACCCAGCCAAACTGGCCTGGAGAACCCCCCCCCAAAGTGGAGATTGGCATTTCCCTGGGCATGTAAGAAAGGGTCACTAAGCACTGATGCAACCCTTCCTGCTCTCCCTTCTCGTGATCTGCCTAAGAGTGGATTATCATGGCTGGGCAGACAGTTCAAGTGTTAACCCCTAGCATCTAGTCCCATTGCCTGGGAGAGTGGCCTGCCTCCCCCCTCCCTCCTGTTGCCCAGGAGTCCTGTTAAGCTGAATGACAACTTAAGAGCAACCTTAAAATGGCACACTGGATATTTCTGCATATTTCTGGGATTGTAGGCATCTCATTTACTGATGTCCCCCCAGAATCCCAAATATCATCCAGATAATCTTACTATACCAAAAAATATTGGTAAGATATTTTTCAGATATTCAAACCAGAAATATCCAAGCACACAACCCTACTTTGAAAGTTATGTTGAAAATTCTAGTGGTTCAAAATACAGAAGTGACCAGGACTTCCCAACTGGAAGATACCTTATTGATGCTGAATAATCTTCAGCGGCTTCCAGTCTGTTTCAGGGCACAATTCAAACACTGTGTTGATCTTTCAAGTTCCCTGAACTCGGGTGCCAGAAAGAGGACATCTACAAGTCCCAGGGTCCGGTCACACTGCCGTTTTGATCGGGATTCGCTACTGTTTCCTTGCGCATGTCAGTTTCATGTTCACATGCGCCAATCCGCCTCCCGCCCCGAAGCAGGCTTACTCGCGCAATGCTTCTGGGTTTTCCTGACCCCTGGAAAATCTAGTGTTTTCCTGGCACTTCCGCTTTGATTGCGCGATTTTGCCTATGTGGACAGCCCATCTCTCGCAAGGATTGCGATTAGGGCCGTCTGAACGCTCTTTGTGCTTTTTTTTTTTTTAAAAAAAGCTTCCGGTTTGAGCGCTTGAGCAAACATGCGCTTAATAAATCCATTTAACGTTTAATAATGGATTTATTAAGCTCATGTTTAGTCAAGGGCTCAAACCAGAAGCTTAAAAAAAAACAAAAACGCACAAAGACGGCCCTGGAGGCGGGAACGAAAGGCGGGGGCTTTGGCAGCCTGGATGGGGCTGGCAAGGAGGATGGCGGAGACAGCAGAGACGGTGGAGCCTATTTTCGTGGGGCAATGGCAGCAGTGGTGGCGGCAGCACCCCCCCCCCAAAGTATCGGCAGGAGCTGCAGCCGCCCGAGCCTCCCCGTGGCCGACAGGATCACCTGGAAGGATGGCGCAGCAGCAGGCAAGCAGGTGCTGGGAAAGAGGGGCTGGCTGCATGTAGACAGCCCAATGCGAATAAAAATGTTCCCGATTTAAATAAACCGGGAACAAAGCGCATGTCATTTGCAGTGTGACCAGAGCCCCAGTTCCATTCTTACAGTCAATATGGAGAAGGAAGCAAAGTGAGCAGTGATGCAGTCCTAGGCAGAGTAACTCTACTATAAACCCATTGGAATCAGACTTCAAATAAAAAAGCTGGGACTGCAGCAACTCTGCATAGGACTGCAGTGCCAACACACATGTACACATGAAGCTGCCTCAGTCCATCAAGGTCAATACTGTCTACTCCGACCGGCAGTGGGTCTCTAGAATCTCAGGCAGAGATCTTTCACATCACCTACTACCTGGCCCTTTCAACCAGAGATGGGATTGAATTTGGGGCCTTCTGTATGCCAAGCAGATGCTCTGCCACTGAGTCATGGCCCTTCCCCTAGCTCTTCTTTTTCTTATTCTCACCTTGCTCCTGTTTTGGAATTTACCTTTTTTCACGCTCTTCTTTGGCATAATTTGCCTGCCTGAATAGCTGGACAGCTACTTTCAGTCGGAGTCCAAAGTAATGGCTAGGTGGACCAACTGTCTGGCTGGGCCTAAGAAGGACATTGAAGCAGCAATGCTTCCCTGAGTACTGGATATCCATCTGAGATACCTGGAGTTCAGCTTATATTTATCAGTTTGTACAATAAGGCTTGGAGATCATCATAAATAACATTAATCTTTCTTCTCAGTGTTATTCCCCCCCTCCACAAAAAACCTCCATCTACTTTTGATCTAATCGTTTCCCCGGCTTCAAAGCGTCTAATCAGCAAACAACGGGCAGGATCACAGAGAAATAATCTAATTGTCACAGCTGTGGCATCACGGTAAAAGAAAGCTTTCAAAACAACTTTTTTAACTTGGCGATTTAAGGCGGGCTATTGTTGGGGGCTTAGGATGCTTAAAACTAAAAAAAAAAGAAAGGGGAAAAAAAAAGAAATGAATTGAGTACATAGACGGTTTTTAAAAGCCTCCACTTCAAAGTCTATACAGACTTTTGAAAACGATCTTTATCCCCCAAACCTGATACATAGGCTTTAAATTCACCATGAACTAAAGTCATTTCTGTCAAGGAGAGCTGACAATACCTTTTTTTTTTTTGGTAGAAATATGGAAAATATCTGTACTTCATAGATGATGACCTTCATAACTCAATTTATGGGTCATTTCCTCGTCCATGGGGAGATTCAATGTCATAATTGTAAAGAAGAGAATGAGAAGAAGGATGGGCCTTCCTCGGATGTTCGTTTTGCAAGACCCCCCTTTTTATTAAAAGCAGAAACAACGTTAGATGAAAATCATTCTGCTGATAATTTTAATGAAATATGAAGTGCTTTGAATATTTTTTATTGCAGGCAATACAGGCGGAAAAGGCTCTTGCTTCTAACTGTCTCATTTAATGAATGAATTCCACAGTACTTGGCCGTGCTGAATTTGAATGTGTGGACCTTGCTTATTATAACAGTTCCTTGCTTTGAGATGAGGTTTATTTCTAGAAGGAGGGGAGGCCTGTGCAGATAACTGAGATACAAGAGGGGTGAGAGCACTCAGTTTGGGGCACCTGGGCTGCCAAATAGTAAGGATGAGTTTTTTAACCCATACAAGTACAGGCGTGTGGTAAAAATCTATAGTAGAAGATGTGATCAAAAGTACCGATGTGTGATAAAATTTGTAGTTTAATATTTGGCAACATGTATAGCATAGCCTGCTAACTCACCCAGTGGTTAAATATACACAGTGGCAAGTTACCACAGGGAAATTTTTTTACTGTACACCCTATTCATGTGTGTGTTAAAATGTGTGGTAAAAACGGTTGTCTGTGAAACCCAAGTGGATGGGCATGTTCATTGGACTGGGTCTTGCTGAAAATTGTTCCACCAGCAGAGTGTTGCTTCTCCATCTCCCCTTTATGCTGCAGCCCAAAAGGGCTACTTGAAGCTCCTCGGAAACAGAAGCACCCAGGAACAGCAAGACAGGGGGAGCTGCTGAAAACTGCCATTTCCTTTGTGTGTGAGGGAATAATCAGCGGGATCTAGGGAGGATGGCAGCCTCTAGGTGGGCCCTGGGGATCCCCCAGAATTAGAGGTCAGCTCCAGACTACAGAGATCAGTTCCCCTGGGGAAAATGGGTGCTTTGGAGGGTGGATTCTATGGCATTGTACCCCTTTGAGGTCCCTGGCTCCACCCCCAAATTTCCAGGAGTTTCCCAACCTGGATCTGGCAACCCTATCCCCCTACCCCATGCTGGGACCTGGCAACCCCAGGAGATCCAACCCATTACAAACGAGCATCTCACTAAAATCCAAAGCCTTGTTTGGCAAGTCTGAGTCCATTTTCTCATGGTTGACTCTATTCAGGCTGTGACAGTAAGCTGTGGCTGTCAGTAATGTAGGCAGCTGATGGCACACACAGATCTATGCTCTTTAGGTGCCCAAAGCCAGCTGGTTGCAGAGGAGGGTGAAACTGGCATTCTGTAGGTGCCTCTCACATCTTCTCTTTGTGGTGGGAATGGCTGACCTTTAGTGTGACAGCAGCTTACCATGGGGTAAAGGCAGCTTGGAGTCCTGGGTTTAAACCAAATTTAATTGTATGGATTTCCTGCACTCATTTTATGCAGCCAAGGTTATAAAGGAATTTACTGCTCACTATTTAAATCGATAACCCCCACATGAATGTAATGGTATGAACCAGCCCACAAATTTTCAAGTCATGAAAACAGACAGGAAATAGTGACACCAGCACACCAATTATGTTCCAAAAGACCAACGCTCTTTGAAGGTACCTTCTCCACATGGTATGGTTAGCTGCGACCCTTGCTTTCTTGGTGGCTACCCTACTTCTAATTCAATGAGTATTTGCATGAATTTACTTATGTTTGGCATCTGTCTGTATATTTTTTTTAAAAAAATTGAGTGGTGGTTATCCATCTAGGGCTCATTGAAGAAAGGCACACTACCAGTGTTTCAAATAAAAAATAAAATAAAATTAACCCTAATCTCTAACTTCCTATATGTTGAGTGCCTTGTCCAAATGTGACTGTAGTTTTTCAGGCATTATAAGAAGAACATCTTTTTAGTCAGGATGTTTTCTTAGCTGAACGTTTCCAGGGTTTTGTGGGCTTATCATGAGTCTGATTTTTTTTTTTTTTACATAGAACATGAGATAATATATTAGTAGTATGAATTTACAAGATGAGCAAAGGAGTGTTTTTTTTAACACTTCTCATTTTAAAAAACTACCACTTTCCAAATTCAGCAAAGGAGGAAAACAAAATTAAATCTTGCTTCAATTTCACTGGGAGAGGAAAAAAAGAAACGATTGGCAGCAAGTTCATTTCAATACATTCCAAGAGCGCGGCATGAATTTGTGTGTGGGATATATGTGTTGAAATTATTCAGAGAACCGAAAGAGCCTTATCTGCGTTATCAGCTGACATACTTCTATGAAAACGTGTCTACTCTTGGCACGCAATGTGAATCGATCTGCTCACCTGCAGTGATTCGGTTTTGCACATTAGTCCAAATTAGTAAAGATGCTTCATCTGATCAGATGCTCCATGAAAAAAACCCCTATCAACATGCATGCTTGTAAAAGAAAATTGCACATAGATTTTTTTAAAAAGTGGAATTAAATCACTCATTTCAACCCTTCTGAACTCCTCTTTCTAAGAAACTCCGGGAAAGTTTGAAAGCGGCTCCTCAGAAACCGGTATTTGGGAAGAGAAGGGGGAGAGAAAGCTTGGAGTCTGCAGGGTTGGATCGAGCCAGCTTTTTCATTCAATCTTGCCCAGTTCCACTTTGGATGTCCCACATGACTTTTGTCCATTCATGTCCCATGATCCCCAGCAGAGCCCTTTTTGGTGATCAGAAGGGACCCACTCTTCCCCCGCCCATGAAAGAAAAGCTGGTTAGATCCAAACCTATGGCTGCAATCCTAAAGGATGCTTTCCTGAGAGTAAGCACCATTGAATAACATGGGTCTTGTTTCTGAGTACTTTATGTCTGCACTTTCTGGATCATCTCAAGGAAGCTGTTCAGGGGAATAACGCCTTCATTATTCAAGTGAGTTACATTTATATGGAGAACTGGTAACCTGAGCGGCAAGGAGGTTAAAAGGAAATTATGCATCTGAAACCAGAAAGGTGCAATTATTTATATTTTTGAATGGCTGAATGGCTTTCACACATGATCCAGCAACCTTATCGAAGCTAAGCAGGTCTGGGGCCAGATCTGCTCCTTGACTGGAGACCTCCTGGGAATCACACATGAACACACACAAAACTGTCTTCTGCTGAACCAGACCGTTAGACCTTCAAGGTCAGTATTGTCTACTTAGACTGGCAGTGGCTCTCCAGGGTCTCAGGCTGAGTCTTTCACTGAATCAACAGATATCAACAGAAGTATAGCTGTATCAACAGAAGTATAGTGTCCAGATCACTCTGCTCTGGTTAGACCTCTCCTAGACTATCGTGTTCAGTTTTGGGTACCACAATTTAAGAAAGATATAGACAAGCTGGAACGTGTCCAGAGGAAGGCAGTGAAGATGGTGAGGGGTCTGAAGACCAAGTCCTGTGAGGAAAGGTGGAAGGAGCTGGGTATGTTTAGCCAGAAAAGGAGATGACTGAGAGGTGATATGATAACCATCTTCAAGTACTTGAAGGGCTGTCATATCGAGGATGGTGCAGAGTTGTTTTCTGTTGCCCCAGAAGGTTGGACCAGAACCAACAGGTTGAAATTAAACCAGAAGAGTTTTTGGTTAAACATCAGGAGAACTTCCTGACAGTGAGAGCAGTTCCTCAGTGAAACAGGCTTCCTTGGGAGGTGGTGGGCTCTCCTTCTTTGGTGGTTTTCAAACAGAGGCTAGATAGCGATCTGACAGCAATGAATTTAAGCAGATCATGAGAGGGAGGGCAAGAAGGGTTGCCTCAGTGCTTAGTTCTTATGGCCCTTTTTTACACACCCAGGGAAATGCTGATCGCCACTTTGGGGTCAGGAAGCAGTTTTTCTCCAGGTCAGTTTGGCTAGAGATCCTGGAGGGTTTTTTGTCATCTTCTGGGCATGGAACAATGGTCACTGCAGGTGTGGAGAGGGAGGTATTTGTGAATTTCCTGCATGGTGCAGACAGTTGGATTAGATGATCCTGGAGGTACCTTCCAATTCTATAATTCTGTGATTCCATGATAACCTGCCACTGAATCCTGTAACTGGAGATGCCAGGATTTGAACCTGTGACCTTCTGCATTCCAAGCAGATGTTCTACTACTGAGCCACAGCTCCTCCCCTAATCCTATATAAACTGCCTTGAATTCTGCGGTGGAAGAAGTAATGGAATTAAGAAAACAAATAAATGAACCCTATACAATAGACACTTAAGGACATAAAGATTGCTTTGCTGGTTCAGGCCAGATAATTTTTTTCCCCTTGCCTGAGTTTAAAGAGCTGCTGAGGCTCACATGCAAGGTGGGACTGCTAAATGAGTGGAAAATTTTAAAAGCCTCCTTGGGTTCACTGTTGGGCCTTTGAGGTGCAGCACACTGGCCACCAGATGTGTCTGATAGCTTTGTTCAGGGTACATCCCATACTGTTGCACTGTTTCTCGAAGTCTGTAATTCAGTTTTGCTTCGTTGTTGTACATATTTTATTCTTTTATTGTATGCTGTACACTTGCCCTAATCCAGTTTTGTAATCTTGCTTTATTATGTCGTTGAGTGACGTAGCTCCAATTGTCTTTTTTTTTTGGTGTGATCTGCCTTGGGTCTCTGTCAGAAAGGCTGGCAATGGATGAAGTAAACAAATCAATACAAATGTTTTTCAGTCAATGAATAACATTGGTCCACAACAGCTCAGAAATGTTGCATTTTACCTAATGAAGGGCTCTGTGAAAGCCGACAGCTTGCATATTACAACAATGACCCACAGTGGTCATTGTAGAGTTAAAAAAAAAATGTTTCCTATGACCTTCCAGATAATACTTCTTAGGGGTTAACTCCTGATTGCCATTTGCACACACTGAAATAAAGGTTTCTCAAGGTGCATCAGCTCCCTCTAACAGCCCAGAGGAGAAATACACCTTCTTGCCCAAATCTATGCAGCCTCCGGGCAATCAGAATGATTAGGCACAAAAGGCTTTTGTGTGGGTCCTTACTAATTTGAAGCGCTCCTTTGTCAGACCAGCAGCTTTGTTTTTGGAAAAAGGTCTGAAAGACACCTTTCTCTCTCTTTCTCTCCCCCCGTCTGCAGAAAAGGTCATTTTTCATTTCATGGTCAAATCTTCCCAGCCAGCTCTTAGGGCGTGCAGAATCCTGCTACCCATGCAATTTTGCTAATCCCAAACACCAGATTAAGAGAGTGTTAAATCAAGCAAGAAATGGAGTTTTAGTTTGGAAGTGGCTTTTCTAATGAAAGATTGCTCTGCTGTATGAAGAGGCAATCCCGGAGGAAGTTTTTAAGTGGGATTCCCAAATCGAATGTGCCAAGATCAGGAGTAAGCAAATTACAACCGGCAGTGAAGAGCAACAAGCTAGACAAGGTTTCCCTGAAACTTCTTGCATGTAATTATCAACCCCTTGGTTGTCAAAGGCAAATATTGACAACTAGATGAGCAGAGACATTTTTTGGGGGGGAAACTGACATGGTGTGTCAGGGACTTAAAGCAGGACCCTCAATGCCCAAGTCAGTGATCTAGTTTGGTAAACTGGGGTAATACAAATCTCAGGAATGAGCAGGCAACATGGACCTTCTGGATTGCTAGAAATATGTGATACCTGCCTTCTCCCTTTGCCAGTGCAATGGACTAAAGCTTGCTTCAGATGCCAGATTTCTAGTAGAAATGCCTGAGCATCTGCCAGTTCAGCAAGCAGCTATTCAGATATGTCTGAAGGATCTGGATGTTTCCATTTTCATCATGAATGTGTGTTTTCACTGGCCATTCCCCTGCTTCTCTGCTATCAGCTCCAGTTTTAAAAGGCACATTGTTAAAATGAGTGGGTGGGAGAGGAATAACTTTGATATTTTAAACTGAGACTTACTACTAGTGTTTCTGTGTGCCTGCTACTCTTGTGATCATTTCTTGTGAACGGATCACTTTTATTTAATTACAATATTTCTATACTGTTTTTCCTCATTACTCAAAGTGGTTTATGATAAAAACAGGCAAATTATATATCACCCCTTCCCAGTATTAGTCCCTGTTGCTGAGCAAATGTTTTAGCACCTCCTTCAGGATGGGGGGGGGCTTTAAAATCCAGAGAGTTGAGCCCGTAGGAAGCAGGTGCTGTTATGCTTGCCAGATTGCCTGGAGAAAACAAAATACCCTGTCCCTTTAATGGAGGCTGAATGGGATGTTATTTGCTTCCATGTTGTGAAAAGTTTCTGCTGCCCATTTCCACAGGTTAAACCTTTATTAAAGGGACAGGACATCCCCCCCCAGGCCTGTTGATGGTAACCCTAGGTGCTTCTCTGCCTCCGATGGCAGAATGGGACATCAGTCCTAAGGAGGTCTGCTCAGAGTCTTAAGTCTCTCAGTGGGGCTTACTCCCAGGAAAGTATTCTTATGACAGCACTGTAGATTCTCTGTTCACTTGGTGAATAGATACCGCTGGCAGCTCTGGATTGGCCCCATCAATATTTTAGCCCCACAACAGCTATTTGGGATTGAGTCCTTAGGGGGAAATCTTAAGCAGGTCTGCTCAAAAGTAAGCACCATGTTGCTTAATGGGGCTTATTCCCAGGAAAGTGTCCTTAGGACTGTCACTTTGGTGATCCTCATGGGTGAGTACGAAGTTGAACCAAACCTCCCAGATCCTAGCCTGGCATTCTAGCCACTCTTGCACCAGATCCTCTTCTTCCACTTTATATTACATGGCAAGGTGTATGCCACTAGCCCTATTCACATATTACTGTGAATGTGCATACATCATGTGTGTATCTGTTTGCAAGTAAGAGCCAACACACATTTACTTTCGTGTGGGTAGCCATGTTGGTCTGAAGCATCGGGACAAAGTTGGAGTCCAGTGGCACCTTTAGGACCAACAAAGTTTAGTTCTGGGTATAAACTTTTGTGTGCAGGCACACTATTTCAGATGTGCTCACAAATGTTTATACCCAGAATTAAACTTTGTTGGTCCTAAAGGTGCCACTGGACTCAAACTTGGTTCTACACATTTACTTTACCCATAAAACCAGGGGCTGGTCTTTAGATAAATGGCGTGTCGGTGTGAAAATCAGCAATGCATGTGTTGAATTTAACATGAGAACGACTCAGTATGTGTATAAAGAAAACCCCAGTGGACATTGTACATAGATTGTACGTATATTGGCTGTAACTGGTGAACTGGGCTACTGTTTCCCAGGCGCGCTTTCCTTCTGGGCCCTCTGCTTTTAGAGACAAGTATAATGTGCCTGCTAGTGTTTGGCTGCTCCAGGAAAACTGGATTAAACTTGTAAATGGGTTCATATTTTTAGCCTGAAATGAATGCTGCAAAAATTCCAGGAGAAGGCACCTGTACACTGAAGCAAGGGAAGTATGCTCAAATAGTAACACACACACACACACATTGTACAAAATCCAGTGAGCTTACCCCTTCATCAATAATTCATGCCGTTGTAAATTCTTCATTTGTAATACTTAAAGGCTTCCTTGAAAATGAAGCAGTTTTCATGTCTCTGGTTAAATATAGCAAGCGCAGGTTATTATAAACGCTCTCTGGGACTTCGTACTGACCCTTATTTCTTTATAATTGCCGCCTATTTATAGAAGGACAGCTGAACTGCATCTTTCAATTTGGATTCAAGGCTGTGGAGCCACAAATAAAAAAAGAAACCCTCCAAAAAAAAACACCCTATAGCTTTGGATTCTAAATCCCGAGCTGAGGGCTTCAGTGTGCAGAGGGTGAAATGTCAGGAGGGAAAAGAAAATGAAGGGGTGGGTGCAGGGGGAAATAAAGTGCCTCGTGACAGAAAGACAGATTCGTTAAACCATTCGAGCAATTTATATGCTACATTGAATGGACCCATCCTTACCCAACGTACCTGCGCTGCACTGAATAAATGTGTGTTCCCTGAACTCAAGATATAGGGGTAAACTTGTGTGTGTAGGCTTTGAAGGCATGTGAGGGGCTTTCAAGGCGTGTGAGAAGCAGAGGTGGTTTGCCAGTGCCTTCCTTTGAGGAGTCTCCCATCCAAGCACCAACCCCGCTTAGCTTCCGGGACCTGATGAGATCAGGTGACGCCACGCTAACTGCCCTCCTGGGGATAAATTTAGGGTGATCTTAACAAAATCCATAGGCCTCACCTCTGAGTCCCCTTAATCTTTGCTCCTCCCATGAATCCTCATAAACCAGCCCCCCAGCTCTTTCAACAGGGTGCTGTACAATTTGCTTATACGATTCTGTTGTCTTTCTACTCCGTTGCATATGATATGAGGGAGGGAAGGCGGCATGGTCTAGTGTGGTCTTGTCAGATCTTGGAAGCTGAACATGGTGGGTAGTTGGAAGGGAGATCGTGAGGGAAGGTTCTGCAGAGGAAGGCACTGAAGAGAAGAAGAGAAGAGGAGATTGGATTTATACCCCTCCCTTTGGTACCCGAAGGAGTTCCAGAGTGGCTTGCAATCCCTTTCTCTTCCCCTCCCCACAACACCCTGTGAGCTTGGTGGGGCTGAGAGAGCTCTCTCGAGAACTGCCCTTGAGAGAACAGCTCTGAGAGAACTTGTGTTTGACCCAAGGTCACGCCAGTAGCTGCATGTGGAGGAGCGGGGAATCAAACCTGGTTCTCCCAGATTAGAGTCCGTGCTCCTAACCACTACACCAAACTGGCAAGGTACCTCTGCTTAATCACTTGCCTTCAAAGCCCCTCGCTGGGACTGCCATAAATTGGCTGCGACTTGGTGAGACTTCACACACATGCACTCACACACACACACAAACACCCACACAATATGGCATTTCACACATTGAAATCAACATGTGTGGTGAGGTAGTCATACATGCACTGGTTCTGACCCCCACTATGTATGATAGGTGGGTTGTGTGCATAAAGTTTATGTGCACTGGAAGTATACATCACTGCTTTTTCAAATGTTCCTGATCGCAGGAACACAACTGTACACTTTTTACATGTATAGATTCCATACTTATGAACCAGCAGTCACAAATAAGTTGGGGTGAATCAGTGCTTGTTCCAGCCCCAATTCTATGCATGTCCATTTCAGTGCATATAATACTGTGTGTACAGAGGGCTGGTGTGTCAGGTTTATGAGGGGATATGCACAACAATCACAAAGCTACCTGAGAATATTATGCCTTTCTTTCAGAAATGAGGTCGAGGACCTCTTCCTGAGATTCCGGAGAATTGCTATGGGTCAGAATAGACAATGTGACCTTGGCGGACTAATGGTGTGACCCTCAGACACTGGAGATGTGGTAGATGACACATATCTTTCTGGGATGCTTTGTGAGCCATGGCTAAGGTTTGCGATTGCAAACTGCTTTGATTGCCAACTGCTGTTTGTGGGAGTGGTGAGCTTTGGATTGCTGACTAGGGAGCAGTGAATGGTCCATGTTTCATTTCTATTTATTTCCATTCATAGTTTTCTTACATTTTTGCTATGGCTTCTGTATAATGGAAAAGGCTGACTTATTGTTATGAAAAATAATGTTCAACAATTTGTACATTTTATGGGATGGAAATTAGAGCTCTGCTTGCAGAAGGTCCCGGGTTCCATCCAGGTTCAATATGAGGCTCTGGGGGGTCCTCTTTTGATTTTCCCTGGGTAGGTGCAGTGCCACCTCCATCCCTTGTGCTGCAGCCACTGCAGCTGGATGCACAGCTGGCAAGTGTTGGCATAGTGAGGTTGGCACTGGAATCATGGTGAGGATGGCGCTGGGAGCCTGCCACAGCCCAAGGCACAGGAGGAGGAATTCAGTGTAGGCTTTTTGGTGCTTCTCAAACTTTGGTGCCCTAGGTGACCTCCCCATTGGATTGTCAAACCTCCCACTATGGATAGTGATAATGGGTAGCTCTAGGAATCGCTGGGAACTCTATGGTTTTATCATATCGTTTCTGGCAATTCCTAGAACTACCCATTGTCGCTTCTTGATTTGTACCCCAAAATTACATCGTGATGTTGCTACCACCTGTGTCATATGCCCCCCATGTCCCTGCCCCCCAGCCCTCCCTTGTGTTGCTACTGAATGTAATTGTGACAATTTTTAGCCTTTCCTCAGAGGGAAAGTGCTGCAACCCATTTGATAATTTGGGTTGCCCTTTCCCAGCCAAACAAGGTCATTTTCAAGGAGAGACATCTAACATCTATATATATAAAGTCCCCTCACATAAAATCAACGTCCAGGCCAAACTGCGGGACCTAGAGACACCAAATTCAGAGAGAGCGCTCCTACCATGGCGTAGATGCTCGCTAAGAAGGGATTTTTAGAAATTTGACCCCTATGTGGGCCAAAAGGGTCAAAATGTGCCCCCCATTGATTCCTATGTGGCTGCCAGGCAGCTGCCTCCCTGCACCCCCCACTATCTGATTGGTCACCTGCAGACCTCAGTGTTCTGAGGTAAAAAAACAACAACAGGGGACTGCAGAGAGCTAATGACAGTTGAGGAAATCAGAAGTGGCCAACAACCACCTGTGAGGTGAAGCAAAGCTGCTGGTCCAACCTCTCTGGTGGCTTCCAACACATTCCCCCACCTCCTACACCTAACAGGCGGTTGTCTGTCAGGTGCAGCCCCACCTCCACAGTGGCTTCTAATATTCCTCTCCCCTACCCCTCCTACACTGGACAGGCAGCTGCCTGTCAGGTGTAGGAGAGGAGGTGGGATGGCTTCCACACACCCCACCTCCACCAGGCTTCTATACCCTCCCTACCACTTCTACACAGGACAGGCATTGTCTGTCAGGTGCAGCAGGAAGAGGATGGCTTCCACCACTTCCCCCTCCACACCTAACAGGCGGTTGTCTGTCAGGTGCAGCAATGGTGCAGGTGCTAAAGCCATGAGGGAGCCCACCCCAGCCATAATACCTTAGTGATCCTGCCAGCCCCACCTCCACCATGGCTTCTAATACTCCTCCCCTCCCCCTCCTACATTGGACAGGCTGCCTGTTAGGTATAGGAGAGGAGATGGGATGCTTACAGCCACCACGGAGGTTTGCTCAGCGGGATTGCCTTAGGATTGTTGCTGGCCCAGCCTCCCTGATGCCTTTGAATACAATCCCCCCCCCCAACACCAGACAGGCCGGTGTCTGTCAGGTGTAGGAGCAGGGCCAGGGTACTTTAATCCAACAGGAACACTGCCCCAGCAGGATCAGTTTAGCAATGCTCTGGGCCCAGCCTCTCTGATAGCTTCCAAAACACTCCCCACCTCCTACACCTAACGGGCGGTTGTCTGTCAGGTGCAGCAGTGGTTGCAGGGTCCTTAAAGCCACGAGGGAGCCTGCTCCAGTAGTAATGCCTTAGTGATCCTGCCAGCCCTGCCTCCACAGTGGCTTCTAATACTCCTCCCCTCTCCCCCTCCTACACTGGACAGGCAGCTGACTGTCAGGTGTAGGAAAGGAGGTGGGATGCTTACAGCTGCTGGGTAGGTTCGCTCAGCAGGATTGCCTTAGCACTGCTGCTGGCTCATCCTCCCCAATGCCTTTAAATACAATCCCCCCCAACACCAGACAGGCCGGTGTCTGTCAGGTGTAGGAGCAAGGCCAGGATATGAATGTTTATGGGGAGATAGTAAAGGACATTTCTAGGAGCCATTTCAATGTGTGCCTCCCTCATGAAACTGAAGAAATGTCCACCACATCACTACTCCCTCACGCCAACTCCCCCTCACACCTCTTACTGCCCCCAAGCCTCACTCCTGGCAAACATCGAGCCAGATACACCGGGGACCTTCTGCATGCCTAGCAGATGCTCTGTCACTGAGCCACAGCCCCTCTGCTTTAGATAATAATTTAAAAAAACCAGATTATTCAAAACATCAGATTTTCACAAGGAAGTTAGTACAGTATAATAGTCAAGAGTAGCCCCCTCCCCACACAGGCAAGAAGCTGGAAATAAATGTGATGTGCCTACGTCACCCGGAAGTGACAGTGGGGGGCAACGCTCTATGGTAGAAGCTAAACTGGAAGTGACAGAGGCACATGGGGTGTGTGTGTTACGCTGGGTTTCCCTTGCCGCTTTCTGGAGCTGCCCAGGGAGGTCACTTTTGGACCTGCAGGCAGACTCTCCTCATCTGTGCCATTCCCTCTCCTCCCCCCCCTCCACTTTTCTTCTCTCATTCTCTCAGAAGCTGCAGCCATGATGGCAGTTTGAAGCTCTGAAGGGCTTGGAGCCACAGCCCACTGAACGAACGAACAAGCTGATGAGCTGATGGATTGTTTGTGGAGGGAGGAGGGAGAGAGGCCGAGGAGGAAGAGGAGGACAGGGTGGTGTGTGAGGGTGTGGGGGGGAGTGCATGTAAGAGATCAGAGCATGCACTAACTGTAAAGCTTCCAATGTGCATGGTGACCACAAATATTTATGCATATGTTCAGTACCTGCACACCAGAACCCTGGAAAATCCAGTGGCCAGTTTGCAAATGTGCATCGCCCAGGGTTGGACAACAGGGCAACCACGTGTATCGAGAGGATCCATGCACGGTTTCCGGGCTTCTGATATGCATGGTCATAATTTCTGACTTTTGGGGTGTCATTACTTCATAGAAGAGATCCACCTCCCTCTCCCTTAAAATACCTTTGCTGAGACGGAGACAGGTGAGATGCATTTTCTGAAATGCCCTGTCATACTTCCGTTCTCATACCCTATTCAAGAAAACAGGCTTCATATTAAGGAGTGTGAGATGACTATTTTTAGTTGTTTTATTCATGCATCGGTATCAGCCTGGGGGAAAAAAAAATCTTGCCCTCATTAGAGCTGCCCTCAGGATTGACTTGTCAAGCAGAGACTTGAGGAGAAATAATGTGCCCTGCAGCCAGACATGTCCGGGTTCTCATGGACCCAGTGACGGAATGCAGCGAGACTGGTACAGCAGCATCCGGCAAGGGTATTGCTGTCCTCTGATGCTGCAATGTTCTGTCTGGCTGTTGAACAACCATGGCTAGACGGGTCCCACGCACAGAAACTATTTGAAGGCACCTTAAGAAGATGAAGGCAGAGAAGAACACAGGGCTGCCAGCTCCAGGTTGGGAAATACCTGGAGGTTTTGGGGGTGGAGCCTGAGGAGGGTGGGGTTTGGGGAGGGGAGGGGAGGGACTTCAATGGGGCATAGAGTTCACCTTCCAAAGTGGCCGTTTTCTGCAGGTGAATTGATCTTAGGGTTGCCAGGTCTGGGTTGGAAAATACCTGGAGACGTTGTGGGTGGATCCGGGAGAGAGTGGGGTCTGGGGAGAGGAGGGGAGGGGCCTCAGCATGGGACAATGCTACAGAGTCCACCCTTCAAATTAGCCATTTTCTCCAGGGGAGCTGATCTCTGTTGGCTGGGGATCAGTTGTAAAAGCGGGAGGTCTCCAGGCCCACCTGGAGGCTGGCAACCCTAATTGATCTCTGTCGCCTGGAGATCAGTTGTAAACCCAGGAGATCTCGCAGGGCCACCACCTGGAGGCTGGCAACCCAGCTCTGAGGTGAGCCATCCTCCTGGGCCCACTTAAAGCCAGTTTGATGTAGTGGTTAAGTGCACGGACTCTTATCTGGGAGTACCGGGTTT
Organism: Gekko gecko; assembly: GCA_029375565.1. Lineage (NCBI taxonomy): Eukaryota > Metazoa > Chordata > Lepidosauria > Squamata > Gekkonidae > Gekko > Gekko gecko. Next base: position 86,684,420 of record JAPDNY010000011.1, on the reverse strand, counting down.
GATTCCCCATTCCTCCACTTGCACCTGCTGATGTGACCTTGGGTCAGTCACAAGCTCTGGCACAGCTGTTCTCTCAAGGACAGTTTCTATCAGAAGTTCTCTCAGCCCCACCTACTTCACAGGGTGTCTGTTGTGGGGAGGGGAAGGGAAAGGAGTTTGTAAGCCGTTCTGAGACGCCTTTGGGCAGTGAAGGGCAGGGTATAAATCCACTCTTCTTCCTCTTCCTCTTCTTCTAAATCAAAGTACGAGAAAAGCATTTTTGTGGGCATTCAGATAACAGGTAGTCCTAACACATTAGCTGTAGCCTGAGTTTTGATCACCAGCACCCCAGTTCATGACATATTTACTATACTTGTTATTTATGTAGGATATGTAGGATTTATGCAGGTTGATGTAGGATATATGCAACCTTTCTGGCTCAATAAACTGCCCATTTTATCTGGCAGAGACAAAGCTATAACAGAAGTGGGAAAATTATGTCCTGGGGGCCCAGGCGTGTAGGGCCCACGGGGCCCATGGGACAACACCTCCTCCCAAATCTGCCCTGCCCCCTCCCTGGCACCCCCATCCTCCCCCCATGCACACGGAATCCAACCACAATTATGCTGCTGCTTCCTTGCAAGGCATGCCACTGAACAACTCCTCGCCCTGGGTTGGGCCAAACAGAGCTTGGCCGGCGGGCGGAGGGGGAGTCCTTAGCCCTTGAACTGGTGTCGTCCTCCTGTCTACCTCTGGGGCTGCTCCTCACTACACCCCTCCTTCCATGCATAGCGAAACCCCATCTCCTTCTTTCCCTCACGCTCGCCTGGTGCATGCACAAGAGATGACTCTCATAAGAAGCCACCTTTCTCCTCCTCTTCCTACCCCTGCCTTTCTCTTTGGAGGTCTGGTCACCATAGAGTGATGTAGATGCCCTGGGCTGGTTGTCGCCATGCAGGTTGGGATCCCGAGTCGGCTCTCTTACATGCACCCCCAGACACACCCTCACACACCACTCTGTCCTCCTCTTCCTCCTCAGTCTCTCTCCCTCCTCCCTCCACAAACAATCCATCAGCTCATCAACTTGTTCGTTCTTTCACTGGGCTGTGGCTCCAAGCCCTTCAGAGCTTCAAACTGCCATCATGGCTGCAGCTTCTGAGAGAGTGAGGGAAGGAAAGTGGAGGGGGGGGGAGGAGAGGGAATGGCACAGATGAGGAGAGTCTGCCTGCAGGTCCGAAAGCGATCTCCCTGGGCAGCTCCAGAAAGTGGCAAGGGAAACCCAGCATAACACCCCCCCATGTGCCTCTGTCACTTCCAATTTAGCTTCTACCATAGAGTTTTGCCCCAAAACCAGAGCATTGCCCCTCACTGTCACTTCTGTAGGCACACCACGTTTATTTCCAGCTTCTTGCCTGTTTGGGGAGGGGGTAATGGGGTGGTGGTAGAGAGGAATGCCTGAGATTGTGGAACTCCTGCCTGCACTGGGGGTTCTGGCATCTCTAGGTCTACTCTATGGCATCACAGGCCTGCTGAGTTCCCTCCTCTCCCTAAACCCACCCTCCCCAGCTTCCATCCCCAAATCTCCAGGAATTTTCCAGCCTTCAACCAGTGGCAAGCCTACGGGAGCCCTACAAAGTAGGCAGAGATGAGTGCTTAGGCTTTCCGGCTGAAAATATTTGCCTGGCAACCTTAGACACGGGCGTTCTGGCACTGAATGGAAGCAGCCCAACATCAGCCTGGCAAGCACCAATCCCAGGGAGAGCACAGTGGGAGGCGGCGCTCCAGAAAAGAATGGAGGACCCCTACCGGATTAACCATGGTCCTGAAGGAACTGGTTGAAGGGAAACGCCTCCATTTCAGTCAGGAGCACCAGGCTTTAACCTGGCAGTCCAGCTGCAGCCTCACTCCTGGCAGTAGATGGGCAAGTCCTGCCTGCCAGCACTGGTCATAACACCTATCTAGCAGCAAGGAAATCCCAGCACCACACTGGTAGCCTGGCTACTCTTGACTATTATACTGTACTAACTTCCTTGTGAAAATCTGATGTTTTGAATAGTCTGGTTTTTTTTAATTATCTAAAGCAGAGGAGCTGTGGCTCAGTGACAGAGCATCTGCTAGGCATGCAGAAGGTCCCAGGTCCAATCTTCGGCATCTCCAGGCAGTCGGTGATGTTAAAGACCTCTGCGCAAGAACCTGGAGGGCCATTGCCGGTCTAAGTAGACAAGGCTAACTGTGATGGACCAAGGTTCTGATTAACTATAAAGGCAGCTTCATGTGTGTTCAGTTTTTCTTCACTCTCTTCTTCACAACATCAGCACGAACTTAATAACCAATAGCCTGGCAAGAACCCGGATTATGGTGGTAGTTGACCATCTGGATGCTGAGAGAATGCCGCCATCTTTTATTAACACTTACGTTCCTTAAATACCTAAATTTTATATGTTGTGGTTTTAATTCATTTTTCGGTGTTTTAACATACCTTTTTTATAATACACACACACACACACACACATATATTCTGTAAGCCGCCCTGAGCCCACCACGGCAGGGAGGGTGGGATACAAATTGAACAAACAAATAAATATGCTATCCTAGGCAATTGGGGGTCTCACAGTAGACTGGACATGGTGATGCCATGTAGCCAATCAGATCTGGCAATGTGATAGCGTCACTGAGGGCAAAAGAACCCTTCCCTTTCCCTTTCTGAACAGACAGAGAGGAAACATCTCTACTGCAGCTAGGCCGATGCCTCCCACCTTTCTGCTTTGCAGTTTTTGTTGGCTAGCAAGATTGCACTGCAAGATTGTTGCCCACTTCTAGTCATGCACACTTATACATGGCTAGTTGCAACAGAATGGTTCCAAATGCCTACCCTGTTGAAAGCGGTGTCTTGTGAATGCAGGTCCCCATCTCTATCCTGACCCCAACAAGTCGATTGTGCATGACTGGATCAGCGCAAGGGAATGTTAACCTTGTTGCCAGAGCAACAAGGATGCTTTTCTTACTCCCCGATGCCTACCTGCTGATTTCAGTGTTGCAGCCTTTTGCAAAGGAGTGCAGAAACCACCCCAAATGGGAGGGCACATTATTTATTTATTTGATTTCGATCCCGCCCTCCCCTGTGTCACAAGGCTCAGGACGGGTTACAACAATAACATGATGAACATAACATCAACAAGTACAGAAATCCAAATGTGATATCATTTACAGGGCCGATTAATACCACTGCTCTTACATTGATTTCATGTCTGTGTGCATGGGGTGGGTGGGCAAATGAGTAAAACAATATGAGATGGAAACACGCCAGGGGAGGCCAATCCTGATAACTCACTAATTAGTCATTGCTGCCTCAACCATTGGCCTGGTGGAACATCTTTTACAGGCCCTGTGAAACTGCATTAGGTCTCGCAGATCCCAGATCTCTCTTGGGAGAATGTTCCACCAGGCTGGTGCCAGAGCTGAAAAGGCCCTGGCTCTGGTTGAGGCTAAGTGGACTTCCTTTGAGCCAGGGATCACCAGCAGATGTTGGTCCATGGAGCATAACATTCTTTGAGGGGTGTACCGGAAGAGACAGTGCTGAAGTATGATGGTCCCAGACTGCATATGACTTTAAAGGTTAGAACCAAAACCCTGAATTTGATCCAGTACTCAACTGGAGGCCAGTGAAGCTGGAGTTTCTGGGTCAGTCTCAAGGGTAGCCCTCCACAGAGCATGCTACAATAGTCCAGCCTGGAGGTGACCATTGCATGGGTCACTGTGGCTAGGTCATGGGGAGCGAAGTAGGGAATCAGTTGCCTGACGTGCTGAAAATGGAAAAAAATCCTTATTTGGCAATGCTCATGATTTGGGCTTCCATTGATAAGGAGGCATCCAAAATCATCCCTAAACTCTTCACTGTTGCTGCTGGTGATAACAGCACCCCGTCAAGAGGTGGCAGTTGGATCCCCAATCCCATCCCCCACCCCCAGTGCAGGCATAGGGCCTCCGTCTTTGATGGATTTAATTTCAGTTGTCTCTGTTTTAACCAGCCAACCACAGCCTTCAGGCCCTGGCTAACATATCTGGGATGGTATCTGGCTGGCCATCCCTCAACAAATACAGCTGGGTGTCATTGTGACAGCCCAGCCCAAAACTCTGCACCAGCTGGGAGAGGAGGCACATATAGATGTTGAATAATATAGGGGAGAGAATCACCCCTTGATGGATTACCATGGAGTAATACAATGAAAACCTCTCCCCAAGCACCACCCTCTGTCCCTGATCATGGAGAAATGAGATGAGCCACTGCAAAACTGTCCCATGTATCCCTACATGGGTGAGGCGGTGGGTCATAAGGTCATGATCAACCGTATTGAACACTGCTGTCAAATCAAGCAATAACAGCAGTGCTGATCCACCTCGATCCAGATGCATGTGGAGGTCATCTTTAAGGTGACCAAGGCCATCTCTGTCTCATGACCTGGGTGGAAGCCAGACTGGAATGGATCCAGGATCCAGGAGTCATCCAGGAAAGCCTGGAGCTGTTTGGCTGCCACTCAATTACCTTACCCAGAAACAAAAGATTTGGAATTGGACGGTAGTTGGCTGGATTGGTCGCATCCAGGGATGTTTTCTTTAAGAGCGGCCTCATCGCTGCTTCCATTCAAGTCCTTGGGAAGTTTCCTGAACTCAGAGACAAGTTGATGATGTCCACCAAGGGGATTGGTATTCCATCACTGCTAGCCTTCACCAGCCATGATGGACATGGATCGAGGAAGCAAGTGGTGGGCTTCACAGCACCCAGGATCCTGTCAGCCTCATCCTGGGACAGTCAGCTGAAGTGGTCCATTACAGGGCCAGAAGATGGCCAAGGGGCCTTCAGTTCCCATGCTGTATCAATATTATATGCATGTGTGAGTGGAGACAATGTTTCTACATTCTACACCTCACTGTTTTGGCTCTGCAACAGATTCTAATATGTGATTGAAAGTGAGGTAATACAAGTCTGTAGGACTAATACCAAAATCGCTGAAGTGATGCCTGTCTTCAGGCTCCAGCCCCACCCCCCAAGACAGTCAGTACCAATAAGAAATTTAAGTGACTTCAAGTTCTACCATTGCTCCAATCAGCAAAAATCTTCTGGGAAGCTTACAAACAGGACATGAAGGCCTTAGCCCTTTACTGTTGTATACTACCTCTGTATATGGAGGCTTCACTTAACTCTCACTGGTTAGTCTCTCATTGGAGGCTAATGTTAGATAGGTGCTCCAGAAATTTCACTAAGTGCTTTCCCCCTTCCCCCCAAATAACTAGGCTAGGGGCCATAACCACATCTTGTGCTATTGAGTTCCGTATATTAATTCTGAGTTGTGTTAAGAAGTACATTTTTATTTGCTGTGAATGTACTGCCAATCAGTTTCATTGGGTGAACACAAGTTCAGACATTAATAGGATCTTTCTCTGTACTCAATTCATGTTTTTTAAAACCTTGATTATTCAAAGCCATTTTTATTCTAAACTGAAAAGCCACCAATGAATCTGCCTTCTTTAAGCAAAGGGCTCCAAAGCTATCCAACTGAGATTTGGATTTGCTATATGATTTTTTTTAAAAAAAAAATATATAAAATGAATTATTCCCAGCATTCTCTGTGGACATTGCATTCAAATATATGACATTTTGTTTAAAAACAATTTGCAGGAACATCAAACGTTATGTACAGATTCACCCATCCTCCCCCCCCTCCCCCAGTCCTTCTATAAAAAGGATTCAGAGACAAAAGATGTGAAAAATAATTCAGGGGCTATAAAACCCTTAAATGCACTAAGGGTCTATGTAATGTAATTACCAATTTTATTGAGCATATCCACGTTGTAGAAAAATGAAGGAGGTTGCTGTGGAGAACTTAATAAAACTCCCCAAAGATCTCTTCCATCATGCATTGCGGTCTGCTGCGTCTCTGTTTTTCTTAAGATCTGAAGGGGACACGTTGGAACAAGGAAAGAGGGATTTCTAAATGTATGCAAACAACCATTTACCAAGTCTCAGCAACTAGTGAGGTCTGGCCAATCATTTTGTTTTCCTGGGTTTCTAAGCATGTGCTGGAGCTGAGATGTGGCAGGACAATACAGCAGGGCAGGCTTACCACTCGGTAAGTGGTTATCTGTGCGGGCTCTGCATTTGTGTGATGGTCAGGTTGGAGGGGGAAAAAAATCAGATTTAAGAATCCAGATTATCTATCATAGCTATCAATCATATTTGGGTGAAGTTAATGCTCCTGATGCACCTGAAAAACATCTTGTTTTTATTTATATCACCTGCATTTCTTCCTTCTCCTGAGGGCTAAGCTAGATGTGATGGTAGGGTTGCAAGGTACCCATCAGTGACCCAGGTGGTAGGGTTGCTTGCTCCAGGTTGGGAAACTCCTGGAGATTTGGGGATGTAGCCTGTGGAGCACAGGGACCTCAGTGGGGAACAATGCCATAGAGTCCACCCTCCAAAGTATCTGTTTTATCCAGGGAAACTGATCTCTGTAGTCTGGAAATGAACTGTAATTCTGAGGGATCCCCTAGTACCACCTGGAATCTGGTGTCCCTATTTGATGATGTTCTCGTAGCTACCATGAGGACACTGCCACCACTTTAAAGTCATTTTAAAATGCCATGAGCACCTGATCCTGATCTGCTCCAAAATGCCACAGGCTGAGGAGCTGTTGTTCCTTCCACAAGCCTTATCAAGTTCCAAAACCCTCTGTGGCTGTTTCAGCACTTGAAAAGGTGCGGGTGAGGCACAAGTAGGGCTGCTAAGCTCCAGGTGGTGGCTGGAGATCTCTCGCTATTACAAGTGATCTCCAGGCAACAAAGATCTACCTGGAGTCTACCTGGAGAAAACGGCCACTTTGGAAGGTGGACTCTATGGCATTACATCCCATTGAAGTCCTTCCCCTCCCCAAACCTCACTATCCTCAGTAGGGATGGGCATGAACCAACTCACAAACTTGTGATTAATTTTGGCCAGTTCGTAGTTCGCAAAGTGAAGTTTGTGGCAGGGTGCCCAGCATGAACTTTTCACAAACTTTGACATTATTCGTGGAGGTTCGTGCCAGTTCATGAGAGGATACATTTCCACACAGACTGTCTCTGCTTAATAAAAACGTTTAACAAACTTCAGAGCAACAACATGGAGGGCATGTAAAGGAGCATCTGGTACTCTAGCTTGTGCAGGATCAGTTCTATATAGTCCTGAATCTCCTGAACCTGCACCTGTCAAAATGACCACCTGTCAATTGCAGGCAGTCATTTTGACAGACACAGGTTCAGGAGATGCAGGTGTGTGTAGAACAGATCCTCTACAAGCTAGAGACACCAGACTTGCAAGGGATCTCCAGCTGACTCTCCCCTGCTTGCCCTATAAGATTGGCGAGAAGTGGATTTACAAGGTCCAAGTTACATCCCCCACAAAGAAGGTGCCCCCAGGAAAGTTTTTTCGGGGAAAATGACTGTCCCAGAAAGTACTTTCCTAGGGTCACTTTTTTTTTTGGAGGGGGGAACATAACTTGGACCCTGTAAATCCAATCCTCACCAAACTTGGTAGGAAGGTAAAGGAGAATCAGCTAGCATCCCCCTCTGAGTTTCGTGCCTCTAGCACACCAGAGGGGGAGTAGGTGTTCTAAAAGTTTGTGACATTCCATGATTCGTGAAATGGGCAACCCACAAATCATGAACTGAACTACATTTTCATGGTTCTTGCCCATCTCTAGTACTCAGGCTCCACCTCCAAAATCTTCAGGTATTTCCCAACCTTAGGAACAAGGGTGCTGTACTGCAGGCCTGATGACTGGGCCCATGTGGCCTTTTAAAAACACTTTCAAATAGTGGCAGCATCCTCATGGCAACTGCGATGACACCATCACATCTAGTTTGGCCCTGAGGATCAAATGTAAGTTGTGTGTTGGTAATATTCTCTCAAAAGGCTCCTGAGTTAAACTCTCCACAGCTATCAAACACCTCACGTCACAGACTCACTAACCTCCTTTTCATCTTTGCTTGTCTCCTCAAAACGTGTTCTCCTTTTACAGTAATCCTCCCCCCCCCGCACTGGCCATTTCCTTACTAAGGTCTGGCTAGGCCCATAATACCATCCTCCATTCCAAATGTTTGTGTGCCGTCAGCTCTCTTGGCTTTCTCGCTAAGCTTCTTCCATTTGTATATAAGCACTTTAATAACCCACTCCCTTTTATCTTTCCCCTTCTTTCATATTAGTATTTCTAAATCCGGAAGTTAATCTGCCCTTTCTTTAACTCATTTTCACTGAAAGTGTCAGCTTTTTCTGATGATCCATTCTCCATTTCTATTTTTTTAATGTTCTTTGTTTCAATTGCTGTGCCTTCCGGAATCCTAGTTTTATTCCCCACCTCTGAATCTGAGTTTGTACATTAAAATAATAAATTCTGGAATGATATCATGGGCTGGACCAACGTGTCTGTTCTCGTTTCTTTCTCCATTAGAATAATTGCAGTTTGATATGTTCTCCAAGTACTTGGAAGAATAAGAAGAGAAGAGGTTAGATTTATACCCCACCCTTCACTTGGAGTCTCAGAACGGCTTACAATCTCCTTCCCTTCCTCTCCCCACAACAGACACCCTGTGAGGTAGGTGGGGCTGAGAGGGCTCTGAGAGAACTGCCTATGAGAGAACAGCTCTGAAAGAACTTGTAACTGACTCAAGGTCACACCAGCATCTGCATGTGGAAGAGAGGGGAATCAAACCTGGCTCTCCTAGATTAGAGTCCATGCTCTTAACCACTACACCAAACTTGGTCATTCCGTAACACTTGATAAGGTACATTAAATGGGCTACTGGTAGTCTAAAAAGCCAGTTTCTAATGTACATATAAGGTGAACATACGATGAAGCTTTATGCTGGACTAGACCATCATCTGCTGTGACTGGATGGCAGCAAGTCTCCAGGATTGTTCTGGTATCAGAGATTTCATTGGTCTGGATGTGTGTCACCTCCTTCATTACCTTTGAAGGAGATGACACACATCCAGACCAATGAAATCTCTGATACCAGAACAATCCTGGAGACTTGCTGCCATCCAGCTCAGCAAGACTGACACACAAGTATCATGTCCAGCAAAGGGCTTCACAATCCCTAAGCTTCTGTAATTTAGGACATAGATCAAGATGGGTCACCGTGTTAGTCTGTCTATAGCAGTAGAAAAGAGTAAGAGTCTGGAAGAAGAAGAAGAAGAAGAAGAAGAAGAAGAAGAAGAGATTGGATTCATACCCCACCCTTCACTACCCAAAGGTGTCTCAGAGCGGCTTACAAACTCCTTTCCCTTCCCCTCCCCACAACAGACACTCTGTGAGGTAGGTGGGGCTGAGAGAGCTCTTGACAGAACCTGCTCTTTTTCAAGAACAGCTGTGCCAGAACTATGGCTTGCCCAAGGTCAGCCAGCAGGTGCAAGTGGAGAAGTGGGGAATCAAACCCGGTTCTTCTAGATTAGAGTCCGTGTACTTAACCACTACACCAAACTGGTAACACCTTAAAGAGTAACAAAATTTGTGGCAGGGTAGGAGCATTCGTGAGTCACTGCTCACTTCTTCAGATATCTGACATAGGACATAGATCAAGATGAGTGGCCGTGTCAGTCTGCCTGTAGCAGTAGAAAAGAGCAAGAGTCCAGCAGCACCTTAAAGACTAACAAAATTTGTGGCAGGGGAGGAGCTTTCGTGAGTCACTGCTCACCTCTTCAGATATCTGACATCGGACATAGATCAAGATGGGTAGCCGTCAATGCTCTCTCAAAGCTGTGGAGTCTTCTAAGCGAGCTACCGGCATTAAAGCTGTGAGCAAGCGATTTGGCCACTGCATCAATTAGTTTGCTCTGGAGCCCTCCTTCCTGAGCTAAGTCAAAGTCAAAAGTTTATTACGGTCATAAGACGAGTCACAATAAATACAGATAAAAAGGACAATTTAAAATGAATAAATACATAAAAGATATGGGGATATATGTGTAACAGACACACTCATACATGTGTAAAAAACACAATCATTACATTAATTTATTTCCCAGTAACTGACGTTTCCTTCGTCAAGTGATACCGCTTAGTAAGTGCTATCACATAGAATTTTGCTACTGTACATGATATAGTTCTCTGACTATCACCTAATAGATATACCCAAAGGGTTTCAGGACTAAAATCTATATAATATTGTAATGGTTTAAATCTGCAGAGTAATGGAATAATTAATTGTATCCTTTCTTCTTGATAGAATTCACAGTGCAAAAGTATATGTAGAAGAAGCAGTAGCAGAAGAAGAGATTGGATTTATACCCTGCCCTTCACTTGGAGTCCCAGAGCGGCTTACAAACTCCTTTCCCTTCCCCTCCCCACAACAGACACCCTGTGAGGTAGGTGGGGCTGAGAGAACTTCTGACAGAAACTGCTCCTTTTCAAGAACAGCTGTGCCAGAGCTTGTGACTGACCCAAGGTCACATCAGCAGGTGCAAGTGGAGGAGTGGGGAATCAAACCCGATTCTCCCAGATAAGAGTCCATGGACTTAACCACTACACCAAACTGGCTCTGTGTATGATAGATTGAGCCACTTTATTTGAACAGGGACAGCCATGCTGCTGCAAGGGCAGGTGGGAGAATCTTCCATACAAGACTGCGGAGGGAAATGCATCAAACCGTGCTCTAGAGAAGGCCCCTCTGCATCTTTCGTTTGTAACAGCCGTAAGATATGGGGATATAGTGTAGCTCAATCTTTTTCTTAAGCTTTTAGAATGTAAAGGAAGTATTGCTTTCTGAGCTAAGAGATAAATGTGTGAGCCAGAGGCTAAAAAAAATGTGAGCTAACTCACACCGACTGAGCTTAGAGGGAACACCGGTAGCCGTGTCAGTCTGCCTGTAGCAGTAGAAAAGAGCAAGAGTCCAGGAGCACCTTAAAGACTAATAAAGTTTGTGGCAAGGGAGGAGCGTACTCACAAAAGCTCCTACCCTATCACAATTTTTGTTAATCCTTAAAGTGCTACTGGACTCTTACTCTTTTCTAATTCCAGGACAGGCAGCCATAACAGAAGATGTCCAAAGGTGCTGGTGGACCAGCATTCATAGCCAGTGAGTTATGAAGACTGAAAAGATATCAGTGGCAGGGCTGAGAAACAGCTCGGAGTTACTGGCCGCAGTTCTTAATGACCTCAAGCAGAGTAAACAATATGGGGCTAGATCATCTATTGGGTTGACTCAAAAGCAGCTTTGGGAGTATCCAGAGCTCAGTATGTGGCTTGTATGAGGATGGTCCTTCTCTTCCATCCCAGGCATCTTCTGTTAATAAAGGTCTTGGGGAGCAGAACTAGGAAACGCCTTTCTCCTCTTGAGACCCTGGAGAGCTGCCACCAGTCCGAGCAGACCACACTCAGCTAGATAGCCAGTATCTGGTTCTAGCATATATAGTGGTTTCATATGTTTATATATAATAGTCATAATCAGGGCTCTTTTTGTAGCAGGAACTCCTTTGCATATTAGGGGACACACCCCTAATGTAGCCAATCCTCCAAGAGTTTACAGAGCTCTTCTTACAGGAGCTACTGTATAGCTGCATAGCTTAAAGAACCACAAGTCGAAAGTTTCCAAGTGGGCAGCTGTGTTAGTCTATAGCGGCTGGCTACAAAGCAGTCTGTATTCCTAAGAAGTGCAATTTTAAGTGGAAAGTTGGTGTCCATGAGGTCATCATCTGCGGTGAGGTCATCCTAGCTGTTGACTAATACAGAAGTTGTGTGGGTAGCTCATCATACTCTTGACTCCTGTTCTCAGGACAGAGGGGGGAAGAAACATCATTGTGGCCAGCTGCTTCATCTAAGCTGTGCTTTCTTCTGCTCCTTCCTGTCTCCAGGTGTAAACTTGGATGTGGACAGAGGCATGAGCCCACCTTGGGTGTGAGCTGAAGGGCAAGAACCCAAGGCCTCTTAGCCTGTGACTAGTGCCCTTGATGACCATTGGATTCAAGACTGGCCCAAACTTTAGTTGGCTACTTTCTGTTTGTTTTGCTTAAAACGTATTTTCTATTGTGTTGTCATTAGATTTATTAATGTTGCACAGCTTTGGGTCCCTTCAGGGAGAAAAGCAAAGAATAAATCTACTAAGTAAGCAAGCATTGTTCAGCTTGCTGGAAAAACACACTCATTATAAGGGTTGTGTGGTAAAGTTCTGATTTCTGGGATCCCGTGACCCAAAATGGGCACGAGTTCTTACTTGCAGACTTCAGTTAACCCCCTGGGTCACATCCTCGTCACTGAGTCTGATATGTCCATTTCACAAGTTAAATACTGGCAAGTTCCTAAGCAGGTTAGGCAGTGAAAAACTGGGTGACATTGTGGAAAACAGGGTACTGCGAGAACTGCTGGGCAAACTTCATCATTTGGGACCTCAAGGGACATCTTGTACCAGAAGTCATAATACTGGACATGAAATTGGATAGCAGCAGCATTTGGGAATAACATCAGAGTGGTGGCGAAGCTCGCATTTTTTTGCAGTGGCTACAGGCAAAGAACCATAAACCATGTTCCCCATATACATTTCCTTTCTGCAAAGTCAGTTACCATAGATCAGCACAGGAAAAACAAGGCAAAAAAGCCCTTCCAGACAATGGTCTGAATCTAAGCTCTTGCAGTTTGCATGCACATAACCTTAGCTCAGTTACCCAAAAGAGTGCTGACTAGGGATGCTGAAATGCCAGCCGGTTTGTCTGACTGTTGACCTGTTTGTGGGTGTTTGGCACATTACTTCCTTGTGGTCCTTTCCAATCACGCAGTACAGGGCAATTGGCGTTGAGTTCTACTACCCCCTGTCGTTGCTTCCTTAACTGCACCACTCAGCAGGCAAATAGACAATTACATCAGTCACAAAGCATATATATCAATCCCAAATAAATGGTGCAAATCCTACCATTTGGTGGTTGTTTAAGTAGGCTTTGGTGATGCAAATAGCTGCCAATCGATTTGAGTCAATACATGTGCAGTTGCAAAAAAACACGTTCGGCAGGCTTCCCTAGATGTTGGGCACAAACTGAACAGACTGAGTGGTCGGCTTCTGCCTGATTACTTTCAAACATGGCAAGTTCGACTGTCAAACACGTGTGTAGCACAATTCACAGCATCCCTGGTGCAGTTCATCAGGGAGAAAGAAGCAGTGGATGGAGAAATAGATCCATAAAACCACATGGAGCTGCCTTATACAGAATAACATCATTGGTCCGTTAAAGTCAGTACTATGTACTCAGAATGGCAGTGGTCTCAGTTGGAGGTCTTTCACATCACCTTCTGGCCGGTCCTTTTAACTGGAGATGCCGGGGACCGAACCAGGGACCTTCTGCATGCCAAGCAGGTACTCTACCACTGACCATGCCCCCTCCCCATATCCTTACTCTTTCCTCTGAATACCTGATCAGTTCAGGCTGGCGGGCTGGGCTGGTGACTCTTTGGTGCAGTGGTTGATGACTCATACAGTGTTCCAACCAACTAGGTTTCCTTGCTCTGACACCTGCATATGGCTCTGGCTGGACAGAGGTAAATGCTTGGATTTTCATTAATCATTGCAGTTTCAAATCAGCTGGTATTCCCTTGAAGTAGCTCTTCTGTTGCATGGACATTTGAACGTTTCCCCAGCACATACACATTATTCTGTTATTTGAGAGGATGTGGTGTTTGATTCATTGCTCAGTACCAAACTGCTCACTTTGTTCAGGAACCAGGACACAGCCCTCCAAATAGACCGTAGGCTTAAAACAGGAAGTTTCTTTGTGCAAATTCCTTTGAAATGAATGAGGCCTGTATTGGAGCTCCTTAACTCAGGTGTCGTGAATCGACTGGCAGCAGAGCACAATGCCCTTATGCAGAGTACGGGTCACATCCTTTGGTGAATTGAGGCCTTATATTGCATTTTTGTGTTTTAAAAACTGCTTTAGAAGTCAAATGACCTGTAGAACTCAAGTTCAGGAGCCTTTAAAAAGAAGTGAAGTGAATCAATGGAACCAAGTGAAAGAAGCAGTGGATGCCATTGCAGTGGACTTTATCTCCCAGCAGAATGCTTTACAGCAGTTTTTCAGCAGTTTGGCCAGACTGTGAATCCCGAAGAGGGACACTTTTCCAGTCAGCTGATCCTTGCTGTTTTGCTCCAGAAGGACACAGGAGGAGCCTGACCCGAAAAGAGCAAGCTGTAAATGAGGCTGTATACTTGCATAGTGTTTTCCCTTGGATCTTCCAGATAGGTTTTTTTTTGGTAAATAAATAGTTTATTGTTTAGCATGGAAATACCTAATATTTGCAGGGTATCCAATCTCCGGGCAGTATCTGGAGATCTCCTGGAATTACAACTGGTCTCCAGGTTACAGAGATAAGTTTCCCTGGAGAAAATGGCTGCTTTGGAAGGTGGACTTTATGGCACCATGCCCCACTGAGGTCCCTCCCCTCCCCAAACCGTACCGTCTCCAGGTTCCACCTCCAAAATCTCCAGGAATTTCCCAACACAGAGCTGCCAACCCTCAATATTTGTTGTGCTGTTCTTATAACACCAAGCTCCTGCAAAGCCCATCTCCTTCCTTCCTCTCTCTCTCCCCCTCCCTCCCTTTCTCTTGTTTACTCTTAATGCAGTGCGTACTAGACCAAAGAAGTCCTTTCATTGTAAAACCATACTTTACCCAACAAAAAGGGCAAAGTCCCACCCCGCTGTGGTGGGGTTGTGGGTCTTCTAAGGGTTGGGGGAGCGGGATGGTTCTTTTCATTGTTTGGAAAGGCCAGGCAATTAAAGGCCTGAAGTCTAAACTCATGTGGAAATTTCTCCTTAACTCATTATCATACATCTATTGCAGCTGTTCGAAGAACGGCAAGAGTTTGTGAAAAATTATTGCAGTTTAAGACAATTTTTCTTCTCTATAAGGGCAAGGGAAGGAACAGCTCTTTTACATAAATATAATGCTGCGGGCCTAACTTGTTCCATTTCTTTCTTCCCATTTTACATTATTGATGGCATAATTTTTCATTAGGCATTTTTCTATACTTAATGGGAATTCAGAAACATACTCTTTATTTAGAAGAAAGTGTGTTCTTCTCCAGAGTCCCACAACCCCCTGTAGTTTGATAACTCAGAGACCTGACAATTCCCATACACCACACTGCCCCTTCCCCACCCACAGCCTGAAAATCTATTAGTCCAATCTAAATCTATTAATAGGTGTGGGAGGCAGAGGTCTCCTCCTTCCCCTGTGCTATTTATTGTAGGGGACATAGAAAAAAGCTGTTGAGTCAGCAGTGGTCCATCTTGCTTCCGATTGGCTGTTCTGGCACCAGCTCTTCAGGCCTCAGCTTGAAAAGGTCTGTATCCTGAGTCTCACACCATGAACAAGCTAGCATGTGTTGGTAACAACAAGCTTGCTTCCCCCCCCTTAAGCTTGTGCACTTCCTGTCATAGAATCACAGAGTTGGAAGGGGCCATTCAGGCCATCTAGTCATAAGAAGACATAAGTTACTTGAGGAACTGTTATCTCTCAATTATATTGAAAGACCAATTGAGCCTATGATGAGTGGATAGACTTACTACAAGCTAGTTCAGAAAGAAATAGGAGCTTCGTGTGATTGTGGTGACATAAAGCTCTCCTCATTACCCTTGGTTTGTGGGCAACAAACAAACCCCAGTTTGTTACAGATTTGGACATCCTGGCAAGTAGAGAGCTAGATTGAAGACTTCCTAAACCAGAAAATCTCTGTCAGCTGCTTCTGTGAGAGGGAGTTGTCAACCAGGCCTCTCCTTGGGCTTGGTTGCTATGGAGATGTGGGTGGTAGTGATGAGAACAAGAATGTATACTTTCATTTCTAGCCCCAGTGTTGTTTTCTGTCTTTAGCTATGTAACCATGAGACCTGAACTGACTTTGTTATCCTCTTTCCCCTGGGAATTCTATGCTGCTAGTTAGGCTTAGGTATGATTGGCCAAGAGCCACTAGTGTCTTATTTGATTGTAATATAATTGCTTGCTTTGCGTGCTTGACCTCAGTTCTAACAAAGAATCGTTAAGAGTCTGAATTCTATCAATACCTCAATAAACTTTACTTCTTCTGAATGACTATTATTGGGAACTGATTTCTCCAGGTGCTCTGACAGAAGTGTGCCACCTCAAAAGCTTCATGTATGCCTGTTTGCATACTTAGATCCAGCTCACTGGACTGGAAAGCTTGGGAGTGAGGGCAAATAATATGGAGGCAAGTGCACTTTGTCAGCATTTTGGTTCACCATGAGGAATGAATAGTAGCCATTTGGTTGTATTGCATAATTAAAAACAAGCACCAGCTCAAATTCGCCTTCATTGTGCAAAAAGAAAATCCAACATTAGAATTAAAGCTGTGTTAACGGTTTTCTCGGAAACTATTTATGAGTAAACGCCTTATTAAAACGCTCTAATGAAAATAAAATGACTCTTCATTCACAGTGTTCATTTCTTTGGTGGGTGTTTTTGTTAACTGATATATCCATTCATTAATGTTAAACGTAGCAGGTTTCTTATATAATTTTTTTAGTGATGTGAGCCACCCCTCCCTGCAGAGAGAGGAAAGGGGAAAGAAAGGAAAAAAGCTGCCCCTATGGGGAATGGATCACACCTCAACTTTTATCAAGAGTATGACTGGTATTTACATGTATGAAATAAAGAAAAGGTGGTCTCAGTAGATATATTGAAATAAGCCTATATTTCCATAATTTAATTTTACAAGCCGTTGAGGGGGTTTCCTTATATCTAAGCTCTTGTGATTTCAGAGGAGAAAATTGAGAGGATGACAACTGACTTCTCACCCGGCTCGTTATCCAGTTCTCTTAAAATATTAAAGACAGGGCCTTTTCAGTTGTGGCACCATGGCTGGGGAATGACCTTCTCACAGTCTTTCACAAGTGCCTATCTAGTGTTGCCGGGCTCCACATGGGGTCTGGAGATTTCCTAGAGTTACAACTGATCTCCTGACTGCAGAGATCAGTCCCCCTGGAGAAAATGGCTGCTTTGGAGGGATGAATGAATGGCACTGTATCCTCCAAATTCTGTCCTTGCCAGGTTCCATTCTTAAATTTCCAGGAATATCTCAACCAGGATATATTCTTTCGTATTCTTAACAAAAAGCTTCTCTTCCAGGCTTTTTGTTAAGAGATATATGAGTATACCCTTTGTTCTGATTTTTCCACTGTTCCATTATTGGTTTGCTCCTGCTGCACTGAGTAGCATAAAGATAGCTATGCAAAGGCCTCCTGTCCCCCCAAAGGCCTCCTGTCTCCATTCTCCCTTGTTCTCCTGTATGTGCTGAACTCCTCCTGTGAACTCTTGCATGATGCCATCTCTTCCTTTCCCTTTGATTTAACTGTTAGTGCTCATAGTCAACTGAAATTAATTTGACACACACACAGCTGCATTTGCTCACATTCATTTCCTGTTGCCCTAACCCTCTTCTTGGCTCTCATCTTCCATCAGCTGAAGTTTAGACTGAAGCCCTTTAGTACAGAGATCTCTCTCTTTTCCAGGCTTTTTGGAGAGCTAGTTTGGTGTAGTGGTTAAGAGCACAGACTCTAATCTGGGAGAAGCGGGTTTGATTCCTACTTTCCCACATGCAGCTGCTGGTGTGACCTTGGGTCAGTCATAAGTTCTTTCAGAGCTGTTCTCTCAAGGGCAGTCCTCAAAAGAGCTCTCCCAGCCCCACCTACCTCACAGGGTGTCTCTTGTTGGGAGGGGAAGGGAAAGGTATCGTAAACCACTTTGAGACTCCTTTGGGTAGTGAAGGGCAGGGTATAAATCCAATCTCCTCCTCCTCCTCCTCATGTATCTCTACGTTAATGCACATGGATGGTGCTGCTGGTAGAAATAACATGGCTGAATGTGGATTTGGGTCATTTTCTCTTTGCACTGCCCTGAGGGGAAGAACAGATCTGGAAGCAAAACCGTTCTTATTCACAGCTCCATCGTGCTACATCAGAACAACTCTATTTATTTTAAAATGTGTTAAATGTGTTTGACTATTATCATATGCACCAAATCATTCTGGATAACATGACTGGTGCATTACCAGACAAATGTGTCCCCCCCCTCCCCAAATCAGGCACTCTTTCTGCCCACATCGATGTCTCCACTGTTCTCTTGTAGGGAAAGATGGCTCTACAAACATTGCATTTGTTCTATTAGCGTCATTATTCCACATTTTAGTGAGCTTCGGCACAATGGAGACAGGGCTGTTCAGAGGCTGATAAATGTATATTAATCCATTGCAACTTACAGTAATATAAATTGTAAATTTTGCCTAATATAAATACCATTTTATAAAAATGCAATTATGCAATTAACAACCCCTTTTCTCTTTTCAGCCTCATGCTAAAAGCTCTAAGCGCAGCTCTGTTTAGATTTTTATATCTGTACAGGTTTGGGGATCTTTTAAAAAAATTGCAGCCTATGGTACCGAGGAGCACCGAAATGTCTTCTTTTTAGAAATATCTATTGATTAAGGTCACCTTGACAAAATACACTACTCCTAAGAGCAGCGTTTGTCACGTCTTTGGAGAATGCATGCATTCAGTTGGCATTTCTTTATTTTATTCTCTGATTTTATACTCATTCATGTGAAGGCTGAGAAGAGGTGATGACTTCTCCAAGGGAGGCTTTCAATGAATTAAAGGCTGAGGGAGAATTTGAACCCAGGTCATTTTGGTAAAAATCCAGCGATAACCTTGCCACCATATTGTCTCTCATCATAGGTACATCTGAAGGAGATAAAGAAAAGTTACCATCATGGAGATTCATTGTGGCTTATATGTAGAGCATGCACTTTGATTTCCCACTCCTCCACATGAAAGCCAGCTGGTGTGACCTTGGATCAGTCATAAGTCCTCTCAGAGCTGTTCTCTCATGGGCAGTTCTCGAGAGAGCTCTCTCAGGAAATTTCAATGGAATCTTGGGAATTTTTATGGAGGAAAGCTCTAAAAATTTCAACTTGTGTTAATGTAAAAGAAAATTGTTATAAGATGCTTTATAGGTGGTACATGACACCAAACAAGATTGCTAATATAAGTATGGATAAGAACCTGAGTAACAAATGTTGGAAATGTAAAAAAATGGAGGGTTCTTTTTATCATATGTGGTGGACATGCGAGAAAGCAAAGTGTACTGGTCAAATGTTCATTGTGAGATGCAGAAAATATTGAAAATCCCTATTAGAAAAAGTCCGGAACTTCTACTCTTAGGTCTGACAATGGAAAAAATCAAGCAAGAAAAGAGAACAGTATTATGGTTCATGATCACGTCGGCGAGAATGGCTTTTGCGCAGCAGTGGAAATCGGATAAAGTACCGGATATATAGGACTGGTTAAGAAAACTGCTATTTTTAGCTGAAATGGACAAAATGACTAAAAAATTAAATGGACAAATGGCAGAACAGTATTTAAATGAATGGGAAGACCTGAAAATATATGTGGAAACTGAATATAAAATGAAAGGGAAAATGTATAACCTTGATTCTTATTGAAAATGGAAATATGTTAGATGAGTCAGATTTCTGTATACAAAAAATATGTTACCTGGTTTATCGATTGCTATAAGTCTAAACCTGATTACTTTTAAATTTTCTTTGTTATTGGCAATAGCAGTGTTGGAAGCCTATTAGGGGGGGAAAGGGGGAAGGGATATAGCTTATAAGTTGTTTTGGAAATTGTGTTTAACAATGTTGAATATATTCCAATAAAAATCTTTGTTATAAAAAGAGAGAGTTCTCTCAGCCCCACCCACCTCACATAGGGTTGCCAGGTCTGACTCAGGAAATATCTGGGGTCTTTGGGGGTGGAGTCAGGATGTGACATCACTGAAGGAAGTTCTGGCTGTCACATTTAAAGGGGCCACATTCCTTTTAAATGCTATCCCTCCATTGGAAATAATGGAAGATGGGGGCACCGTCTTTTGGGGTTCATAGAATTGGACCCCCTGGTCCAATCTTTTTGGAAATTGGGGGTTTTTTTAAGGAGAAGCACCAGCAGCTATGCTGAGAATTTGGTGCTTCTGCCTCAAAAAACAGCCTCCCCAGATACCCACAGATTGATTCCCCATTGTACCCTATGGGGACCAGTCTCCATAGGGTATAATGGAGTGGCCATCCCCCCACTTTCTGACAGCCCTGAAGTGGGGGGAGGGGTTCAAAGCCACGGGATCCCCTGCTCACAACTGGGGATTGGCAATCCTAACCTCACAGGGTGTCAGTTGTGGGGAGAGGAAGGGAAAGGGAAGCCGCTCTGAGACTTCTTTGGGTAGTGAAGTGTGGGGTATAAATCCAATATCTTCTTCTATTTCTGGGTTAAAAGGTATGCTGCCATATCTGAATGTAGCTGCCTTGGCAAGTTGGAATTTGTCATCCTACCCCAAGCTGGGTTCTAAACTTCTCCAAGGGTTTGTGTGGGAAACAAACTCCAGTTTTTGAACGGTCATCCTAGCAGATGGAAGAATGATCAAGCTGGGAAGTGTTCTGCCAAGCTCTGAGTGCAAGAGGTGTGGAGGAGTACAGGAAGACTGGAGATGCAGTTAAATATATGGACACAGTTTTGAAAGAATGCCTTTGCTTTGTACACATGCACACAGGAAGGGAGTGAGTGCAGGAGGCCGAAAATGTGACTTTGCCTTAAGCCCCAAATGCTCTAGCTATGCCATTGGTTCCCCCCACCCCCGGTTGAACTTCTCCAGTGTTTATAGCAATGGCTTTCAGGTCCTTCCCATCTCCATCTCTATCAGCTATCTTACGTTCCAAGTCACAAATGAAGTTTAAAGCACAAGAAGGCTGAAATGCAGTTGCAAACCAGACTTTCTGCACAGTCATTAACTGACTCAGAAAACTCAGTTCATTTAGGTCCACCTTTCTCTTTTCACCCCAACAGTGAGAAGAGAGCTGAAAAGAGCTCTAAGAAGTATGCGAGAATGAGTTTGGCACAAGCCATACATTCTGGAGCTTTCAGCTCTTTGAATTCGAGAGTGACATCATGAACTTGGCAGTGGGTCTCTCCGAGGCATTTTTTCAGTGCCCAAATGTGTACTACTGTGTGCTTCAGAGAGCACAAAATGGGGCCAATGTGTCATTCTAATGGATCTCCCAGCCATTCAAGTGCTTAATGCTGGTGCTTTCCCCCCAGAGCTGAGCTATGCTTGGACTCTGGCCGGCGAGACCAGGAGATGATTTTGGGCCTGCAACCCTGGTGCTATAACAGTCCATAAACGTGTCATTCTTTTAAAAAATTATTTTAGAAAAACAGTGAGGGCATAGAATAGAAAAGGGGAGAGGAAAAAAAATGGGTTATACAACATAATTACATTTGTCGAAGACAGTCACGTAGAACATGAATAATTTCTGTTTCATCCTCTTCATTATAATTTTAAAGGTATTATCTATAAAATAGAATAATACAATAATTCCTATTTCTGTTGGTGTACAATTGTATCCATCATTTAAGTTTTAAGTTTCAAACTTCGTAACTAATCTATTTTGACTACACTGGTTTCATCGTTACTATGTATTCAACATAACATATTTTCACCACTTCTACATATTCATTAGAACCTTTAATAGATAAGTAGTATATTATGGTGTAAAAGAAAGCCTATTATCTCATATAGAGAACCCATTTATATTTGGGATATTAAATTCGGAACAGATTTTAATTCTACTTCTATTTCATTAACAGATCTATATGATATTTTCTCATTTTAAATTTGTCTCCTGCTAGCATGAAACACATAATAAGTTCCATCTTTCCTCAGATTTTGTAATAAATGTGTGGAGGTGTTTCTCAAATAGGTATTTAATTTTGCCATTTCTACATATTCAGCAAGTTTATTTCCCCATTCTTCTAAACGTGGACACAGGTCTAGTTTCCATTTTGCTGTGTAAATAGTTCTAGCCACTGTCAGTATATATTTGAATAGCTCTTCAAAAAAATTGCTGGTTTGTTAGGCAGAACACCTAATAGCATGCTCTTGGCTTCCATTGGGATATTTCTTTCCAATATCTTTTTGCTTTTTTACAAGTCCACCACATATGAAAGAAGATTCCATCTATGTCTTGACATTTCCAGCATTTTCCTTTGAAGTTCTTATGTGCTTTCTTAATGTCCTTTGGGGTTATATCTGAAAAAAACATTTTGTACCAGTTTTCTCTTAGTGTCTGGATGATGGTAAGTTTAATATATTTCCCCCATAGTTGTTCTCCTATTGTTGTTGCATAGATATCTGTTCTTTAAGGTTTTGCATCCACTTAATCATACATTTTTTTCGTCTTCCATTTCTAGCTGGAGTAAAATCTTATTTATCTATTGTAGAACAAATTTAGAGTTCAGTGGCACCTTTATGACCAATAAAGGTTTATTCATGGTAGAAGCTTTTGTGTGCATGCACAAATATACTCAAAAGCTCATACCTTAAATAAACCCTTGTTGGGCTTGAAGGTGCCACTGGACTCTAAATTTGTCCTACTGCTTCAGACCAATACAGCTGACTACCAGGATCAATTTATCTATCATAGTAATGCTCTCTTTGTTTTATAATCACCTGCTCAAATTCAGTCACGTCTTTTAGAATTCTATCTTCAATACTCATGATCTCCTTTAGTCTTGAAACTAATTGATAATATATTAGCCGCTGAATGTTTACACCTTCATCTTTAATATCTTGCCAATACTTGATTTTGCCCTAACTGTTATCATCATGCCATAAGTTAAAAAATCATTTTTATTTCTTGTATATTTATCACAATGAGCTTCTATTGGGGACATAAGCAAAGAGTTTGAGGGGCTCAATAACTTCTGACATGTAAACCATATTTTCAAAAGTCCATCTCTGATTACACAACTTCTTTCTTGTGTTATGATCCTGTAAATCGATTTCTTAATCCATAAATAATCAAGATCTGCTGATTCTAATTTTACTATTCTTTGTCTTGGGTTTTTTATTCAGTCCACAGTCCAGACCACACCTATTGCTTGGTAATATAATTTTATGTTTGGGAGTGCTAAACCTCCTCTGTTTTTCTCATCTTGTAATATTTTGAAGCTTATTCTTGATTTTTTGCCATTCCATATAAATCATTTATTTGTCTTTTGCCACTCTTTTAATATTCTTCCTTGGTGGTTGCCCATCCAAATGCTAGCCAGGGCTACCCCTGCTTAGCTTCTGAGATCTGATGTGGTCAGGCTAGCCTGGATTATCTAGTTCAGTGTTACAAGGAGTTCTGGGCAGCCTAAAAGGTCCTCTCCCCTCCTCTGTTTTATCCTCACATCAATCCTGTGAGGTAGGTTAGGCTGAGAGGAAGTGAGTAGCCTAATGCCACCCAGGAAGTTTCATGGTTGATAGAGGTTTGCTACCTGAGTCTTCCAAAGTCCTAGAGTGCCACTCTAACCACGACATTACACAGGTTGTCTATATCACCTGGTTGTTGAAACATAAGGAATGAAGACTGAAAAACCATGGACTTTAAACACACATGGTATATATCTGGACAGCTATGGATGGAACAGGGATCAGGAATTTGACAGGCTTGCTATACTAGAACCCAGGGCTTTTTTTTTTTTTTTTAAAGAGGTGTCAGAACTCTCAAGAGGGAAATGAAGTTTTCAGTCTTTAGACTGAAAACTCACGAACTTTTAAACATTTTAAAAAGAATTTTGTCAAAGAGGTTCCGGAACTCTGTTCTGGCACATTCCCCCAGGGGGAAAAAAGCCCCGCTAGAACCTGCTTTTAAAAACTGCACCATGCCACAGTGACAAAAACTTCGCCTGATTCCGTTTCTGAGGTTCACAGAAAAACATGGATTTTGCATTTTGCTGCTGGCACATTTCCCACTCCTCCTTAGTTGAGCATCTGTCTGTTGTGGGGATGGCAGAGATCCACAGCAGATGGGAATGCTTTTTCAGAGTGGAGGGATCTGTTTAGCACTTACGACTAGTATGTGTGTGGGAAAAAAAATCCCGTTTGAATGCAACACATCTGCTGCTGGTGAAGAGAGACGTCGCTTGGTGGGTGCTCACTGGCCAGGCGGGTTCCCGAGAAACTGACACAGTAACTATGAATGAGAGAGGGGGTTTGAACATGTGCTGGAGGGATCCCTTAAGTGCATGTATTCTGCTGATCCCAGATGAGACAACTGGAAATGTAAACTTTCACCAGCCCTTTCGGAATGATTGTCTTATTTCTCCCCCCTCCCCCAAGCAAATAGGCAACTCTGGTAGGGACGAGTTGTGAATCTCCAGGTGGGGCTGGTGTTTTCCTGGAATTACAACTGATCTCCAGACTACAGAGATCAGTTTCCTGGGAGGAAATGGCAGCTTCGGAGGCATCACGTCCCCCCAGAGTTCCCTCCCCTCCCCAAACTCTCCCCACCCCAGGCACTGCCCCCAAATCTCCAAGAATTCCCCAAGCCAGAGTTGGCAACCCTAAACCCGGGTTCAAGGACAAGGGTTAAAAATAATGAACACGTGATCTAAATCACAAAATGTAAGAGTGATCTAACTGCCCTCTGGATGAGTTTACACATGAGAACACGTGAAGCTGCCTTATACTGAATCAGATCCCTAGGTCCATCAAAGTCAGTATTGTCTACTCAGACTGGCAGCAGCTCTCCAGGGTCTTTCACATCATCTGCCGCATGTTCCTTTTCAGTGGAGATGCCGGGGATTGAACTTGAAACCTTCCGCATGCCAAGCAGATCCTCTACCACTGAGCCACAGGCCCTCCCCTAGATGAAAGATAAGGTCTTTACATGCTCAGGTGACCCCTCAGGTATGCAGAAAACCATGCCTTTCTAAATTAACTGAGAGACAAAAACCTTCAGCCTGGTGCATACTGAAAATGGTCCAGTAGGCCGTACCAACTCTGTAGGATTGCATTGCTAAAGAAAATGGTACTAGTACAATAGCTGTTGAAAGGAATGCCTGTTTTGTGGATTATGAATAATCTCTATTCTGTTCATTTATTGTTTGATAGAATTACTAGGCCCTGCATTCCATTCCTTGTGAATTTCAAAAATTAATTCTACATGCATGGCCAGTTCCTTCTGTTCATTTGTACCTCCCCTCCTGGTACATATTTGTGCAATAAGCACTTGTGCATAGCTGTAAAAAAGTACCTATGATCATTTTTTCATGTGGTGTGCAACTGTGGTAATGTGGTTCACATGCTGGACAAGGACCTGGGAGACCAGGGCTCAAATGCACACTTGGCCAGAAACCTCACTGAATAACTTCAGGCTGGATCTCTCTCATCCTAACCAACTGCATAGGATTGTTGCATATGGACAAAATAGTGTGTGTGTGGGGGAAACCATGTATGTTGGCCTGAGTTCCTTGGGAAAAGGGCAGGATAAAAATATATAAACAGATGTGAACAAGCGCTCCTGCACATGTTCGATATGAACATTATGCTCTCCCCCCAAGAAAAAAACATGTCTTATGCACAATCACATCAAGATTGCTTTGTTGCAAAATTTTGTCAATGGACACGTGTGCATCCCAGGCAGAGGAATGAGCCAAAAGCTATGACAAACTGAACAAAGACAGATTCTGTACTTGGGGTAATGCCACATTTTCAAAATTCCTATATGCAAGGTACTTTCATAGAAGAACGTGCACTCTACAATTAGTCCATCATGCATGGTGATGGTGAACATAGAGTTTTCTCTGCATGTACATACACTGAGAAGCTAAGATTGGATATGGCCCACCTTATGAATAGATAATAAAATAAATGTGTATATGAGACAACATAAATTCAAAATGGACATTTTATCTAGAGATGCTGCCATAATTTATCAGCTTGGCCACTCCATACTTTCAAAACATATGACCAGGAAAACTCCAGTTGCCCCAAAATTCCTGACAAAACTATGCAATCTATCACTAAAATCTGCCCCCATTCCCAAAGATAGCCAATGTAACCCCCATCTTTAAAAAATGTTCCAGAGGAGATCTGGGAAGTTACAAACTGGTCAGTCTAACATTGATACTAGGTAAGTTGGTGGGATCCATTATTGAAGATAGAATTAATAGGCACATTGACGAACAAAAGCTATTGGGGAAGAATCAGCATGAATTCTGTAAGTTAAGATCTTGTCTTATTAACTTTTTAGAGTTCTTTGAGAGGTTGAACTAATGTGGACAAGGATGACCCAGTAGATTTTACTTACCTAGACTTCTAGAAAGCTTTTGATAACGTTCCTCATCAAAGACTCCTAAGTAAACTCAGCAGTTATGGGATAAGAGGACAAGTCCTCTTGTGGATTAAAAACTGATTAATTAACAGGAAACACAGAGTGAATATAAATGGGCAGTTTGCACAGTGGAAAGTGGTAAGCAACAAGGTACTGCAGGGCTCGATTCTAGGTCTGGTACTTTTTAACTTGTTCATTAATGATTTGGAGTTGGAAGTAAGCAGTGAAATGGCTAAGTTTGTGGATGACACAAAGTTGTTCATGGTGGTGAGAACTGGGGAGGACTGTGTGGTGCTCCAGATGGATTTGCCAAGGCTGGGCGGATGGGCATCAGTGTGGCAAATGAGGTTCAATATGAGCAAATGCAAAGTGATGCACACTGGAGAAAAAAAATCCTAACTATAAATATACATTGATGGGGTCTGAACTGGCAGTAACTGACCAGGATAGAGATCTTGGAGCCATGGTAGATAACTCACGGGAAAATGTTGACTCAGTATATGACAGCAATAAAAAAGGCCAAAGCTATGCTGGGGATTATTAGGAAGGGGATTGAAAACAATATCATAATGCCCCTGTATAAATCGATGGTGCAGCCTCATTTGGAATATTGAGTATAGTTCTGGTCACTGCACCTCCAAAAAGACATTATAGCATTTGAAAAGGTGCAGAAAAGGACAACTAAAATGTTTAAGGGGATGGAACACTTTGCCTGTGAAGAATGGTTAAAGAGGTTAGAGCTCTTTAGCTTGGAGAAATGATTGAGGGGTGACATGATAGGGGTTTATAAAATTAAGCATGGGATAGAGAATGTAGAGAGAGAAGAACTTCCCCCCCTTTCTCACAATACAAGAACTCAGGGGCACTCAATGAAATTAATGCGTAGTAGGTTTAGAACAGATAAAAGGAAGTGCTTCTTTACCCAAAGAGTAATTAACCCATGGAATTCACTGCCACAAGAAGTGGCGGTGGCTACAAGTATAGCAGCTACAAGCATAGACAGCTTCAAGAGGGGACTGGATAAACATATGGAGCAGAGGTCTATCTGTAGCTATTAGCCACAAAGTACAGGGGCTTTACTGGGGCAGTAA
The DNA here is from genome assembly GCA_029375565.1 of Gekko gecko. Lineage (NCBI taxonomy): Eukaryota > Metazoa > Chordata > Lepidosauria > Squamata > Gekkonidae > Gekko > Gekko gecko. The sequence goes on along the minus strand of JAPDNY010000011.1, from coordinate 86,657,116 downwards.
TGCTCTGTATTCTTGGTGCTTGGGGGGCAACAGTGGAAGGGCTTCTGGAGTTCTGGCCCTTCTGGTGGATCTCCTAATGGCACTTGGGTTTTGGCCACTGTGTGACACAGAGTGTTGGACTGGATGAGCCACTGGCCCGATCCAGCATGGCTTCTCTTATGTTATCTTATGATCATAATTTTAGCACTAACACCTTCCAAACACGATGTGTGAGAGCATCCTTGCATGATATACAGCATTCATTGGACTAGACGCTGAAAATCATAGCTGCTGCTCTCTTCAGACTGCTCTCCTCAAAATTTGTCATTCACATCTCCTCCAGACAATCTATCAACCTGTAATTTGCAGAACAATATCCCATCTCCTTGCGACCTCGCCCAGGCTATGGACATAGGTTTCTCTTCCAAACTCTGGTCCACCTGAGGAGAAGATGGAGGACATGATGCTCATTCTCCAGGCATTTCTTCCACTTCCTCTGGGCTTTGAGTTTTGGTTTGTTTATTCACAAACCAATGGCTAGTCACTGCACTGAGCACCATTATGCAGAATGCTCAGTGAGGGAGGGGGAATGTCACATAGTTGCTTAGGCAATGTTCTGCTTCCTGCTGTTTCCTGTCACCTGAGCAGCACGGGGAAGAATTACGTGTGCGCAAAGAACAAAATGATCAATTTAGACCAAAGTTAGAGTGCATGGACTGAAAAAAAGATTTTCAATAAGTGCTCTCCAGTGACACTCATTACTAGGTAGTCCTTTACTGATTTAGCACAGGCAAATTTGCCCATATTTTCATAAATGGAGGCGTTGAAATATTGTAATATGATAAAGTCATAGAAAAAAATCAGTCATCAGAGAATGAGATGGGTCACAGGTAGCCCAGCTGTGATTGGTGATCTGCATGCAAATAATTAGTTTGGCCTATGCAAATGACAAGAGAGTACTGCTGGAACATCCTTTGGCCATACTTCCTGCTACATCTGCAACATCAGGGCCAAGAGTTACTGCCACGAGCACTTTAATTGCACTTATTGGTGAATTGTATCTGTAGAGTATATGGATTTTATGAGGTGTTTGTATGGAAGGAATTTGTGTTTTATTGTATTTTAATCTTTTAACATAAGAACATAAGAGAAGCCAATGTTGAATCAGGCCAATGGCCCATCTAGTCCAACACTCTGTCACACAGCGGCCAAAAATACCACATGCTATCAGGAGGTCCAGCAGTGGGGCCAGGACACTAGCAGCCCTCCCATTGCTGCCCCCTCCAGCTCCAAGAATAGAGTGCATCACCTGCCCCAGACTGAGAATTCCCATCTATACTCTGTGGCTAATAGCCACTGATGGACTTCTGCTCCATATGTTTATCTAATTCCCTCTTGAAACTGTCCATGCTTGTAGCTGCCACCACCTCCTGTGGCAGTGAATTCCATGTGTTAATCACTCTTTGGGTGAAGAAGTACTTCCTTTTATCTGTTCTAACCTGACTGCTCAGCAATTTCACGGAGTGCCTGCGAGTTCTTGTATTGTGAGAAAGGGAGAAAAGGACTTCTTTCTCAACTTGCTCAATCCCATTCATAATCTTATAAACCTCAATCATGTCACCCCTCAGTCGTCGTTTCTCCAAGCTGAAGAGCCCCAAACGTTTTAACCTTTCTTCCTAGGGAAAGTGTTCCAACCCTTTTATCATTCTAGTTGCCCTTCTCTGCACTTTTTCCAATGCTATAATATCCTTTTTGAGATGTAGTGACCAGAACTGTACACAGTATTCCAAATGAGGTCGCACCAATGATTTATACAGGGGCATTTTAATATGAGCTGCCCTGAGCCTGCTCCTGCAGGAAGCATGGGATACATATCGAAATAAATAAATAAATGATGGAATATATCACATTAGAAGATGTGCAAGTGAACATGCCTTTGAGGATGGATTATGTTGTTGGGAGTGTTGCCCAATTAGATAGGGTAATGGTTGGCACCAGTGTCTGTTGTAGGGGTAAGTTCCTGGGTTAGTATCTTTACTGTTACTAACCAATGGGTGCTTCATAGTGTAGATGTCTGCAAGCGAAGACAGGCTTTCCACCCAAGACATGTCAGAGGGAAGTCTAATTTTCTAGGATGGTTTGCAGTTCTTTGATGATGTTCTGGAGTGGGTTTCCCAAGAACTGTGGGCAAGAATAAATGATGTTCCAGTACTTGTTCTGCCGTAGTTAGCAGCTCCTGGGATCTTATCTTGCTTTGCCAATCTTCACTTTCAGAGATGAGTATTAAATGCTTCTCCCCATGTTAAAGACTAGAGTGAAATGGCTATAATGTATGCCCTGGCTACAGACAATGGATCATGGACTAAGCTTTGGTCCAGCAAGACACATGAAGCCAAGTTTGAGGGTTTCTAGTATAAGGTGGCATTCATATGGAACTCACACAGTTCGTAGTGTCCAAAAACCTGCTATTTGGAGCATTCCAGGCTTAGTTAAGGAGCAGGTGGAAATCTTTCAGGATCTGGTGTAATTTCTCCTTCCTGTGGATCTCAATGAAGTTGTCATTGATATTTCTCAGACAGAAGAGAGATGCTTGTGAGTAGGAACTGAGGTGTCAGTCATAACGTTTTGCGTACTGTGGAACAACATAGGTGTCTCTATCATTACTACTGAAGGGAATATACAAGACATGTGGGGAAGGACTCTGGAGAGCTACTGCCAGCCTGTGTAAGCAATACTGACCTTGGTGGACCAAGCGTCTGATTCAGTATAAGGCCAATTCATGAGACAGATGGGGAAAGATTAGCAGTTTGATGGTTTGTAGCCTCCTCACATGTGAAAGAGGCTGAGGTGTGGAGCTTTTACGTCATTGCTTTCCAGAATAGTGACTTTTGAGAGATCATTGCTGCATCTGTGATGTCCCAGAAATAACTAGAAGCGCTAAGGCTGACGTGTGTGAAGCTTGGCTCCCCTGTTACAGCTTGATCAAGATCTGAAGAATTTATAATTTGCAGGGCTCTTTTTGTAGTAGGAACTCCTTTGCATATTAGGTGACACCCCCCCTAATGTAGCCAGTCCTCCAAGAGCTTACAGTAGCCCCTGTAAGAAGAGATCTGTAAACTCTTGGAGGATTGGCTACATTAGGGGTGTGTCACCTAATATGCAAAGGAGTTCCTGCTACAAAAAGAGCCCTGATAATTTGTATACCAATAGTATTTATTGGGGCTTTGTTGTTTGATCCTGCCAGCACCGTCTGTATATGGCATGAATTTGATCACCTTCACTGTAATTTTTGTATTGAAGCAATTTTGTTTCTAGTGCTTGAAGAGGCTACCTCAAGTGGGCACTAATTCTGGAGTGAGCACTTCAGAGCTGGCAGCCGCAGGACAACTGATGCTGGCAGTGAGTCCTTATTCTGCCAAGTCTCGAGAGAGTGCGCTATTCAAACAGCCGCTGAGCAAAATGTCCCTATGGCCTTAGCTGCTTTATGTGGGACAGGCTCACGCTACTTGTAGGACATGTCTTGGTGGCGATCACTTTGAAGTCTCAAGAGCACATCTGCCGATTCAAGGCTATTGTGAATATTCTAATATTTAGCCACTTCACATATCTAAGCACTTCATGTTTTTAAGCAGCCTTCACATGTCTGGGCAGCACATGTTTAGTTTAGCTGAGCTCTTCAGAACTTGGAAGTAAGCAGGGTCAGCCATGGTAGGTACTTGGATGGGATACCACCAAGGAACACAGGGCTGCTATCCAGAGGAAGGCAATGATAAACCATCTCTGAAGGTCTCTTGCCTGGAACGCCCCATGGATGGGGTCGCCAGGAGTCAATTGTAACCCAGTGACATGTTCTTCTTCTTTTTAGCTGCAGCCTAAAAGTCCAGACTACCCCAATCTCTGTCTAGTCTCTTGCCTGGAATGGCCAGTGGATGGGGCTACCATGAGTTGGTTGCAACTTGAAGGCATCTTCTTTTTTCCACATATCTAGATAGGGTTGGAGATTACATGAGCACAATACACTTGCTGAAGCCATGTGGTCTGAAGTCGTTTCTGCATTTGCCTGCCACTCTGGATTTTCTCAGGGTTTGAACTGAGGCAATTTAAGTCCACGGCAAAACAGCATTCAAATAATCCGGGGCAACAGCAGGTTGAAACCAGGCTGATCACTGAAGGGAGGGAACGCGATGCAGAATGGCAAAAACCTGGATTAAAAAGAAGGTTGAATTCGATTTTAGTGCAGAATTGCTTGGAGGACACCGTGGTGAACATGGATTAAAAGGAGAATGCAGAAAGAACCTGAGTCTGGTCAGTGCCTGGATGAAAGACATCCTAGGAATCCTATGTATGCCACTTTGAGGAAAGAAAGGCAGGTCATAAATATAATAAACAAGTGGAGACCCGCAAGAAACTTGCGGGATGGTCATCCCATTCCTCACACCTTTGCTTCCTCCCCTCTACCCTTACCTATCTCACACTCTTTCTCCCTTCTGGGGGTGGAGCCTCCAAAGCAGCCATTTTACCCAGGGGAACTGATCTCTATCACCCGGACAACAGTTGTAATTCTGGGTGATCTCCAGCCCTCACCCAGAGGCTGGCAATGGTAGTTCTCATGGAGGAAACGGCTGGTTTGGAAGGTGGAGTCTATGGCATTATACTGGTCTGAAGTTCCTCCCCTCCTCAAACCCCACCATCCCCAGGATCCACCCCTTAAATGTCCAGGAGTTTCCCAATCCAGAGTTGGCAACCCTATTTCCTTCCCACCCAACAGCCAACTTAATCTTTATCTGCCTTTATCTGTCTTCAGCTTTTCGTCCGTCCCCCCTCCCCCATAGCTTCTACCAAGGAAAATTATAGTCTTTCTCCACAGTGGGGACCAAAGCAGCTTACATTATTCTCACCTCCTTTTTATCTGCACAACAACCCTGTGAGGTTGGTTAGGCTGAAAGTATGTGATTGGTCCAAAATCACCCAGTCAGCTTCCACCGCAATATAGGGATCTGAACCTGGGTCTTGCAGACCCTACTCTGAGGCTCTAACTGCTGCACCACTGCTGGCTTTCATAGGGTGGCTGCTGAACAGCAGCAAGCAGCCAGGCCAAGTTGAGTCATGCAAATTAGGTGGTATCAAGTCACCCAGAGGGTGCTGCCTAGGGATGCCAGCCTCCAGGTGGGATCTGGGGATCCCCTGGAATTACTGCTCAGCTCCAGACTACTGAGATAACTTCCCCTTGAGAAAATTGATGCTTTGGAGGGTGGACTCTAGGGCATTGTACCCCACTGAGGTCCCTGTCCTCCCCAGGCTCCATCCCCAAATCTCCAGGAGTTTCCAGACCTGGAGCTGGCAACCCCACTACCCCATCTCCTGCCAGTGCCCATGGGGGGACCTGGCAACCCTATACTGCTGCCAGGCCTAGGGTTGGCAACCTCCAAGTGGGGCCTGGAGAGTGAACTCTAGAGATCTGTGAACAACAGAGATCTGTCTCCCTGGAGAAAATGGCTGCTTTGGAGGGTGGATTCTGTGGCATGATACCCAGCTGAGGCCTCTCCCTTCCCCAAATCCTGCCCTCCTTGCACTCCACCCCAAAACCTCTAGGAATCCCCCAGCCTGGCCCCAAGGCTTCCTCCCTCCCCCTCCCCCCCTCCAAGGCCAAAAGAGGCCTGGAAAGAAAGGGCCCCCCCCCACCCTTTGACTGACAGAGCCAGTCAGAAGCCTCCTCTCTCCCCCCCCCCCAACGTTCTAATCTCTCACCGTTGATGCCTGGAGTCAGATCCCTGCAGAGGCCATTTCAAAAGGCTTTTGGGGGGAATTCAACCGTCCTTGAAGGGATTTCCTCACTGTTTGGATTTTTCTACAAACCCAGGAAGTCTACTGACTATGTAGGAAAAGCTGTTGGGGGAGAGTGAGGCCCCTGTTGGAGGGAATAGGTATCCGCACAGAAAAAAAAAAGTCTGGAATTAGAATAAGGATACATAAATAAATAAAAACACACTTAATAAAGGATCTGACCATGTGGGCTTCAGGTCCCTGAAACCCCGACACTCTTTTCCTTCTCACGCAACTTCTAGGGTCAGTAAAGAGCTCTCCTGACAACCCACTTTCTTATAGCAATTCTTGACCGTTCAGATGATTTTCACATACTGAACATTCTGTTTGGGAATTGCCTGCACATTTTTTTTTGTAGACCTCAAGAGCACTGCTGGGTGCTTTGTGTTGTGGTTTGGTGAAGAGGATTGGCTGTACAATGTGGATGTGTTCCTCATCAAAGGCTCCTAAGTAAGCTCAATAGTCATGGGATAAAAGGACAAGTCCTCTTGTGGATCAAAAACTGGTTTATAAATAGGAAACAGAAAGTATAAATGGAAAACTTTCTCAGTGGAGGGCGGTAAGCAGTGGGGTACCACAGGGATCAGTACTCGGTCCAATGCTTTTTAACGTGTTTATTAATGATTTGGAATTGGGAGTAAGCAGTGAAGTGGCTAAATTTGGAGATGACATGAAGTTGTTCAGGATGGTGAAAACCAGGGAGGATTGTGAGGCACTCCAAAGGGATCTGTCGAGGATGGGTGAGTGGACATCAATGTGGCAAATGGGGTTCAAATGTGGCCAAGTGCAAAGTGATGCACATTGGAGCCAAAAATCCTAAATATAAATACACATTGATGGGGTCTGAACTGGCAGAGACGGACCAAGAGAGGGATCTTGGAGTTGTAGTAGATAACTCAATGAAAATGTCTAGACAGTATGTAACTGCAATAAAGAAGGCCAACGCTATGCTGGGGGTTATTAGGAAGGGAATTGAAAACAAATCAGCCAGTATCATCTTGCCCCTGTATAAATCATTGGTGCAACCTCATTTGGAATACTGTGTACATTTCTGGTCACCACACCTCAAAAAGGATATTATAGCATTGGAAAAAGTGCAGAAAAGGGCAACTAGAATGATAAAAGGGTTGGAACACTTTCCCTATGAAGAAAGGTTAAAATGCTTGGGGCTCTTTAGCTTAGAGAAATGACGACTGAGGGGTGACATGATAGAGGTTTATAAGATTATGCATGGGATTGAGCAGGTTGAGAAAGAAGTCCTTTTCTCCCTTTCTCACAATACAAGAACTCATGGGCACTCCATGAAATTGCTGAGCAGTCGGGTTTGAACAGATAAAAGGAAATACTTCTTCACCAAAAAGTGATTAACACATGGAATTCACTGCCACAGGAGGTGGCAGCAGCTACAAGCATGGACAGTTTCAAGAGGGAATTAGATAAACCTACGGAGCAGAAGTCCATCAGTGGCTATTAGCCACAGGGTATAGATGGGAACTCTCAGTCTGGGGCAGGTGATGCACTCTATTCTTGGTGCTTGGGGGGGCAGCAGTGGGAGGGCTCCTAGTGTCCTGGCCCCACTGCTGGACCTCCTGGTGGCACCTGGTATTTTTGGCCACTGTGTGACAGAGTGTTGGACTAGATGGGCCATTGGGCTGATTCAACACTGGCTTCTCTTATGTTCTTATGTTATGTTCTTATGCTTGTTAGCATGCAGGGACGGCAGGCTATGCAGCACTGCTATGTTTGTTGTGCAACATGGTGGCACTCACTTTTTTCTACAGAGGGACGCTTTATCTGATGTGGTATTCTCCTGTGTCTCGGAATGTCTAGGTTGCAATTTAATATCTGTTGAGCTGATGGGAGGGGTTCCTGTTATTTACTGCATTGTGCCATGAGCTTTTGCAGTACACATTGATTCCGTTGTATTTTAAATGGCAGCAAGAGTGAGCAAATGCTAGCTGTTGGGATAAAAGGAGAAGGTTATTTGGCTCCTCAGCTCTTGTGCTTTCCAGTTCAGTCACATATGCCAGAAAAGGGAACACAATTTATATGTCGGTATATGAACAAAATGCAGAACAGAAGTGAGGGATGGGAAGATATCGATTGGACATAAGCTCCTTGCAGTCTCAGAATCTCATTTTGCAGAGTCCCTTAGGACATTTCTGGATTCATTCCCCACAACTCTTAGAAAAACAAACCTCTGGATTGGGGGAGAGAAAGAGCAGCATCCCACCACGTGAACCACTGTGGCCTTTCATCGTGGCGGAAGGGAGGAGGACATGTTGCAATTAAGGCTCCCAGATATTCTGAGGCCCTTGAAAGGGTCCCTTTTGGCTCTTAAAAATGGTGCAAGGGTAGGAGACAAGGGCTTCATGTCCCCCACCCCATACTGGAGTCCCCAGCAGGATCAGGGCCCCACAGCATTCTGAAAACTAAAAATCCAGGCTCTAAAATAGTATCCTGTCCCTACGGTGGACTCGTCTAGTTTAGTCCTGTGATACAGAGGCACAAGTGATGGACCTCAGAAGCACAAGTGATGGACCTGGCAGATCGGAGGTGGAGACTGTGGGAGGGACAGAAGCCAGGGGTGGAGCAGAGGAGGGCATCTGGCTGAGCAGTGGAAGAGCCTAGTGGCCCATGGTGCCTGAGACTGGAGCCTGATGGGCACAGGGAGCAAGATTCTCAGGGTAACCAGGAAATAAGAGGCTGCTTGAATACTGGCCTCCCATCTTCAGGTTTTAATCTGTCCCCTAGAGTTCAAATGAAGGAGAAAGCCAATATTGTGGCTTTCTTGAAAGCCTGAGAACTCACTAGTGGAGACTAATGTGCAGGGCTCTTTTTGTAGCAGGAACTCCTTTGCATATTAGGCAAATGTAGCCAATCCTCCAAGAGCTTACAGTACCCCTGTAAGAAGAGCTCTGTAAGCTCTTGGAAGATTGGCTACACAAGGAGGGTGTCGCTTAATATGCAAAGGAGTTCCTGCTACAAAAAGAGCCCTGCTAATGTGGGAGTTCTCATTAGAAGAAGCTACAATGATTGCTCTCATCCTAGCTGATTTACAGGTGAGGATTTTAGCAAATGTTAAGATAGAAGAAGAATAGGAGGAGGAGGGGGAGATTGGATTTATATCCCACCCTTCACTCAGCGTCTCAGAGCAGCTTACAAACTCCTTTCCCTTCCCCTCCCCACAACAGACATCCTGTGAAGTAGGTGGGGCTGAGAGAGCTCTGACAGAAACTGCTTTTTTTCAAGAACAGCTGTGCCAGAACTGTGGCTTGCCCAAGGTCATCCAGCAGCTGCAAGTGGAGGAGTGGGGAATCAAACCCAGTTCTCCAAGATTATAGTCCGCACATGGCCAATTTGGTCATTGCTAGCATGTGCCATTTTGGGATTTAGACCAATGTTCCCTCTAAGCTGTGGAGTCTTGTGAGCAAAAATTCTACATTGTGAGCTACAGCATTAAAGTTGTGAGCAAGCGATTTGGCCACTGCATAAATTAGTTTGCTCTGGAGCCCTCCTTCCTGAGCTAAGACAAAAATGTGTGAGCCAGAGGCTAAAAAACTGTGAGCTAGCTCACACTAACTCAGCTTAGAGGGAACACTGATTTAGACACCTCTGTATGGCAAAACAATGCTTGGAACTCTTGATATTTTCTATATTATGCTGACATAGGCTACTGCCCTGTACTGGAGGACTGGAGAATGGCCAGTGTAACTCCCATTTTTTAAAAAAGGATCCGGGGTGATTCAGGAAATTACAGGTCAGTTAGCTTAACGTCTGTTCCAGGTAAACTAATGGAAAGCATTATTAGACGTAAAATTGTCAAGCATATAGAAGCACAAATGAATATGGTTTCAGCAAAGGAAAGTCCTGCCTCACTAACCTTTCCGAGTTCTTTGAAAGTGTCAGAGTGCTTTTTACTTCCTCTTAGATGGTTATTGCTAGTCAGTTCCTCATTGCTGGGAGTCAGAACTTTCCTACATCCATGCAGCCTGTTAGAAGACAGGCGCTCTCCAGGTCACATCATTAGAGAAGATTTAATCCTTGAGAACAGTTTTCTGACACTCTTTACTCCAGGGACTTACTTGTTGGACACCGTGTGAACAGAAGGCTAGACCTGATGGGGCTGATCCAGCACAGCTCTTCTTATTTTCTTTTTCTGAGCACCTATCACTTGGTTATTTCAGCACCCTCCCTTGACAGTTCCTTAAATGAATTAAACTCACCAAAGAAAGCCAACCAGGACTGCCAACTGATCAGGAGCTAAATGACCTTGTGTGGTCTTGTATTAGGGTTGCCGGGTTCCCTCCTTGCTCCGGTGGGAGGATTTGGGAGGCATTCTGGGGGTGGGCAGGGACAACCTCCAAGCCCCGCCCCCAAGAGTGACCACCCACCCAGCAACCCCTCTCCCTCCCCACACCTTGTGCCCCCACCCTGCTCACAAAAAGACCCTTTAAAAGGTCTTTTTACCAGCAGAGCCTGCACTCAGGACTTCCCCCTCCCTGTCTACTGCTGGATTTAAAGGGCTGTCCAGTGGTGGGCAGGCCACGTGGTCCACACCCACCAGCTGAAGCCGCTTAAATTGGGCAAGACAGGAGTGAGGGGGTGGCTGAGTGGGTGGTTGCTCTTGGGGGGTGGGGCTTGTGGTGGGGCTTCCCCCACCCACTAGCTCAGCGGGAACAGATTGAAGCCCCCAGAAGTGGGGGAACCCCCATCTGGACCTGAGGGCTGGCAGCCCTATCTTGTATCAGCTTAACTAAATTGGCAAGTGAAGTTTTTCAGGGCATAAAGACAATCATTCTAATATGTTAATGTTAAGTATGAGACTTAACGCAGGAGGTAAGTTCAAAAAGTGATTCAGCTCTATTAGCTCCAAGGTTTAGACCAGCTAAGGACTAGACCAGCTAGACAAGACAACAGTCAAAAACAGCGATTTATATACAGTTAAGGCTGTAGTAGCCACGCCCCCTATAATAACAATAACCAATAATAATCAGTACATAATAGCCAATCACAACTCAGAGATAAAGACCAATCATATTTCATTACATAACCAATCAGCGATGTTCCCTCCATAAACCCTTTGATTGGGCAATACTATACAGCATTTCTGATCCGCATAATGAGCACCTGCTCGACTTATGCTGGCACTTATGTTTCTGAAGACATAACAGTTAATATTTACAGACAAAGCTACTGTTCAAAGTGCAGGAGCAGGAGGTGGTGAAAAATTTGTCAATCCTACTAGAATTTGAGAAGCAATGAGGTCTTGCCAACTAGAATTCAGTGCATGGTTTTCATTCAGACTCTACTTAAGACACAGAGGGTTTTTTTTTTGGAGCTTCCTTAACCAGGCCTTGCTAAACAGGAAACAAACATATCCAATTTGAATTAAGTTGTTGAAGGCTCACTGAGCTGTAGCGATTATTTTGACAGTCCTAGAGAAATCTCTGTATACTGAATCAGAAGTGACATTGGACAATGTTCTGATGTTAAAAAGAAAAATGTTGCCTTAAGCCTTAAAGTGACAGTATAGTGACGATTTCATTTCTTTCCCCCAGGTGCTGATCTGTTTCACTGCAACTGTAGACCGTTTCTTCTTTTGCATTTGTCATCGAGAGAAAAACAAATAATGTATTTTCTGGTCTGTGTATGTGGATGAATTAGAACAGGTTGAGAAGAGGTCAAAAAGGATTATCAGAGTCTGGAAAGCACATCCTATGAAGAAAGATTGAACAAATGGGATAGGTTTTGCCTGAAGAAGGGAAGAGGCTGGGGTGAAATGTGATTGTGCTCCTCAAGTGCACGAAGGCCTGTCACGTGGTGATGGCAGGGGAAGGTCTCATCAAGTCACAGCGTCCTTGTAGGGTTTTCTAAGGCCAGAGACATTCAGAGGTGGTTTTCCATTGCCTGCCTGTGCTTAGCAGCTCTGAGATTCCTTGGAGGTCTCCCATCCAAATATTAACCAGGGCTTCTGAGAACTGACAAGATCAGGCTACTCTGGGCTATCCAACTCAAGGCTATAGAAGAGGGCAACAATTTGTCCACTAGAGGCAAAGACCAGATCTAATGGGCTTAAGCTCCAGGAGGGTCAAATTCGGCCGAACATGAGGAGAAATATATTAGCAGTGAGAGCACTTTGACAATGGAACCAGTGGCTTAGGGGATGTAGACTCTTTGCCCCCAGAGCGGAGCTGCAACAGTCTATTGTTGGCGATACTTTACTTTGGATTTGCTGTACTGAGGAGACGATTGGACTAGATGGCCTGGAAGACCCATTCCAACTCTGATTCTAATTCTCTCTCTCTCTCTCTCTCTCTCTCTCTCTCTCTCTCTCTCTCTCTCACACACACACACACACACACACACACACACACACACACACACATGCGCACAATGGGTGAACACTGACATTCACATGTGAATACTGATAATTCCAGATGCATATTATGAAACCCACCCACACATAGATCTCTATGGTTTTCAGACTAAGGCAAATGAATGGCAGTGGTCTCATTCAGGTGACTGTCCACAAGGTATCTTTGAGTTCTTTTGGACATTCCCAAAAGCAGTCAGAGATTTGCAGCATCCACACTGCGCATCACCATTCGCCCAAACTATGGATATTCACCATTGTGGCCCGATTGGATCAGCTGTGACATCCAACAGCTAAGTAGGAGCAAGAGGTATCTCTGAGGGAGACCTCCAGCCTGCACAAGCTCTGGGGGAAGAGCGTGCCTGTTCCATGATGTGACGCCTGTCCAGAAGCAGTGGTGGTGGTTACTGTGGTGGGCCACTGGTGGGGACTGCCAGCTGCCATGGTGAAGTGATTAAGGGTGGGGAAAGAGGAAAGCACACTATTGCTAGAAACTTATGGGAGGCAGATGGAGAGATCAGACTGGATAAGATCACAGTTCACCCTACAATTTTAGGGGACCACCTAATTCGAATCAGGGTTATTCAGGGATAGGAGAGGGGATGTAACGCTTCCATCCCTGCATGGGGTCTCTCCCTGGAACTGCTATGTTCTGTATCAGGCGTGAAGGTTACCTTTAAAAGGTATGGTCACCATATTGTCTGCTTCAAACCTCATTTCCACTGTGTGTATGTGGTTGCTGATTGGCTAGTGTCGGAGGCGGCTAGCCTTCCAGTGACTCGGCACTTGCACAGTGTCCTCTGAGGCAACCCCAGTCTCCATGGCTGTCCTTCAGGTGTCACTCTCTTTCCCCCCTTCGTCTTCCGTCACACCAAAGTGGCAGCAGGTGAATCCTCTTGGGCTACTGCTACCCAGAACACTCAACCCGACAAAAGGGTTGGGCACTTGTGGGAAAAGGCCGCAAGCCCGTCTCTCTTCGTTACCATAAGGCACCTTGTGAAGTTTTCATCCTAATTTCCCAGTTTTACTTTAATAAATAAAGCACAGATGGATCTGGCATCTGTGTTTTTCACATCCCCTTAGACGGTTATTGCTAGTCAGTGCCTCATTACCGGGAGCCAGAACCTTCCTACATCCACGCAGCCTGTTAGAAGACAAGCGCTCTCCAGGTCACATCATTAGAGAAGCTTTAATCCTTTAGAACAATTTTTTCAATACTCTTTACACCAGGGACTTACTCCAACAAATCCTGTTTATACAAGACAAGAGTAACACAGGAAGAAACTATTTGTCTCTGATCTCTGCAAAGGAGGAGAGCAAACTGGAGTCCTCAGGGGGGCTTTCTCTCACTTAAACTAACCAGGAGGGGATTAATCAAAGAGATCTCCACGGCCTGGTATACAGAGCTCTACCATCATCCTGATCAATGGACAGCATAACAATGGAATTGCAACCTCTAGTGTTTTTGCAGGCAAGGAAAGATGCACCGTTCCCATCGTTTCTGCTCTGAGCCAACAAAATGCGCAGTTTAACAGTGCAAATCCTATGCAGAGTTCTTCTGGTCGAAGCCCATTTATTTCAATGGGTTTAGAAGGGTATTAACTTTGTTTAGGATTGTACTGGTAGCCTTCTAGAAGGTAGTGGCTTTATTGTTTTCTGTGGTGTAGTGGTCAGGGTGTTGGAGGGAAGCCAAGAAAGACTTGGGAACAAATCTCCACTCCGCTGCAAAGCTTGTTGGGTTAGGGATTCACTCTCAGACTAATCTACTTTATAGGGCTGTTGTGAACAGAAACGAGAAGGCAGATCGGGTCTGTCTCCCTGAGTTCCTTAGAGGAAGGATGGGATAAAGATGTAATCGATCAGCAGTGCCATGTTTTTAAAGAATGAAGAACTTCCTCCACAGACTGAACTGGTCTGATCCAGCTGGGCTCTTTTTATGTTCATTTAGACAGCATTATAGCGAAGGCAAGTCTCCGCTCTTCTACTAGAGCTCTCAGTCGCACACCAATTAGCACTTCCGAGAAGACTTTGCAAAATACTACAGGAGTAAAAAAAAAAGTATAAACAGAAACACTGTTTTTATAAGAATCCGGTACAGCATCAGTGCCCAGGTGGCTTGCCAGCCTCCAGGTGGGGCCCAGAGTTCTCCTGGAATTTCAACTGATCTCCAGACTACAGAGATCAGTTCCCCTGGAGGAAATGGCAGCTTCGTAGGGTGGGCTGTATGGCACCACATCCTGCTGAGCTCCCTCCCCTAACTCTGCACCACGGCCGGATCGCCCATTGGGTGAACTAGGCACTCGCCTAGGGTGCGCTGGCCTCAGGGGCGCAAAATGACATCCGCTCCTCCCCCGAAAAGTACCCCCCCGCCCTAACCGGGTGCCCACCGCTGCTGCCGCTGCCGAAAAGCGCCCAGCTAGAGCGCAAGTCGCCCTCCCCCTCCTCCCGGGGGGGGGGAGGAGGCAGCCAGTGGCGGCCGGTGGGATCTTCACGCTGTTACCGCCGCCGAAAAGCGCCGGCACTGGGAGGGAGGGGGTGGCGGCTAGACCCCCCGCCCTCTTCCCAGCTTTCCTGGGGGTCCCGCAGCCGTGGAGCCCCCAGGAAAGCCGGCACTGGGAGGGAGGGGGCGGTGGTTTAAACCTCTGTCCCCTTCCCGGCTTTTCTGGGGGTCCCACAGCTGCGGAGCCCCCAGAAAAGCTGGCGCTGGGAGGGAGGGGGCGGTGGCTAGACCCCCGCCCCTTCCCTGGCTTTCCTGGGGGCCCCGCAGCTGCCGAGCGCCCAGGAAAGCCAGCGCTCCACCACCGCCCCCAGTTTCCAGGCCCCACCAGGAGGTTGGCATCCCTGGTGGGGGGCGCCCCAGGCTGTCCTGCCTAGGGCACCCAGACACCTGGATCCGGCCCTGCTCTACGCACCCCAGGATCTGTCCCCAATTCTCCAAGGATTTCCCAACCCAGAGTTGGCCCCCCAGGGCTTCCTTTGATGCCGTGCTAGAACACAAACAGGCTGATGTGTGGTCCAGAACTGAGTCTGCAAAAGGCTGATTCCTCAAGGTCACATTAAAAAAAACACACCCCTTTCAAGCTTTGTAACATTCACTGCACTTCTATAACATTTCCTTTCCTAACCGTGTATACACAAAGTTGGAAAGGATGTGTTCTGTATACATATCTGTAGCATAGATTTTTTGGCTTTTGTTTTGCTTCCGCTGTGACAGAGAGATGTCTGGGCGGGGAGGTAAGAACTCAATAAATGAAGCCTCCAATGCAAAACACAAGGTGGATGCCAGCTTCCATGAGGCACCTGGGTAGGGTTGCTGGCCTCCAGGTGGAACCTGGAGACCCCCCAGAAGTACAACTGATCTCCAGATGACAGAGATCAGTTCCCCTGGAGGAAATGGCAGCATTGGAGGGTGGACTCTATGGCATCACATTCGCATTGTCCTCCCTCTGCTCAACAAGCTCACCTTCCCCAGGCAGGACCTTCAAACTTCCAGGAATTTCCCAATCCACCGTTGGGAGCTCTGTGGCCAGGTTATTAGTTTAGGCTTATGACCCAGCACAGGAACAAGAGGGAATACAGAAGCTGTCTTGTTTTAAAATACCTTCATGAAATGACACTTGAGGCAAAATTACCGTTCAAAACAGAATAAAGATTTTAATAAACAGGCAGGGAATATATAATATGAGGATTCAAGATATAGAAGTTGCTGAGGTAAAACTTTCAATTACATACACACACATATACACAGAATCAAGCTTTCTGAACAAACAAGTGAGTGCTGTTGTAGCTTAATTTCTGAGTTTCAAATTCATTTCAGTGAGAGGTTTTTTTCTTAGTATATTTCAGCACTAACACAGGTTCTTAATACTGTTTTCTTTCTTTTCTTTTTTTGGCCCCCCGAAGGGGAATTTTTTATCACTATTTCTAAAACTAAAATACTACATAAGAAATAAGGGAAGGGTCTACACACTAAGGGAAGAAAGAAAAGGTACCTCTAAAAACCCAAGAGTGGGTGTCATACAAACAGCTTTAACGAGATTGCATGTTTAAATTGCTTAAGCTTCACATTAAACCAATGAACATGGTCATCTTCTTCTATAAATTTCAAATCTATAGTCCATATCTACTGTGACTTCATAAAAAACTTAAGACAGTATAATTTATACATTTTTTAGAACTTCCGAGTTATGATAACAAATCACTTCTTATCCTTCTTCTTCATCGATTTATAGCCTACTTTGGGGGCTGCAGCCCCCAACTTAGAGTCTGATTCTTCACCAGATGATGGCTCCGCTCCATCCCCACCCCCTCCTTGGAACTGTCCCCTTCTCCTCCTCCTTCCCTGTCTGCTGGACAACTATGAAGGTGCAAGAATTCTCTTGCCTTCTCAACAGAGTCAATTTTCTCCTTTCTGTTGACGAACTTAAAGATGACTCCTTCAGGCAATATCCATCTGTAGGCAATTTGCTTCTTTTGTAGAAATAAGATCAAGTCTTTATATTTGCGTCTTTTCCTCCTTACTTCAAATGGAATGTCTTTTAAAATCTTTATTTCTTTGCCCTTGATTTTCAGCGTAACTCCATTAGCTGCTTTAAGAATTTGTTCTCTCACTCGTCTTCTGGAGAACCTCACTGTCACTTCTCCTGGCAGATCATTTTTCCTTATGAATTCTGTGTACGATCTAAAGACCATATCTATGTCGCTTTGCAGATTCTCCGCTTTCATGTCTGCCATTTGTCCCAGGGCTTCACTCATTATCTGCATGAGGTTCTCCCCTTTTTCCTCAGGAATCCCCTAAAATCTCAGGACATAGCTTGCCCTTTCCATTTGTAGCTGTAGTAGTTGAGACTCATCTTCTTGATGCTTCTTCGCCATAGCCTGCATTTGTTTTTGCAGTTTCTTGGCATTGGTGTCAACTTCTTTAAGTTCCTGCTCATGTTGGTCAATCTTCTTGGTATTCCCATTGACTTGAGCCTGCTGTGCGTCCAGCTTTCAGTTTATTTCCATCACCTGCTCCAGCAGAGGGCGCAGTGCATCATTTAAAATCCTTTGCAGATCAGCAGTTGTGTCCTGTCTGGGCACAACACTCACTGGGCTGGCACTTCCAGCAGACTTAGCTTTCACTACCTTCTCCCTTTCCTCCTTCTTCATCAGAGGCACCATTTTTACGATGATGTTTACTTTTCAGCAAAAATTATCAAAGTTTCTCAAGCTCTCAAAACGCTTGGTAAGTTCTTAAAAGTTCTTTATTCCAGTCCACTTCAAAAGCACCCCCCCCCCGCATAAACTAACAAAGTTCATTTTTATTTATCTTCTCAGGGAGAGTCCCCTCCCCTCACTTGCTTCCCGTGGGGCAGCTTTCCAGCTTTATTATTTCTCGATGTTCTCGCTTAAACTTAACTCACAGTTCATTGGCAATGTGGATTCACCTTGCTGTGCATGTCAAATTGCTTGATCACCCAGTGCTTGATCCAGTGTGCGCTTCTAGTTCCTTCGGGAAACTCCATAGCAGGACCATTGGGGCAAGGATGGCCCCCCTTCACTGGTATGGTCACTGGAGGGGGAGCCTTCTAGCGCACCATGGCTTGGAGCTCATTCCCAGAGCTCTGTGGGGAGTGCAGACAATCACACCTCCTCCTAGCCACGAGTTCTGGCAATTGCCTCCCAGGAGATCCACGGAAGAGTGACCGCCACAGCGAGTGCCAAAACCGGAAAACCTTAATACTATTTTCTGAAGCACATTTGCTTATAATTTCTAGATTTCTCCCTTCAGAGTTCTTGGCTTTCCCTTTAGATATTACAAGTGGAGACCCGCAAAAAACTTGCGGGATGGTCATCCCATTCCTCACACCTTTGCTTCCTCCCCTCTACCCTTACCTATCTCACACTCTTTCTCCCTTCTGGGGGTGGAGCCATAGACTCAACCCTCCAAAGCAGCCATTTTCTCCAGGGGAACTGATCTCTGTCACCCGGACAACAGTTGTAATTCTGGGTGATCTCCAGCCCTCACCCAGAGGCTGGCAATGGTAGTTCTCATGGAGGAAATGGCTGGTTTGGTGGGTGGAGTCTATGGCATTATACTGGTCTGAAGTTCCTCCCCTCCTCAAACCCCACCATCCCCAGGATCCACCCCTTAAATGTCCAGGAGTTTCCCAATCCAGAGTTGGCAACCCTATTTCCTTCCCACCCAACAGCCAACTTAACCTTTATCTGTCTTCAGCTTTTTGTCTCCACCCCTCTCCCCCACAGCTTCTACCAAGGAAAATTATAGTCTTTCTCCACAGTGGGGACCAAAGCAGCTTACATTATTCTCACCTCCTTTTTATCTGCACAACAACCCTGTGAGGTTGGTTAGGCTGAAAGTATGTGACTGGTCCAAAATCACCCAGTCAGCTTCCACCGCAATATAGGGATCTGAACCTGGGTCTTGCAGACCTATTCTGAGGCTCTAACTGCTGCATCACTGCTGGCTTTCATAGGGTGGCTGCTGAACAGCAGCAAGCAGCCAGGCCAAGTTGAGTCATGCAAATTAGGTGGTATCAAGTCACCCAGAGGGTGCTGCCTAGGGATGCCAGCCTCCAGGTGGGATCTGGGGATCCCCTGGAATTACTGCTCAGCTCCAGACTACTGAGATAACTTCCCCTGGAGAAAATTGATGCTTTGGAGGGTGGACTCTAGGGCATCGTACCCCACTGAGGTCCCTGTCCTCCCCAGGCTCCATCCCCAAATCTCCAGGAGTTTCCAGACCTGGAGCTGGCAACCCCACTACCCCATCCCCTGCCAGTGCCCGTGGGGGGACCTGGCAACCCTATACTGCTGCCAGGCCTAGGGTTCGCAACCTCCAAGTGGGGCCTGCTGGAGGGTGAACTCCAGAGATCTGTGAACAACAGAGATCTGTCTCCCTGGAGAAAATGGCTGCTTTGGAGGGTGGATTCTGTGGCATGATGCCCAGCTGAGGCCTCTCCCTTCCCCAAATCCTGCCCTCCTTGCACTCCACCCCAAAACCTCTAGGAATCCCCCAGCCTGGCCCCAAGGCTCCCTCCCTCCCCCTCCCTCCCTCCAAGGCCCAAAGAGGCCTGGAAAGAAAGGGTCCTTCCCCCCACCCTTGACTGACAGAGCCAGTCAGAAGCCTCTCCTCCCCCTCCCCCCCCCAACGTTCTAATCTCTCACCGTTGATACCTGGAGTCAGGTCCCTGCAGAGGCCATTTCAAAAGGCTTTTGGGGGGAATTCAACTGTCCCTGAAGGGATTTCCTCACTGTTTGGATTTTTCTACAAACCCAGGAAGTCTACTGACTATGTAGGAAAAGCTGTTGGGGGAGAGTGAGGCCCCTGTTGGAGGGAATAGGTATCCGCACAGAAAAAAAAAAAGTCTGGAATTAGAATAAGGATAGCTTTTCACTAACTCCTGAGGTGTCTAAGCTTCTCTTCTTTATCACAGACCAGGGTTCTCTTCCCAAACCCTTTCACTGGGAGGAAGTTATTCTTCTTGTCCTTAAGAAGCTATAACTCCTTTTACCATTTGGCTTGTATGGGAGTTCTCTCTAACTACCCAGACCTTCTGCCAAATCCTCTTCCAGTACTATATGTCTGAATAAAGCAGTGTTATAGCTTTCTTGACTGAGAATCTGAATTCTCCCTCAGAGTAGTTTTTAATATATCCTAGACAAGGGAGTCCCTCTTCTTCTCTCTATGTAAGTACTTTCCTGACAATTCCCTGACAGAAATCTCTGACTCACAAAGTCTCTTATCTCAGAAGCCAAACCCTTGGGCTATTGGTCCAGGTTAGATTTTAGACAAAAACCAAAAGGCGAATGCATCTTTCCCCTCCAGAGCAGCTGTTTTATTTCCTTTCTCAGCTGATGCTGTCCAATCAGAGAGTGAATAGAGCAGCCAATCATATAAGCTCTTCTCTCCAGGGAAGATTAACTCTTGAACTCCTTGACTCTCTAACACAAGCTGCATTTTAAAAAGCCTGCCTTTCTGTGCAATGCATCACAAGGGCACTTTTATACAGGGAACAGAAATGTAGTCTGTTCTACTCTGTATATGTTTTATCTTGCTCTTACTGCATTGTTCTACTTTTGTAATTCCATATTTGCTCTGTTTATGACATATCATGTCTGATACTTTCCTTTTGCATTGTTTGGTACTTTTGTTAACCTAGTCCTATTGCATTCTTTGTTGGATGCCTCATGCTATTTAATTGCACTGTCTTATGCTGTGTATACTGCCTTGAATCTCAGTGAGAAAGGCAGGATACAAATAAAGTCCCAAGTACTCTTTGGTTGCCTGGTATGGATAAAGGCACTTAACATCGAGTTTGAGCACATTCAAGCAAACTTCTTTTGCCAACTCTTAGGTGTCCTAAGATGTGTGCCACACTCAGCTTTATGCCTAGAATTGGGCCAACATCTTAAACAAACAAAAGGTTGGCTACTAACCTTTAAATATTGGCTCAAAATTCATTTTGGAACCTCTCCAAACTCTCTAATTTCATGCTTAAAAATGATAGAAGAAGAAGAGATTGGATTTATACCCCGCCCTTCACTGCCCAAGGGCATCTCAGAGCGGCTTACAAACTCCTTTCCCTTCCCCTCCCCACAACAGACACCCTGTGAGGTAGGTGGGGCTGAGAGAACTTCTGACAGAAACTGTCCTTGAGAGAACAACTGTGCCAGAGCTTGTGACTGACCCAAGGTCACATCAGCAGGTGCAAGTGGAGGAGTGGGGAATCAAACCTGGTTCTCCCAGATAAGAGTCCGCGCACTTAACCACTACACCAAACTGATACACACAGTCCCCTCTGGTTTTCAAAAATAGAAGGGGAAAAAAAATCATCAAATAGGTTTTTTTTTTAAAAGGAGAGAATTTTATTACTTTTTATAAAAGAAAAGGGGAAGGTATATAGAAGGATTAAGAAAAAGGGTGGAGTGAATTTTTCCTGTTAAAATAGGTTTTTTGACTGATTACTTTCTTCAAATGGATGAAACCTCAGTTTTTTGATCTATCAGACAAAGACTATTTGATCTAGAATTATATAATTTTTGTCCTTCACATCCGCATATTTATTCACAAGCTCATCTTCACCTCTCAACCCAACATGGCCAAATGGCCCATTACTTACATAATCTCAGCCTTCATTCCCATTGTAGAGCCTTTATGTTGGCTCGGCTAAACATCTTTCCCTCAAACATGTTGTAGGGTCAATTTAACAACATCCCCTCCCAGGAAAGACTCTGCAAATGTTCCAGCATGGCCCCATAGTCAATCTTCCATATTATTCTGCCAGCTGCACACATCCTCATGTATGAAACTTTTACCCTTTCGGCCATGCTTATTTACTAATAATCTTAAAGCTGTTCAATATCTTCTTAATGATGTTAATACTGATACTACAGTTATGGATGCAAAATTCTTAGCAGAATCAGCCACACTTATATACAATCTTTTTACATAATATACATATTTTATTGTCTAAATTTACTTATTGGAATTAAATGTATATTCTTAAATGTATTTATTATATACTATTATGACATTGAAGGTGTCTGAATCTGAATCTAAACAAAGCAAGTTTAAATAAACAAAGGGGGTTGGACTAGATGACCCTGGAGATCCCTTCCAACTCTATGATTCTAAGTAAGTAAAGAAAACCAATATTTTGAGTGTAACATTCCAGGTCAAAGTGATCTCTCTTGAAGGACTGGGGGGAACAAACATTTCATCAGCTTCTGCAGATTATGACTGAAGAGGGTGGTTCTTTTGTGATTACCACAGCAAAACAAAAGATTTAAATTTTGCTTGCAATTCAACTATTTTCACAAGTATTCACATGGGCTCAAGGTGATTGACTACTTTTAAAGACTTGTCACAATTGCACATCCTCCTCTAAGAATTTTTGTTGGGGTTTCTATCATCATTCCTGAAGCTGATTGAGCTGATTTTCGTAGGGTAGTTAGATATCCTATATCTATCTCAATCAGATAATTCATACCATAGTAGTGGACAACAAAGAAAGCTAACAAGAAGAAAGTTGATTCATTTGAAATGTGGTGTTGGAGGAGAGATTTTACAGATACTGCCAAAAAGACAAATAAGTTGATTCTAGATTTTAAAAAAGCCTGAATTCTCCCTAGAAGCTAAACTGAGGCTATCATACTTTGGTCACATTATGATGAGCCAAGAGACATTAGAAAAGACAATAATGCTGGGAAAAGTTGAAGGCAGCAGGAAAAGAGGAAGAGCCAACCTGAGATGGATTGACTCAGTCAAGGAAGCCATGGTCTTCAGTCTGCAAGACCTGAGCAAGGCTGTTAACAACAGAAGGTTTGGGAGGTCATTAATTCATAGGGATGCTAGGTCAGAGGTGACTTTCCGGTATTTAAAACACACACACACACACATCTAGATATAAATATGTATATTGGCAGCCAGTGAAGGTAATTGACTGCAGTAATGATGAAAAATGAAAAAAAATTGCTCTAAATATTTGTTTAAAATAAATACCTTTTTGTAGCTAGCAGTAGGTCAGATTTTGACACATCGTTCTTTTGCATTATGTGATTCTATACTTGATGGTTCTGTGATATGTACCATCTGGCATAACAGATCTAACCAGAGGTACACTCTTTTAAATCCACTGAAGTCAATTTATTTAGAATGGTGGCTCAGAGGTTAAGATGCTGAGCTGCAGACCGGAAGGTCTGTAGTTTGGCAGTTCGAGACCCGAGTGCCGCATGGCCTCAGCTCCTGCCAACCTAGCAGTTTGAAAGCAAGAAATTGCAGGTAGATAAATAGGTACTGCTTCAGTGGGAAGGTAATAGCATCCTGTGCACCTCGGCATTTAGTCATGCTGGCCACATGACCATGGAAATTTATTCAGACAGTGCTGGCTCTTCAGCTTGGAAATGGAGATTAGCACCATCCCCTAGAGTCGGATTCGACTAGCTCTCGAGCAAGGGAAACCTTTACCTTTACCTAACTCTGCTCAGGACTGCACTGTAAGTGTTCTGCATGTTATAATGTAACACAGGGGTTCTCAAACCGTGGGCTGGGATCCAAAGCAGGGTTGTGACTCTCTCACGGGGAGATTATGAGACCAGAAGGAAGGAGGTGGAATGGACTGGAAGCTCTGGGATGTTTGATGGTGGGTCTGAGTTTGCCTCTGCACAAGGCCATGAGATACAGGCCATTCCTAAATAATTCTACATATTGGTGAATCCTAAATATAAAAAACAAAATATAAACTTGTTCAGTGGTTGGAATCCTCTGTTTTATGCTGTGGAGAAGGAAAGTAGCACAGATTTACTCTGGATCTCAAAAAGTAGAAGTGAAGTAGAACTTGGCACCATCCAAAACACCATTGGAATCACTGATATAAGTACACTGGATGCCTCTTGACAGCATCTTTCCTATGGTGGGGTTATATTATTAGGGATTCCCTTGGCTTGATGTAGGCCCTGTAAAGACAGTGGCAACTGGACCAGAAATCTGAACAGAAGCTTCAACATCACTCATTAAGTCTCTTTTAGCTGCTTGATGAGCCAGGAATCACATTCCGTTTTCCAGCTTTATGGTTTTAATCTGATGCATTACCCTATCTAGGCTTAGAAATTTGTCTAAAGGTGCCCCATCATGGTAGAAGTGAGGGTTAAGGAGAAATTCAGTGCTTTATATCTACAATTCCATTACTGGAGGGGAAAGAGAAGTTGATAAATTACTGGAGAGTGCATTTTCTGGGCTATTTTATTAATTTTTAAAAATATTGACGTCATTTTTTTAAACCACTAATATAACGATATAGACTAGGATTTTTGCTGACTTGGAAAGTAAGGATTGAGTAGAAGTGAGCTTGATTGTCTTGCTCCTCCAACCAGAAGAACCCAAAAGAACACACGAGGCAGAGATGTTCCACCAGCCTTTTGGTTGAGGACGGCGATGGGTACCACCTTACTGTCCCACCCCCTTCCTGCCTCTTTTCCATCTTCTTGTGGGGCAGGGACATAATTTGAATCTGATATGTTAAACGCCACCTGAGAATGTTTTTGTTTCTACATTATCTATATTCTATTATTTTTATCATATTGTTCACCGTTCTAGCCATATGTGTGCAGGGGTAGGGCAGGCTATAAATTTTAATTATAAATAAATATAAATGATTATCTAACCATTTACTAGTATTTAGTCCAATAGTGGGTTCAGATGCCTTTACTGAGCATACAACTTTCTTGACAGAGTTCATTTTTAGACATGTTGGCTCAATAGTCCAATGGGGGAATCTCTATGGTGGCCGAGGACAGACTGGCAATTTACCGCGGGATGGGACCCGGGCTGACAACGACTCAATATCGGATTAAATGGAATGTTCACACAGGCACATCTGCCTGGCGTCCCCCACCCGTAGCCTCTACCGGTGCTCTCGCGCTTCACTGCCGGATTAAAAAAACACCTGATAAAAGCCGACGCAAATCTTGAAAGCCTGCGTTTGTCGCGCGTTTCTCCGCTTCCGGGGAGTCTGAACGCGCAGCCGAAAAGCCGGGAGCAACCCGCGTTGGGCATGAGGCAGCAGCGGTGTGATTGGCTGTGCTCCGCTCCACTGCCCAATGCGGTGCCGGCGTTGCAGGGCAAAAAAAAAAAATTGCCAAAATGCGCTTATGCGCACATACGCCCACAGCCGAAATAATGGGGAAACAGCGAATATAGCGTGCCTCCAGCGCGGCAGTCTGAACGCTCCCGTGCGCCTCCGTCCAGTATCTTCCGGCAGAGGCCCCCGCTGTGTGGACGGGAAAACCCGGTATCGTTTACTCCGGGGTTTTTTTTGCCGTGACTCGATACCGGGGCAAATTGCCAGTCTGTCCTGGGCCGGTATCTCTTCTTCTTGGTTTCCAGGGTAATTTTAGGAAGAAGTGTTGGCTCTTTGGTGTGCCTGTTGAGCCTAAGCAAGTCTTAACCACTTCCACACGTCAGTTTTTTTTAAAAAAAAGTTATGAGCATTCATGAAGATTATAATTAATGGTCCACACAAGCAAATGCATTGAAAGAATCTGAAAAATATTTTTATTTTGGTTTGTCTTCGGTGTACAGCACTCTGATGCACTTCAAGAGCACAGACATGTGCAGAACTGGTTTCTGTCTGTGTTTCCCAAGCTGATTGGGGAATCATGCATGTCACTGAGTGCTATGCACTTGGTAGCATGTGATTCCTCAGTTGTGGACTTTCACAGAGGAAGCTCTGTCAGACAACTAGCAATGGCATCAATCATATATCCAAGGAACAGAGGAGAGCCATGATGAAGCAGCAGCAGCAGAACTGGAAGCAAGAGATGGCCAGTTTCACTGCGGGCCTGATGGAAGCCCTCCAGGGGCCTGATCTGGCCCCCAAGCCACATGTTTGACACCCCTGGTTTAGGGTATATTTCCGACTATTGGATCTGATCCAATATATCTACCCTTAGTTCACTCTTAACACACACTAGATGACTCTGCATCTTGCAGCCATCAGGCCACTCACAAAGTGCTTAAAGACTAGTAGTGAATGCACTAACCACTAATGTTAATCTGCACCTATGATTTACTACCATAGTCTACTTCAACCAAAACTTTAACTCAAGGTAACGTATAACTAGGTTTAATGTATGTAATATATCTTACCTATGTATGGCCCCGGTCACACGGGCCAGAAAACGCACGGGGGAGGCATGGCATTTTGCCCCGGAGCTAAATAAGGCGCGGTAGCCCGATCTCACAGGCCACCGGGTTTCCACGCGCCAGCTCTGCGCCGCAATCACACCGCGCTGCTGCAGCGTGGCAAAACAGCAGCACAGCAGACCACGCAAGTGCGAAGTGCGCATGCGCCGTTGGGGGGGGGCGGGCCGCTGTCGGTGACTTGTGTGTGCGCATGCGCTGTCCAGCGTTGGTGCGCATCCCAGGGAAACTTACAACATCCGGAAACCCCGGGGACATGGGCGGGCGTCGGAAGCCACGGGATACCGGCGCTCCCGTGATCAGACGCCAGCCTTTGCCCCGGGGTTTCCAGAAACTAGTACCTTGGACCTACTAGTTTTTTACCCCCGTTTTCGGAGGGAAGCCGCGGGTTGGCCACGGGAGCCCTACGCCTCCCAGATGTGCTCGTATGAATGCGCACGGAAAGTCCGCAGGGCTCCCGTGACTTCAGCGGGGCAAATGCTCCGTGTGGACGGGGCCTTAGTTTGTTTGTTTGCACTGGTGTCAGACTTGAGCATCTGGCAACGGGGAGGGCTGACTGAATTGGTTGCATTGTCTATCCTTGATTTATGCTGCTTGTATTCTGTATTCTTATCACTGTCTTCACCTGCCATTACATTCCTTGGGGAGGGAAAGAGTGTGTGTGGTTGGTTAGGGAGGCTTGCTTGGTAATTTTCCTAAGGGGCCCCAAGACATCTTTCACACAAGAAATGTACTTGGAGAAGACTGTACCTGGCTAGATAGTGACTGTATATCTTTCAGAGTCACTGTAGTAACTCTGAGGTAGATGTGTGTGGAATTTTGGGGTTTTACCTGTATCCTGCCTTTTCCCGCCTTTGCAAATTAGTCCTAACAAAGAGCTTGAACCCACGGCATCTCATATCTCTAAATAAAGCATTCACTGCCAAAGTGTGTGTGGAGAGTGATTTGACTGGGAGCCTGACAACTGGTTTCTTGAATATAATATTCCTTTTGTAATATTTTTTTTTTGGCATATACAGCCGCGTAACTATTAGTGATTGTATTGATTGAAATACTAATACAACTTGTGTAAAGAAATAGAAGCAATATGTTGCAAGCATAAATAATTGCGAGTAATCTTCCCGAGTCACCCTCTGAAATCCGCCCCCATACAGCAATAAGATGGTTTTAGATTTACTAGGTGGTGAACTGTAGACAGTATATTCTGCTTCTACATTACAAAGATTGAAGGACTCTCTCACATGTTGATCGACCACCCAGAATGAAGGTCACACGGGGAAAATAAATAAATTAGTGAATATAGTTAGAATTTCTCCTCCCAGCCCAAACTAGGATTCTCTGACAAATAAGGTGTTTGTTTACTCTGCTTGGAGGAGGCGAAGTTTCTACCAAATGGTATCTCACTTGTTTCCTAGGCATCCACTTGAGCTAATGCATTTGGATCGAAAACTGTGCAAACTCATTTTATTCATTTTTTGTTCCCTTTTTAAAGCAGAGATTTGAAAAACTAGGATATTATGGAAACTAAAATGCACATTTTGGAGGTGTTGACTGGATGGCAATTACCGAACACACTGTGCAGTAAACAGAAATCATGCAATAGAGACTAAAAGAACATCCATTCTGATGGACAAAATGATTACAGGAAAATGATGGCCATTTTGATTGGGCTATTGTTTGGCTCTTAAGAAAGTGGCGGAACCAGACACTATTTACATTATGCTGCATTTATTCTTCGCGCACACAAAAGCAGTCTAAGGACCATTTCCGATTCCCAGTGTCATTCCATGCCAACAAACAAGTTAACATATCTCCACAAGGGGCCCAATCCAGTCGGAATGATTGACAGATAGATAGGTGGTGTTATTGGTCAGTCTGGAGTGGGACAGTCCAGCTCCCATCCTGATATTTGTATTGGTGTGGTTTAGTTCTCTCTAGTGGAGTTTTTCATAGTTTAGCTCTAGGGAAGAAATATGTGCTTGCTTGATGAAAGTTGTGAGAACCTTACAGCCTTGCCATTAAGTCCATGCCCTGGAGAGCCCTGGAGAGCTTTATGCTCTTCTAATCAACATCTCCTGGTGGTCCCTGGCCCGAGGGATGTCTGCTTAGCCTTGACCATGGTGAGGGCTTTTTCGGCCCTTGCTCTGGCCTGGTGAAACATGATCCCATTTGAGATCAGGGCCCTGTGGGACCTAGTACAGTTCCACAGGACTTGTAAAATGAGCCGTTCCCCCAGGCGGCAGGCGTTCAATCTATTCTGCCCCCCGTCCTGTCCATGGCGCTATTCATGACCTTTTCCCAGTGCTCTCCTGTCCTGGGTATTACTTGGGCACTGGAATTTCTTAGGGTAATTATTTCATAAGGCATGGGTTTTGGTTTTTTCTGCTATTGCTGTTTATTGTTTTATTGTTTGTTGATTTTATGTTGTGAGCTGCCCTGAGCCCATTTTTGGGGTAGGGCAAGGTATAAATTTAATGAATGAATAAATAAATAAATTCTGCAGTCACTCCATTCACTGCCAATCAGCTACCAGATTCAATTCAAGGTACTATCACATACAAAGCCTTCCACATCCAAGCCAATTTGGTGTAGTGGTTAAGTGCGCGGACTCTAATCTGGGAGAACCGGGTTTGATTCCCCACTCCTCCACTCACAGCTGCTAGATGACCTTGGGCAAACCATAGTTCTGTCAGAGCTGTTCTTGAAAAAAAGAGCCATTTCTGTCAGAGCTCTCTCAGCCCCACCTACCTCAGAGTGTCTGTTGTGAGGAGGGGAAAGGAAAGGAATTTGTAAGCCACTCTGAGAAGAGTGGAGTATAAATCTAATTTCCTCCTTCTCCTTCTCCTCCTTCTATCTTAACATTTGCTCTTCCTCATATCTCCAGGACTGCCTCTCCTATTTTCCACAGCGACAGGTTGCCTCCTCTGTTCAGGGCCTTCTGCAGATGCCACCCTGCAAGCAGGCAAGATCAACAACAGGGCATACATGGGCATTTTCTGTAATGGCCCCCACCTTGCGGAATGGACTACCTGAGGAGGTCAGGAGGATTCCCATGCTCCTGTCATTCTGCAAACTGTGTAAAACCGAGTTGCTCAGGATGGCTTTTCTATAAAGGTAATAGGGCTAGATTATAACAGAATGATTCAGGAATGCACTTTATAAAGGGAAAGAGACTGCAGACTATATCACTGGATACAGGACATATTATCCATTTGCTGAATGTGTTACCCTGTTGACGTTGCACAGTTTTCTACTGATGTGATACCATTTTTCTTCTTTATATCTGCGCTCTGTATCATGCCCAATATGCTATGTTCATTCAGACTTCTGTAACCCTAGTGCTAGTACATGGTTCTTAGATGTCTCTTCATATTGAATGTATCAACTGGCGGACTATAAATATAGCAAATAAATCTTATAAAGTGTATATTTATGTCCTGCTCAGGACACCTGCTCTCTACACTTAGGGATTCTGGAACCTTGAGAAAACCTCATTTCCCAAGGTTCCTGATGCCTAAGACAAGTTATGGAAGACTTACTGGCTCAGAATTTACAACCTGAGAGCCTGACAAGAATTCTTGACTCCTGTTTCAGAATACAGTTGAGCATTACAAGCTGGAGAAATCAGTATTCAAAGCCTGATAAAACAATATTGGTGACATCACTAGAGGATATTGTGGATTGCTGCAGTTAGGTGTGTCTTTACATGCTCAGAGAACAGCTAAGCCTGTCACAAGCTTCTGCAGAAGAGACTGCCTCACCCCAACACAAAACCATCAGTTCATTTCTCTCAGTGGCGTCTATGCCTGTTACCCAGAGAAGCAGTCTCCTAATTAGGTGGGGGAATTAGCTTTAAGGAGACAGTGCGAGAGGAGGTAACTGGGATTCTCCACCGATGTTTACAGGGATCTTTCCCTCAAGAGAAATCTCGAAATAAACCAGTCAGATGTTCAGCTGGAAAGGTTTTTATTGAAATAAGAATAAAAAGGCAAAACATACACATATAAACACACAGAAAACACGTAAGCTAGCTAAGAGGAAATCAGGGAGGAGATGGGAGAAAGCAATTTCAGGGAAGGCTATAGTTACAAGTCTTGAAAAGTGAGGTCTGCTGAGGCAGCAGCAAAATGACCAGCATTTCATGGAGCGAAGCAGAGAGAACCCAAATGAATTTGGGGGTGTGAGGTGTGGCATTGAGAACACACACACACACACACTGCTCTGGTGGATAGGTGCTCTTGATATAGGGCAAAATGTTCCCTAGGGGCAAGCTGATGTGTTTGTCCCCCCAAAAATAACTTGATGGGTTTTTCAGAGGTGGGCAATGCTTTAGGAAAACCTTGATGTGTTTACCTGAGGTGGACTATAGGTGTAAATAGTGCCTGATGACCCTGTGAGTACCAGATGGGAAAAGCTACTAGGTTTGGTGAATAGCGTTAAGTGTTGCTAAATTAGGGTAAGTGGGTGAGGAGAAGTGAGGCTGGAGGTTGGTGGGATTAGTCCAATGTGAGGCACTAGGTTCTTGGGAGACCCATTGTTCCTAAATTGTGCATCTTCCTAGGGTGTGAGGGAAGTCATTACCTGGCCAGCCACTCTCTCTCTCATTTCTAAACTACATGTCCAGACTTGTCTCTGGCTGATGTCCATTTCGTGTCATTTGAGGCCAAGCAGTGTATTGCACTTATGATATTTGAATTGATATTGTATGAAGGGTGTTTATGGTTTTCTAGCTATAAACTGCCCCTCAGCAAGAGGAGGGGTCTAACAGCTAACATGCTGACTGGCATCAACTCTCCAGGCATTCAGGCAGAGAAAACTCTTTCTCAGCATCAACTGTCTCAGACCCTGTAAATGGAGAGGACTGAACCCAGGTTTGCCAGCCTCCAGGTGGACCTGGAAGTCTCCTGGAATAACAAGTGATCTTCAGACCACAGAACTCAGTTGCCCTGGAGGAAATGGCTGCTTTGGAGGGTGGACTCCATGGCATTATTCCCTGTTGAGGTCTCTCCTGTCCCCAAACCCTGCTGTCCTCAGAATCCTCCCCCAAATCTCCAGTAGTTTGTAACCCTAAGTGAACCTGAGACCTCTTGCAAAGAAAGTTATGTGCTCTGCCACTGAGTCACTGCCCCTCAACCCTCAGTGCAATGATTGATGTCTGCCTGTCATCCGTCTGGGTTCGACATGAAGCTAATACATGATTGGAAGGGATGGAGTGGCCATTTAAATTACAGGGATATCTCATGGTGGGCTGATACTCAATAGGACCTCTGGCAGCCAGGAACAAGCAGAGCCAAGCCTCAGCAACTCGGCCAGCTCCCCAGGGCCACTTGGCCCAGGCCCTTCGGCAGTAATAATGATTAGTGACTGACAGCTCACCAGTGGCCTCCACTGCCAATTTGCAGGAGAAGGCAATGGGTGAGCTAATATCTGCTGCTGCTGGCACCATTTTGCTGAGTGGCCTTGAAGTGTCTGTAGCACTGCAAGAGCCTCTCAGCTTGGCTTTCTCCAGGGCCATTTTTATTTCCCAGTCCACCCCAACTGGTTTCATACAAACATTCTGTGATCTTAAATGTCAGCATTCAAGGATCAATCCCAACCCATGACACATGGGCTACTGTGCATAATTTTGCAGCAGAATGGTTTGTGCATACTTTCCCCAATGAGGAACATTCCAAGTGGCATACATTTTTATAAGTTAGTGATCATTTAGCATTTCCTTAAGTCTCTGCACTGTTTTGATGCCTTTCCCTGTTTCCCGAAGTTGGCAAAGTTCTTTCCTAGCCCTGTGGTTTGCTTTTGCAGCTTCTTACAACTTAAAGTAACCTAGCCTATTCAGGTCATTACAGAAGTTTTTCTGTAATGGTTAATAAAGCGGGTTCTGCACAATTGAAAGCAAAGGAAGTCAGAGTTCAGGAAGAGCTGCTACACCCCCATAACGGGTTGGAAGCGGCACTCTGAAGCCACTAGCTTGTTTTCCAAAGTCAACACACACACACACACACACACACACACACACACCATTGGAACATTATTTTTTTCTATGTCCAATTCATTACTTTCAGCTGAATATAAATGTACATTATTGAAAACTAGGAGTAAGGCCCGTTGTGGGAAGAAATACTATGAGCTCTAGATGGAAGCTCCAGGTGAGTGTCCTGGCTGTGGCTAGTGGGGTGGCAGAGGGAAGGGGGAAATAGAGGGAGGCAAGCTATGTTTATTTGCTTCTGCTTAGCTATAAGGCAGGGCTGTCTCAAGTCATTTTGCTGCCCTAAGTGGGTAGTAGGGGAGGACAGCCTCATGGTAACAGGTATGGTTCCCGCCACCCCTGACTTATGTTGATTTGGGGTTATGCAGTGGCAGCTAAGGTAGAAAAGCACCTCCTCCTATGCTATGTCTAGATTTGAGGGGTAGAGCCTAGGGAGGGAAGGGTTTGGGGTGCGGAGGGACTTCAGCACGGTATAGTGCTATAGAGTCCACTGCCCAAAGCAGCCATTTTCTCCAGGAGAACTGATCTTGGAGATTTTCAGGTACTGCCTGGAGGCTGGCAATATTAAGGGGAGGGCCAGACCTGTAGATTTGAGGGGGAGAGCCTGGGGAGGGCAAGGTTTGGAGTGTGGAGGGACTTCAGAAGAGTATAAGTAAATAAATAATGCCACAGAGCGCACTGCCCAAAGCAGCCATTGTAATAGCTGGGAAATTTTCTGTAGGAGAAATGATGTGCTGTGGCTGGGGAACACAGTCATTTCTGGGTGATCTCCAGGCCCCACAGGGAGATTGGCAACTCCAGTGACCGTTTAAGGGAAGATTGGGATATATATTTTGGCAACTCCAGTGACTGTTTAAGGGAAAATTGGGATATGTCTTTTACCTCAGGACACATTCAATGACTCCCAACAGCAACAACAAACTGTTTAGAATGTCAGAGGCAAAGGCCAATCAGGCTGCATATGCAAATGACTTGACTGGCTACTGGGGGGAGAGGAACAGCAAACTGTTTAGAATATTGGAGGCGAGACTCAGGCAATGCAGCCAGTGGATAGGGACAGCTTCTGAGTGACAGATCAGGGAGTCAACTAATTTGGGATTGTGTGGAATGTTCAGGAGAGTCCACGACCAAAACAGAATTATTATCTAGAGAGATAAGTATAGAGCAATGATAGTTGCTCAGTGGCTCAGAAGCCACCTGTGGCTCTTCTGAGCATTGTTCCCTAACGTGGCAACTGCCCCAGGTTGCAGAAAGTGGGCAAAGTCCTTGCTTGGTGGGGTTTCTAGAAGGGAGGAGGTTCCCACCTTGAAAGATCTGCTATCAGAGGAATGGGTCAGCTCCAAGCCTCCCTAAGGCAGAGGCCTCACACCAAAGATGAAAGTAAATGCAGGTCTTTTGGTTAATGATAACTGTGCCTGTTTGCAAGTTGCAGAGTGAATACCACTGGTACAATGCAGTAACCAAATGGATTGTGAGGGGTAGTTCAGATCAACAGGAGAAAAGTTCCCCCATCTAGCAGCAACTCTTTAGGTTTACCATGCCTTGGCCTGTATGTGGTGGATTCCACAGAACATCTTCTGTGGCAAGAAGTATTTCTGCATGTGGAACATGACTTGTCCCTGGTGTTTTTGACCTGGAAATTCTGGTTTCTATTGCAGTATGCATGTGTGTGTGTAATCACAGGTTCGATTTCACCAATCATAAAACCACAAAAATCCAGTACAATATCTGTTAAAAAATAAAACCTAATGCATTTTCCAATGGGTACCAGTCATGACCAAGATCTACACCCTCTGCTACACCTCTTTCTATCAGTTGCTGAGGAGCACGGGCAGGAGGGAGCCATTGCGGTCATCCTGCTTGTGGGCTTCCTGGAGGCAGCTGGTTGGCCACAGACTGAACAGCATGCTGGACTTCATGGGCCTTTGGTCTGATCTGGCATGTCTCTTCTTATGTTTTTAGGTTCTTAAATTAATTAACACAGTATAAAACATAAAATGCCAGGCTGACACATCCACAAATCCAAAATCTATGACCCCAAACCAGCCTCCCCCACTTTGGGCAGGGGTCCCCAACATGGTGGCCATGGGTGCAATGGCACCCACCAAGGCTGAGCACTGGAGATCTGATCGTTTCTGACAGATTTAAAATGTGTTGCTTTGGCAGAAGCTGCCACCACAGCAAAAGGATTTTCACTGTGTGAAAGAAGGTAAGCGGTGGCAGCCATTTTGTGACTGGCTCCACCTCCTGTGGCAGCCATTTTGTGGTAGACATTTTGTAGACGCACCTGCCATGTGTGCCAGAATTCAAAGGTGCCTGCAGGCTCAAAAAGGTCAGGGACTCCTGACTTAGAGCTAGTAAGGCAAGGAACCAGGAGCTCATAAGGTGAGGAAGCAGCAGGATCTCTAGTGGGAGACTGTTCTCTAATCAGGGTGCTACCATGGAAAAGACTCTGTCATCTTATTATTATTGCAGACCCCTTATTTTAGAAGGTGGGGAGACATGGAGATCTTAAGCTGTCTAGAAGAGCTGGGAAATGACAGTCCTTATGTTCCTGCTCATCACTTAATTAATATTTTTGACATTTTTTGTGCATAAATAAATAAATAAGCATGGTACAATATATGTATAATAGCATGCATTGTAAATATAAATGGCACACAAACACAATTCCAGAAGATCTACAGAACCCATCAGCCAAAAGCAGAGAACCAACTATTGACAACAATATAAATTAGTATATATAGGGAGAAGATATAATCCCTGCCTCCTTATATTAAGCATCTGATCGGTCTTGGTGTTCATCACCTGACTCGGGCTGAGCGTATGCAGTATCTCCATGACTTGATCCTACCCTATTCTAGACCAGTTGTTCAGTGTAATCCAAGAAAGACTTTTTGACATTGATCTGTCATGTTTTATTATTGACCCAGGCAAGTTAGTTTGGCTTCTACAACTGTGCCCATTGAGTTAGTGTGCGCTTAGGTGAAAATGCTTATTATAAACAGAAACTAAAAGCCATTATTCACTCATCCTTTAGGGTTTCAAGATTCCCCTCCTTGCTTTCTGTAATGAGGTCACAGAACAGTACATATCCTCGAAGGAGACCTTGTCCATTTTAAAATTTACAATGTAGTATTAAGTTGCGTATGGGGCTAATAGAACCAAGCGTTTTGCAAATTATCCCATGTTGCTTTTAGCACATGGATAATTTTAAACCCCCACTGAAATGTATTATTTATTATGAACACAAAGGGCTTGGGGTGTGAGCAATATATGCTGTTTTTACTTCACACATTTATTTTAATGAAAACAGTTTTCATTAATTTTGATAGAGGTAAAAATAAGACTGTGCCTAAACAGATTCCTTCTGGAATTACGGACTATCGGCTGTTCACCAGGGATGGTTAAGATAGCAGGAACTTAATAAAACACAGTTATTGTACAACATAACTGTTCACAATTAACATTTTTTTTTAAAGTTTGAAACCGAACAAACTCAAAACCAAAATAAAACCACCAATTCCAAACAGTTTTGAAAATCTTAAACAAGAAGAAGAGAAGAAGAGATTGGATTTATACCCCGCCCTTCACTACCCAAGGGAGTCTCAGAGTAGCTTACACACTCCTTTCCCTTCCCCTCCCCACAACAGACACCCTGTGAGGTAGGTGGGGGTAAGAGAGCTTTGACAGAAACGGCTCTTTTTCAAGAACACCTCTGACAGAACTATGGCTTGCCCAAGGTCGTCCAGCAGGTGCAAGTGGAAGAGTGGGGAATCAAACCCGGTTCTCCCAGATTAGAGTCTGTGCACTTAACCACTACACCAAATCCTATCATGTGACATGCAAGAGTAAGGCGGAAATGCACAAACACGCCCATTGGACTGACTGTGTTTGGCAGGAGCTCTTCCAACTTGGGTGATATCTTTGTCATGCACATACCTGATCTTATGTCACTGCCCCTGCTGGGGGCAGGGGACTCCCTCACTGGAGCCCTCACCTCTGGCGCTGATTAGCTGGCAGTGGACTTATTGGCAGCAAAAGGAGGCCGAGGCCTGTATTGCCAGCAATGTGGTCATATCACTTCTGGAACACACATTGCCGGTGACGGGGGGGATGCTCTGGTATTTTTTGGGGGAAAACCTCTATGGTAAACATGAGCGCTCCCACATTGCTGGTCATGTGATGACATCACTTTCAGCAAATCACTGTGTCATCAGAAATGCTGGTCTAGGCCTCTCTTTGCTCTGGGCAAGTCCCCTGCATCCCCACCGTTTCCACTGGTTGCCAGGGGGTACCTGCCAATTCTACCTTACTATTGCACCCTCTACTATCTCCCATGGCCTGGGAAATGAAACTACACAATGCAGTGCCAGATGTCATGGTTCAGCCTCAGCCGGAGACAAGCCCTACTGAGGATTATTCAGGAGAAAGAGATTCCTCAAGTGAAGAAGAGCCTAATGTAGCCAGTCCTGAACCTTGTGGAATCAGAGAACTACAGACTGCTCAAGGCTCACAGCCAACAGCTGATCCAGAGCCACCACCCAGCCCCAATGCAGCAGGTGAGACTCAGTTGAGTAAGACCAATCCACCAGGCCCACCTCCACGCTTTGAGTGCCGGAGACCAATGATCCCTCTAAACTGTGGAGTCTTGTGAGCAAAAATTCTACTTTGTGAGCTACTGGCATTAAAGCTGTGAGCTCTGTAAAGCTTTGGCTACTGCATAAATCGGTTTGCTCTGGAGCCATCCTTCCTGAGATAAGACAAAAATGTGAGAGACAGAGGCTAAAAAACCATGAGCTAGCTCACACTAACTTAGCTTAGAGGGAACACTGCCGGAGACCAAAGCTTAGCAGGGAACTGCAAGCAAGGAGGCAGAGTGCACATCTCCTGGCCTGTCACCAGCTGCTTGCTGATGACAGCCTGGAGCAGTACTCCCAAGCAGCTGGCTGCTTACAAGGGCTTGTTAGGAAGTGCCTATAAAACCCAGTGCTGGGAGCCTGTATGCTGTGGGAGCCTGTATGTTGTGGAAGCAACAAGTCACCAACCTCTTGACTCAGTGACCATAGTGCTGAACTCTGCTCCTTGGACTGGCTCTTGACACTGACCCTGGAATCTTCCAACCTGCACTTGTGAATGACTTTGGACTGTTGGACCTTGCTTCCTGTATAATGCTTTGAACTGGACTCTGCTTGCTTGGTAACTGGCCTTTGGACTAAACTTTGACTCTGACTCTGGAATCTGGCTTGGACTGACCCTGGACTCTGACACCAGAACAGGAGGGCATTCTTTTAATGGAAATGGTCCAGAAAGGCACCTTCATATGGGAGTGGGGGCACTGCATTGCCTTGTACTTTGTAATCCCACAGTCTGCATTGGTTGTGCTACCATGACCTGGATGGTTTGCTGTTCATGTTGTCTTTTTATATTCCGAGTTCTATTGCATTATTCATTTGCACTGTCCTTTTTCAATGAATTTATACTGCATGTTTCCATTGTTGCTTGCATTATCATTCAGCTATGTAATCTGAGTCCTATTACACAGTTCATTCAATGGTCTTTAGTGTATGACTACATTTCTTCCAACCCCCCCCCGGTTAAGTACTCTGTAACCCACCTTGAGTCTCAGTGAGAAAGGTGGGCTATAAATAAGCTAAGTAAATTCATTCCCAGTTGGAAGATTTCCTATGACTTCTGAATGTCATCCATGATTTTGTTTAGATGAGCATTGTTTGGGTCAAATTGTGATTATTCAGTTTTTCCAGTTGCAGGTCCCTAGAATGTTTCCCTCAGATTCCAGGCTCCAGTAGGCCTGAGAAGAAGCCCTGCAAATGGTACCCAGGCCCAGTCATTTGTCACTGGACTGTCCCACTCCCAACTGCGTGAGGGGGATCACAGGCTGGGAACACAGAGTGTACTTCATGAAATACCTGAAGGCGCAATGTGAGTGGTATTCCAGCCAGCCTGACCAGACAGGGCCTAAGAGATCCTGGATGTAACTGGAAATCCTACCCCCCAAGGCACCTGGGAAAATGACTCTCAGTTTCTCATTTTCTCTTCTGTGGGGCTAGAGTGGAATAACACAGGGCACCAAGTTCATCTCAGGGCTATCACCATTGGCTTTGCCGAGCTACCCCTCAGGATGACTATGGCCAATTGGCTTTAATATCAGAAATGTTCTGTGTGGTGCTGAGCACACATTTGAGTAGTGTGGCCCATCCCAAAGGTCTTTACATATTAATTTCCAAACTGGAAATGGACATTGGCTATGACCTAAAAAAAAAGGGGGAAAAGAAAAGAAAGGATCAGCCACACAGAACGGATGAGGCTGGAAGCAGAGAATCCTGTACCAAAGCGATGGCAGAAAGATGTTGGGGAGGCAGAAGGCAATTTCCCAAGAGCACAATCTGGAATTCAGCTAAAGCCGCTACACTAATACGTCCAAGGAGGAAGAAGTGGTTTGTTAATGTATCAAGCTGTTACACCTAATGCTGTAAAGCGTAATTATTAAGTGGTGTGGGTTTTTTTCCTCAAGGAAAGCATTTCGTTACTGCCTGGTTAGCTCCTGTCTCCCCAAGCGGATAAACTTCGTGCTTTCACTTTTAGTCATGAGATTTTATTACTGCGCGAACAGAGGTGGGATTGCATGACTCAGTACTCCCACACATCCCAAACTCTTTCAAGTCTTTAAAACTGGACATAACAGAAAAAAAAGTGTCTTATGCAGAGTCAGCCAACTGGTCCATCTAGCTCAGTATTTTTCACTCTGACTGGCTGTTCTCTTGGGTCTCAGGAAGAAAAAGCCTTTTCTAACACCTGCCACTGAGGATCCTTTCACTGGTCATGCTTGGGATTGAACGGAACCTGTGGCATGCAAAGCAGATGCTCTACCACAGAGCTATGGCTCCTCTCTCCTATGTCTTCAGTCCAGTTTCATGTGCCAAGGCTTCATTTCAGCATTGAAAATGTAGCAGGCAGGAGATAACGGTAGCCTAGAGTAATTCTACTTCCTCTGTTATTTTCTTCACCCCAGAGTGGTAGCCAAGCTAATCTGCTCCAAGCAAAATAACAAAGGATGTAATGTAGAAGAAGAGGTTGGAGTCATACCTCACCCTCCACTACCCAAAGGAGTCTCAGGGCAGCTTACAATCTCCTTTTCCTTCCCCTCCCCACAACAGACACCCCGTGAGGTAGGTGGGGCTGAGAGAGCTCTCTCGAGAACTGCCCTTGAGAGAACAGCTCTGAAAGAATTTATGACTGACCCAAGGTCACACCAGCAGCTGCACGTGGAGGAGTGGGGAATCAAACCCTAGATTAGAGTCTGGGCTCTTAACTACTACACCAAATATAGCACAAGTTCTTGTGAGTTCACTTAATTGGATACATGAAATGAGCTCTGACCTAGGAAAGTGTATGCCAATGGTCCCCAACATGGTGCCCGTGGGTGCCATGGCACCTTCTGACACCTTTTCTGGCACCTACCAAGTGACTTTAGAAGTTGGGCAGTGCCAGGTGGGGCTTTGGATTGGCCACTGGTGATTTGATTGCACCACAGGAGAAGGGTCTTCACTGTGTGGCTGAAGGTTGGCTTTACCAATGTTAGAAATACTTTAAGATTAGTTTGTGATTGAAATTACAATTAGTAAAACGTAGTTTATCTTGTGGAAAATCCTTCCATATTAGAAGCTTCACCAATGTCAGAAAAGATCTTGAACATTTGCCTTTGAAAACTTCGTTGGTTGGTGCTCGAGTAGAAATACCTTGAAATTTACAATAAGATATTTGTTCTTATCTGAGGAAGATTAAGAAATGAACAACATAACCGAAAACCTCATCTCAATATGGATTCTTGAATGGACTCTTCATATTCTATATGGATTCTTGAATGGACTCTTCATATTCTATATGGATTCTTGAATGGACTCTTCATATTCTATATGGATTCTTGAATGGTCTTTTCACACACATTCTTAAAGGATACATGAATGGACTTTTTGTATTTACTTTTGAGAAATTTGTTAAGTAATATATGATGTATGATACACATTTGATATTGCATGTTTAATTATTATGGGATATTTGATCTAAAATACATAAAAACACACAATTGATTTTGGTATAACGTTTTATTATATTCATCCCTTTGGTTACTGTACTTAGTGTCTTGTTTCACTTGCTTTAGCTGGTGTTTTTTATTACGGTGATTCTTATACTGGTAATAGACTGAAGGTAAGCTGTGGCAGTCAGAATTCCAAAAGTAACCGCAGGCTGAAAGATGTTGGGGCCTTATGCCAAAATAATATCTTTTGTATAAGTTTTTTTTTTTTAAAAAAAGGGAGGCATTCAACTGCACAGCTTCCTCACCTATATTATAATGTAGGACAGTCCTAGGAGAACTATATCAGTCTCCTGAACAGGTGCCGGAGCACTAATCATAATGCCTACAAGACAAATCCAACTGATTTCCAATCTGAATTCACAACCACACAGCAAGTTCACCAGTATTAATGGTAAACTGCAAAGGCATGAATATGGAAGAGGGGATCACAAATTTCACATACACACAAATTCAAGTGGTATTAGAAATCTCAGCCATCAACATTAGACATGTGAATAGAAATCTGAATTAGAGACCGTAACATTCAAACTTGTAAGGTTTTGCAAATGTGACTCTTGCTGAGAATACTTAATCTGGTTCCGCCAAAAGTCAGGGATAGTTTTTAGTCAATGGCATAGTTGGAATAGGGGGTTACAGGAGGGAAATATATAGATCGAGAGTCTAGGAACAGTGTCAGAATTATTTCTCTAAGACCAAATGCACCAGTTTGGTGTAGTGGTTAGGAGAGCGGACTCTAATCTGGGAGAACCAGGTTTGGTTCCCCATTCAGCCACATGCAGCTGCTGGTGTGACCTTGGGCCTGTTGCAAGCACTCTCAGAGTTGTTCTCCCAAAAGCAGTCCTTGAAAGAGCTCTCTCAGCCCCACCTACCTCACAGGGTGTCTTGTTGTGGGGAGGAGAAGGAGATTGTAAGCCACACTGAGACTCCTTTGGGTAGTGAAGGGTGGGGTATAAATCCAATATCTTCTTCTTCTTAATTTTTGATGTGGTAATGGCACATCACATTTCTTCTACCCAAGATCTTAATAGGGCAAAGTAGTAATAGTAGTAGTAGATGAAGAAGGAGAAGAATAAGAATGTGCCATTGAATTGCAACTGAATCATGGTGACTCCAACCATGGGGTGTTTTAGGCAAGAGATGAGTCAAGGTGGTTTGAAAGTAGACTTTATGGTAGGTACATGGCTGCAAACAAAAACAGCACCCTTGTATCTCATTCTCCTCCTCTGGCCTCACAATGCACAAAGTTCTGACGTGACTTCATTGCTTTGTGACTTTCTTCACAGCCTTTCCATTTAACTGGCTATCTCTTTAGGGCATGGGAAACTTGTGGTGCAGTGATACCATGACACACATTTTCTATCACTGGTGGTGTCATGACCCCCAGCATGTTGCCACCTTCAGCTGCCACCACTCTGGACTCAGGGTCCCTTGAGAAGGCCCAGAGTACCCTCCCAAGCCCAACCAAAATGCCCCTTTTAAGCCGAGAACTATAGGCATGATGACCAGGCAGGGAACAATTAAACAAATGGTTTATTAATACAGTAATGGGGCAAGGAAAACAACACAAGGTGCTTTAAAATATATAATAGTGTTTAAAGGCAAAATAAACAAATCTAACACAACTACCTATTTCTTCCTAACTGGTTACTATTTCAAGGCCCACAGCCTTCTTATGCCAGGCCTGTCTGTACTCACTCTGTCTCAAGTGAGGGATCTTCCTTTCAGACCAGTCCCCTCAGTTTTACTCTGTGAGAGGCAAGACCCCAGAAAAGAAAAGAACACAGTTTCTCAGTTCACAAAGCTTAAGTTACATCTCCTCACACAACCTCTGAGCTCCGATTGGCTACAACCATCGCTAAACATTATGGGGATTGTAGGCTGTCTGCTTTCCACTCCCACACAGGTCTCTAGAGGCCTAGGCCTCTAGGCCTTGTCTCCTAGCCCTGCACAGATCATAACAGGTGGATATTACTGAAGAGAGGAAAAACAAGGCAGGGAAGCATGAAAAGCAGGCAAAATGGTGGATGAGGGGCCTGTCATGGTCTGTGTGCGGGTATGGCTGCTCATCAAAAGAGAGAATGCACAGCTAGAATTTGTTAGCACTTGGTTTCCAGGAAAAGTGAATCTGATTCATAAAGATTTTGCAGATTCCACCAAACTGTGTGAAACCCTTGCAGTAGAACAGGACAGGGCTCTAACTGAGGAGGCCTCCCAAGCAAAGCAGAGATCTTGCCATTTAAAAAAGCACAGTTGACACATGAAGTGAGGGAGTAGATTAAAAAAAATGGAAACAAATTTTTGATTTGTGAAAAGGAAACCTTAAAGGAACAGGAGGCAGTTTGGTGTAGTGGTTAAGTGCATGGACTCAAATCTGGGAGAATCAGGCTTGATTCCCCACTCCTCCACTTGCACCTGGCTGGATGACTTTGGGCAAGCCATAGTTCTGATAAGAGCTGTTCTTGAAAAAGAGCAGTTTCTGTCAAGAGCTCTCTCAGCCCCACCTACCTCACAGGGTGTCTGTTGTGGGGAGGGGAAGGGAAAGGAGTTTGTAAGCCGCTCTGAGACACCTTTGGGTAGTGAAGGGTGGGGTATAAATCCAACCTCTTCTCTTCTTCTTCTTAAGACCGAGGTGCAGCCAAGGGCACAAACCCTCAAGCGTGATCCAAAGGGCTCTTGACTTGATGGTCATAGCCTACAGCTGGAAGGAAGTTCTGTTTGCAGTAGGGTCTCCAGGCTTGGCTTGGCCTGGCAACCAGGAGAGTAGGAGGAGGAGTGGGGACATGGAGAAAACTGCCAGTGATGGTGTGAGATCAATTCCGGGGGGGGGGGGAACCAGAAGTGACATCACAGTGAGGCATGATGTCACTTTGGTATTTTCCTGGAAGTGACATCAGGCTGTCTAGCTGATAGCCACTTTTATTTTTTCTCCCACTGTCACTCTGAGTAATGGCAGGATAGAGGAGCTGGGGATGGGAGACGCCCTGCCCCAATGCGGGGCTGGCAACTATAGTTGGCAGAGAGACCTGCTCTGCACTTAGAAACAGGTAGTAGTAGTAGTTTTATTACAGACTTTAGACCAGCATACAGTTTGGTCAAGAAACAGAATCCTTCGCCTGTTTTGTCTGTTTTTGCTGTATTTTTGTATTGTATTGTAAGCTGGTTTGGGTCCCCAATGAAAGAGAAGTAGGATATGAACGATTGAATGATTGAATGAATGAATGAATGAATGAATGAGTGGAGTCACAGAGCCGCTGTTTTCAGCAGTAGCCTAGTCTCTACAGTATCCTCTAGTTCAGCCTTAACTTTCCCCAAACCTAAGGAAGACTCTTTATGTATCCTCCTTACCTGAGGTAACTTTTGACAAGTGCCTTGAAGAATTTCATTCGTCATATAAAAAATCTCACAGATTTTCTTGCATTGCCTCAATGGGTTATTCCACCTATCCCAGCTGCCATACGGTAAGCAAACAGCTGATATGTAATGTAAACAAGGAATAAAATAGATAGCTGTTTCCCATTAGAGTCTTCCTGACACCTATTGAAGACAGAATGCTGACCTATGTTTATCTTCATCGGTGTTCACAGGTGTCTGTGACAACTTGGAGGCATTATTATGGAATGAACGTGGAAAGAATCAACGTCATCCAATCCATGAGGTGAACTGTGAGGGTGATATACCCCCTTAGCTCTTTAACTGACAGAAATTAATTGTTATTCT
Source organism: Gekko gecko (assembly GCA_029375565.1). NCBI lineage: Eukaryota > Metazoa > Chordata > Lepidosauria > Squamata > Gekkonidae > Gekko > Gekko gecko. The sequence goes on along the minus strand of JAPDNY010000011.1, from coordinate 86,613,411 downwards.
TCCAAAAGAAGGAAGAGAAGGAGGGGGGGAGTAATACATGCAAATGGAACAATTTGTATGAATTAAAAATAACCCTGCAGTGATTCATTATTATCACTAGGTGAAATATTAACACCCCACATATGCTTCCAGAGAGCCTGTTTTCCTCCCGTATTAGAAGAATAAATCACCACCTTTTTCTATTACACTCAGATGGCAGCAGGCCTACAATGGGTTTTGACTGAACAATATCAATAAAACTCATAGAAATATTTGCTGCCTAACAGCTTATGGCAGAAGAAACTAAAAGGGTGGGCCTCAATCATATAGCTTTCTTCTGAGACCGAAAGTCGCCCAAGAATGCCAACCACAAATCCAAGTGTTAACAAATCACAAAAGGAACTTCTCGGTTAGAGATTTTGGTTTTTTATCTATTGTGAGCTCATCTGGCCCGTAAAATGAGGACTTATTTTGTAACAGAAATGAACTGGAGCTGTATTTTCCTGGAAGAGGCTCTCTTCTCAGCTGAAGCAGTAGAAAAGAGTTCCAGTAGTGCCTTGAAGACTAACAAAATTTGTGGTGGGGAGGAGCTTGATGCATGAAAGCTCCCCCACCGCCACAAATTTTGTTAGTCTTTAAGGTGCTACTGGACATACTAACATGGCTACCCATCTTGATCTAGCTCCCTTTTCAGCTGAAAACTTTCCTCAAATCAATACTTAAAAGATTAGATCCAAAACTTAAAGCATACTCTTCAGAAAGATGAAAATGAGGCCATTGGAGGACAGTTGCCATGGCATTCAAATGCACGCACAGGGATGAACTAGAGTTCTCCAGCTGCTGCCCAGTGCTAGGGGAATTGTGCCAAAAAAGTGAGGTGGGTAGCTACCTAACTGGAAGTGATGTCACACATCACCAGGACACTCAAGCACCCTCCCAAACTCTGTGATTAAATGATAGAGTTTTGGAGGATTGTTCCAGTGGCCTTGGCGAGGTGTGATGTCAGAACAAGTTACATGGCTGGAAGTGATGTGTTGGCATTGCATCGCAATCACCTGTAGACTGAAGAGTTGCAGTCTGCTGTAATGAAATTTAGAATAATCCTCCAGGGTCCACAAAGAAACCAATCCCAGCTTCTTGTGAAGAAACTCAACATAGATATTTACTTTTTCTATAACTTGTGCCTAACTGTGACAACCAGTGTTCCCTCTAAGCTGAGTTAGCGTGAGCTAGCTCACAGTTTTTTAGCCTCTGGCTCACACATTTTTGTCTTAGCTCAGGAAGAATGGCTCCAGAGCAAACTAATTTATGCAGTAGTCAAATTGCTTGCTCACAACTTTAATGCCAGCAGCTCACAAAGTAGAATTTTTGCTCACAAGACTCCACAGTTTAGAGGGAACATTGGTGACAACTCCAGCAGCAGTGCATCAGCAATAACATGGCTTCTTCCCAGACATCACCAGATGGACTCACTTCCAAACACTAACTCTGTCTTATCTGGCTCATCTAAGGCTGTCAACTCTGGGTTGGAAAATTCAGTGCTCACCATTAGGGTTCTAATATGTTTTCCTGAACTGAAGTGTCTCTCGTGGGCTGAATGGCAACAAACCACTTTTGAAATAGGGAAATTTCAAATGCATCTTATGATGCAGAATGGCGGACTGGTGTAAAAAAAGGAAACAGATCATGTGCAGAAGGCCCCTGACTCAATCCCTGGCATTGAATGTTAAAGAATTGTAGGTAGCAGTGCAGGGAAAGACCTCTAGCTAAGTTGTTGTTGTTCAGTCATACATTTGAGTCCAACTCTTCATGACACCATGGACCACATCACACCAGGCCCTCCTGTTTTCTGCCATCCTCCAGAGTTTGCTCAACCTCAAGTTTGTTGCATTGATAACACTGTCTAACCATCTCATCCTTTGCTGTCCCCTTTTTCTTTGACCTTCAGTCTTTCCCAGCATCAGGGTCTTCTCCAGTGCGTGCTCCCTTCTTATTTGGTGACCGAAGTATTTGAGCTTCAGCTTCAATATCTGGCCTTCCAGGGAACAGTCAGGGTTGATTTCTTTTGGGATTGGCTGATTTGATCTCCTTGCAGTCCAAGAGACTCTCAAGAGTCTTCTCCAGCACCATAATTCAAAGTGATCTTGGCTCCCAGGAACGTGAAGTCTGTCACTGCTTCCATGACTTCCCCTTCTATTTGCCTAGGAGTGATGGGTCTGGATGCCATGATCTTAGTTTTTTCGATGTTGAGTTTCAAGCCAACTTCTGTGCTCTTCTCTTTCACTCTTGACAAGAGCCTCTTTAGGTCCTCTTCAATTTTTGCCATTAGAGAGGTATCATCTGCATATCTGATGTTGTTGATGTTTTTTCTGGCAATTTTAATTCCAGTTTGTGATTCATCCAGGCCGGCATTTCACATGATGTACTCTGCATATAAATTAAATAAGCAGGGTGACAATATACATCCTTCTTGTACCACAGGCAATTAAAGCAGCCAAACATACCAAGATACCAATACCATATAAGGCAGCTTTAGATGATCATATGCAAACCCTGAGTTATGTCAGGGAGATCCCGTAGCCTGGGACAATGACCCAAGTTCCTGTGCATGGTATTTCCTATTTTTTTTTTTTAAAAAAGGCTTCTCATTTATTAAGATCTCATATGAAGATAACAATGCTCATCAATCCAATTCAACAGCCAGCCCCTTGCTGCTTATGCTAACCAGTGTGAAATGGATAGCATAGCAAGAAGTTCCCTCAGGGAACGTGCACCGTTGTCAATATTACAAAGATGAATTAAAATCTATGCCAGAGTAATTTCCCTTTAAAACTGCAAGTTAATCAAGCAGGTTATTGTAGTGCAATATTAAGAGACGGAGTTATGCTACATCAAGGCATATAAATTTGGATAGTGGCTAGAACTTGGACCTGAGTTCAGATTTCCCATTTGTTGAACTTTGCTTGACAATTGTGTTTTACTGATGACATGGATAAAAGGGGGAAAAAATATCAAAGCTGCAGGAGAGGAGAGTTATATGATCATTTTGACAAGGCTTTCTTTCCACAAGGAGAGGAATGCATGGGTTTTTCCTGTGGTTATTTGTTCTTGAACACACAGCACTATACAGTGATAGAAAAGAGCAAGAGCCCAGTAGCACCTTAAAGACGAACAAAATATGTCACTCCTCACTTCTTCAGATATCCTGATGGATTTCCATTCCATATGGCTAAATGTAGCACCTTCCATGGAGATAGATCAAGATGCGTGGCTGTGACTCATGAAAGCTCGTACCCTGCCACATTTTTTCTGAGTCTCTAAGGTGCTACTGGATTCTTGCTCTATTCTACTGCTACAGACAGACTAACATGGCTACCTGTCTTGTACTAAGCAATGAGACAGGGATTTAGAGTGCAGTCCTAAGCAGGTCTACTCAGACTTCAGCTCAAGTCTATTCAATGGGGTTCAAGTCTATTCAGTGGAGGAGCAGAGACTGGGGGGAGGAAGCTGTCAGTCAAGCTGGCCCCACTGCTGGACCTCCTGATGGCACCTGGACTAGATGGGCCTTTGGCCTGATCCAGCATTGGCTTCTCTTATGTTCTTATGACTCCACTTCCAAAGAAATCCTGCTTCTCTAGGAATCAATGGAAACTTTACAGTCAAGCTATCATAGAATTATTGGTGATTCCTATAGGAGGACTGTCTAATCAAGGCTGAACTAGAAGCTAAAATGACTAAACTGAGAAGATCATAGTTTGGTCCTATTATGAGAAGGCAAGAATCACTAGAAAAGACTGTAATGGTAGGAAAAGTTGAAGGCACCAAGAAAAGAGGAAGACCCAACGGGAGATGGACAGACTCGATCCAGGAAGCCACAGGGGCTGTCAGTTTGCAAGACCTAATCAAGGCTGTTAACAAGAGGATGTTTTGGAGGCCATTACTTCATAGGGTCACCAGAAGTCAGAAGTGGCTTGATGGCACTTGACACGCACATAGAGGACTGACATCACTTCCAGGTTCTGCAGTTCTGAGAATGCCTAATAATCAACTATTATGGGACCCACAATGCTCAGACTGCTCTGAGGAGAAAGGAACAGGGGTCCCCAACCTTTCTGAGTCTGCGGGCACCTTTGGCATTCTGACATGGCACGGTGGGTGTAGCAACAAAATGGCTGCCACAAAATGGCTGCTGCGGGACACAAAACCATCGCCGCATCTTAAGTTCAGTAACACAGTGCAGAACCTTGTGCTATGGTGGCAGCCGCTGCCAGGACAGCATTCTGAAAAATCTGCACAGTCAATTCTCCAATAGTTAATCAGAAGCCCTGCTGAGCAAAAGCCCTACCTGGCCCTGCCCACTTGCTAAAAATGCTTGGCGGGAGCCAGAAAAAAGTGTTGATGTGCCACTGTGCCCACTGGCACCACATTGGAGACCCCTGAGGAGGAGGAATAAAGAAGGGTGGAGATGAACTGGTAGAAATTCACCTGTCTCTGGATTTGGAATTCACCCTCTCTGCATTTGGGCCTTGTTTTTCTGACCCAGGTTTGCCGAGTTCCTGTTATTTCACTCCAGATCTGCCCCTGATAGGACCTTTGTTCCCATATTGTTTTTGCAACAGTCTTGTGAGGCAAGTTAGGTTAAGGGAGAGGGATTAGCCCAGGGTCATCCAGTGAACTTTGTGGCTGAGTGTGTATTTGAACCTGACTCACCCAGGTCCTAGTCTGACACTCAACCCACTACACCACATCAGTTGTGGTACCATCTTAGCCTTTGTGCACCCAGTCATGTACCTCTGCGCACATGTGTGTGGAGGAGTCTGACAGCTGAAACTACCTGGGAGAGAGCTCAAGATCTGTTCCCCTCCATCTGGGCCTCCTTCTTAATTTCCTCATTTACTCTGTACTCTTCAGTTTCGGGTTGGCCAGTGCTCTGGAAAGCGGAGTGACCCATTGACAAAGCAGGACCTTCTCCTTCAGCGTCATCCAGGGTCTGCACCCACCAGCTGTAGATGTCCTCCTGCCTCTTTTGCAGACACATAAGCAAATAGAGATGTGATTCGAGAGGCCTAATGACAGTCTTGTGCCTCTAATGCGTTTGCCCAAAGGTGCACTTACGCATATGCTTCCTATTCATTTCTGTTCTCTATTGCACATTCCCCTCCATTTAATTATTCCATTGATTGTAATTAAGCTCCCTCTAAGCTTGTGAGTGTGGCGTGCATTTTCAAAATGAATTGGAGGGAGCTGATACGCCTCGCAAGAGCCACTAAACTCTCACAGGTTATAAAAGGCACTTTGTCTGGGAAAACAAACGCTTTGTGTCTCTTTCGGTTGTTTCTTCCCCGTGCGCCTCTCTGCTTTTTCTTCCAGTGGCAGGAAGGCAAAGAGCTAAATGGGCATTCAGACTGAACTGACCCACAATGGCACCATCCGACATTATTCTCACAGCTGGATTCGAGTCCAGTAGCATTTTAGAGACCAGCAAGATTTTGGGGGTATGAGCTTTCAAGTGTCAAAGCTCCCATAAAGAGCCAGTTTGGTGTGGTGGGTAGGACCGTGGACTCTAATCTGGGAGAACCAGGTTTGATTCCCCAGTCTTCCACATGCAGCTGCTGGTGTGACCTTGGGTCAGTTACAAGTTCTTTCAGAGCTGTTCTCTCAAGAGCAGTCCTCGAAAGAGCTCTTTTAGCCCCCCTCCCTCAGCCCCCCTCAGTTGTGGAGAGGGGAAGGGAAAGGATATTGTAAGCTGCTCTGAGACTCCTTTAGGTAGTGAAGGGCAGGGTATAAATCTAATCTCCTCCTCATCTTCTAAGGTATTTGTTGGGTTTGGTGCTACTGGACTTGAGTCTAGCTGTTCTACTGTGGACCAAGATGGCGACCTTATAAAACTATTCTCATAGCTGTAATGCAAGTCCAAGTTTGCATGATGGGAGAGAGGCAGGTCATGTGATTTGAGATGCTGTTTCTTCACAATACTATAATTCTGTGTTTGGGCTCTACTCAGCCTAGAGATCCAGGGTTTCTAAGGGGGGGACTAATGGGACTAAATTCCAGGGGTCCTGGTCACTCTAGGGGTCCATGGAGCTGTATAAGTCACATGGTTTCTTTTTGTATGATGATTAGGTTGGTTTTGCGTGGTGTGAAGAGGCCCCAGAGAGGATCTTTGGAGATGTGTGATGGCCCTCAGTGGTAGCTACTGTCTCTGCCTAGTCATGATCTGCAGGATCAGCCTCCAACAACACTGAGAGATGTGTGCCTTCCCTCCAAACAATCTATTGTATTAAAATTCAAGCAGACGTGGGGGATATACATTGTACTTCCTTTTAACTTGACTAAACCCCCTCAGAATGCACATGTGGGACAGATTATTTGAAAGCGCCTAGATGACATAATCTCACCCCCCCAAAAAAAGAGTACAATTGCCTTGGTCATATATCATGGATGTACTTCAGGTATGTACCTTTCTGCTTTGCTAGGAAAAGTGGAAGGCAGCAGTTCCAGGACTCAGCTCTGGCTTTCTATCCCCTTTCCTCCTGGGGCCGAGAGAGATTCTGGGGAGATTTGTAGCAGATGAGACCACGTGGGAGGTGGCCCCTTAACTGCCTGAAGCTCCGGCTCTTAGATGTGAGTTGGCTCCTCACCCACCTGAAGCTCTGGCTCTTGGATGGGAGCCCATTGTAAAACAGAAGGTGGAGGGTCTTCTTCTGGAGAAGCAAGGAAGGAAATGAATGTCATGTGCCTACATGACCCGGAAGTGACATTAGCACATCAGGGGGCGATGCACTGGTTTCTGGGCAAAACTGCATGGTAGAAGCATTCTACCGTAGAGTTTTCTCCGAAACCAGAGCGTTGCCCCCTGAAGTGCCTACGACACTTCCGGGTCCTGCAGGCACATTGTGTTAATTTCCAGTGCTCCTCGCCGCACCTGGTAAGTGTACCTCCCATCCCCTGCTGGTTGCTCCGAGGGAGCTGGCAGCCCTAGTTCTGAGTGACAAAGTGAAGGAGAAGTCTGGGTTGCTGACTCTGAAGTTCAGGCCCACAGATTCCCTCCCAGAGTGTTTCTTCTGGTAAAAGCTTCACAGTTTGGACAGGCATCACTGGTCTTCTGTGGCTTCCTTGGTCCTTTCCGCACAAGACCTTAAATCTTGGTTCAAACCTGTCCCCGAACCTACATTCTACACTACACGTGAGTTCACCCCTGTAATTATCTCGGGATATTTTCTGCTTCCACGTTACACTGAGGTCACCCCGGTTTCACCCCACACTTGTCCCAGGATAAATGGATGCTGTTATATCCAGGGATAAATACAAGGTATTGTGTTGCGAGCTGAAATCTGATAAAACCAGAGATGAGATCCAAGTGCAGAAAGGACCCTTGTCAATAACAAGAATCTATACTGAGATGCCGACTTGGTGTCTCCTTCTTCCCAAGGTTTGACTTAGAGAATGGGGCCATGCAGGGCTTTTTTTGTAGAAAAAGCCCAGCAGGAACGCATTAGCATAATAGGCCACACCTGTCAGCAGAAAATCATTAGCATATTAGGCCACACCTCTGATAGCACAGCTCATTAGCATATTAGGCCACACACCCAAGTTACAAAAAGTGTGGTCATCGAGCCACACCCACCTTTTGCTTCTTATTCTGTTTACCTTGTTTGTTGTCAAAACTCAGGGCTTTTTTTGGAGCAGGAACTCCTTTGCATGTTAGGCCACACACCCCTAATGTAGCCAGTCCTAATGAGTTTCTGCTGTTGGGTGTGGCCTATTATGCTAATGAGTTCCTGTTGGGCGTGGCCAGCTCGGGAGCCAGCCGGAACTCCATTCCTGTGCGTTCCTGCCCAAAAATAGCCCTGGGGCCATGGCAGCTTCCTTTCCACAGGTGACAGAAGCATGGATTTCAGTTACAGCTGCCTTACCTTACAGCTCCTCTTCCTGGAGGATTTGTCCTGAGCCTAGTGATCCCTGCATTTGTGATCACAGGCTTAAGTACTCCAGTCCTCTACATTTTTGGTCTGAAACCAAAGAAGTTTATAAAAAGTGCCAATTTGTTCAGTGCGCAGCGTGCGCTCAGCATGCCTACCTCTCCTGAGCTTCAGATCAGGCACATTACCCGTAGCCTCTTTTTAGTGCTTTGTGCCATAATTATCCTTGCATTTAAAATTTCCACCTTCGTAAGTGTTCTCAGTGGGTCCTCAAATATTCACATACCAGTTTCATTACAATACATGTTATTATGTCTCATTCCATCCATTTTAAATATTAGTGGCAAAGGAGTTTCAGGTGAGCGAATGCCAGGGGATCAAGCTTTTATCCTGCACGTTAGGGACGGGGATTCTATCGCAAGACACATTAACAGAAATGTTTGTTTAAGCGAAACTGCCTTGCTGCACCAGGCAACAGAGCTGTTTTACCTTCTTGGCGTGATTTGTAATCGCATTGTTACGGCGTCGAGGAAATTAATTAAAACAAATTGTTTGGTGATAGATCAAAATTGTTTGGTGTGTGAGGGTCCTGAATGCACGTGATTGTGTAATTGTGTCGGAGGCAGCGGCTGGTCTTGTTCCGCGCTACTTTGGTGCTTATAAAGGCTGTTGCATTTTCATTTCTTTTTCAATAGTGGTCTCGTTTAAGGCCCATCCGCCTCACAAAGGGGGTGGTGGTGTCAAAATGGTAGAATGTAGGGTTGCCAGCCACGAGGTGGCACCTTGAGATCTCCCGCTATTACAGTTGATCTCCAGACAACCATGATCAGTTCCCCTGAAGAACATGGCTGCTTTGGAGGGTCCAACTCTATGGCATCAGACCCCGCTGAGGTCCCTCCCCAAACTCTGCCCTCCCCAGGCTCCACCCTCCAAATCTCCAGGTATTTCCCAACTCACAGCTGGCAACCCTAGTAAAAGGGGAAGGGGACAAAATGGAACCGAGCTACATGAAAGGCACATGGATTTGACACACACTTTAGATATAAGCTGCTATCTCTGATTTCGGGTTTCCTCCAATTGTGCTGCTTGTCAGGCTCCTGACCAAGTTTCCAGGCTCATAGTCCACCTTCCAGAGCAGCCATTTCCTCCAGGGGAACTGGTCTCAATTGCCTGGAAATCAGCCGTGATAGTGGGAGATCTTCAGGCCCCACCTGGAGGCTAACAGCCATAGACCACAAGAACTTTGTGATCTGTAAATGGCCCTCAGATCCTTAGGAAAGTGTGCAGTACAGCCTGACCCAGAACTGCATTTATAGATGAACTGGTTATGTATATGCTACTTTCAGAACTAGTTTGGGATTATACCAGGAACCTTCCAGTTGCATTTATTTATTTGCTTATTTACAAGGTTTATACCCTGCCTTTCTGCCCTCATCAGGGCCACCAAGGTGACTAAGAAGTTAAATACATAAATCGTAAAACACTTCTTGGAAACAACTAAGACCAAACAACAACACATCATTAAAACAATTAAAACCAAACCTAAAATGCACATAAAAACACCAAGCAAAACAGGAAGTACAAGAAAGAGAGAGCACAGAAGGAATGCCAGATTTACCAACTGGTGGAAGATGGCAACAGAAGTGGACCGAGGAGTCTCCCTGGGGAGGGAGTTCTGAAGTTTTGGTACCAAGACTCTTTGGTTGCCACCCATCTAATCTCAGAAGGCAGGGACACCCAAACCAGGGCCTCTGAAGATGACCACAGTAGTCAGATAGTTTCATAAGGGAACAGATATGGTTGTCCCATGCCATATAGAACTTTAAAGGTCAGCACCAGCTTATTTATTTCAAACATTTATATTCCTTCTCTTAAGAGATACACCTGAAGTGGCTCACAAACTCAAACAAGATAAAATCACAAATACATGCAATGATTACTATTACCAACTATTACAACCAGTTAAAAACTCCAAAACAAAAGTGCATAAAACCCAAGAAGCATAAAAACAGCAACAAACAAATTATATTGTGATGAAATAGTTTGAAATGGATTTTGTTTTTTTATACTTGTATTATTATTGTTATAAATACCAGAATATTTAATAAAAATGTTAATTAACTAAAAAACAGCAACAAACAAAAAACAACCTGCCCCCCAAACCCAAACCCAAACAAAAACAACAAAAGAAACCACCCCCCCCACATAAGAACAGCATAAACACCCAGAAGCATAAAACTTCTGTTTAGGAACGTCCTTGCGGTATGGTACCTTGAACACCTCACTAATAGCTTCTACAGCTCCTTGACGAGGTTGAGTCTCAGTCTTGACGGATTCTTAGTTTGGCTTTCAGTAAGTCGTAAAGCTCTTTGGGGTTTCCTCACAGGCACCAAACAACTCCAAGCAAATATACAACAACAGTGAGAGACTCGCTGTCACAACGGCTTTTTGAAAGGAGCTGTCACTGAGAAAGATGTGGAAATTCGATGAAACGTCACCGCCATTTTGTGTTTCTCAATTTTCACCCAAAAGACGTCACAACTATTTTGACATTTTTAAAAACTTCTTGCACTGTAATCTCCAATTTTCACTCAAAAGAAATGTCATTTCCCACAAACTGGAGAACATTCTTTTGAAGGTATTCATTCCGATTGTACTGCTGTTGTGACCGGCTATCGTGACAATGCCAATTAGAATTTTCAGCACATATTTTAAATGACACACTCCCTAAATCCTTCATCGGAACGTTCAATAGAGAAACAGGTTTCTTTTCAGAGGATGTGTCTTCAGATTCCTTCTCAGTCTGCTTTTCAAGATCAAATACAAAAGTGCAAATTCTTTGCACATCCATTAGCTGCTGATATGCAAATGCAATTAGCAAGAAGGTACATGACAATGTATGTTCTCCAAACACTCTAACGTACAATAGCTTCTCCCCAGTCACAGGAAACCTCAATGAACAGTGTTAGCTTTGAGTGCAGTTTAATGAATTAATTGAATTTTCTTGCTGCAGTAATGAAATCAGACAGTCTGAAATTAAAAGGATCACCACGAAGGCTCTTTAAACAAAATTCTCTGGTTATCTATATCTGTGTTAAAGCCGCAATCCAAAAATTACTTGCACCATCCTCAGTTGCACCTAATGATATTTTGTTTGTGTCATGTTTTCAGTGTTCAAAACTCTTTGTACATCACAGTCATTCTTACAACAGCCCTGAAAGGTAGCCTAGTGCCTACTGGGGACTGAGAGAAAACACCTTGCTGGAGGCCGCTTGAAAAGGTGTAGGTTGGAATAGGGGTGTGTGCTCAGTATCTACCAAGTCAAATAAATACTTGAAAAATACCCTATCAGTATTTTTGGGGGTATTTATTCAGCCAAATACAGATTAGACCATCTGATTTGGAGACTGGTTTGGCGCCTTCTGAATTCACTCACCGAGTCATGCTGCCGCCATGGTGCGACTCAGCAAGTGAACTGAGAGCATTTAAGGTTTAAATGCCTTCTGGACTTGCCGAGTTGTGCTGCGGTGGTGGCACAGGTCGCAGAGTGAAATCCTCCATTATACTGAATGGGGACAGTCCCCGTAGGGTATAATGGAGCTGAATAAATCCAGGTTTCCCAAATATTTACCTGAATACCAATACAATACCGATAGTGGTATTCAGGAATAATGATATTTTTTGTGTCCAATAGACCCAAACTGGGGGGGAAATGATTTTTTTTGCATACCCCTAAGTTGGAAGTGGGACCTCCCAAACCACAGCTCATTGCCCTCACTATTTAGCTACTCCAGCTCCCAAATGTACAAATTTTAATGGAATATCACTATTTCCCTAATCGTATTCATTGTAACAACAACATTGCAGCTAGGGCTCTGTTTGGATAGCTTTGTCATACAAAGCAAATGCACATCCCTAGTTAGACTACCGTTGGGGGTAACAATGCAAGAAGCTTGCAAAAATTAACCCCAAGATGATTACCAAAAGTGGTTTGTTTGGTCAGATAATCACTGGGTACAGGTAGTACATATGGGACCATTTCAAAAGAAACCACTGCTTGCATTTACAATTGTCCTTATCTTGAATCTGACTGTAGAACAGGGCAGTACAACGGAGGAAAAGGTCTTCAATGTGAGGTGCTTAAATTCACCAAGGTGCACAAGAATGATTCATTAATTGCAACGACATGAGATAGTTTTTGTTAATTATGTAAATGTCTGACGTGTGCAAATTTTGAACAGGCAATGGCACCCAAAATTAATTTATTTATGAACGCAACGGTGTATTGTCTGGTTAATTGCATCTCCATTTCAAAATGAGTTTCCAAGTAATCACTGAGAGTTTTACCCTGAGGAAGGGATGGACACCTTCTGTGCATGCGCCACTGAGCAGATGGCTTTGAGTGCTGGCACACATGTGCAGGAACTGGCTGACATTTCAGAGCCACAGAAACCCTGCTTAGCTTCCGAGTTCTGATGGGACTGGGCTCGCCTGGGCCACCCAGGTCATGGCAGTTTAACATACCATGTCCAAAATAATATCACAATAACATAATGTTTGAAATGTACAGTCGTTAGCTCCCCTGTAAACACCATTGCTAATGTTCATATTTAACTGACCACAGCACATGGATAAATAAATAGGTTTTAAAAACACACCCAGAAAACCATCAAGGAAAAAAAACAACAAAACCCTTACTGGAAAAGATAGTTTCAGAAAGTAAAAAAGTGTCTTCAAGCTCTTTTTAAATTTGGAATCCTTATCTCTCGGTGCACCTTGCAGTCCATGAGCCACAAGTCCTGTGATCAAAAACACTGCTGGTTAAAAAGAATCTCTGCTCAGTGTTTTGTGATGATGGACATGGTGAGAAGGAGGGGGACAGCCCTCACCTATTTTCAGATTACACTGAATGCCAGATACCATCGACAGAGTTGGAAGACTGCTCGGTGAGATTGCTATTAAGATGTGATTTTTTAAAATATTAAGTACAGACAATTAAAAGGGATAATAATTCTAGATTGGAACAGCATAACCACTCAGAAATATTGTTCTGCATTCACTCATGGGTAATGGTCTGTCACTCACTTTCTGTCTGTCTGTCTGTCTGTCTGTCTGTCTGTCTGTCTGTCTGTCTGTCTATCTATCTATCTATCTATCTATCTATCTATCTATCTATCTATCTATCTATCTATCTATCTATCTATCTATCTACCTACCTACCTACCTACCTACCTACCTACCTACCTACCTACCTACCTACCCAATGTGGTAAATAAGGATCAAATATACCTGCTGACAGGGATAGATAGATGATAGATAGGCAGATGGACAGACAGAGTAGCCATTAGCCATTACAATTTAAAACAATGTACAAATTAGACAGCGCTGGAATTTGAATTAGATTTAAATTATAACAACCTCTAAAAATCTGCCCGTTCAGTATTTAAATTAATTCAAATCTTAAATGTAGATACCCATCTCCAGAAATATGTTCACAGCCTCAAACACTGCCATTTTACATTGCTGTTTTACAGTTCAATTTCATTTTTCTGTGTTCTTGGTCCTGATTTTACTAGCCGCTAAGGCGAAGAGTGCTACCCTATAGAAAACTGTAGGGTCTGCATCTGACAGCAGAAATATTAATTTATCGATGTCAGAATTTTTTTTGTAATTGATCTATTATTGCAGTCAAGAATTTACATCTCGGTTCCCAGTACAATGGGCAGACGATGACATAACGAAAAAACATCTTCCCTGGAAGTTTTATAGATACAAATACACTGTTTCTGGGGTATTTTTTAGTATCATCCCAGGAGTAATTCTGTTGGCATAGTCTGGAAACACAATGCTGTAACCTGCTGACAGGGTGTTTTGCAACTTCAAACCAGATACCACTTTGGCCAAAAGGTTACACAATAATATATACGCTAATCCAACAGCTATAATTGGCAAGACATAAATGCAAATCTGACAATGGCACAGAATATAGTAATGATATAATAATAAACTAAGGATTTGGGGATGGAATCTTGTTTTCAGCAGGGTGTTTGAAAAATCTGTTGGAAGTTCTTGCTTAAAACCCTAAAACGGGCACAGAAGTCTTAAGAACATAAGAACATAAGAGAAGCCAATGTTGAATCAGGCCAATGGCCCATCCAGTCCAACACTCTGTCACACAGCGGCCAAAAATACCACATGCTATCAGGAGGTCCAGCAGTGGGGCCAGGACACTAGAAGCCCTCCCACTGCTGCCCTCTCCAGCACCAAGCCTTCATTTTGACTCACACCATTTGAGTAAAATGAGATATGCAGTGCTTTGGAGCTCTTTGGGGAAAGAAGATCATATTAAGGATGGTAAATAAAATGGGGGAAATGACTTTGCTGTGTCAGTTTTACTTTGTGGTAACTTTTGACTGCACCCTCCTAACAGGGTGAGACCTTCACTACAGTCGAGGGAGAGCTATGCATTGGAAAGAAATGTTCACCATGCAGACTTTCCGGTGAGACTCTACCTCTCCAAAAATGGTCAAAAGAATTAGACCCGAAGGGGTTTCCAACAGAGTCTGCAGTTTAGTGGAAGTATGGAGAGAGAGAACGTGGCCCTTCGTGTTTGCCTTAATGGCTACCCACCTCCTTATTAACACCCAGGCACTCTGTAGAAAAGGGAGCATCAGAAGTGAGCCTTTTTCCATTGGCTTTTCATTCATTGGTTTCTAATGTTTCCGGGTCAACCACATTGGTTTCTTCAGGAAAAGAAAAGCAGTTTATCAATAAATAGAACCAGGGCTTTGCAATAAATTATCTCAGCCAGACATAGGGCTCCCAACCACCAGGTCAAGCCTGGAGATCTCCCATAATTACAACTGATCTACTGGAGAAAATGGCTGTTTTGGAGGGTGACTTTATGGCACTGAGGTCCCTCCAGTCCCCAAACTTCACCTCCCCCGGAAATGACTCCAGATCTCTAGGAATTTCCCAACCCAGGGTTGATAACCTTACAACAGCACTGTGGCATCGGTTAAATTTATTTATTTTATTAGTGTTCCTCTGCGGTACTTCTTCATGGTTTGTTTAGTTCTCCCAGGACAATCCTCTACAGGCCTTTACATTTTCCTGTCCATGGATTAGGATACTCTCCCTCTTCACTGCAGCATGTTTCTTGTTTGCTTCCTGCCGGGAATTCCTTGGCTGCTGCCATCCTCTTGCCCATTTCCTCTCCCTCCTACTTTACCTCCTCCTTCTGATTAAATTCCTCTGGCAGCTCTGCTGTAGAAGGAATAGCCTCCAGGCCCTCTCAGCTTCTGCTTCTACGTGAAAGAATGGGTGATTCTTCATTGGCTTTTCCCTCCATTGTTTTATCCAACGCACCTTGGAACAGAATTCCCCCTCTGCACTGCATGCTGCTTTCACTTTCTTTGATCATCGGGTTTTATGGTACCTTCTGCATAGATTTATGGCCGTTCAGGGGTGACTTTGCAGTCAGTAGGGCATTGCCCCCGGGTATCTGAATGTGGTTTTCAGCTGCACCTTCTCTTCAGTGTTGAGAAAATGTGAATGCCAGATGCAGAATCGCCCAATCTTGACTCGGCAATGATGTGTTCACAGAAAATCGTGAACCATTACTCAGCTGCAAGAGGTGGGAAGCAAGAAAGTGCAAAGGAGTGCAGTTGCCAGTTTTCATGTTTAGAATGGAATTCCCATCATCCCAGAGGAAGAACAGGGGGGCAAGATGCAGGGGAGAAGTCTGCCATGACTTTTAAGCGGCCACCTTAAGTGACCATGTATACTAGGTGGTCACTTAAGAGCAGGGCTATTTTGGGGCAGGAACGCACAGGAACAGAGTTCCGGCTGGCTCCCAAGTTGGTCACGCCCAGCAGGAACTCATTAGCATAACAGGCCACACCCAACAGCAGAAACTTATTAGGATTGGCTACTTTAGGGCTGTGTGGCCTAACATGCAAAGGAGTTCCTGCTACAAAAAAAGCCCTGGGTTTTGACAACAAACAAGGTAAACAGAATAAGAAACAAAAAGTGGGTGTGGCTGGATGACCACACTTCTGGTAACACGGGGGTGTGGCCTAATATGCAAATGAGAGGTGCTGTCAGGGGTGTGGCCTATTATGCTAATGAGTCCCTGCTGGGCTTTTTCTACAAAAAAAGCCCTGCTTAAAAATTTCCAACTCTGAGTTGTGAAATACCTGGAGATGAAGCCTGGAGAAGGTGGGGTTTGGGGAGGGGTGGGGCCTCGGCAGGGATGTGATGTGGTAAAGTCCACCCTCCAAAGCTGCCATTTTCTCCGGGGGAACTGATCTTGGTAATCTGGAGAGAAATTGTAATAGCAGGAGATCTCCAGGTGCCACCTGGAGGTTGTCAGCTGTCTTAGTACCTCCTTACTTAAGCTGTAACTTTCTTCGGAAGAAATCCAGAAGTGATGGGGCTCTTCAAAACCAGACGTATAAAGCATGGGTGTGAGAGAGACAGGGAATCACACCAGCTGTTCTCATTATGTTAAGTGACAGATTGTGTGAAAACCAGCCGGTGCTGACGTACCCTCAGTCAATGATATCCCCAGTAAAAAAAAAAGGAGTGAAATATTAATCCAACCGTACTAATTCCCAGTTTCCCCCTTCAACATGAATGAATTAATTAGCTATTTGGACCACATGTATTTTGCTCTGGCAAACTTCCACACTTAGCTCGATGAATGACCTTCCTGAGTGCAGATGTTAATAGCACTGGAGAAGCTCAGTGGATGTGGAGAATGGATGAGTTTGCCAAGCTTCTCAAGGTACCAGCATGATTGTACCGGTGCCCACGTCAACTGTCGGTGTGATGGTTCTCCACCACTCCATTACATGGTTCACTGATATATTAGTACGCAGTGGATTATTTCAGAAAGCTCCTTGGGAAGTAATGGGTTCCGCTGCAGATTAGAACGACGACTAGCTGGAGCAGGAAAGAAGTACAGAATTAAACAAATGGAATGAAGGGACTTTGGGCTGGGGTCACAGGCACTAAATAATCCACTTTCAGTGCACTTCCAGTGCACTTTCCAATTGCATTTTACTTTGTGGATGGGCAAAATCCAGTTGGAAAGTGCTTTGAAAGTAGATTATTTAGTGAGTGTGACTGCAGCCTTTGAAGGGTGGGTGGATAGGTAGGAATGAATGTTTCCTGAGCAAAAGAAAGGCACTTTAGTACAGGGGTGTCAAACATATGGCCCATGGGCCGGAACTGGCCCATCCAGGGCTCTTATCCGGCCCACGAGCAACTGGTCATTACCTTTATTGCCGGATGAGAGAAGCTGTGCATTCTGTCCCAGGGCTAATGAGTAATGGGCGGTGGAAGTGTGTGTGGGGGGCATCAGGGAGATACTTCAAGGAAATACTGCAGGGGTGTTGATGTTCCAAGCATGTTCGTATTTTGAATAAAAAAATAATGTCGTCAATTGGGTTTGCCTCCGTCCTTTATAAAGTTTATATCTCCTGTACCTGGCATTACATTTTATGGCACACATGGCCTGGCCCGACAAAGTGACATTTATGTCAGATCCGGCTCTCGTAACAAATGAGTTCAGCATCTCTGCTTTAGTAGCTTCATCGGGCAAGCTTCGATGGGACAGCCAGAGTGGTTAATCAAAACACAATAACTTACAACTAGAACAACTTCCTGCTAGGGGTTGTTATTATTAGTTGCTGTAGATTTTCCAGGTTGTGTGGCTGTGGTCTTGGCATTGTAAGACCTGACGCCAGTAGCTGTGATTGGCATCCTCAGCGGTAGTCCCAAGCAGGGCACACTGTAAAAATCCAGTCTAGCAATAGCTTTCCAACTTTCTGTCCTTTCCAGGATGACTTGCCACCAAGGAGTCCCTCTGTATGTCCACCACGAGACCTGAAGCACATTGCAGAGTGGAGCGGGAGAGTGCTAGAACCTGCTCAGTACACGGAGGCCAAGGAGTAGGTCTCTCGGGCCTCACTATCACCCCCACGAGAACTGATGATGTGCCCCTGTGGCTAGTTTGACATTGCAAGGGAAGATGGTCCTTTTGCCATTGTTTTTAGAAGAAGGAGAAGAAGAGTTTGGATTTATACCCCGCCCTTCACTGCCCAAAGGCGTCTCAGAGCGGCTTACAAACTCCCTTCCCTTCCCCTCCCCACAACAGACACCCTGTGAGGCCGGCGGGACTGAGAGAACTTCTGACAGAAACTGTCCTTGAGAGAACAGCTGTGCCAGAGCTTGTAACTGACCCAAGGTCACATCAGCAGGTGCAAGTGGAGGAGTGGGGAATCAAACCCAGTTCTACCAGATAAGAGTCTGTGCACTTAACCACTACACCAAACTGGCTCTCTTTTAGTAATCTCAATCAGATTCCAAGGATCGACAGGGAAGCAGTTTGGAAACCCTTGCTTTGCAAGTCTGAGCTACACAAGTGTAAGACACTGACAGCAATCTGGGTATAGTTATTTTCCCTCCTGATGCCACGTCTAGTCCTTTCGGCAAAGATGCTTCTCACATCTCAGCTGGGATTGTCAAAGCATTTAATCAATTACTCCTCTGCCTTTTAATCAAGGCAGTCACAACTACTGGTGAAATGCCAGGTCCTACAATGCCAAGACCACGGCCACACAACCCGGAAAATCTACAGCAACTAATGAACTCTGGCCATGAAAGCCTTCGACAACATGTTGTTATTATTATTAATTGTAGGGGTTCAGTCAGCAGATGAATCAGCAAAGAGTTGAGGGTGGGTCCAGTCTCATATTACATCTTGCCCTATTCCTCTGAAGCTCTGCTCATGGAATGTGCCTGTTGCCGCTTCCCTTCTCTCATCACAGGGCAGAGCATGCTGATTTTCACCTTCATCAGACATTTTAGATCATCCTCATAGTTAACTGACCCATGGCAGTGAGTTTTCATCATGGCTTGATCCATGAGAATTTTCACAGGTGTTAGCCAAATTGCTCTATTTTTAATATAGCAATTGGTTTTATTATTATTATTATTATTATTATTATTATTATTATTATTGGTTCTCGCCTGTATATACAGAGAATGCTGCTGTTTTGTAATGGTTCCCAGTAAAAGACACAGAGACCAGGTATAATTAATAAAATATTATTTTACTGAATATAATCCTTATTTATCCATTCTGGATTAAACAATTCTGGATTAAACAGTCTGGATTAAACAATAGAAGCCAGGTGTTGGGTGGCTAGTTGAATGGATTATAGGGACTTGCTGGCCAGGTAAACAAAAGGTGGGAGACTTCCCTGATTGTCCCTGATTAGCATCAGGAAGGGTCGTTAACAATTTGAATGCTTAATTGGGTAATAATCCCTTCATGCAAACGACTGGCAGAGGGAAAGTCCTTTGTCTGCTGTATGGCCCTTAATCCGTGTATGTGACATGCGGCAGGTATGTAATGGAGTCCCAATAAAAAGTAAAAAGACAGCTTTTTCCTTTCTCTATGGGCTTCTACCTTGGCATCCATTTTACAGTCTAGACAGACCATGTGGCAACAGCAAACAGTCCATAGCAAAGCCCCATAATGGCGTCAGGGCTAACATATCCCCCCTTGCAGACATGGCAGCGTCAGATGACATCGTCTGCACATACACACTTCGATGGAGACTTCCCAGTATCTTGAGGGACAGAGGCAAGAAAGACAAAGAAACACAAAAGGCTGGGTGAGGTGATGAAGAGTGCCAGGTGGCTTCTAAAGACTTACCTCTGGAACTCATTGTTATTCCATGAGCATAATCTCTGCTGGGTGGAGGGGGAAGACTTGCTCTGAGGTCACCTTATGAAACCTGAATATGAAATCCCTTTTGCAGACCACTTGCAGCCCAACTCTGTGGTCAAGCTGAGAGTGCCTGGCTTTTGGGGACTTTGGTTCAGGTTAGAAAGTAGGGCACCCCTGTTTTGGGGCTACCCAAGAATAAAAGGCAGTGCCTCTGGTAACAATTCCCCCCTTGAAGCCGTCTTTAGGCGTGAGCCAAGATGGCTTCACTTCAAATGATGTTTTGCTGCCGTTGGAGTTCCATATGACCAGAAAAGGACAGCCGAACAAGGTTAGAGAGAGAATTTACAGGGGAAGGCTCGGTGAGGGAGTCAGGCATACCGGCTATAAAAATATATCTTTCTGGGAACCAAAAGGAAAAATTAAAAAAAAATGTTTTAAAGCCAAATTAAAATAAGGATGTGTGAGTGCCTCTGTGTATGTGTTTGCAGGGACCTTCTGCACATCTTCCAGAGAGACATGACTACTGTACATAATGCTACCTATAGCAAATCTAATGAAGGCTTCTAATTATTATAAAGCAACAAAAAGGAAATGCAAGACATCCTAAAATAATTCTAAAAACTTATAAGCTAAAAAGATATCTAACTCAAAGGTAATTGCTTACCAAAATTCCTAAACAATTAGACAAATACAGAAAGCAAAAATTGGTGGGTTAAGCAAACTTAAAGCAGAAAGATAACTAAAAGCAATGCAAATGCTATGCTGGAAGAATTGAGAATGAATGTGTGTAAAAGCATGATTACAAAACATTTAGAACATGTGAGCAACAACATGAAAATGACATGGACCAATGAATAAATACAGTCAGTGATACAAATCAATTTGAGCTTCAGTTGAACATTACAGATAAATGTGGGTAAGGAACATTGATACATTTTTGAAACCACCCCCCAGGTACCCAAGTTGACAGAAGGCACAGGCAATCTGAGCCTTAGTAGGTTTCATGCTTTCAGGGACCAAAAAGCAATTCTTGGGTCCCAAAGTAATAACTGGGTGGGTGCCATGAGGTATTTGCAGCTGGTTGTGAGAAATGCCTGCCCTTGAGGTGGCATCCAATGTCCATGAGATGGTTTGCAAGCAATTTGCAGGTCAACAGTGGCTGGAGGACCAGAGAAGGCAGCTGGTAAGTTGGCAGGTCCTTTGCTGAAACTGGAGCAAAGGCAAATTAGGAGGCGACTTGGGTGCGTAGCAAATAGGGAGCAATGGCTTTCGCAAGACCGAGGTCTTGACCGAGGTCTTGTAGGCTGAACAGGAATCTTGGAAAGTCTTTGATGCATATGCATAGCAAGAGTATTCTCCAGGTACAATTGGAAATAGCTGAACGTTCAGTTTTTATTATGGTGACCAGAGCAGAGTTCCAGGTGAAGATGTGCACAGTTTGGAGGTGCCAAGAAGTTATAAAAAAGGCCAAACAAAAGAACGTTTCAAAAAAAAGGAAGTTAGATTGCCATGGCTGTTGTAGAAAAAGTTGGGGCCCCCAGGGAAAACTGCCGGCTTATGGGGGTGGGTCATACCCCAAAAACAAAGCTAACAAAAAGCTGGAAAGCAATAATTATTAACACACATATAAAACAAACAATTCCTAAAATAACTTATAAGGTGTGCCTTTACTATCAGGCATAAGACTTCAATTGCAGGTTCAGATTTTCAGTTCCTGCAGATATGAAAGAACTTGAGAGACAGATTAACAGGTTTGCATGGATAGAAAGATGCTCTAGCCATGCAGGGATAAAACTTAAATAGGAGAATAAACTTAGAGCATCAGGTACTGATTGTGTACCTCAAAGAGGAAGCCCTTAAACAAAATAAAGATGAAAGAATCAAGTAGCTAAATTACAGACAGGATTGAAAATCCAAGAGAAGAGAAGAGGCAGTAGCCCTTGATAATTCTGCATGATTTAAGAAGTCGGCCAAAGATCACACCACAAGAGAAGAGGAAAGAAAGAAAAAAAAGTTGTCTCTGGCACAGGCTTTGTGCCAGCAAATAGTTCTTCTGAGCATGTACAGAGTTTCTTTCCTTGCTAGTAGAAACTGGGCTGAAGGGGGCCTGGGCATATAGATTACTAGAACAAAATCAGAAGGGATGTGCTGCCAGACTTAAACCCTTTAAAATATTCTATGGTAGCTATATATAAACTGATATCAAAACTAAAGAAACGTTAGCCCTAAAGGTGGGGCTTTAAGAGAACAGCTAATTCCAAAACCAAAAGAGTATTTATAAAACCTTAAAGAGATGAAATAGTTCTAGATCACACAAATTTACCAAGAAATTTTAAAAAGAGATTCCCTTCTATAAGAATGGGAAGATAAGACAAAGCTTAAAATCGAGATGCTGTAATAAATTAATGGAACAGAAACAAATCTATTTTAAAATCTATTTTTAAATGTACCATTTTGAAAGTAAGGGATCTCTAATCATGAGAAATTCCAAGGAAGAGGATGCAAATAAATGTATTTTTAACTTTAAAACGGACCTTTAAAAAAAACAAAAACTAAACTTTGGAATGGGGGGAAGGAAGATGACCTTCCTGTAATAGACAAGGAATTACAAATTCAAAAGGGAAGAAAAGATCAGTCTTCTCTATGCATTTTCATTCCCCATCTATGCCTTAAAAACCAAAGGAGAAAACATTTTTTTCTTTCTGTGCTCCCCCTAGTTCCTTTACAGAGGGAGATTTCTCTTAACAAAAGAAGGAGGTGCAATTGTTACCCTCCAGAAGGGCCATTAATCTAGCTAGGAGCCTTCTTATCTTATCCTCCTAGCTCTTTGATTATGCTAAATTTACAAAAGGGGTTAACTTCTTTTGCTCAACTTGTTTCTTTTCCCTCAAGGGCAGCTGAAAGGAGAGAGTCTGCCTGGGTTCTGCCAAGCAGTGCTACTTCAGTTTTCGCTGCACTGGAAGCTGGAGGCTCTACGGTTGTGCCCAAAATGAAGATTTTGCTGCTTCTTGCAGACTGCTGGGCCTCCAGAGTTTGAAAATGGGCCACTTAAAACTATTTGCCTCTCAGTTACTCCTGAAGTGGGGCTATTAAAAAAAAATAAACAGAAAGATTTTCCAAATAAAGTGGCATTCTTCTAAAACATATAAAAAGGGGCAGCCTTTAAAGACTTGTTATTATAACACAAAACGGAGACAACACATTAGACATATAGAAATTTCAGATAGAAGAGGTTGTGGGGGGAAAGGTTTCCTCCTTTCCAAATAGTTTCATGAGAGTTATAGCTGCTTAAGGCTATAATTCTGGGAAACTTCCAGGGCCTACCTGGAAATTGGTGGCAACCCAATGGATTATTGGGAATTTACAGAAAGACTGAAGCTTAGGAGCTTCCATTTTCAAAATAAGTTATATTTCTTATTTTAGGATTTCCCTGCCGTTCGTGCCCATTTAGGTTTGGGAAGGGAAAAATAATTTCTCATTTTTTTTTTTTATAATTAATAAAATATTATTTTACTGAATATAATCCTTATTTATCCATTCACAAACACACAAACAGTATTCAAACATTCACACACATAAAATAGAACTAAGAAAGCAGAGGGGATTGATGGCTTATGGAGAGGTGATACTACCTGTCAGATGTGCAGAAGTCCACGAAGAAGGATTGTGGCCTAAACCCAGAGGGTTCAGGGGTGGGCTGCCATTTTGGCTCATGGCAGAGACACACACTCTAAGGCCATCTGTGTGCTGGGATATACCCACTGTAAGACAATGCAGCCCAATGGGTGGCCCAGGGGGCTGGTCTCAGGTGAGAACAAAAGATTTCCTGGACCAATGATGAGTCCCAGGGGTGTGTGATGTCAGTAGAGGCAGACCTTAGGTATGACCAATCAGGTTCCAGAGAGGCAGGGTCTGGATTAAACAATAGAAGCCAGGTGTTGGGTGGCTAGTTGAATGGATTATAGGGACTTGCTGGCCAGGTAAACAAAAGGTGGGAGACTTCCCTGATTGTCCCTGATTAGCATCAGGAAGGGTCGTTAACAATTTGAATGCTTAATTGGGTAATAATCCCTTCATGCAAACGACTGGCAGAGGGAAAGTCCTTTGTCTGCTGTATGGCCCTTAATCCGTGTATGTGACATGCGGCAGGTATGTAATGGAGTCCCAATAAAAAGTAAAAAGACAGCTTTTTCCTTTCTCTATGGGATTCTACCTTGGCATCCATTTTACAGTCTAGACAGACCATGTGGCAACAGCAAACAGTCCATAGCAAAGCCCCATAATGGCGTCAGGGCTAACACAGGGCAATGCATGCTCATTTTCACTTTCCTTTTTTTAAAAGGCTCAGTCAAGGAAGCCCTGCTGCCCCCAGATGGGAGTGGGGAATCCCCTTGATTTCACAGGCTCCAGCCCGCTGCTGGCCAGCTGAAACCACAGAGTTTTTGCCCAAAATACCAGAGTGTCACTGTGTGACATCACTTCTGCATGACATCATCATGCTGGGGACATTGTGTGCGGTGACATCGCCCTGCTCCCCACTCCTGGGAAGCTCCCTTCCACCTCCTGCTGGCAGAAGGAAAGGACATGGCAACCCTAGCCACTCCATTTGCAAGAACGGGACAAGGCTGTTCATGAGAGGGCGTTACGGAGGTCACTCTCAGCACACACATTTTGGTTTGGATGTGTGAAGATGTTCATGCAATGAAAAAGATTAAAGAGAGAGCTATATTCCAGCAGGTCAGTTCCTTGGCTTAACAGGCACTGGGGGAGGTGTGTGGAACATAAGTGGAATATGAGGCTGTACTGTGTTAGGACTGAGCCAGGCACCTTGTGTGGGCCAGCCAACTGGTGCCCTGACTGAGAAGGCAGAGAGCAGATATACCAACCAGCTTCACTTTCCAGCCACAGCTCTTTCCGTGTGACTGTTGCCCCATCCTGCTCCTAACAAGCAAGATGGGCTTAGCTGAGCAGGACTTTGCAGACTGGGTTATAAAGGGGACCTTTATTGCCTGCTTTAGTTTCTAGGGGTTGGCCACTAAAGACTGGATAGGCCCTCACTAGAGATGACAGGACTGTTGAGAGTGCTAGTGGATAATTGCTGATAACTGGCAGGCTTAGGCATTTAAGAGCGAAGACAGGTTTTCTCAGGTCTGTGGCATGAGAGCCACATGGCAGAGGGGTGGGAGAGGGGACGCCCTTGGTGCCGAGAAGCATCATGTTGAACCCTTAATGGCTGCATGGTTTGGAATGGGAGGTGGCTGCAGTTTGGTGGCTCTTGTTGCAGGTTTTCCTCTGCAGGTTAAGATGACAAGGCCAGAAGTGATTAACGATTTGGAATTGGGAGTAAGCAGTGAAGTGGCTAAATTTGCAGATGACACGAAGTTGCTCAGGGTGGTGAAAACCAGGGAGGATTGTGAGGCATTCCAAAGGGATCTGTCGAGGATGGGTGAGTGGGCGTCAACATGGTAAATGGGGTTCAGTGTGGCCAAGTGCAAAGTGATGCACATTGGAGCCAAAAATCCTAAATATAAATACACATTGATGGGGTCTGAACTGGCAGAGACTGAACAAGAGAGAGATCTTGGAGTCATAGTAGATAACTCAATGAAAATGTCTAGACAGTGTGTAACTGCAATAAAAAAGGCCAACACTATGCTGGGGATTATTAGGAAGGGAATTGAAAACAAATCAGCCAGTATCATCATGCCCCTGTATAAATCATTGGTGCAACCTCATTTGGAATACTGTGTACAATTCTGGTTGCCACACCTCAAAAAGGATATTGTAGCATTGGAAAAAGTGCAGAGAAGGGCAGCTAGAATGATAAAAGGGTTGGAACACCTTCCCTATGAAGAAAGGTTAAAACGCTTGGGGCTCTTTAGCTTGGAGAAATGACGACTGAGGGGTGACATGATAGAGGTTTATAAGATTATGCATGGGATTGAGCAGGTTGAGAAAGAAGTCCTTTTCTCCCTTTCTCACAATACAAGAACTCGTGGGCACTCCATGAAATTGCTGAGCAGTCAGGTTAAAAAGAAGTACTTCTTCACCCAAAGATTGATTAACACATGGAATTCACTGCCACAGGAGGTGGTGGCGGCTATGAGCATGGACAGTTTCAAGAGGGAATTAGATAAACATATGGAGCAGAAGTCCATCAGTGGCTATTAGCCACAGGGTACAGATGGGAACTCTCAGTCTGGGGCAGGTGCTGCACTCTATTCTTGGTGCTGGAGGGGGCAGCAGTGGGAGGGCTTCTAGAGTCCTGGCCCCACTGCTGGACCTCCTGATGGCACCTGGTATTTTGGGTCACTGTGTGGCCATTGGCCTGATTCAACATTGGCTTCTCTTATGTTCTCTCTTATGGTTTTGTTCCGAGCGAGAGCGAAGCTTCCCCAAATACTGGCAGCCAGCAGGAGCCCCTTATTTGTGGGAGGGGAGCCTTAATATTATGCTGATCAGTCATCCATAAAGCTTAGTTTATCCCATTGTTGCTTCGTATCTTCATTTCAAGGTGTGGAGATAATGAATGGTAACATACAATTTAATACATGAAAGCTTTCTTTGGAACAAAAAACAAACAAACAAAAGGCCTTTATTAAAGTTATGCAGCATTTAAATACACACACACACACATATACATATATACACACACATTTAATTGAGAATATGTATATCCTGCAGTTTTAGCATTTTTTGGCTCCCCAGATTAATCAGTCGATTGATTAAAAGGCAGAGGAGTAATTGATTAAATGCTTTGACAATCCCAGCTGAGATGTGAGAAGCATCTTTGCCGAAAGGACTAGATGTGGCATCAGGATGGAAAATAACTATACCCAGATTGCTGTCAGTGCCTTACACTTGTGTAGCTCAGACTTGCAAAGCAAGGGTTTCCAAACTGCTTCCCTGTCGATCCTCGGAATCTGATTGAGATTACTAAAAAGACCATCTTCCCTTGCAATGTCAAACTAGCCACAGGGACACATCATCAGTTCTCGTGGGGGTGATAGTGAGGCCCGAGAGACCTACTCCTTGGCCTCCACGTACTGAGCAGGTTCTAGCACTCTCCCACTCCACTCTGCAATGTGCTTCAGGTCTTGTGGTGGACATACAGAGGGACTCCTTGGTGGCAAGTCACCCTGGAAAGGACAGAAAGTTGGAAAGCTATTGCTAGACTGGATTTTTTACAGTGTGCCCTGCTTGGGACTACCCTTGGAGACTGTTTGGAGGCTGCAGGTGGTGCAGAATGCTGCGGTTAGACTGCAGCTACCAGGATCATGTGACCCCAATCCTACAGCAATGACACTGGCTACCAATCCACTCCCGCATCTTTAAAGCACCATGTGGCTTGGACTGGGGTATCTGAAGGGCTGTCTTCTCTCTTAAGTCCCTGCCTGGGAACTAAGGTCACAGGGAGAGGCCCTCTTGATGATCTCATTGACCAAAAAAGCTTGCCTGGTGGCTACACAAGAGAGGGCCTTTTCAGTGGCAGCCCCACAGTCATGGAACGACCTTTCCAGGGAAGTGTGCCTGCCCCCCCCACTCTTGGATCTTTAGGAGCAGCTGAGGACAATTTTATTCATGGTGGGCATCTGATGAGTTCTTCTGCCTACCGGCAGTTTTAAATAATTGATTTTAACTTGTGATTGTTACATGTTTCATGGATTTTATTGCTTTTTATTATTATTAAGAACATAAGAACATAAGAGAAGCCAATGTTGAATCAGGCCAATGGCCCATCTAGTCCAACACTCTGTCACACAGCGGCCAAAATATACCAGGTGCCATCAGGAGGTCCAGCAGTGGGGCCAGGGCACCAGAAGCCCTCCCACTGCTGCCCCCTCCAGCACCAAGAATAGAGTGCATCACCTGCCCCAGACTGAGAGTTCTCATTCTATACCCTGTGGCTAATAGCCACTGGTGGACTTCTGCTCCATATGTTTATCTAATTTCCTCTTGAAACTGTCCATGCTTGCAGCTGCCACGACCTCCTGTGGCAGTGAATTCCATATGTTAATCACTCTTTGGGTGAAGAAGTATTTCCTTTTATCTGTTCTAACCCGACTGCTCAGCAATTTCATAGAGTGCCCACGAGTTCTTGTATTGTGAGAAAGGGAGAAAAGTACTTCTTTCTCAACCTGCTCAATCCCATTCATAATCTTATAAACCTCGATCATGTCACCCCTCAGCCGTCGTTTCTCCAAGCTAAAGAGCCCCAAGCATTTTAACCTTTCTTCATAGGGAAGGTGTTCCAACCCTTTTATCATTCTAGTTGCCCTTCTCTGCACTTTTTCCAATGCTATAATATCCTTTTTGAGATGTGGTGACCAGAACTGTACACAGTATTCCAAATGAGGTCGCACCAATGATTTATACAGGGGCATGATGATACTGGCTGATTTGTTATCAATTCCCTTCCTAATAATCCCCAGCATAGCATTGGCCTTCTTTATTGCAGCTACACATTGTGTAGACATTTTCAGCGAGTTATCCACTACGACTCCAAGATCTCTCTCTTGGTCAGTCTCTGCCAGATCAGACCCCATCAACGTGTATTTATATTTAGGATTTTTGGCTCCAATGTGCATCACTTTGCACTTGGCCACATTGAACCCCATTTGCCACGTTGACGCCCACTCACCCATCCTCAACAGATCCCTTTGGAGTGCCTCACAATCCTCCCTGGTTTTCACCACCCTGAACAACTTCGTGTCATCTGCAAATTTAGCCACATCACTGCTTACTCCCAATTCCAAATCGTTAATAAACAAGTTAAAAAGCATGGGACCGAGTACTGATCCCTGTGGTACCCCACTGCTTACCACCCTCCACTGAGAGAGTTTCCCATTTATACTCACTCTCTGTTTCCTATTTATAAGCCAGTTTTTGATCCACAAGAGGACTTGTCCTTTTATCCCATGACTATTGAGCTTACTTAGGAGCCTTTGATGAGGAACTGTATCAAAAGCTTTCCGGAAGTCAAGGTAAATAATATCTATTGGGTCCCCCTTGTCCACATGTTTGTTCACTCCCTCAAAAAACACTAACAGGTTAGTGAGACAAGATCTTCCCTTACAGAACCCATGCTGAGTCTGCCTCAATAGTTTTTGTTCATCAATGTGCCTACTAATTCTTTCCTTAATAACAGTTTCCACCAACTTACCCGGTATCGATGTCAGACTGACTGGCCTGTAATTTCCTGGATCTCCCCTGGAGCCCTTTTTAAAGATGGGAGTGACATTAGCTACCTTCCAGTCATCAGGAATGGAGGCAGATTTTAAAGAAAGATTACATATTTTTGTCAGGAGATCCACAAGTTCACATTTGAGTTCTTTCAGAACTCTCGGATGAATGCCATCCGGGCCTGGTGATTTATTAGTTTTTAAATTGTCCATCAGTCGGAGGACTTCCTCTCTTGTCACCGCAATCTGATTCAGGTCTTTCAAACCCCCTCCCGAAATCAGTGCTTCTGGAGTGGGCAAACACTTCTCCTCTTCCACAGTGAAGACAGAGGCAAAAAATGCATTCAGCTTCTCAGCCATTTCCCTATCATCCTTCACTACTCCTTTTACCCCTTGGTCATCCAAGGGCCCCACTGCCTCCCTGGCTGGCTTCCTACTTCTAATGTATTTGAAGAAAGTTTTATTGTTGGTCTTTATGTTTTTTGCGATATGCTCCTCATATTCCCTTTTTGCTTGCCTGATCACAGACTTGCATTTTATTTGCCATAGTCTGTGTTCCCTTTTATCAACCTCACTAAGACTAGCTTTCCACCGCTTAAAGGAATCCTTCTTACCTTTTACAGCTTCCATTACTTTATTTGTTAACCATGCAGGCTTTTTTCTATACCTATTTGTACCTTTCCTAACCTGCGGTATATATTTTTTCTGAGCTTCTAGGATTGTCTTTTTAAATAGTCTCCAAGCTTCCCCAATGGTTTTGACCTTCTCCACTCTTCCTTTCAATTTCTTCCTCACATGTCCCCTCATACCAGAGAAGTTACCCCTTTTAAAGTTAAAAGTGGTTGCGTCAGTCTTTTTGGGCAACTCCCTATCTGTACAAATGTTAAACTCAATGACATTATGGTCACTGTTTCCAAGTGGTGCAGTCACTTTTACATCTCTCACCAGGTCTTGGGTGTTACTTAGGACCAAATCCAGAATCACCTCTCCCCTGGTAGGATCTGTGACCATCTGTTCCACAGCACAGTCATTGAGAGTGTCTAAGAACGCAATCTCTTTTTCCCGACTAGAACTCATATTGACCCAATCAATGTGTGGGTAGTTAAAGTCGCCTATTACAACACAGTTATTTCGTCTAGCCGCTATCTTTAATTCATTCATCATTTTATAATCCTCCTCTATCTTTTGATCTGGTGGGCGATAACAAACTCCCACTGTTAAGCCTCCTTTTGGACCCACTATTTCAACCCATAGCATTTCCAGAAGGGAATCCAATTCTCTTACCCTCTCAATCTTACTGGATGGTATACCCTCTCTGACATACAGAGCCACCCCACCTCCAACCCTTTCCCCCTATCCTTCCGATATAATTTATAACCAGGAATCACCGTATCCCACTGATTTTCCTCATCCCACCAAGTTTCTGAAATACCCACAATGTCTATTTCCCCCCCAACACCAAGCATTCCAACTCCCCGATTTTACCTCGGAGACTTCTAGCATTTGTGTATAAACACTTATAGTTTCCCACGTTTGTTAAGCCCACAGCCTTCCTCTTGCTGCCTCGAGACCTTGCCAGGCAGTTCCTATCATTAGCCACAGTCTCAGTGGACAATTGTAATCCATTTCCTTGTACAAAAGTAATAGCTACCCCTTCATCTCTTTGAGATGAGCCATCCCGAACCAGAGACTTTTCATCTCCTGTCGGCTTTCCCCCATTATTCAGTTTAAAAACTGCTCTGCCACCTTTTTGATTTTGAGCGCCAGCAGCCTGGTTCCTTCTCGGGACAAGTGGAGACCGTCCCTTTTGTACAGCTCCCTCTTGTCCCAAAAAGCATCCCAGTGCCTAACAAACTTGAACCCTTCCCCCCTACACCACCGTCTCATCCACGCATTGAGACTCCTGATCTGTGCCTGTCTCTCCGGCCCTGCGCGTGGAACAGGTAGCACTTCCGAGAAGGCTACCTTGGAGGTCCTGGCCTTGAGTTTCCTGCCCAGCAGCCTAAATTTCTCCTCCAGGACCTCACGACTGCATTTCCCCACATCGTTGGTGCCGACGTGCACCACGACCACTGGCTCCTCCCCAGCACTATCTACCAGCCTATCTAAAACACGCGTAATGTCCGCTACCTTCGCACCAGGCAGGCAAGTCACCATACGGTCAGTACGCGGGTTCGCCACCCAGCTGTCTACCTGCCTAAGGATCGAATCACCAACTACCAAGAGCCCCCTCCCACCCTTCCCAGGGACGGTTCCTTGGTACGAAAGGATACCCGTTCACCAGCTGAAGAAGAGGTCCCTTCTGAGGGCACATTCCCCTTATCCTCAGCATGGTGCCCCTTTTCCCCTTGACCCTCATGCTCCCTGGCAGCAGCCGGGCTGCCAGATCCAGAGTGGGACATATCTAACAAGTCCCCGAGAGTCTTCCCCGTGCACCTAACTGACTGTCCCTGCTTCTCCAGGTCAGCCACCTTGGCCTCAAGGGAGCAAACTCGCTCCCTGAGAACCAGGAGCTCCTTGCACCGAGCACACACCCAAGACTTCTGACCAGTGGGCAGATAGTCATACATGTGACACTCCATGCAAAACACTGGATAGCCCCCAACCCCCTGCTGGCATTCTGGCTTCATAATTGTTTTTAAACAAATACTTTTCTATAACCCCCTTTTAAAACCCTTTGTATTTATATGGCTCCTGTTGTAGGAGTCTACTTACCTTACCTTACCAAGGAGCCAAGGTCCTGGCTTCCTGGCTCTTCCTGGGCTTCTTACAGAGCCCCTAGGCCAAGAGCCACAGGCAAAGAGCCTCACCCTTCGGCTCGTGCCTCTTGCAAACTTCCTGCCTTAAATGGAATTGTCTCCCAGGAGAGGGTGTGGCCAGCAGCTACTCAAAATCACCCAAGGCACTTAATGACGGTCAAACAAAGCCCCTTTCACACTCCAACTCCAGCAGCCAGGAGTCTGCTATTCAATCTCACCCAAGCACTTAATTACAGGCAAACAATGACCCTTTCACACCCTAACTCCAGCAGTCAGGAGTCTGTTACAACTCACCCACACACTCCCAAATACAGTCCCTGACACAGTACCTTTTCAGCTAAAGCACCTCAGCTGAAAGTTATAAATAAAAATACCACTCACCCCTCTGGCAGCTCAAACACCTTGCTCCTTCTCAGAGCTCAGCTGGGTCAGCTCCAATTACTTATATTGTAAGCTGCCTTGAGTTCCTATAAGGTAGAAAGGTGGCTAATTAATGTTTTAGTAAGTAAGTAAGTAAGTAAGTAAGTAAGTAAGTAAGTTAAATAGCTCAGCATACGTGTTTTCCTTAAGTAATTTCCTTAAGTAATTCCTTAAGAAATGACCAGCCTTAAGTAAAAAGTATTTAATCTCCCTCTGAGAAATGTCTAGCATTGTTTGTACTATAGATCTTTGCTAGCACTTTATAATACTGAATGGTTTTAGAAGGTTTTATGGTGTTACAATTGTTATTTATGGGTTTTATCTCTTACATAAGCCGACCTGAGCCTGCTTTGGTGTTGAGGGCGGGGTATGAATTGAACAAATAAATATAAATAAACAAATGCATTCCCTATAATCTTTGAGAAACAGGGTTGTACATCCTTTCTTGAGAAAAAGAAATAACACGATTACTTATCTTTGGAATACAAAATGTGGACTATTGTTTGGTAGCCCTTCATCTTTTTTATTTTAATTAGGCCATTATTGCTCCTTAAGTTTTACTATAAACATTTCAACAGCCCTGTTGGTACTTTTTAAACACTCACATTTTAAGCTAAAGATGCAATAATTAGTGGGCCAGAAAGTTTCATGTAATAGCTAAGATAAACTGGAATGTACACTGAGAATGGTATAGCATAAAGGACTAGTAATGGGGTCAGATCTTTCACATCCCATGTAGACTTCAGTTCCTTAAAACTGATTAATTAAAAGGATACCCATTGTATGTTTTTAGATGGATCTGTTTAGAACTGGTGAAGCACCTGGGCCTTGTTGCTCTCCTGTTGGTGCCATCAGGACTATGAGAGCACCTGTGGGTCTCCCTGCATCCTGCATCCTTCTTGACTTTACTGAGAGTGTCTCTTGGTGCTATTCATTATCTACTGGAGGATGGGTAGAGGGCAACGTTGGACTAGGATGCAAAACAACCAGGCTGAAATCTCCACTTAGCTATGAAGTTCAGGAGAAGGAGAAGGAGAAGAAGAGGAGATTGGATTTATACCCTGCCCTTCACTACCCAAAGGAGTCTCAGAGCGGCTTACAAACTCCTTTCCCTTCCCCCTCCCCATAACAGACACCCTGTGAGGTAGGTGGGGCTGAGAGAGCTTTTGACAGAAACTGCTCTTTTTCAAGAACAGCTGTGCCAGATCTTATGACTGACCCAAGGTCACACCAGCAGTTGCATGTGGAAGAGTGGAGAATCAAACCGGGTTCTCCCAGATTAGAGTCTGCGCACTTATCCACTACACCAAACTGGTTCATTGGGTAATGTTGGGCCAGTCAGTGTCCCTCAGCCTTATCTACTTTGTAAGGTTTTTTTATGAGAAAAGGGGGAATGAAGAGCCATGCATGCCATCCCGAGCTCTTTAGAGGAATCGTGAGATGCTAGAAACATTCTTTCCAGGTCAGGAAGGGTACAGGTCAGGAAGACTCATGCTGTTCCCTGCATGGTGCATCCAAAGCATCTAAGCATCATGGGAACTGTAGATGACATGATGATACAGCATCAGGAATAGGCCTGGGCCTAAGTCTTTACAGCCTTTTTGGTCCCATTTCAGAGTCTGTGGCTTTAAAATTGACTGAGAAAAGGGGTCAAAAATAGATCCTTCAAATCTGGAGGGTGGATTTGGACTGAGTCTAGATATTCCTCATCACTTTGTTGTTGTTGTTCAGTCGCACAGTCAAGTCTGTCTCTTCGCGACCCCTTGGATCACATCGCGCCAGGCCCTCCTGTGTTCCCCCATCCTCCAGAGTTTGCTCAATTTCATGTTCGTTGCATCTCACCAGTAAACACTTTTAGATGCCGACGTAATTTTATCCTCCGCTTGCCCCCTTGTCAACACTTCTTAACCCATGCTAGTTCATTTTTGTTCAATTGTTCCTTGGAAACCACATTTTAAAGGACAAAGATAGTTTACCACGTTCTGCACTTCTTTGCAGCTCCACGTTTGGTTGTCACTGTGTTTGTGAAGTTTAATTAAGTCTTTTCATCCAGCTGCCTCTTTGTTTCATTAGCCTGGGTATCATGAGCAATTTTAAATAGTTACGACTGCGCCGCTAGAGCCTTTGTTGATGTGTCTAAGTGCCTCTTTATGTTTTTCCACACGCTGCCAACAAACTATCTATTTCTATGAGCCTTTTCTTGATATTGGTGGTATTGTGCTTTGAGAAGGCAATTGGATCCTGACTCTCCCTACCATTTAGAGGAATGAGATGTTCCTACATCCAATGCTCCCTCTAAGCTGTGGAGTCTTGTGAGCAAAAATTCTACTTTGTGAGCTACTGGTATTAAAGTTGTGAGCGAGCAGTTTGGCCACTGCAGAAACTAGGTTGCTCTGGAGCCATCCTTCCTGAGCGAAGACAAAAATGTGTGAGCCGTAGGCTAGAAAACTATGAGCTAGCTCACACTAACTCAGCTTAGAGGGAACACTGCCTACATCTATGCACAGAGACACAGTAGTGATCCCTCTCTTATATGGAGAATTTCAAGATGCCTAGGAGCAAAGCACTTGTAAAGGTTGCTTGAAATGTATGTACTTATTGAGATATATACAGTACAGTCCTAAGCACCCTTCCATGCATGGATTCCAATGGGCTTAGAAGGATGCAACTTTAATTATGACCATGCAGTTAGTCCTTTTCCCAAAGAATTATTCTCCAGATAATTCCCTAGAAAGCCTCTCTAGTGGTTAGGATGATGTACATTTCTGCATGTTCATTTTCCTCACTTGTAAGTTCCTGTTTCTTCATTCCCCCCCAAGTTCCTCCTGTGTTTTGCTCCCTCTAGTGGTTGATTCAATATCATACCGGTTTATTTCTGGCATAGAAACCTGCAGTTTAAATCTGCAGAGATTTTCTGGACATAAAGAGGTGTAATATTGAATTCACCACTAGAGGGAGTAAAACACACACCAAACATTAACACCACTTCCCCCCCGAAGAAGCAGGATTTTACAAGTAAGGAAAATGAGAACGGGGAAAGCCCAGTATGCCTGTAGAGACCTGGATTCCAAGCCCTGCTCACTGGGTGACCTAACACACCTCACAGGGTTGTTGTGAGAGTAATACTTAGAAGACCCATGTACACTGCTCTGAGTTCCTAAGAGAAAGGGCAGGGTAAAAAAGTCATAGTGACATAAAAACAAGCAAACATCCAAAGTAAAAGCAAACAGCAACATTATTTAACTGTTCTAGCGAGGATTGAAAGAATCTGTGGAACAAGGATATGTTGCAGATGTTAACTTTAAACCACTATTTAGAATGTTTTGACACAGTAGGCCTGAGAGTTTGCTTTTAGGTGCTTGTGTAAATCTTCAAACATGCATTCCCCCCCAAGTTCTAGCTAACTTACAGTTTTCAACCTTGAAGGATAACGTATGACTTGATGGCTTTATGCCTAGAATAAATCCAAGAACAAATGGAAGAGCGTTTGCAACAGTTACTCTTTGGGATGCTCAGAGGTGTCTTACATCATGCCTTTAGAGGGCACAAATCAGGAGGTTTGGACAGTCATGTGCTGGCCCCTGTAACTGCTTCTACATAAACTTGCCACACCCTATAACTTCTGAGTCTGACAGATCTGGAATACAGTGAAATCTTCTTTCCCCTTTTTTTGGCAAAACTCTGGGTAAGAAGCATTGAAACTTAACCCCCCCCTTTAAAGACAACTTAGGCAGAGTAGGAATGGCATGTATGCTTATATAGGACTGAGTTCTATGGAGCCTGACAGTGTCCAGTGTATCTATTTAAAGTTTTGTTTAATGAAATCTAGAGTGGTCCGATTATTTAGATAAAAGTTTTAATTAATATATTGAGAGTTTATTGGCTGGGAAATGCAGGGCTTCACTTTGAACCTGGAACAAACAAATGAGCAAACCTCAGTATCTTCCTTAGAGATTAAGTGCTGTGCCATGGGAAGATCGAATATTGTAAGGAAACATTCAGTCGCCATGACTTAGTGGTTAATATGTCGCTTTAATTCAGTCAAAGAGGTTTTAATCGGCACGCGGCTGTTCAAAGTAGTGCTCCCTCATAGGTAGATCCCAGCAACTGCCACAGATAGCCCAATGAAAGAGGCTGAAATCGCCTGCTGTTTGCTACATGGGTGCTCCCCAAAACGGCATTTGTGCCACATTCTTCCCCACTTCCCCATAGCGACTGGGATCACTTGTATTGTGACATCATCATATTGTACTTTTCTCTGCCCCGGCTACACATCATTGGTAGCTGCTTCTACAGACAGGCAACTCACAGCATGATGATATCATGACATAACGTGACCTAATGATCTCAATATATATATTTTTTGGGAACAGGAGCAGATGACTATAAGGGGATATGACTTTAGCCGTGAACCTGGGTTCCAGATGACTACAGGGGGATATGACTTTAGCAGTGAACCTGGGTGCATTTCCAGCCTAAGAGAAACTTAATTACTCTGGGGATCATGGAGACCAAGAAGCCCTATGAGGAAAGGCTGAGGGATTTGGGAATGTTCAGTCTTGGAAGCTAAGCAGGTTTTATTTATTTGTTAGTTAGTTAGTTAAATTTATATCCTGCCCTTCCCCCAAATGGACTGAGAGTGGTTTACAACAAAGTACACAAACAATTTAAGACCAAGTACTATAATTAGAAGAGCTAAAACCATTAAGCAATAAAACAACGGCAAATTAGATATAACGGTTCAGACCCCCCCATAAGCTGGACCGATGGCAACTAGAGTTGCACTAAGTTCACATAACACCAGGACTCCACATAGGGCAGATGGCCAGAGCAACTTCTAAGCGGGGAGGCCAACTAATTGGGTGTCCACTGCTTCAACTGAAAGCCAGGTGGAACAGCTCTGTCTTACAGGCCCTGTAGAGCTGTAATAGGTCCCGCAGGACCCTGATCTCAAGTTGGGAGCATGTTCCACCAGGTAGGGGCCAGGACAGAAAAAGCCCTGGGCCTGGCCGAGGCTAAGTGGACATCCTTGGTTAGTTCTTTCATGGGAGACCACCAAGGAGGTCCAGGCTATGTGGAAGCAGGCCATGGTAAACCATCTCTGTCCCTCTCTTGCCTTGAAAACCCTGTGGGGTCGCCATCATTCAGCTGTGACTTAATGGCGTTTTCCACCAGTCATCTGATTGGGGTGAATTGGCTTACAGTGGGCAGTGCTTCTGTTTCAGCAGCTGGGTGCATGAATTGCTTCCAGCTCTCTTTAGCTGTATCTCCGCATATAAAAAACCCCAATGCTTGTCATGAGAAGAAAATTGCAGGCACAGTGAGAAAAGAAACAACAACCTGCCTGGTTAGAATGGATACGTTCGTGAATTAGTATGCCTGTTTCACAGGAAGACCACCCCTTCAGCCTAGGTCTATAATCCCAAAAGATTGGGCTAAAGTAGAGAGTGGCTTGCCTCTGATTAGCCTCCTTCCCATGACCTTGTCTCCCCCAGCCCACCGATAGCCCTGAATTGCCAGTAACCAAAGCCAATGCAACCTTTTCCTTTCATGGGCTGAGAGGTAGTGATGGTAGGAAGAAGCTGTCGGCGTGGGCAGGCTCTCCTGGTAACGTTCCCCGGCTCTTCCCAACTTAGGCTTGATGTGTTTGAAACATTTTATGTCCCACCCTTTATGAGCAGTGTGGCCAGAGAGCACCAGGTGAAGCATAAAGTTAGTCTTTCGTTGCTCGTTTGGGGCAACTCGGAGCTGGCCAGGCCTTATGCCTTACCTTCACACTGAATGGCAGGTTTTGCCACTGAATATCCATGAAATCGGTCGACAGATGCCCTGCCGCAGAGAGTTATGCATGTAGCACGTTTGCAGTGATATATGGGGCCAAACATGCTCCTGGCAAAACGTCCAAGGAACCAATCAGTGGACGCCGGTTGTAAATCAGGTCGTGATTTGGCCCTTGGACTACTGCCGTAAAGCCAGCTTTTCTGCGATAAAATACACGCCAAGCGGTGCCATAAATCTGAACAAAACCGGCATGAATTTTCCTTTAATCAGTGTGTGCCACCCACACCAACTCAGGCTGGCAGTCCTTGCAGGCTGGATGGATCCTGGCTGACTGATAAATCTGTAATGCTATGGGGGGGGGGACCACCAGGGAGAAGGTTATAAACGATGTGCATGCACTCATGCGCTTGTTCTCGAGTGCTATTTAGATGCTAATTGATGCTAATGTGGCTCAACACTGGTGCAAGTGGGGCTGCGCCATTTTGGTGGTGGCGGGAGAATCAGTAAAGGGATGATGACTGGAAGTTACATGTTGCCTAATGAATCTGATGTTCGGGAGCCGTTCGGTTTACAGTGCCACGTTTGCTGGCCTTCTCTGATAATCACACTTGCTGGCTAATTAGCACAAGCCACAGTCAGCATAGAACGCGAGGAATAAACTTTCCCAGGGAAAACAGTCACGAGGCATCGGATGCTCTTTGCGCAGAGTGCTAAGCAGGCCCATGTGTGCCTGTCAGCAGCAATGGTTCCCCCCCCCTCCGATTCCATTTGTTTATGATTGCAGACGTTCTCTCCACCCACCATTCCACCGCTCCTCAATTCCAATTTCCTCAGGAGAATTTCTTCTAATGCATTTTTATCCTGCCTCTTAGGAGCTCCGAGCAATGCACATCCTTCTTCGTTTTAGCCGTACAATGACCCTGTGAGGTAGGTATGGATGAGCAGAACAAAAGGGGGGGAAATGCCATGTGGCTGGTTTCGTATCATACAAAGCCCCATGTGCATGTTGCCGTGCAGGCTTCATCGAGGGGATCAGAGAATTCATTTGGTGCTGGACCCGTCCACAGCAATTACATTCTTTTACGCAGGTGAATTCTCTCAATGTGTTCTGCTGGCACACTGCTGTTTTACTTCATCAGTTGACAGAAAAAGATTAGCCCAAGGTCAAGTGTCGAGCTTTGTGACAAAGAGGAGGCCTTCAACAGTGCCCCAACACCCCCTCACACCTGCCTGCCCACCTATCTGCGTTCTTCTCTCCCACTTAGGATTGGCAGGTCCCTCTTGGCAACCGGTAGGGGATGGGAAGGGGACTTGCCGGGAGCAGCAGGGAGGCCCATCCAGCTACAGAGATGTATCTACGTCACTGCCCTCATGACCTGGAACTGATGCGATCGCTTCTGGGATGCTGGGGTGACGCTGGGGGGTGCTGGGGAGATGCTCTGGTATTTGGTCAAAAACTATACAGCAAAATTGGCTTCCACCATTGAATTTTTGTCAAATTCTAGAGTGTTGTGCCCGATGTCTTGGAAGTGATAACATCACTTCTGGATCACGTGAGCAGTTATGTAGACATGTTGCTGTGCACGGGAGGATTTTCCCTCTTTTCAGGGTAAGTTCCCCTGGCCAGTCAGCTGATTGGTGGTGGGGAGGTGGGGCCTGGCACTGGGGGACCCCTGCCTCCACCGGGGGTCTGGCAACCCTATTCCCACTGCCCACTCATGCATCCTCCCCCCACCCACTCATTCATTTGCCAGGCCTCCCAGCATTCTTACTCCCTTCCCCAATTGTATTGGGCAGGGCATGCAACTGGGAGCATGGCTGCCGGGAATGTCACTGCCATTCCCCTCACAAACACCCTTCCCCTAGCAGTGCTGGGGAGCATGTGCAGATGGGAGTGTGGCTGATGGGAGGGCTCACAACAAGCAGATGGGTAGCAGGGGAGGTGAGTGGGTAGGGAAAGGGAGCAGTGGGTCTTTCCAGAAGATCTGGGCCTCAGCAGCTGCCGTTCCTCAGAGTATGCTGTTGCCGGCTCTGATTTTGGGTCATGGCGACAAATAAAGCCAACCAATTATATACTCAATGGTTAGAGAAGAGAGCGAAGCCTTTGTACTAATGGGGCTCAGGAGCTATCTTTGTGTGGACTGCCTCCAAGGCCAAGCTTGCCTTGGCAGGGACAGTGGGATATAAATTAATTAAATAAATAATAATAAATAAATAATAAATAAGTTTCCATGGGCCTGGCTCAGAAATCAGGAAGGCTGGTTTTTGCATGGTAAAATATTCCATGGTATAACATCCACATGGTATAACATTCCAGGGTGAATTCAAAGATTTGGTCATCTGAATACAACTCAACACACTTTCCCGC
Source organism: Gekko gecko (assembly GCA_029375565.1). Taxonomy (NCBI): domain Eukaryota; kingdom Metazoa; phylum Chordata; class Lepidosauria; order Squamata; family Gekkonidae; genus Gekko; species Gekko gecko. The sequence goes on along the minus strand of JAPDNY010000011.1, from coordinate 86,573,257 downwards.
CTTTATATTGCATGTAAAGATTTTCGGGGGGAAACATGAATCATAGATGGACTGTTATTTACTATTTTTTAAAAAAAGAAGAAGAAGAAGAAGAAGAAGAAGACGAAGAAGAAGAAATTGGATTTATACCCCGCCCTTCACTGCCCAAAGGCGTCTCAGAGCGGCTTACAAACTCCTTTCCCTTCCCCTCCCCACAACAGACACCCTATGAGGTAGGTGGGGCTGAGAGAACTTCTGACAGAAACTGTCCTTGAGAGAACAGCTGTGCCAGAGCTTGTGGCTGACCCAAGGTCACATCAGCAGGTGCAAGTGGAGGAGTGGGGAATCAAACCCGGTTCGCCCAGATAAGAGTCCGCGCACTTAACCACTACACCAGACTGGTTCTGGGTGCTTGGCTCTGGAAAAGAAAATATTGCCAGGAGCATTTATCAGTGATATGTTGGAGTTTTGGGGTCTACCTACGGTCCACAAAAGAGTACTCCCTCTCTCACACACAAATTCTATATATAACACACACAAAAAATGAAGGCTTACAACAACGTATTTATGAATTTAGACAAATAACTTGGAGGCTGATAAGCATGTTCCTATGTCACGATCTGTTCCTAGATAAAGAGGCCTCTGTTTCTCTGATAATTTACTGAGTGTGAACGAGTTGGCCAGCTTCATTGTTGTAACGAGGTTCGTGGTAATGGCACGGCAGTGGCGCCTTTGATTAAAGAGTCTGAGGGCAGAGTTGGCACTTGAGGTGTGTTAATATCATCTCCATACTCAGTAAAACAGCAGGGTCAAATTCTTCTGGGCTTGGTGCCAATGTGTTGCCCCTGGTTACCACTGTTGGGGTGTGTGCTGAAGCATTATGAACAATACCGGGGGGGGGGGAGCTAGGCATTGTGTCATCTTGAGAAAATGAGTGTAAAATATTACCAGATCAACTGTTCCAGCTGGCTCAGGTGGAGAAGATGCTACAAAGCAATGACTGTGGTTGGAGTTAACACTCTCAGCTGTTGGCTATGGACTTCTAGAGAGAAAGATAGGCATGTTTATAGCTTGCAGCTGAGAGGGAAATTCTGCTGTATCAGACATACATACACACAGTGGAGCAGATCAAAGCAACAAGCCCCTCGTTTAACTGCTACTGGCACAGAAGCAACTCTATCACAACTTAGGACACTGTTTCCTAACCTGTGGGTCGGGACCCAAAAGTGGGTTGTGAAGCCTCTGCAAGTAGGTCATGGTCCAGCCTTCTCAAATGCCCTTTCCATTGCTGTCTTTTATATTTTGGAAACCAAGATCTGACCCTGGAAACAGTATCTTCCATAGGCGTAGACTACAGGGGGGGGGCTCGGGGGCTAGCACTACCCCAAAATTTCCCAGGGAAGTTTCCCAAGGGCAACCAGTGCCAGCCAGAGCCTTGCCACCCGCTACACCCCCCACCCCATTTTGAAAGTTTTTTGTCTTCTCTTTCTGAGACTTTGGATGGGTTGGAAGTTGGGACTGGGAGGGAAGTCAGGGTGGGGGGCTTGCTTCCTGGAAGCTAAGCCCCACCCCCAGCTTCCAGTAGCCCTCAGTTTGGCCTGGAGGAGCTGGAGCCTGCATGTGGAGAGGCTTCACTGTTTTCCCGTGCAGAGAAAGGTAAGGAGCTGGCTGGCCTGGGGCAGCAAAGGTGGAGGGGCAGAGAGCACCGAGGCTGGCTACTGCCGGTTTGGGGCTTGCCTTGGGGCTTGGGCAGGCAGTGGGGGGATCGGGTGGGGGGGAGGCTGGCATCCATGGAGGATCACCTGCCTCGGGATGGCTGGGTGGCCAGGCACCCTTCCTGCGGCCTCGTGCCACTGTTCTTTCCTGCTCCCTGCGAGGCTTGCCTTGGGCAGCCATGCAAAGAGGTCATTTTTTTCTTTCATTCCCTTCTGTCTTTCACTTCTCTGTCCCCATCTATTTGCTTTCTTTCCATCTCTCCCCTCCCTTCCTTCCTTTCCATCTCTCCCCTTCCCTTTTCCTGTTGTCTCCCTGTGGTGCTTCCCATGTCCTGCAGGGTCACTGCCGCCAGTGGCCATCTCTGCAGGGCCGGCGTTCTTTGGTGGCGCATCTTACAAGGGCAGGATTAGGAGCCCAAGGGGGACTGAACAGGGTCTTGGAGGTGTTTTTCTGGGTGCTTCAGATGACAGGCTGCAGGGGGGGTTTCCTCACCCCCCCCTCCTGCCCTGGGTCTGGCCTCTCACTCAGCCTTTACTGTGCTAGGGGTCTCTGTCTCTCTCGCTCCGACATCCCAGCCAGCCCAGTCCACATCCTCCTCCTTCACCTCCGCCCCGCCCCCATCTAAAAGTGGAGACGCCGGGCCTGCCGTCTCCTCCCCCAGCTGCCTGTCTGCGGCCCTCCCCCGGGGGCGCCTCCCCCTTCCTGCCATTGCCCCGCCCTGGACTGGAGGACGCCATGCTGGGCATCCGTGTACTGCGCGGGCCAGGCCGCGCTCGCCTGGCCTGCCTCCGTCGATCCTCCGGCTCCCCGCCTTCTCCCGCCGCCGGCTCCTGTCGGGGCCGCTCCTCCACCCCTCTCCCAGACTCTCGGAGAGGGGTGTCTGGTAGGTCTCCGAGGCTGGGGACGGTGGCTGGTGCATTCACGCCGCCGCGGGGCACGCCGTCCCGGCCTTGCCCGGGACACTCCCACTATGGTGTCTCATTACTTCTGGCAAAAAACTGAAAGTGACATAGGGTAGCTCCTGGGTAGCTGCCGGAAATTCTATGGTAGAACCACAGAGTCTCCATGATTCCTAGAGCTACCTATGTCACTTATGTTTTTACAAAAAAACAAAAGACACGCGACACCATAGCTGGCATCATCCCTTCCCCCTGTTCCCACCCTCAACCCTCCCACTGGTTGCTAGGCACTGTCTGGCAACTTTACCACGTAAGCTGCATGCATTTTGGGGGGTGTTTTTGCGTTGTGTGTGTGCCCGTGCCTGGAAATCATGGCGACGTCTGGCAAGTCCTACTGGAGCATGGAGGACGTTCAGAGAAATGGTTTGATAGCCTGCCTCTGGTCTCCCAGCCCTGGTATTCTCTGGAGGTCTCTGGAGGTCTCCTATCCAAGTAGTTGCCGGGGTTGGCCCTGCTTAGCTTCCAAGGTCTGATGAGAGTGGGTTTGCTGGGGCTTTCCAGGTCAGGGCAGCTGTATGCATCTGTTGGTTCTATGAAGTATTATTTTTGTTCAGTGGCAACTGAGCGATTAGTGACACTTCCCTGCTTGGAGAGTGTCAGCATAACCCAAATGTGTCACTCTCATGGCTTCCCTGGCGCTGCTAGAAGGAAATTGTTTGAGCAGATTAAAAAATGCCCAGCTCTATTTCATTGGGAGTTGGCAGGGAAGACATGCATGCAACCTGCTTCAGATGTAGTAAGCATTTGGGATACAATTACATAAATCCAAAGGGACTGAATTTCTCCTGTGAGCAAAAGCACAGATTTCAGGATGGTGTTTGCGACAACTGAAATATTTACACACACACACACACACACACACACACACACACACACACACACACACACACACACTTACTTTACATGAGGAATTACTAACATCCAGGCACAAGTATGAGGGGAAGGAATTTTTGGAGAAGAATCTAGACTTTGCGTGATACTGTGCCAGACTCTTCAAATGTTACAAGGGCCTGAATTTTCTGACTAGTTCCCTACATGCTTTCATAAATGCAAGGAAGGTAAGATGACATTGGGACTGGCTGGCTCAGTATCAAAGTAACACAGCCATGTGCTTAGCTGCGGATTAAGAAGTGGTTGGACTGCATTGCATCAGTGAGAAAGAGGCCACTTACGGTTAATGCTTCCGCAGTGCTGACGGATCAGTTTGCAAGGGGAGACAACCTGGATTCTTTAAGCTTTAAGTTTACTTGAGTAGCCTCCTATTTTTGAATTATAGTCTACTTGAACACATGGGAACCCACAAGTCCTTGTGGGGGCATCTCATTCCCCCTCATTTCCTCTTTCCTCAAAGCCCCAATTGCACTTCCCCTTTTCTTGCTTCCGTCTCTCCTTCCCAATCATCAGCCAACTTCAATTTATCTGCCCCCTAATTTCAGTTTTCCCTCCTTTCCTACCCTTGACAGCCTTTACCCAGGAAAACTATGGCTCAGTTGCAGGGTGCCAGTTGCCTGGCGGAGCCCAGTTGCACAGTGGGTAACCTACAAGGACTTGAGAGAGAGGGTCTTGTTTTTCCTGTATCACTTCCCCCACACTACTTCCTCTTTCCCTCCTCCTGGCAATCCCCATATTCTCATCATTCTCTGCTTTCCACCCACACACCAACCTAACTTCTGTCTGCCTCCAATCTTCAGCTATATTTATTGTTTATTTACTTCATTTGTATCCCACCTTGCACATGACAGATAATTTCAAGGCATGTCAGGGGGAAAACGTTCATTCATGTATCCTGTAACCATGAGGCATGACTCTGTAACCCCTCTTGGGGTGGCAGATGAAGGAGACCTGCCAGACTCTGGTAGCGACACAAGAAGCCCTCCAACAGGGACCAGTGCACCGAGCCTTGTTGTTCTAGTTTATTCCCTGTGGAGAGGGAGAACAAAGGTCCTTCACTCACATGATAGCACAAGTGTGACGCAGGTGTGCATGTACATGTCTTTTTGGCTTGGGTACTGGTAGGTTTTCTGGACCAGGCCTATATGGACCAGGCCAGCCAGATCTCAGAAGCAAAGCAGGATTCGCTCTATTTAGCACTTGGATGGGAGACCACCAAGAAAGTCCAAAGTCACTATGTAGAGGCAGGCAATGGCAAACCACCTCTGAATGTCTCCTGCCTTGGAAACCCTGCGGGGTCACCATAAATTGGCCACGACCTGACAGCACTTACCACCAGCACCACCACCAGTAGAGGTGTGTGACAGTGATAAAATAAGCAGTTGCTCCGTTTTCATACGTGTCCTTCTGCACAGGCGGAATGCTGCTTTAAGCCTTGCGCCTTGCTTTCTCCAGTGTACTGGCGAAGAGTGATTGTTTTTACAGAATGAGCTTCTTTTAAAAATAACCCTTTTAAAATGTTCATTCTAGAATCCTTTTTTAAAAAAAGGATTAAAAAGAAAGTAAGTACCCCCTCTGCCTCACTGCCGACTGTCATATTTCAGAGAGGGGAGTTTTTAAGATGGTGCAATGTCTGATCCAAGAAAAAGCTGTTTTTCTCCCACCTGAAAACCAAAGCTAATAACAGATAATAAGACTTCTTCATGTCCCTTATTGTTCGCTCCCACGGTAAAAAATGATCCCTCTTGCTCTCCAATCATGCTTTTATTCACTCCTGGGAGAAAATAGGACCTATTGAAACATGTCAGATTAGGCTGTTAATTACGCTACACATATAATGTAATAGATGAAGTCCATGGAAAAGATTGCTGGTGGATAATTTCTTCTCTCCAGATCTTAATAAGTAAACGCCGTAACTGATTGTTATGTGTTTATGTAGAAAGGGGTGAAGAGGCTTCTTAGATTCTATTTTCATTCCAGATTATTCATCGGTTGGGCAACAGAAACCAGAGCTGATACTTTTGTGCTATGTATTTTTTTACTCTGTATGCACTGATTCTGCAAGCACATGCTCAGGCATGGGTATGGCTTGATTGGGTGTAAAGTAATTCCTGAGAGGGGCCGTGGTTTAGTGGTAGAGCATCTGCTTGGCATGCGGAAGGTCCCATGTTCAATCTCTGGCATCTCCAGTTAAAGGATCTGGAAATAAGTGATGGGAAAGACCTCAGCCTGAGATCCTGGAGAGCCACTGCCAGTCTGAGTAGACAATACTGGCCTTGAAGGACCTATGGTCTGATCCAGTATGAGGCCACTCCATGTGTACATGTGCTGAAGTAGAACCTTGGCTGGTGGTTTTGTGCAGACCATTGGATCCTCAAGCTAAGGACAGCTGCCTGGTATACAGAAACATTTGAAAAGCACAGGTGGGGAGGCATTTCCAGTGCTATGGATTGAGGCATGCTGATCAGCACAGCACCAATGCTGTCCTAAACAAGAATTACACCCTCCTCAGCCCAGTGGATTTAGAAGGGTGTTCTCCTGCTTAGGATGGCACTACGTCCTTCTACTTTGGGTCACCGTTGGAACCATCCAAAGGGTATGATCTCCTGCCGTATTTCCCTAACATATCAAGTGGTACCTGACAAATTAACCGGACGAGTAGAGAGGATAGAGAAACGTTGTTTCCATGCTGGACCAGCGCTATAACCTGATTGAAACAGGTCCAGAAAAACATTACTAAATTGCAACTTCATGGTAGCATGATGCACAATTTTAGTCACTTTAGTATTAATTAGTTCCAGGGTGCTGAATCCGTTATTCCAACAAATGGCAAGGAAATCAAAATATTATGATCAGTCGATGTTACTTTGAGACCTTTGCCCCAATCAAGCGAGAGTGATTGGCACATGAAAACAAGCTTCCATGATGACAATTGCATTTATTTGCATAAGTCCATACGTCTTTCATAAACTGATTGTCTTGCTGGATGAGTTGATCACGTTCAGAGGGATGCATTCAGCATCTGCTGATCTTTACTGGTATAAAATGGATATAAAATATATAAGCATTTCTTTTCACATGGTTCCTATGTTGAGTTGTGGCTTTGGGTATATGATTGATATTCATAGCAAATAGTTAAATAAATAAGTCTTTTGTTCTAACATTGTTTTCTTAAAAAAAAGATTGGTGAAAGATGTGTTATTCTGGAGCAGGGGAACTGTTACTTGGCGGAGTCTCTGCAGATAAGACAGATAAGGGCATTTTGCATCATCCCTTGACTGCAGTAAACAGCATCATGGAGAACTCTATATAGACTAATACCCAGAAGAATGGAAGAAGTTCAAGTGAAATTAACAAAATCTGAAGCTCCATCCAATTTTCTCCAGTTCTCAGGCTTCCAATGCTTGGTCCAACCGCTGATGTCCCATGGGATCAATTGACTACCTTGGATGGAGAGAACAGAGGGACATGTAGCCCACTCAATGTATTTGCTAATTAGGTGATGCAAGGATGAAATAAAGAGAGCAGGGCCTGAAGTCCACTCTCTGAAAATGTCTTTCTTCATTGAAGCCAAATTATAGGGTGATATTTGGCATTTTTTCCTATATTTTTCTACCGAGCTAGTTGAGCTAAGATCCAACTGATGCCTAACAGCCATGTATGGTGGCAGCCAAGCGCTCAGCTTCCTCCTCTTTTTGCAGTCCCAGGAGCATGGAACAAACATTAGTTTATTGGGCTCTTAAGGAATTACCATACATAGGTGGTGGCTGTCTTCTGATTTCATTGGTTAGCAACTGTGCACATCTGATGTAAAAACATATTGATGTTTTCATTTCTTGGGCACTGACTTGGTTAATTTCTATAGTGAGCAATCTCACAAGAACCCAGTAGCTTCAAAACCTTTGGTGAATCCCAGAGGTATCTGCTTTTAGTTTGTTTTTGAATTACCTGGCTGCCAAAACACAGAGATCTTCCTGAACACTGAGGGCCAAACTAGATACAAGGATCTGAGATCTGTAAATAGTTTGGATCTCCTACTATTTTTCACATTTAAGCATAGCATTGTCAGACCTGGGCATCTGGCATTGGGGCGGTCTGGTTAGCTAAAACTGTTATACTGTCTCTACCTGATTTATTCTACTTGCTTTCTGTATCCTTATCATTGCCCTTGCCTGCCATTGCATTCCTAAGTGGGGGAGGGAGTGCGTGTTGTGAATTAGGGAGGCTTGCTTGGTAACTTTCTTAAGGGGCCCAAAGACATCTTTCACACAAGAAATGTCCTTGGAGTAAGACTGTGTCTGGCTAGATAGTGGTTGTATATCTTTCAGAGTCACTGTAGTTATGCTGACGTTGATATGCATGGAATCTTGGGGTTTTACCTGTATCTTGACTTTCCTGCCTTGGCTCCTCAGTCCTAACAAAGTGCTTATACCCACAGCATCTTATATCTCTAAATAAAGCATTCACTTCCAAAGTGTGTCTGGAGAGTGATTTGACTGGGAACCTGACAAGCAGTGAAGGAAGAGAGGGTTTAATGCTTCCCCATGCTGTTTCTCCAAGTTGAATCATGCACACTCCAAGTTGGTATTTATTTAAAATATTTTTATGTCACTTTCCCAACCAGTTTTGTGTCCCTAAGGCAGCAGACAATCAAAAAACACTAAAACAAAGTTTAAATACATAGTATTAAAACACATAAAATTAAACAAAACATATACACAGGAAGGAAGGTCAGTGAGGTTGCTCTATAGAAGGAAATAAATATCCCCTACAGAGCACCCATCATCACACCCTTCTTCCATACATGTTGGCTAGGAAGGATCATACCTTCCATGCCAAAGAACCCATCCAGATCTAATATGGGTGCCAGGTCTCCTGCTATGGTGGGACATCTCCCATCTCAGGGTTCCAATATCCCTCTGCTGCTTGGTGAAGTAGCAGGAGCAAAATGAGGGTGAAAGCAGTGTTCCACTATGTCACTTCTGGTTATGTACATGGAAACGATGCCATGGCATTGCAGTGATGCTCTAGGAATTCCCACAATATCTATGGTTTTTACCATAAGAATTGGGGAAATTCCTAGAGTGTCAATGCAACAATGGGATGTCACTTCTGGTACATCAGCATGCCCTGCCTCCAAAAGCTCCTGGGGCATGACAGCTGGCAGCCCTAGAACTGAATGATAGGATGCTGGGTCATCCTCTCATTTAGTGCTGGGAGTGGTAAAGCTGAGAGGAAGAGAATCCTAAGGGCAGACTTGCCCAGCTCCACTCAAAGTCTCTCTCTTAGCACTCCATTCTACTGTCAATCCCACGGCCACTTCTCTTGGGCTTTCCTCCCAGCAGCAGCTGTTCATAGATGGAGGCCTCTGGAGTATCCTTTTATTTTGCTGCGTGAGGAGCAGAACCTCATACACTTGGGGCAGAGCATAAGGTACTACTGCTTCTGACTCGTTTCCCACTGTCTGAATATTTCTGTCTTAAAAGGCCCTTTCTTTGTACCCAGCCAGCACCCTACACAAAGTGAAAAGACATCCAAACCCAACAGACCTCAGAACTACTGCATAGATCTACTAGGTGTACTAGGAAGGATGCTGGGAAGTACTGGTTATGGGCAATGGAAAGGTGACTTTTGGAGGACATCTGATTGGAGAACATCTGAGGAGCCCTCTCCATCATCCTAGCAGGCAATCATCTTTCTCAGACGAAGTGGCGTAGGGGCCATAGGACACTCATGTGGGGGCTACAGGTGACCCCGGAGCTACCACTTGGTCATTACTGATGATCACTTTAAGCTATGTCTGTCCCCCTCCCCTTCAAGCTCCCTGCTGGACTCACAGAGAATGAGGGATGAAAAGACGAATCCCCTCCCTCCCCAAGCTCACTTGAGCGATAGTGATCAGCAGGGGCGACTGCGTGTTATTATTTCTTAATTCTTATGAAACAGACAAAAAAAAATCAGTCATTTATTTCCAGGTGCTCTTAATTAATTTTGCATGACACTTGACTCCCAGGAGCACGCATAAACTTCTCTCGTAAATCTGTCCTTTTTATACAAAGGGTTTATTTAAGGAAGGTGTTCATTATAACTAGACAAAAGCTCGCGAACTTAAAAAAATAATAAGTTTTACTAAAGTGAAGGGAGAAACAAAAGAAGTGTGCTCTTACTCTCAACTTCTGACAGACTGCGATCCTAAAAGGAGTGAGACCCTTCTAATGTAAGCTGTAGTCAGTGCCCTTCGAAGGGTGTAACTCTGCTTAGGATTGCAGCGTGAAATGTCCTTTAAGCCTTTTGTGTTTGGTTACGGGGTTAGGGATGGTTCTGTTAGACGTCAGGTTATCTGCAGTTTTCCATTCATTTATTTGAGGCCCCATCTAATGAGGAAGGCCAGCCAGCTAACGTGGTTCTGAAGAAGGAAGTGATGTTTGAACTTGTGCAGTGGCTCTACCTATCCTAGAAGGAAGTAAGAACGTACAGGGACACCAGGGAGCAGAGAGCAATACAGCCCTGACTATAGAAGAAGGGCTGCAGAGACGGGTGGACAGAGCAAGAGCAAAATGGAGGAGTGGCTGATGTGGGGATCGCTTTCCTCTTTGGCTTCATGGCTAACATGGCTGGCTATCATGCCAGTGCCAGAAACCCAGAATTGCAGCAGCTTGGCTTACTGGCCCTGGTATTTCTTGGTGGTCTCCCATTCAAATACAGACCAGGGCCAGCCCTGCTTAGCTTCCAAGATCGGATGAGATTGGGCAACCCTGGGCTACCTGGGTCAGGCCTTTATTTAGTTACTGGGTGTTTTGGTGGTTTTTTTTTTTTGCATTGTGTTTAGTATGTCTACTTGTTGCTTTCCCGCTTACTCTGTTTTATTGATGCTGGGTTCTGAGGAGTCCTGCTTTTTATTCAAGCAAGAAATCTTTGATCTTTCCTTGAGAAGTGAGATCAGGCCACAGCTCTCCTAACTGAACATGATCAGAACATAACTACTGTAATCAATGTTCCCTCTAAGCTGAGTTTGTGTGAGCTAGCTCACAGTTTTTTAGCCTCCGGCTCACACATTTTTGCCTTAGCTCGGGAAGGAGGGCTCCAGAGCAAACTAATTGATGCGGTAGCCAAATTGCTTGCTCACAACTTTAATGCCAGTAGTGCACAAAGTAGAATCTTTGCTCACAAGGCCCCGATCTGTAGCTGGAGCTCATTCCACCAGGTTGGGGCCAGGACCAAAAAGGCCGTGGTTGAGGCTAGATGGACATCTTTTGAGCTGGGCACCACTAGTAAACACTGGTCTGATGAGTGCAAGGCTTGACGGGACACATATGAGGAGAGGCAGTCCCATAGACATGTTGGTCCCTGGCGGCTCAAGGCCTTAAAGGTTAATACCAGCACCTTGAAATGGACTTGGAATACTACTGGTAGCCAGTGCAGTTTGTGGAGAAGGGGTGAATGTGACACCCCTTCTCCGCTCACACCGAGTGCCTACCAGCCCCTCAAACCTCTCTCTCCCAGGTTCCGGGTTATCAGCAATTCAGGATATCACAAGTGAGTGACCCTTCTTCTCTCTTTTAAAATATATGGACAGCCAGGACCATTTCACACCACTGGTGCCCTCTCTCTCACTCCCAGAGACATCCACAGACAAGATGGCCCCGCCCCCTTTAAGAATCCACCCTATTGGGGCCGGGGCTCAAACACTCTTCCAATCACTCGCTGCCACCATCCATTCACATATATATCACCACAGGGTTAATCTAAACAAGAAAACTTTTCTTGATGAAATGAACAAAACACTAAGGAAGGTAAGGTGTCAGTAACAATCTTTCCCTTCCGTTGAATTTTTTTTTTCCACTGTGGTCTTCTTCCTACAACTGGGACCCTCTAGTTACAAATTTATTATCTTCACCCTACTCTAAGGGGCTCTTCTGCACAGTGGCACTCAGTCAGAAATCTCCCTCCTCCAAATCCCAAGCTGCCAACTTCTCTGCTACAAACTCCTAACTGTTGTTTTTTCATCTTTATTTATTTATTTATTTATTCATTCATTCATTTCTCAAATTTATGTCCCGCCCTCCCAGCCAAGGCTGGTTCAGGGCGGCTGTTTTCCGAGTCTCTCTCCCTCTCTCAACATTCCCTTGGCCCTCATTGGTTGCTCTTACAGAGAGGCAGAACCTAGCCTGTCCGTCATGATGAGTTTATCAAACAGGCAAATAAACAAATAGGACCCGTGAAAGCACTGCCAACAGTGTGTGATCGGTGCCATGTTTTAATCAAACATGCAAGTAAGTCATTGCTTAAAACTGCTGATGTGCACACATCAACCAGTGCTCTTTGCTCGAAATGGGGTGTGCTGTGCTGAAGCCGATTCTCCAGCACCAAACATTTCTTTCTGCAGACATTATGCACAGGACTCCAACTTAGTTCCCCTGTTTCTCAAGTTACTCTGGCAAGCATCCTATTTATTTTACATTCAGCCAGCCTGTTTTGCAAAGCTACAAAGCCCAGGCCTGTCTGTAATATATATCGCTGGCTTTCGTTCCTCGCAAGGCCGTTACAAATTACTTGGGAATGATAAGGCAGCCATTCCAGTTGTGTTTAATGTGTTTGACCATGGAGTGACATGTAGCGGAATGCAGGGACTTTGCATTTTAACTGACAGCGTTTAGCATAAAGTATGTTTGCATCACACAGCACCGTCTGTACCTCTCGCTAATAATCTAACGCAGAGTGATTTTTTTGGTAAAATGTATTAATTCAAAACAGAAAATAATGATGTCTACCTCTGTATTTATTGTCGGATTGCCAGCCCCTATTGGAGGCGGGGAATCCTCCACCGCTCAAGCCCCACACCCCATCACCGATCAGCTGGCTGGTGGTGAGGGACTTACAGGCTATGTTGCTGGTGATGTCACTTCTGGCATGCACTGGAAGTGACATCATCATGTCAGCAAAATTGCTGTGATGCTCTGGTATTTGGGTAAAAAACTCTATGGTAGGAGCCATTTTTACTGTAGAATTTTTGCTCAAATACCAGAGTGTCACCATGATGGCACAGCATGATGATGTCACTTCCAGTACACACCGGAAGTGATGTCACCACATCACTGGTGACATAGCCTGGGCCTCCCTCCTGTTCCTGGTAAGTCCCCCCCCCCCATCCCCTGCTGGCTAATTCATTGTGTTTTGGATCCTGCAGTTCCATTCAGCTAATGGCCATATGGCACAAGAAGACTTCCACTGATGCAACACATCAGGGAAAGACTCCTTTTGCCAGAGAACAGCACCGATATTACTGTAACAGTCTGATACTTAGGGCTGGCAACTCCAGCTTGAGAAAGTCCTGGAGACTTGGGGATGGTGTGCCCAGGGAGGTTGATCAGCAAGGATGTGATCCCATAGACTTCACCCTCTGAACGGGAAGTGATCACTGTAGTCAGGAGATCAGTTTCTGGAGAACTTCAGGTCCCACTTGGACACTGGTAACCCTAGACCTACTTGATCCAGCCCCACATACTGGAATCACAGACAAATTTATTAATATTAATATCTGTTTACTTTGCCCCAGGAGACAATCCCATTCCAGGTGAGACTGTTCTGTTATTCATAATATTTTTTACAGGTTCTGCTCTCCCTCCCCCCCTTTCCTCCATGTGTCTGAATGCCAGATCCTGGGAACAAGAAGAAGGGGGAGGATTTGAGGGCATCTTGTTGGCTGCTGCAGGAAGTTGAATGCTGGACTAGTTGGGCCTTTTGTTGTCTATTCCAGCCGAGCTCTCCTTATGTTGCTATCTACAGGTTGTTCACAACTGATTCATTCACTGATGCAGTTCTGCTCGGTGTTTGGGTTCAAGGCCTTTCTGGGTTTCCAGACCTGCTTGAAATGGACAAACTTAATTTCCTTCAGAGTTGCAGAGGTTATGCTACGGAACCGTATCTCTACCTGTCTCTATAAAAATGGAAGTTTATACAAAATGTGACCTGCAGTTCAACTCAGGGAATCATTAGCCTCACAAATTTCATGCCAAACCTTTTCTGATGTCTCAGGCTAATGCTACAAACCACAATCCAGACATAACCCATGCATCTATTATTTTATCTCTTTATTCTGTGGAGCGAATGAAATCCACTCTGACTCTGTGTTCTCTGGTTCTGCTTTCATGTGACCCGGAGAAGACTCTCAATTCTAAGAATCTTCCTTCCTTCTTTCATTTAAAAAGAGAATGTGACATCAACCTTTTTTCTCTTTGGGAAAAGAGATTGCATGATTCTTCACAGAGTTGTCCATGTCTTCAAAGAATGTAACAAGATAAAAAAAGAGAGAGGAAAGTAGGATCACGCAGTCGAAAAATTTCCCTCCTCTTCTTTTTTTAAAATAAGTTGACTAAAGGTGGGCTTGGTTATATACTTTGCAGATGCTGGAAGTTTTAATAAGTCACCAACCACAAAGTTTACTTCTGCCTGCTATTTAGGACCTCACTGAAAATGTACTAAAGTCCAGAAAACTTCTACAGCCCAAGCCTATAGTATTGATAGAGAAGCAAGTTGTGTGAATTAAAACTGAGTCTATGTGTGTCTAAAGCACACGCTCTACAGAGGACATTATGTGCCTTAATGACATTGCACGTAGAGGGGGAATGGATGAGTGTGTGCCAGCCCCACCTTCACCTAAATGTGATTGTTGACTTCTGAGCATGGAGACTTCATTTTCAAACTTTTTCTATCAAGGAGAGGGAGCCTATGCACGCACACTTACTACATGTGTAGACTTCAAGCTTATGAGCCCGTAATCATGTAGAAGGAGGAGGAGGAGGAAATTGATTTATACCCCCCTTCACTACCTGAAGGAGTCTCAGAGTGGCTTACAATCTCCATTCCCTCCGCCTCCCCACAACAGACACCCTGTGAGGTAGGTGGGGTTGAGAGAGCTCTTTTGAGAACTGCTCTGAAAGAACTTGTAATTGACCCAAGGTCACACCAGCAGACTTATGTGGAGGAGTGGGGACTCAAACCCAGTTCTCCCAGATAAGAGTCCTCACACTAAACTGGCTTGCTTGCTTTCCTTCTGCTCATGTTGATTTCACTGTATTGTCATGTGTAGAAGGCTTGTGTGTGTATTTTGAATGCTTGTGTGGGAGCATTCCACCATCGGATTCCCCAGCTACAGTCTGAAATGTACTAGGGTTACCAAGTCTGGCTTGGGAAATTTCTGGAGATTTGGGGATGATGTCTGGGGAGGCTGAAGTTTGGGAAGATGTGACATTGGTTCCAGGTGACACTCTAGGAATTCCTCTGATCTCTGTAGTAAAGACCATAGACACTAGGAGAAATGCTTAGAGCATTGCTATGGAAGCCATTTTCTTCTCCTGCTCCTCAGTTCCTGAAGGCCATGAGACTGGGCCTGGGGAATTCCCTGATGGGGCTGGGCAATTGGAATGGCTATGCCTGGGGAGGGGAGAAAGCTTAGCAGAAATGTGATGTCACAGAGACCACTCTTTGAAGCTGCAGTTTCCTCCAGGGTGAATGATGCTGGTAGTGAAGATAAGTTGCCCTTCTGAAAGAACTCCAGAGACCCTGCTTGGAGTCTGGTAGCCACTTGTACAAGCCATACACAAGTTTACTTTCTCAGTGAGAAAGACCCTTGCTTTTTGTACATGCAGACCACTGGACAGAAAGAAGAGATGAGTTAGTTTAAATACATTATTTGTCCCTTGAAGTGCAAAGCCCTTTTCCATTATATTTATTTGATCAGCCATTTAAACCCAATTAACCAAAGCACCTACCACAGGGATTTAAGAAAGGTGGACTTGCATAGCCTGTCTTGGCTCAAAAGTCCTAGAGACGATTATGATAAGTACAAATTAAGACTGAAAATCACTCCAATAAGTGTGATACTTGGAGACAAATTAACTTTTACTGTATTATTTGTGGGAGGGGGAATTATCCTGCAGTGGTGGCTTCCATGAGGACATTTTTAACTTCAGCTGCCTGCAGACAAAGATAATATTTAGCTCAAGCTTTAGTGGATAACAGTCATAATAAATCTGATGTCTGAAGTTGCAAATACAAAAAAAACCTCTCAAAGGAGGATATCCTCTCCTGTTCCCTGTAGGCTTAAGTAAATATGTATCTCTGACACATAATTTGAAAAATGTGGATCTTAGATGGTTCTGTGTCTGTTTGCACGAGTGCTTAATTTCATATGCTGTGAATTGAACCAAGACAGCTATCATTTATAGCAGAGATGTCAAACTCATTTCTTATGAGGGCCAGATCTGACATAAGTGTCACTTTGGCAGGCCGGGATGTGTGTGCCATAAAACATAATGCTGAATGCTGGAGATAAAGGACCGCAGCTTGTGAGGACAATGTAAAGGACAGTTGCTTGTAAGCTCCGAGTTGGTGTCTCCTCACTGCAAGGCCTCATGGGCTGGGAGGGGGGTGCAGAGGAAAACCCACATGGGTGGACTGGAGAGCCAGTGGTGCAGCACTGGGCAGATGCTCCCACACTCCTTGACTGCTGAAGATGAGGTTGTTCCGCCATGCTGAAACCACAATCGCAGTGGCTCCACCCATTCACCACCAGCAGTCTCCTTTTCCCTCCCTTGCATCAGTTGCTTGAGGGCCGCATAAGAGCCCTGGATAGGCCGGTTCTGGCCCCTGGGCCTTATGTTTGACAACCCTGATTTATAGCCATTGGAAAGAATATTTACTGAACAAGCTATATATTTGACCATAGCCCATGTCTTTTTTGTGGCTCCAAGATCAGGGGTTCCCAGCCTTTTTGGGTCTGTGGGCACCTCTGGAATTTTCAGAGGTGGTGGTGGGTGCCACCTCACAATGGCTGCCACAGGAAGCGAACCCAAACCCAAAATGGCAGCCACACACTGTAAAAGAATTGCAGAAAGGGTATAAAATGAAATGAAGGAAAGCCCAGGGGGAGGAAGGGGGAATGGAACTAGTCCTCCTGATCCTCCAGTGGCAGCTGCTGCTGTCGTATCTATGATAATCCCTTTTATTTGAATGAAGGCAGCCAATAACAAGCCCTTTCTTACAAAACCCCACTTTCTGATACGCGTGGAGGACACCACAGGAATGACTTCCAGGCACCATCCTGCTCTAGATTCACGAGACACTTGATTTTTTTTTTAGTTTGGGACCATTCATGGAGCTGTACCAGAGTTTAGAAAGTCTGTGTTTCTGATCAAAAGGAAATCACGTTTGGAAAAATCTCTATCTAGTGTTCTGACATTCTGGCACCTTTGGTGAGACTGACCGACCCCCCCCCCCCATGTTTTTAATTTCTGCCTGAAAAATGGAATGGGGTGTAACAATATAGTGTAACCACGCAGAGGATCAAATGTCTCCACGGAAGAGGCATGGCAGAAGAGGCATTCATGACATTGCAGCTGGGGATCCATTTGCCCCGGCCCCTATTCAAAGAAAACAGGAGGCAAATAACTGGCCTGAAACAGAGCAGCCAGGGGGGAGGCACAAGCAGAGGGCTGTTTACGCAAGCCCCACCCCTGTCCAGCAGGCTTTTCCCACTGGCTGCTGACCTGCCCACCCTTCTTGTGGATATCGTGGGATTAGCTGGTTGCTGTTTCCAAGGCCAGGCAGGGATTTTTTGGGTTCTCTAGATTGATGATAGAGGGTGCCTTTTTTCCTGCTTTGTGGTGTTTTGGGAGGTAAAGGGCTTAGGTTAAATGGGCCTGTTCTTTGACTGTTGGGTCATATCTAGTTTGGCAGGAATAGGGTACAATGCTCATGATAAGCAGGGATGATTGGCAGGCACCCTGAGGCATCAGGTGTGGTGGAGGGCAAGTCCAAACCAGCCCATCACGGGCTTTGAGATGGGATGGGGCTTGGGGAAGGAGCAGCCCTTGGTGCTGAGCAGCATCTTACCGAACCTGGGAGTGGCTTTGCAGCCCATCAGGGGAGGTGAATGGGGCTTGGACCCCCGTGGCCCATTGTGTGCAGGTAAGGATAAACAGGGCTGGCAAAAGCCATTGGCCGTGTTTGGAGCTATGGTGGATCTGCCCAGGTAAGGCCGCCATTGAAGAAAGTTGAACAATGAATCTGGTTGCCTTAGTGCAGCCTGCCCCTTAAAATATTTAACATTTTCCAATGTGATTCAGATCAGCTAATTTCAGTTAAATCCATGCTGTGGTCTTGTGCCTCTGTTTCGGGTGCTAGGGCAACTGGTGCAGTTCGGGATTCCAGATTTGAAAAGTAACCTCATGTTTGGAGTGCACTGTTGCCAATTGACCAAAATACTGAAGGTAATCTAAAGATGGAGGAAGAAATCAGAGAGACTGATACATGAGACAATGATGTGGTAATTAGGGACTTCAGCTACTTTCACATTGATTGGGTGAGTGTTGCCCACACTGATTGGATGAGCGCTGCTTAGAAGTAGAAGGAAAGCCGAAGAATATTTCTTACGTTCTTACATTTTTCTACCACCTTCCTGCAGGTAGCTCAGGGTGGTGTATATCATTCTGCCCTCCTCTATTTTATCTTCACCAACAAATATGTGATATAGGTTATGCTCAGGGGGAATGACAGGCCCAAGATCACCCACTGAGATCATGGGCATGCCCCGACTTGGTCCAATATCTAATCACTACACCACACAGGTAAATTTTGTGTTAGTGTCTTCAACCCCAGATTCCAGTATCTGCCACCAAACTACCACTTACTATTCTATTCGTTCGTCCACATACCTCACTTACTGGAGGATTGTTCCTGCTTTGAATAGTCCTGGAATTGTCACAAGTTCCATTGCTGTTGCTACTGCCACGAGTACTGTCCAGCCTGCTATGTCCACTAACTGTGGCCAGCTGATAGATTATAGTGCCCTGGTATTATGTTGTGCAATGGCCCAATATGACATTATTGCTTTCTTTTGAGGACTGCGAAACTCAACTAAAAATAGCTTTGAAAGGAAGAAGAGAAGACTGGAAAAAAAAATTGATACTGGATAAAACCAAAACAAGCAGATGTCTCCGAGTAGCCTTAGCAAAAGAGGGCAGCACCAAAGCCAGCAAGGAAACACACAAAGACAGGTGGACTTTAAGCTGGCGCCCTTCGACGTATGTCTTCTTCAATCATTCTTTTGTTCTCCTCTTCAAAGGGATGGATCTCTTATAGTTCTCAGAGGGACACTCTCTTGAAGAAGACGTATATCAGAGTTCATCGATTCATTCCAATAAATTCTTCGTTTGGCACCAGACTTGAGATTTCCCTCTCAATTTCCTTTTCTGCACAGCCTTTGCTGTGTGTCCAGGCATTAAAATCCGTGCATGGAAGACAGATGTTGAATGAAAGATGTACAAAACGGCACTTCTTTCCCACTCTCTTGCACCGGAGGCCGCGGAGTCCCTAATCCTATTCTGTCCGTCTGGGCAGGGACTCCGTAGGAACAGTGTTGAAGGCAAACCGGGGCCCTGCAGTGGGAGAAGGGGATCAGCAAAAATGGTGCCCTAGCTCTGTCGGTAAACAAAAAAGGAGATCGCACAGCAGTATAGTAGTAACAACAATGGGAAAGAGTTGTGAAGCTGGACACAATAGAACTGGTAACAATGTTAATATAGTGGACAGATACAATGTGTGCAGTGCCTGAATATACTCATAGCACAATAAATCACAATAATTCCAAATACGAATCTTCTGATACACAATGAAATATTCCAGAAAATTTCTCTTTCCAAAATAGTTCTTTCCAACGAAGAATCCAGATATTGAAGACTTCGTTTCGATAAATACTTTTTAGAAACCATTCTGTATTCATGCTGAACTGGTCTAGACCCATCAATCGGCCCATCAATAGAAGTATAACTGTTACTGCAAACCTCTTTGAATAAACCTGGAATGGCAGTTTCCTTCTACACAGGGCCGGCCCGTCATTGACAAATTTTAGACAGTCGCCTAGGGCGCTGGCTCTATGAGGGCGCCACTCTGGCCCCTCCCTTCCCTTGCCTTGCACCCTCCTTCACTGTGGAACACAAGGGAGCTAGAGGGGGGCTACTGGAGGTCTTGCACCAAGCTACAAAGAAGTGCCCGACCGAGCTCCATCTAAGCGCTGGAGGATCCTCTGCTGGTTGTTTCTTCCCCACACCCCTCGGGGTCGACGTCCACTCCTACTGACTGAGCATGGCGCGCTCTTCCCTTGGACTGACAGAGGGACCCTGAAAGAAGCCCAGAGAGAGAGAGAGAGAGAGAAGGGGAAAGAAGAAACAGGCGCCTCCGGGCGGCCTCCCCCTTGCAGGCAGCATGCACCTCACCCAAACTTGGCTTGTTGGAGAGCCCCCGGCAGGGCCTAGGGGGATTGTTCCCATTTCGCTGCTCCGAGGAATTCTTTCTGGACCATGCAAGGTTGCCTGCCTGGAGCATTCCATTTAATCTCTTGCCCATCTCACTGTTATTGACAATTCTAGATACTATTGTTTTAGTGGTGCCGCGATAGGTTTTTATGGCTGAGGCAATAATTCCATGCTTTTGAAAGCTGTGGGGACTTGAACCAGCAGCTGTGGGATGAGGAGCTGTGCTGCCAGAAGTAGCAAAATGCCGAAGGGGCTAGTTCCAGTGACCACAGGATGGCTTGATCCTCAGGGTAGGCTCTACCCACAAACTCAGCCACTGGTTCCCTGGAGAAGGCAAGAATTACAAAGCCCCAGGGGAACCTGGGAACCTTTGTCTTTGCAATTGATTCTGTTATTCTTTTTGGGCTGGCTTCTGTCATGATTACCATGCCTTGCTTCCCTAATGATCTATGGTGTACACTTTGACAAGGGCTTGGCTTCTGATCCTTCTGCATCTTGTTTCTGGACTGGCCAGTGACTTTGCCTCCTGATTTATGACTTGGTACAGTCTCAAATTCTGGTTTTCTGCCTTTTAACCTTTGGACTGCCCCTTGGCTGCATCCTTGCTCTTAGTTCCTCATCCTGGACTCTGCCTAGCTGCTGCCCATAATCCCAGCCCTGGCACCCATCTTCTCAATTGTGGAAGAAGAGCTGGTTTTTATACTCTGCTTTTCTTCACCTTAAGGAATCCCAAAGCAGCTTACACTCTCCTTCCTTTCCTCTCCCGACCTTGTGAGGCAGCTTGTGAGGTAGGTGGGGCTGAGAGAGTTCTGAGAGAACTGTGACTGGCACAAGGTCACACACACCATGCGGAGGAGGACTGGGGAATCAAACCCATTTCTCCAGGTTAGAGTCTGCCGCTCTTAACTGCTACACGACAATGGCTTGTGGTGTCCATGTTTTGGAACAGTCTACTGAAGGAGATTTGGAGGGTGACCTTTTGTTAAGGTGGAGGACTATGCTTCCCCCCCCTCCAGAAGGCTTTTGGAGAATAATATGGTCTATGGCTTTATCTGCTGGGCATTGCAGATGTCTACAGGCTGTTTAATTGATTTTGTTTTTAAGCCGGGTATTTGCCGATTGGATGTTTGTTGGTTTTGTTGTAAGCTGCTCTGAATGCAGACGAGAGAGAGAAGAGAGGGATTTAAATTTGCAAACAGTTGACAGCTTGCTCCCTCCTGACCTTGGGACCCCATTTTTGTTATCACTTTGGATGCCACCTCCCTGCTGAACTTTGACAGAGGGGGGAATACATAAGCAGCCCAGATGAATGGTGTGAGGTTAACTTCCTAAATTAAGAAATGTATTCAGTGCACAAGGAAAGTCTGTCCCATATCATTCGGCGACACTGTGATTTTACTCCCCTCACTATTAGAAAAAGGGAACAATTCGGTACCAGACCTTCGTTGACCTTAAAAGCAGAACTGTTTCTTATGCCACTGGGTTAATCATGTGCCCTAGAGAATTTATTTTAAATTATACGGCGGCGAAGTAGCTAAGTAATGTGTAATGAGTTCCGCATAGCACTATCTACATAAAAATGGCCCTGCTTTTTTTTTTGCGAGGAACCTTTTCCTTTTCCTTCCAACAAAGCCTTGGATTTTCTTCACATCAAAATTATGTTTGGCCATCGATTGCTGGAGGGATTATGAGGCAAAGTGACAATTACGAATTGAGATAAGAAAAGAAAACATTTTGAAGAGACTCGTTAATGCATCACTTCAGGGTGAAAGAGCCGCACGCCACAGAATATAAAGGAAGCCGTGAATTCATCACCAGTGTTGTAGACAAAATTTCTTATGGTGCTAGTTTTGTTGCAAAGATTTTTTTATTTTTTTTTTTGCAACAGGTGCTGCAGCAAGAACTTTGTGTTCTTTCTGGGCAATTATGCTCAGGCTGTGGTGGTGCACTCGGTAATGTCCCTATCCGTGCGGAAGATGTTTGTGTTTTAATTTTTGTTTTGCCGTACTGAGCAGGTGGTATGCAGCTGGATCAGAGTGAAACGTTAGGCTGCTGCTCAGGGAACACCATAGGTTAGTGTAGAGCAATGACTACCAACCATGGTTGCCAACCTCCGGGTGGTGGCTGGAGGTCTCCTGGGATTACAACTGGTCTCCAGGCAACAGAGATCAGCCCCCCTGGAGGAAATAGCCACTTTGGAAGGTGAATTCTATGACATTATATCCCATGGACATCTCTCCCCACTCCAAACCCTGCCCTTCTCAGGCTCCACCCTCCCAAATCTCCAGGTATTTCCTAGCCTGGAGCTGGCATTCCTATCAACAACATGGTTCCCTTGAGTGCCGTGGTGCCCACTTGCTTTCCTCCAAAATGCCCTTTCTCCCAAAAGCAAAGCACAGGTCTTGGCTTTCTTTGCCTTGCTGAGCAGGAGATGCTTCAAGAGAGCCCAGTTGGTATCATCTTGGCATCTGCAGGCACTGCCCATTTGGAAATAACTGCCTCAAGGACTGAATGAAGAAGTGAATTGGACTTGCTGCCTTTGAAAAAATGCACCTCTCATTCTGCAGTTGGTTGTGCTGACACAGTGATTCCCCCCCCACTTTGAGTTCTCTCTCCTCTTCACCCCCTCCCACCTTGTAATCCCTTCCTTGGCAATAGCATTGTGCAATGCATGTGGGTGATTGCATCATCCCTGGGTTCTACTGTATAATGATGTAATGTTAGCAGTTTGCAACTTCACAACTACCTTTGATGGAATTGACACACATCCTGATGAATGGGATAATCACTACCAGGTTTGTTGGCTAATTTAAATATTTTCTAGGCTAAAATTATTCTAGAAATTAAACCACTTATAAACGTTATTAATTAGATTTCTATTTTTACGTAGAACAATTTGGAAAATTTGTACGGCTACTATCTATGACCCAATATACAAACTTGGAGCAAATTCAAAGCATATAAGGTAACCCCAGTAATTTTTTTATTATTTTCATGAAAAAATTATTATTACATATAATTACTATATATATTTGATATATAATAATCTGGCCTTTTTTCTTTTCTTTTTTTTCAACAATTTCAGAAAGCAACACGTGGTATATATATACACACACACAATTCTTTATGCATGTATTTCTGGATATGTGTCAGTATAAAATAAAGAGTATTGACCACTGAGGAAGGTCCAAAGGGGCCGAAACGCATATGATTCTTAGGTCAAAGGTTTTACCCATCAATTGGATTTGTATAACAATCAGCTGTGAATGATATAAGCTTAAAGTCTGATAGTTTGACTATTTCTTTTAACCTTATGTATGTTTTAATCATGTGTACACCCTAATAAATATTTTTATTATAATTTATTTGTTAGCTTGACCCCTTTTAGTTCACAGCTCTGTTTCCTCCTGCCCCGCCCGCCCCTCCTCTAGGGCGACACAAGCCAAAGAGACTGAGGTAAAAGCTTTGTGATCGGAAACAAATGGGGAAGCCGCTAAGCCTGAGGAAGGAACCAAGAGATTCGCAGCTGCAGCAGCCCTCTCTCCCCCTCCCCCCGCAATCGCTCTGTACATGGACTCAGGGCAGGTCTCGGGATCTGACGGTTGGGGGGGGGGAGTGCAGATTTGCCTGGTGACTCGTGGGGGGACCTCCCAGGAGCCGGAAAGCCCTGGAAGGCAGGTATGAGGTATGCTGCAGCCAGGTGATCATGGGTTGCTTGATCCCCCAGAGGGCTGAGCAAGCCGGAGATGGGGACAAGTTTTTTTAATTCTACTTTTTTGTGACATCAGTGCCCCCCAACTTATTTAAAAGCCTCCCAAATTACAAAATCCTGGCTACGGTCCTGCAGACAACCACATCAAGACATTTTTTTCCATGGTGTTTTATTAGTGCACAAAGTGTATATGTACATCAATGATTTCCTTCCCTCCCAATCCTGATGCAAACACACACATATATAATGACATCTAGATTGCTTTTTGCAATGTCTTATCAATGCACGCATAAGTACTTTGGTGAAAAGACCAGAAAGTTGAGGAAAGCCATTAGATTTCCTGATGTGTGGGTTCCACTTTGGAAAGAAGACTGTGTGATTTAGAATGTCAAAAAGTCAGGGAGAATTTCGGATGAGAACTTTGGAAGCGTTTCCTATTGAAATTTCACTGCCATTGAAGCAGATGAGTCTTTTTCACCTGCAAGCAAAAGTAGATACATTTTTAGAATGATTAATTTGAAAAGCTTCAACACCTCATAAACATGAACATTGTTAAGCCTCTTCCTGCGAGCTTTTTACATGGACAAATTTCCTGTTTAATTGAATGTTTAATCTGCCTTGTTGCATTGTGCTCTAAGAGGAACAACGACTGTTCTTGTATGCTGCCATTCAGGCTATGTATCCCAAAACCCTTTGAAACAGTACGCACATCTCAGATGTCCTAGGAATAAGATAAAGCCAGCCACATAAATTAAAGAGTTATGGCTGCAATCCATTTACTATTGAAATAAAGGGAAACAATAGGGTTGCCATCCTCCAGTTCCTAGAGGGGGTTCCCCTGCTTTGGGGGGCTCCAATCCCCCACCAGCCAACTGGCTGGCGGGGGAAGCCCCACCTCCAAACAGGGGCATCACTGGGCGATGTCCCAGATGCAATGACATCACCTGGAAGTGATGTCATCACATTGGGGACATTGGGGGGGGGTGATGTTCTAATTTTTGGGCAAACTCTACTACCATTTCCAGAAGATCCAAGAACAGAGGATGGATTCCTTTGCTGGCAACCCCAAGGGAAAAACTTCACTTTATGTTGCACTGCATTTCCTAAACTAACTCTCAAGACTCCTGTGGTACTTTGAGGCAAGGTATTAGGCAGGTCTAAGGTTGCCAATCTCCAGGTGGGACCTGAAGATCTCCTGGAATTACAACTGATCTCCAGACTATAGAGATCAGTGCTGGCAAATTGCTGGTCACTTGTCTGAGCACCTCCTTGTCAACCAATGAGGCTCGCCTAGCCTTTTAACAGTTGCTGTGGCCTAACTGCATGCTAGAACCAGCACCAGTCCATGGGATGCTTTCCCACAGGTTGGCTATTTACTGCCTAAATGAGGGATCACAAATCTAGGCATGGCCTGGAGATCACCCAGAATTACAACTGATCTCCAGACTATGGAGGTCAATTCCCATGCAGGAAATGGTTGCTCTGAAGGGGGGGGAATCTGTGGCTTCACATCTCTGCTGAGCTCCCTCTGCTTCCCAAATGCCACCTTTAAGTAGAAAGGCTGGTGGCTAGTAATGCAGAGGGAGGAGCTAGGTGATGGTTGGCCAAGCAGGCTGATAGGAGGAGCCTTGCCCCCCCCCGCTTCTCATTGTGTACTGGATGCTTGGACACCTGCCGGTTCTGCTCACCAGTCATAAATGGGAAGCTGATTTTTCAATGGGCTGTTCAGTTTCTGGCAAGCAGCTCAGCCCTGTTTGTTAAGTTACCTTTTGTCTATTTAAACAGTGCAGTGTATTCAGCAGCATTTCATGCATGTGCCTTGTCACACCTCCAAGAAACCCTAGTTTCCCACTTCCCTCACAGATCTCAACACAGTAGGTGGGGCTTTCTGCATGCAAAACAGAGACTCTTCCATTGAGCCACGGCCCTTTCTCCTCTGCTGATGCTTGCTACCTGACCCCCCAGTCTGCCCCCCCTTCTCCTTTGTTTGAATTGAAACTGCCGTTCTTTATTCTGGGGTCATTTTCTATTTCCTTACAGCAGTTTCCCCCTATAATATGTATACTTTTTCAGTGTTATTTGTGCACACATACAAAATGTGTAATATACATATATGTGTCAAACATGGTACATATAAAAGTTGTATTTATTGCATGTCCGGGCTACCCAAAATGCATCCAGAATACAAAAATATGTACAAAACCAACAGGAAGAAGGGGAAATCTGAAACCATGCCTGAAAGAACAAATGAATATAAAAAAAGGGGGGGGACAGGGAACATTTGCTCATCCCTAGACACGATGACACAATTTTACAGTTTCACAAACAGTTCATTTGGAAGCAGTTAGCCTTGCCTTCCATCACTGTAATATAAAAGGAGCGCCACTAAATTCTGTTCTTTTAAACTGACCTGATGTAGCGGTTGCACTGCTGGACTAGGATCTGAGATGACTGGGTTCAAATCCCTATCTGGGTGATCTTGAGTCCATCACAGCCTAGCCTACCTCACCAGGTTGTTGTTGTAAGCATCAGGTGGACCAGGGAAGTATGATGTAAAAAGCCACTTTGGGTCCCCATGAGAAAGAAAAGGGTGACATGCAGGGATGCCAGCCTCCTGGTGGGACCTGGGGATCCCCCAGGAACTACAGCTCATCTCCGGACGACAGAGATCAGTTCCCCTGGAGAAAATGGATGCTTTGAAGGGTCAACTTTATGGCATGGCACCCCCACTAAGGTCCCTGTTCTCTCCAGGGTCCAAATCTCCAGCCGGTTCCCAACCTGGAGCTGGCAACCCTTCTCCCCCATCCTCCCAGTGGTTGGGGGGACCTGGCAACACTAGTGATATGCATGAATAAATAAAAAATAAAAAGTATAAACTTTTTTAAACATTTTGAGTCATGGCAATTTATTCAGGTGGTTTTCCACAGCTGATGTTCCCACCATGTAGAGAGGGGACAACCAACTATTTGCAACTCCCTTTCTCTAGCTTTTCCTTCCTACCCTCCCTTTATTCCACTTTGTTCAACTTCCCGTCTCCTCCTTTGATGGGTGTGGCCAGGAGGAAGTGCCATTTCCCCCATGCCTCAGACCAGGACCTGCTTGTCTCCCACATCTGCACTGAGGTCCAGTGATGTCATCTTGGGACACCATGGGAAGGGGATACACCAGCCAGCCAGAAGAACACGGGTGGCCCTTGCCATGCCCACTGATCACAGTCCAGGGTTGCCAGCCTCCAGCTGGGTCTTGGAGAGCTCCTACTATCACAGCTGATCTCCAGACAACAGAGATCAGTTCCCCTGGAGAAAATGGCTGCTTCGGAGGGTGGACTCTATGGCATCTTACCCTGTTGAGCTCTCCTCCGTCCCCAAAACTCTCTCTCCCCAGCCTCTGCCCCCCAAATCTCTAGGTATGCCCCCCCCCAAGCTGGCAACCCTAGATCGCATATATCTTTTGTGAAAAAGGAAACTCTGCTATTCTATCAGATCCTGGATTTCAGCTACAGAAAAAATACTGCAATTTATTGCTCTCCTGACAAAACGAACAAAAACATCCCTTTCTGGGGGAAAAGATTTTCTCCTTCCTACAAATACACATCCGTCCATACATTTGCTCACAAACACTTTATTTGTATTCTACCTTGGATGTTGTTTTGGGATTGCTGCTGATGCAGATAACAAGATCTACCTCTCCAAATGCTAAATACACAATCTATTTCGAGTGCACAAAATCCTTGCAGATTGTGCTAATGTTATAATTGTGAGACATTTAATGATGTCTCTGCAACTCTGAAACCTCTTGGCATGCTGTCTAAATAATCAAGCATTTTGGGAAGATGAAGCAACGCTCTTCTGCTAAGTGATATCAATCTTAATGTAATTAGTTCTTAACAGTATGGCCCTTCATTATTTTTCTATTTTTTGCTGCAGTTATCTTCATTTTCTCTTCATTCTGCAACATCTCTTCATCTGTCAGCCCGACAAGAACTTTCTCAAAGACAAACAATGCTAATGAACCACCGACATGTCTCAATCAATGCCTTCCCTGCCCACATCTTGATGGAAATCTTAAAGTACTGAGGTGCTAATTCCACATTTCTTTCTCCCAGCTTCTTCTATGCCTGGCAGTAGTGACATGGAATAGGAACGGTTTCACCAGTCATCAGATGGGAATGGGGTGAGGAGATGGACAATCCAGGATGTGGTTGATCATTCCCAGAAGCAGTGTTTCTGTTAAGTATGAGACTCAACAAAGGATTCAGCTTCAAAAGTGATTTCAGCTTTATTAAACAGCAACTGTAAGTCAGGAACACACGACAACA
The DNA here is from genome assembly GCA_029375565.1 of Gekko gecko. Lineage (NCBI taxonomy): Eukaryota > Metazoa > Chordata > Lepidosauria > Squamata > Gekkonidae > Gekko > Gekko gecko. Next base: position 86,545,369 of record JAPDNY010000011.1, on the reverse strand, counting down.
AGGGGAGCACAGCTCCTTCTTTTAAACTCTCCCGGGCTGTCAAAGCCACACCCATGACCAGTTAAAGACCAATCAGAATACAGGGATAAAGGCCAATCAGGACCGTTCCCTCTTTGCAACAATATCACTCAGTGATTGGGTAATTACACAGGCTTTGCAGAAACTGACCAATAGCAATGCGACATCTGAAGAGCCACATTCAGACTCAAGCTTAACATGTGAATAGATAGGAGCGATTCACATTCAGTACATAACAGTTTCTAATGGTGAAAACTAGCAAAAGTCATTTGAAAAATTCAGTTAATTGACTGAGATTACAATAGAACACAAATCAGTGGCTGGTTAGGCAAATCCTGCCTTATCTTGTACTAAGACAGGGGTGTCGAACTCATTTGTTAGGAGGGCCGGATCTGACATAAATGAGACCTTGTTGGGCCGGGCCGGGTGTGTCATAAGATGTTATGCCAGGTAGCGGAGATATAAACGTTATAAAGGACACAAACACAAAGGGTGGTTTTTTTTACTTAAAAACATGCTTAAGATATTAGCACTCTTGCAATATTTTGTTTATTTAACAGTGTCTGATAACTGACAGCTCTTGCTCTGAATTATTGCATCAAAATGCCTGTGCTGTTGCAATCTCGAGCATGCTGTTCAGGTGTGTATCTGTAAGCTGCAAACCTATGATGATGCAGCAGCAGAACTGGAAGAAGCAGAAGACAGCCAGTTCCACTGTGGGCCTGATAGAAGCCCTCCGGGGCCTGATCCGGCCCCTGGGCTGCATGTTTGACATCCCTGTACTAAGAAATCCTGAAATAAAATAGAGATTTTTTTTAAAAAACAGAGTAACTTGCAGAAGTTAACAGAGCTTCAAAATACACAGGACACTGCAAATCTTATCTGGTTAGAGATGTGAAACACCTCCCTCCCTGATTAACACTGTTATTAGAAGAGCCAGTTTGGTGTAGTGGTTAAGTGCGCGGACTCTAATCTGAGAGAACCAGGTTTGATTCCCCACTCCTCCACTTGCACCTGACTGGATGACCTTGGGCATGCTGTAGTTCTGATAAGAGCTGTTCTTGAAAAAGAGCAGTTTCTGTCAAGAGCTCTCTCAGCCCCACCTACCTCACAGGGTGGCTGTTGTGGGGAGGGGAAGGGAAGGGAGTTTGTAAGCCGCTCTGAGACACCTTTGGGTAGTGAAGGGTGAGGTATAAATCCAATCTCTTCTTCTTCTTCTCTTCTTAATTGAATTTTCTTCTGAAGAGCTCAGATACTTCCAAATCCATTTCCAATGTTATTTTAGGCAACAACCCGAGGATGGGTTGGATCCATTCATCCTTGACATCTCATTAGGCTTATTAGAAAATGGTGGTGCTCTCAGCATTCGTCAGCTGTTTCATTTGAGGAGGAGTCTTGAAAATTCCTTCTGTATTCGCTACAGGTAGAAGTTGGCTGGCAAATCTATCACATATAGGAGGAATTTCATGTGGCCTTTGCAATGCCATCCCTAACCAGTGTTCACCTTTAATGGAATGAGACAAATGCTCTGTGTTTCTGTGCTATTCTATGGGTGGAAAAGTGACCTTACGCGATCCTCCATAAACAACTAGCTAGGCAACATCTAGATCCACAGCTAATGAGCAGCAGGGGAAATGATGCACGGGGAACTGGAAGTCCGGGCTCCAAGTACAATCCGAATTTATACCTGGAATGGTCACTAACAGAGTGAGCCGTTACATACCTAAGAAATCAAGAAGTTTCCACCCAAAATCAGGACTGCCAAGAAGGGTACACAACTCTGGGGGACAAGCAAAATTAAAAATTTGAAAGAGTCTTATCTCTTTTGAGCAAAAATTCTAGGATGGCTTTTTGGGAAGCAGAAGGGGCCATGGTCAGAAATTTGGGCTGAGAATAGGGTTGCCAACCTCCAGGTGGCTCCTGGAGATCTCCGGCTATTACACCTGATCTCCAGGCAACAGAGATCAGCTCACCTGGACAAAATGGCTGCTTTGGAAGATGGATTCTGTGGCTCTGAAGGCCCTCCCATCCACGATCCCGCCCTCCTCAAGCTCCACCCCCAAAACCTCCAGGTGTTTCCCTGGCTGAGAAGCCCGCTGCAGCCCTGTGGGTTTGTGACTGTAGTTAAACTCAAATTGTAACCGTGTCATGGACAGTTTAATCTAATTTGTTCAAACATGCCTGGAAATAATTCTGTGTATTATACTTTTATTCTAAAAAAACTCCCAACCCTTGTTGAATAATTTCCATCTTTGGTTCCCATTTATCTCTGAGCTCTTGTTTTGAATGAACACCAAGGTCAGAAGGATGAGAAAGAAAGGTCAAGGCCAAACTCAAGTGGGGAGGGTGGGGGAAAGTTTGGAGATCACGAAACAAGTGGGGGGAAAGAAATTAATTAGTCAGGAATGGCAAAACCTTTGTAACACACAGGAGGGAAACAATGATGTTGATCCAAGAGCAGAAAACACATCTTTTCTTTACATCACATGGGCAGAAAATTCTTTTAATTAGGGAACGGATGTCCAGATCCCTCCTTTGGGAAATTGCTGATCAGAGTGTTCCTTCCTTTTTTTGCTGTGCTCTCTCAAACTCTCAGAATGCTCTTGGGTGCATCCCTGTAATCCTATGAGAAACAACTATGAATCGTGGGAAGTTTCAAGGATTGTTGAAAGGCTCAGAAAATGAGGACGATGCTTTGCTAGTGTGAAAAAAAACCCAGGTAATTGGCAAGTATGTAAAGAGAGAGAAAAACAAGACCTGGACTATTGCAATGTGCTCGGGGCGACCCTTGAAGAGTGTTTGGAGGCTGAAGCTAGTACAGAATGCTGTGGTTGGGGCCAGTTACTGGGATCATGTGATTCCAATTGTATAGCAATTACACTGGCTTCTGATCTGCTCCTAAGCTAGGGTTGCTGTCCTACCTGGCAGCTGGTGGGGGGCTCCTGGATCCTTCTTGGGATCTTCTGCTGCATGCATGAAGCATGCATGGTGTGAAGACATCACTTGGAAGTGATGTCATCACATTGCTGACATTGGGAGGTGATCCTCTAGTTTGGGGGGGAAACTCTATGGTTTTTTGCTTTCAAAACCATAGAGTTTGTCCAAAAAACTAGAGTGTCACCCCTGATGTTGGCAGTGTGATGTCACTTCCAGGTGATGTCATTGCATTGGGGACATTGTGCAGTGATGTCGCTGTTTGGGGTGGATTGCAGCCTCCAAAAGCCGGGAAACCCTGCTGGGACCTGGGGGCTGGGAACCCTATCCCAAGCCCGATTCAAGGATTTGGCTTTGACCTTTAAAGCCCTACCTAGCTGGGGCCCGGGGTATCTGAAGGACCATCTTCTTCCTTATGTTCCTGCCCAGGAACCAAGATCACAGGGAGAGGCCCTCTTGACGGTCTCATCGACCAAATAAGCTTTTCTGGTGGGCCTTTTCAGTGGCAGCCCCATATATATGGAACCACCATCCCAGTGAGGTGTGCCTGTCCTCCTCACTCTTGATCTAGGAGGAGCTAAAGATGGTTGTATTCATTTGATTAGTCTGAGTTCTTCTGTTTACCGGCAGTTTTAAATTATTGATTTTAAATTAGTGCAGCATTTTTAATATATTGTTTCTTTGTTATTGTTAAGTTGTGTTGAGCTCCTGTAAGGTAGAAAGGTGGTTAATAAATGTTTTAAATACATAAATAAATAAATTCATGCATATGAATATGCTTTATACTGAGTCAAATATTAATCAGTCTAACCCAGTATTATTTTCTCTCATTAGGGACAGCTTTCCAAGTTGTAGTGGTAATCCTCAAGCCAGCTGCTACCTCAGACCCTATAAATGGACATGCTGGGGATTGAATCTGTGACCTTACATGTACAAAGCATGAGCTACATTAATGTTCCCAAGGAACAGCCTCTATTAGGGTTACCACTTTTTTGGTTCCGGTACGGAACTTCTCAGTGACATTCCCTATTACTCACCCTCACTCAGTGGAGCTGTGGGGGAAAATGGGGGAGAGGAAGCATTGCTTGACTTTGGGATGTCACTTCCTGTTTCAGAACAGGAAGTAATATCATGGTGCACCACAGAGTTTGGAAATTCCTAGAGCACTGTGACATCACTTCCTGTCTCAAGACCACATGTGACATAAGGATGCTCTAGGAATTTCCCAATCTCTGTGGTTTTTACCATAGAGGTTTGAAAATTCCTAAAGAGTCCTAATGTCACTTCCTATTCTGAAACAGGAATGTTGTCCCAGCAATTTCACCCTTGCCCTTCCTCGAGATTGCCAGCCAAGCACTGGCAACCCTCCTAATCCGATTATTTGCTGATTCATTCCTTGCACTGCTCATTATGAATACATGAACACATGAAGCTGCCTAACACTGAGTCAGGCCATTGGTCCATCAAGGTCAGTATTGTCTGCTCAGACTGGCAGCAGCTCTCCAGAGTCTCAAGCAGAGGTCTTTCATGTTGCCTCCTACATGATTCTTTTAGCAGGAGATGCCAGGGATTGCACCTGGGAACTTCTGTTCTCCCACTGGGTCATGGTCCTTTCTGCCTCTCTTCCCTGAAAAGCAGACAACACATGGTCAGAATAATGTTCCTTTTTGAATAACTTTGGAGATTACAGAATATCTTCATTTCTAGTGATCAAATTAGTTTTATAAGGATATTAAAGAATAAGGGGAAATGATTTGGGGATTTGACAAGTTAATTCCCAAATACACATCTCACCCTATTTGTATTCTGCAAAATTTTACAAAAGCATGCAAGGTAATTGCATGGCAGAATCATGATCCCTTCCATCCATCATGCATCATCATTTGAACATCTCTCTAACATTCAGGCTTGTTTTGAGTATTTCTTGTTGCTTTCATGCTGCCTGTGGGCTTCCTAGATGTACCTGGTTGGCCGCTGGGGGATGCAGGATGCTGAATGAATGGACCTGTGGTCAGTATTTATGTTCCTGTGCACAGGCCTCATGTGAAACATTTTTAGATGCCAACATTTCTTAAGGAAATTTCATGCACCTCAAGAAGTCTGTAAGACTTTGATGCTAGTTGATTTCAGGTATTGCTTCACAGTTAATGAAGAATAAAGATTATTTCCCAAACAAGAAGAAGCACATCTTAATGATTTTATTAAGTAACCCTAGGAGTACTGAGAGAATCCTTCTCCCTGCTTTCATCCTCATTTGTCTAATAGTTATTTTGTTTGCGAGTTCTTAGTTACAATGCCTTGGCTTTAATTACTTGAATAAATTTTAATGCAATTAAGAAGTTGAATCCCCCTTTGCTTTCAGGTGATTATGGGCAGGTAATTATGCAGTGCCAGAGGTGCAATTTGCATGCCATTATGACAATAGTGAGAAGGTCTTTCTGCATGTAAAGTAAGGGGCAGGTTCAACCTTTTTAGCCTATTAATATTGTTACTAGTTTGCCATCCAAAGTGAACTGAGTATAGATCATGCATGGCCCATGACCCAGAGTGATGTGAAAATTTATTTGTTTACATTGTTTATAGCCCGCCTTTCTCTCTGAGATTCAAAGTGAATTACAATTTTTTTTTTTAAAAAAAACCCAATTCAATCAGACAGAGCAAGACATGCAATAAGCAATGCAATAGGACTAGGATTACAGAATTCGAAAATTGTGGAAACAAAAAACCACTACAATGCAGAAAGTATATTCCTTAAGTAGATGACAATGCAGAAGAAACAGGGTATAAACATAATACAATAGACTTACAATCCTGTTCCTTTATAAAAGTGTCCTCCTGTAGCATCATACTATGGTTCTAATATAAACAAGCCCTTCTGAACGTTTCTGTTTTGCACCTGCTGAGAAGTGATAGATATGACTGAGCTCCAGGGCTATTTTGGAGCAGGAATGCACAGGAACAGAGTTCCGGCTGGCTCCCAAGTTGGTCACGCCCAGCAGGGACTCATTAGCATAATAGGCCATACCCAACAGCAGAAACTCATTAGGATTGGCTACATTAGGGGTGTGTGGCCTAACATGCAAAGGAGTTCCTGCTACAAAAAAAGCCCTGGTGACAACAAACAAGGTAAACATAATAGTAAGCAAAAGGTGGGTGTGGCTGGATGACCACACTTCTGGTAACATGGGGTGTGTGGCCTAATATGCTAATGAGTTTCTGCTGTTGGGTGTGGCCTATTATGCTAATGAGTTCCTGCTGGGCTTTTTCTACAAAAAAAGCCCTGCAGAGCTCTTATGTGCAATCATTTCAATGGTGGGAGCAGCCCTGCATGTACACTTAGACGTTTTCTGCACAAACGGGTCTCCCTGCTCCTGCATTTATATTCCTCTGCCTCTTTCACTCATTTCCGTAGAGGTATTTGCAGTCTGAGGTGCAAAAATGCAGTTTGATTTCTCTTGTGGGGCATCAAACTTCCCTGTTTCCAGGAATTCCTTTGCTGCGCCACAAGAGGGAGCAAACTGCGTTTTTTCTCCTCAGGCTGCAAATACCTCTGCAGAAATGAAAGAAGGTGGTGGAGGAATACAAATGCAGGTGCGAGGAGACTCGTTTGTGTGGGAAATTATTTGGTTTGAGGCTGAAGTGTGAACAGGGTTGGCACATACCAAGTTATCAGTGTAGGACCATGGAACCCACTTTTTCAGACTGGAGTTGTACCTACTACTGCTAGGCTAGGTTTTCTATTTATTTATTTATTTAGATTTTTAGGCCGCTCTTTGCAAGCAAGGCTCAGGGTGGCTTACAACAGAAAAAGGACATATGATGAGTAATTAAAAATTAAAACCAGGAATAAATACATAATACTGATACAGCCCCAACGATTCATCAACATAATTTAGTCATCCCAAGATAGTGGAAAAAATTCAAATCTCACAGGCCTCCTTGAGGGGGGGCTTGCAGAGAATGGAGAGTATGAGGGCACCAGACCACTTTCTGTCCTGTCACTCAACCAAATGCCTGGTGGAACATCTCTGCCTTACATGCCCTGCGGAAAGGTAACAAATGGCACAGGGCACGGATGTTCTCCAGCAGAGAGTTCCACCAAATAGGGACCAGGGCCGAAAAAGCCCTGGCCCTGGTTGAAGACAGCCGGATCTCTCTTGGACCAGGGACCACCAGGACATTCTTACTTCCCGAGCATAACGCTCTTCTTGGGGCATACTGAGAGAAGGCAGTCCTGGAGGTATGTGGGTCTCTGACCGCCAAGGGCCTTAAAGGTCAAAACCAACACCTTGAAGAGCAAGTTATCCAGAGTGGGCAGGTGGAATTCTCCCACATGGCCAACTAATAGGAACACCTTCAGGGGGCTAAACCAATATGATGCCCATGGGAACCATGGCATCCGCCAGCACCATTTCTGGAGCCCACAGAGCCTTTTTAGGAAGTGGGTGAGGCAAAGTAGGGGTTTTGCCCATCAAGGCTTCTGTATGACTATGGGATATCCGATTGGCTGTGTGGATTTCTTTTTAAATGTTGCTTTGGCAGCAGCCTCCACCACAGCATAAGGAACTACACTGGGTTACTAAAGTTAACCTTTGGCAATCATTTTGTGACTGGCTCTGCCTCCTGCAGCAGCCATTTTGTGGCTGCCATTTTGTTGCTGTGCCCACAGTGCTGTGTCAGAATTCCAAAGGTAGCCTGCAGGCTCAAAAAGGTTGGGGACCCCTGGTGTAAACAGACAACAGCATTTATGTTAAGCCAGGTTCACTGACAGGTATCTTTGCAGGACTGCTGCTGCATGATATCCTTTTAGCTGTAGGGTTGCCAGCTTCCAGGTGGGGCCTGGGGATCTTCTGCTTTTGCAACTGATCTCCAGCTGACAGAGATTAGCTCCCCTGGAGAAAATGACTGCTTTGAAGGGTGGACTCTGTGGCATTGGACCATGCTGAGGCCCCTCCCCTCCCTTCCCCAAACCCTCCCCTCTCCTGGCTCCACCCCCAAAGTCTCCAGGTATTTTCCAACCCAGACCTAGCAACCCTATTTAGCGACAAATGCCAGGGACTGGACCTAGGGCCTTGTGCATGCAAAGCATGTGCTCTACCATTGAGCAATGGCCATCATCCAGCTCTTGAAGCTATTTAGAGATTTACTGTGGCAGTCATGGCCTGCCTTCTCTCCTTTATATATTTGCTTTGAATCCCCAAGGAGATAATTCACCATATCCCAAAGCAACTGACTGTCTATAGTGACCAATCATTTAGCTCAACCTACAAATCTTACATGCTCTTCCTTCCTTTAAAAAGACAAAGGCGCGAATGAGATTAATGCAACATGGCCTAGGAGTTGTAGATATGTTGAAACTGCAAACTGCAGGGAGGAAGGACTCCTACTGCTGTCCCATTGCCCAACATCCATTCATTTCACTTGGGCTCATACAAGAGATATTGGTCTCCAGCAGATTATTTGCATATCTCCCATTTACCAGAACTGCATTGTTGACTTTGTGCATTTCTGAGGGACAAAGTCCTGGAGGTTTTATTGATCGTATCAAAACAATAAGGAGAGGAATGTATAAAAATAGTGATGGGTCCAAGCAGTGAATAAGGAAGCTCTGGTTCAAATGTTGCTTTTGCCACGAATTCGGTAGGTGGTCTTAGACAAGCCACATACTCTCACACTGAGCCTGGCAATCAGAGAGAGGACTGGAGTCAGGGACATGGACAGAGGGCTTCATGCCATGTTGTCAGTTTTGGGGAAATCTCAGAAGCTGTGGTGGTAGCTCTAGGAACTGCTCAAAACTCTATAGTTTTACCATCTTGTTTCCAGCAGTTCCTAGAGCTACTGCCATTGCTTCAGGGTTTTCCCCAGAAGTGATAATTGCATTTGTGAAGCTGTTTTTTTTTAATTCCCCCTCAGACCAGCAACTGGCAATGGGAGCTTGAGGCAGGGGATTCCCTGCTCTGACCGGGAGCTTAGCAGCCCTAGTCTTAGCCCCCCTATCTGCACTGTCTTACAAGACTGTTTGCCAGGTGTTATGTCAGTTTGGTGTAGTGGTTAAGTGCGCGGACTCTTACCTGGGAGACCGGGTTTGATTCCCCACTCCTCCACTTGCACCTGCTGATGTGACCTTGGGTCAGTCACAAGCTCTGGCACAGCTGTTCTCTCAAGGACAGTTTGTGTTAGTGTTCTCTCAGCCCCACCTACCTCACAGGGTGTCTGTTGTGAGGAGGGGAAGGGAAAGGAGTTTGTAAGCCGCTCTGAGACGCCTTTGGGCAGTGAAGGGCGGGGTATAAATCCAAACTCTTCTTCTTCTTCTTCTTCTTCTTCTGCTGCTGATTGCCACTAGGCGCCAGCAACCTTTACCAGAGCCTGACTCTCAGAGACAATAGGGACTAGGATCCTGAAACCTCAAGAGGGCACCAATAGGAACCTTGGCAGGAAGTTTAAACCCACCAATGGGACCTGGAGGGGGTCCACAGGGAGTGTATATAGTTGGCCATCTGGCCGGTATTCTCTGTTCTGTTCTGTGTACTAGTAAACTATGAGCTAACAATCACGTTGTGTCCTGTTCTTCATGCATTGAACTCACTACACAACACCAGGTTTACTGGGCTATTCTAAAACCTTCCATTTCTCCTAAGCAGAACTCAGACACAGAAACATGAGTAGCAGGTCAGTATCCTGCTTCCTTTTCAATGGACTGCTAGGAGTATAGATCTAATCAGACAAGTCCAGACAAATTAGATCCAGCAGACCTGAACTAGAGACTCCTGTCCCCCCCCCCAATGCTCCCTCTAAGCTGTTGGAGTCTCGTGAGCAAAAAATCTACTTTGTGACTTACTGGCATTAAAGTTGTGAGCAAGTGATTTGGCTACTGCATCAATTAGTTTGCTCTGGAGCCATCCTTTCTGGGCTAAGACAAAAATGTGTGAGCTGGAGGCTAAAAAACTGTGAGCTAGCTCACAATAATTCAGCTTAGAGGGAACACTGTCCCCCACCCCATGATGGCATTTTGGGGAGCATTTCAGCTTACACTGTAAGGGTGGACTCATGTTATTACTGATTTTTGTTGACAAGGGTTGTTTTGTTGTTTTTTTTAAACCCCTTCCTTTTCCCCCTTTGTAAAGTTTTTCAAATTAATGGTTGTATTGCTACAATTTGTTGGGAATAAATAATAAGAAAGAAAGTCCCATTGTGCTGATAGAGGCACCTTTCATTGGCAGAGATTTGCCAGGGGATCCAAGCCCTTAATTTTGGTGCTGACAGGGGAAAAAAACCTTTCAGAAGAAAATGGTTCCTTTCACTAGGATGATGGTATGATGACTAATTAGAAGGGTTGCCAGGTCTGGGTTGGAAAATACCTGGAGACTTTGGGGTAGATCCAGGAGAGGGCGGGGTTTGGGGAGGGGAGGGGCCTCAGCATGGGACAGTGCCATGGAGTCCACCCTTCAAAGCAGCCATTTTCTCCAGGGGAGTTGATCTCTGTCACCTGGGGATCAGTTGTAAAAGTGGGAGATCCCCAGGCCTCACCTGGAGGCTGGCTACCCTTCTAATTAGGGGCTTTGGATTAGTGGTAAACTATTTTGCATGTAGAAGGTCCCAGCTGAATTCCCCTGTGTTTTCAGTTAGCCAGTCTCAGGTAGCACATATTGGGAAAGACCTGAGAGATACTGCATGTCGGAGTGGAAAAATACTCAGCAAAACTGCACCAATAATCCAACTTGGTATAAGGCAGGATCATAGTGGCTCATGCATGTATAAGGAGGGCATCCGGCAACAGCAGAGCACATATAAATGTTCTTGTGTTCAATATCTGCCATCTGCATTTAAAGGATTTCAGGTACAAGGAAAGATGCGCTGGGTGTTCTGTGCATGTAGCACCCAGTGGTTCCCCCCCCCGCCCCCAGGATAGCAATCCTTGAAAGCTGCCTTGAGCCACAAGGAAAGATGGGATATAAAGGTTTTCATTAATAAATAAAAATAAATAAAGTTTACCCCAGCAGGACAACTAGTGGCTCGCTGTTGTGGGTCAGGAAAATAGTGTGTTTTTTGTGTGGGTGTGAGGGTAGGCCGAAATCACAAGTCCCCCCCCGTCCCCCCCAGTCCTATTCCATCTCAGGTCTCTCTGTAGGGTTGCCACCTCTGGGTTGAGAAATTCCTGGAGAACTGAGGGTGGAGCCTTCAGAGAGCAGAGTTCAGGGAAGGGAGAGACCTCAGTAGGATATAATGCCCTACACGCCACCCTCCAAAGCAGCCATGTAGTCTGGAGAACAGCTGTAATACTGGGATATCTGCAGGCCCCACTTAGAAGAAGAAATTGGGTTTATACTCCACCCTTCACTACCCAAAGGAGTCTCAGAACGGCCTACAAATCTCCTCCCCCCTCCCCACAACAAGACACCCGGTGAGCAGTGTTCCCTCTAAGCTGAGTTAGTGTGAGCTAGCTCACAGTTTTTTAGCCTCCAGCTCACACATTTTTGTCTTAGCTCAGGAAGGAGGGCTCCAGGACAAACTAATTTTTGCAGTAGCCAAATCGCTCACTCACAACTTTAATGCCAGGAGCTCACAAAGTAGAATCTTTGCTCACAAGACTCCGCAGCTTAGAGGGAGCATTGCCTGTGAGGTAGGTAGGGCTGAGAGGGCTCTCTCTCAAGAACTGCTCTTGAGAGAACAGCTCTGAAAGGGCCTATGACTGACCCAAGGCCACGCCAGCAGCTACATGTGGAGGAGTGGGGATTCAAACCCGGTTCTCATGGATTAGAGTCCACGCTCCTAACCACTACATCAAACTGGCACCTAGAGGTTGGCAGCCCAGGGTTTGGCCCTGGGCGACTGCTGTCAGTCAAAGTTAGTGACATCGAGGTATTTGGGCCAGTTATCTGAGTCAATATTAGGCAGCTTAATTTTATAGGTAACTAGAAAATGGATGCATCTTTTTTTTTTTAAAAGCAACCAATCATCAGTCAACGCTAGTAAAGAGTTCAAACCGCTCTCTCAGGTGGGCATTGCGAAAAGATGAGAAGTGGTTAACAAATGCTGGGAGCTGTTAGAAAACAGATTCCTTTGTCTTTCCTATTCTGATATGTGTGCAATCTCGACAGAGATTTGAATCCCTCTATTGACTTTGGGATGCTAATGTCGTTTTCCCGGCAACCAAGCAGTGGAGGAAATAAAGACTTGTCTGGATTTCAATCTCCATGGAAAACGGGTAGCTTATTAGCTTTTCCAGGGGATGTTCATTGCAGAACCGGTTGTTGCTCGAATTCTAATGACAGGCAAGCCTAATAGATTTTGATTTATACATAACATATTCAGGAAGCAGGCCTTGTTGGTCTGAAAGGCCTCTGATCTGATAAAATTTGAAGCTGGGTCTGTGGGGGGAATGGGACAAATAGGCTTTGCTGAACCATATATCTTCTAATTATACAGCGGCGGTGCCTTCCCCAGTTTGAGACATAATTGTTGTCAGGTGAAAGGCAGCGCCAAAATACATAATGTTGAAGAATTAGCACCTCACTCCTCACCGTCCCTTTCATCTGTCAAATTCCCCTAAGTGCTTCGAAAAGAAATTGGTGATAATAATGGACTCTGGTTGGATTTTTCTTCCAAGATAATTGTACTGTCATTTCCGAATAACCTTAGAGGTTATTTTATATTTTTAACTTTTTTATTTTCAAGGAAATATTTCAAGGCTTGCAAAGGGGTGGGGGGGAAGGGAGGCAATGCTTGCAAACGGCGGGGTTACAGAATGACAAGACAGAGCAGTAAAACACGAGAATGGGTCTGTCATAGTGGGGTGGAAAACTGGAGACTTGGATCTGTAGGGGCTGTGGCTGAGTGGAAGAGCCTCTGCTTGGCATGCAGAAGGTCCCAGGTTCCCTCCTCAGCATCTCCAGTCAAAAAGGACCAGGCAGTAGGTGATGCGAAAGACTTTCACCTGAGACCCTGGAGAACTGCTACCAGTTTGAGTAGACAATAGTGACCTTGATGGACCCAAAATCTGATTCAGTATAAGTCAGCTTCGTGTGACCGTGTGACCGTGTGACCGCGTGGATTCAAATCGCTGCTTGGTCACAGACCTCTCTGGGTGACTGTAAGTCAACTTAAGGTAGAGCGTAAATTCATGAATAAAATAATAAATAAGTAAGCCTACGTCATAGGGTTAATAGAAGTTGAGTGTGCTGCCTTGAGAACCTTGGATGAAAGGCAGGCTAGAAACGGCGAAATAATAGCCAGATTTGAGTCCAGTTGCACCTTAGAGATTTTCAGATACCCTGGGAATCTTGTTCCTCTCTAAGGTGCTACTGGATCTGAGTCTAGCTGTTGTTCTGCAGACTAGCACAGCTATCCTCTGGAACCAGCAAAATTAAACAATATTAGAAATGTAGAAGATTTAGAAAATGTGTGTGCTGCCTCTCGAGACCTGCCTGCAGCACCTCACAACAATGAAACAGTAGCAAACACAGTAGAAACCATAAAAACAAATCATAACAATAAAACGATTCCATTAGAACAATCCAAGTGAAGACAAAGAGTAAAAGCAATGCAGGGCATAAAAGCACAGAGCAGTCCAAAATGATCTTAAGGAGAAGAGCCCTGCTGGATCAGACCAATGGTCCATCTAGTCCAGAACCCGTCTCACACAGTGGCCAGCCTGCTCCTCTGGACAGCCAGCAACGGGGCATAGAGGCCGGGGCTTTCCCCTGATGTTGTTTTCTGGCTCCAGAATTCAGAGGCTGAGTGCCTCTGAATGTGGAAGTGTCAGACTCCTGGATAAATCAGTTCCCAACAACATTCACTCTGGAGAATGATAGGTTTATTGAGACATTGATAGGATCCAGCCTGAACACTGGCTGTATTAGAACTGAGGTTAAAGGCGCGAATGCAACAGATATACAAAGTTCAAACAGGGGCCCTAAAGTTCCAGGACCAATCACACCCTTGTTATTCCACCTGCCAAAAGCAATGGCTAACTACCCCCCATCCCACTATGCCATCCCCCCAGCAGTGTTCCCTCTAAGCTGAGTTAGTGTGAGCTAGCTCACAGTTTTTTAGCCTCTGGCTCACAGATTTTTGCCTCAGCTCAGGAAGGATGACTCCAGAGCAAACTAATATATGCAGTAGCCAGATCACTTGCTCACAACTTTAATGCCATTAGCTCACAAAGCAGAATTTTTGCTCACAAGACTCCACAGCTTAGAGGGAACATTGCCTCCCAGTATGTAAGAGGAAGCCAAGCTGTGAAAGCTGAGTACCAAGGACATCTGTGTTCCCAGTGGTGATAAGGATGCAAGTTACTTCAAAGTGGCCTGACAAAGTGAAAGCATTTTGGTTTCACACTATCCCCTATTCTCCCCTCGGTTGCCATGACAAATGAGCCATAAAATGCATAGCGAGGTTGACAGTAAGTTCCCTTCAGTCACCATGACTAGTATCCATTGGTAGGCTTATCCTCCATGAATCTATCTAATCCCCTTTAAAAGCTGTTTATTCCTGTGGCCATCACTACATCCTCTGGCAACAAATTCCACATTTTAATCTCTGACAAAACAGTCCTAAAAACATGGAACCTGCAAGTTAAAAGTCCAGGGAAAGAGAAATGTTTTGGACTGGCACCTCGAAGAGAGCAAATCTTCAGGGGGGATGGCATTTTGAAGGTTAGGTGCCAGCACTGAGAGCCATTTAGGGCCTTGTAAATAAGAACTGATGGGGAAATTACACATTTTAGCTGGGTTCCAAGAAGGGGTCCACATCACTACTAACAACTGGAGTAGAAACTCTTTTCTTTACTGATTGACCAAGATCAAGGAAAGCATCTATTCCTAAGAAATTTTAAAATGCTGACACTGTTAGATTGGCTGTGGTCACATGGGCCAGATAATGTGGGGGGGAGGCGTGGCTGCTCGCCCTGGAGCAAAATAAAGCATGGTAGCCCAATCACATGGTCCCCCGAGTCTCTGCGCTTAGGCTGTTAGCTGCAGATCACACGGCGATGCTGAAGTGTGGCAAAGAAGCGGCAAGGTGCAATCACACAAGCAGCGATCGCAAACCACCACTTCCGGATCAGACGGGCAATTCATGGCGAGTTGGTGCAACGGGTCATGTTTGTGCACATGTGCATTTGTGTGCATCCTATGGAGACTTACAAAAAACATCCGGTTTGCAACGGGATGTGGATAGGCGGTGGATGCCATGGGATACTAGCGCTCCCGTGATCAGATGTCTGCCTTTGCCCTGTGTTTTCTGGATACTAGTGCACTTTCCACAGTACTTTTTAACTCTGCATCTTCGGCGGGATGCCACGGGTTGGCCATGGGAGCACTACGCTTCCCAGATGTTGCATTGTGATCGTGCCCTGAAAATCCGCCTAACATTTGTGCCTTCTGTGTGGTAAATTCTCCATGTGACCGGGGCCATTGTTCATCTTTGGTACTTATTGCAAGTTTTACAGCACTAGTAGGCAGTAACATATAACGAATCAATGCAAGCCTACTCAACACTGCACTAAGTCTAAACCAAATAGAAGAGCAATCTATACTTCCTTCTTAAAGTACTTTTAAGAATACTACTACTTTATTTATGTTATGCTACAAGTGCGACACAAACTGCTGACTACTACGATTTAAGAAAACAAGACCTGTGTTAAAGGTTGGCTTAGGTTAGTTTTGCCCCATGAGCAATACTTCCTCTAAGCTGTGGAGTCCTGTGAGCAGAAATTCTACTTTGTGCGCTGCTGGCATTAAAGTTGAGAGTGAGCAATTTGGCTACTGCATAAATTAGGTTGCTCTGGAGCCATCCTTCCTGACCTAAGACAAAAATGTGTGAGCCGGAGGCTAAAAAAACTGTGAGCTAGCTCACACTAACTGAGCTTAGAGGGAACACTGCCCATGTGACAAGGAATGCCGAGTTTTGGAGACTTCAGCAAAAAAATACAGATAACAATCGCTGGGTCAAACGTTCCCCTCTGGTCTTTACTTGGCCTTTACAGACATGGCTACACTATGACTCATTTGTATTTCACCTTTTTCCCTCTTCAGAACCAGCACTTTGAATTGTGCCTACAAACCAATGGGTAGCCAATGCAGATTTCTGAACATAGGGATGGTGCTGTCCCAGTGTCCAGGCCCTGACAATAGGCTGGCTGCTCCATGCTGGACAAGCTGAAGTCTTTGAACAGTTTTCAAAGGCAGCCCCATGTAGATCGCATTACAGTAATCTAACCTGGATGTGATCAGAACACGGATCATGATTTTCGAGGGAGGGCTGCAGCTGGTGTATCAGCCAAAGCTGATGAAAGGTATAGTATGGCAGTTTCCACTCATAGACCAGATTCAACAGCACATCCAGGCTACCAACCTTCTCCTTCAGGGGAGTGTAGTCTTCTCCAGGACAAGCTGATCCCTCAGCCCTCAAATGGTTTTGTCATTGACCAGTAGCACCTCAGTCTTGTCCGGACTGAACTTCACTTTACTGGCACTCTTCCCTCCCATTACATTCTCCAGACACCTGTTCAGGACTTCCACGGACCCACCTGACTCATTTAGCCACCTATTGGTGGCACCTTACTTTAAATCTCTGGATGACCTCTCCCAGGGGTTTTATATAGATGTGAAATAGCATGGGCCCTCTGTGGGACCCCATAGCATAAGTGTTCATTGGGCCAAGCAGCAGTCCCCCAGCACCACCTGCTGGAATCTGTCAGCCAAGTGTGAGTGGAATCATCAGTGGTACAGTTTTACCATTGTTGTTCTGGCAATTCCTAGAGATACCTTGTGTCACTATTGGGTTTTCACTGGGAGTGATGAAGCACTGCAGCACTGCAGCACTGCCTGGCAACCCCAAATTTGACCCTAGGATGACTTGATGCAAACTAAAATGTGCTCCTGTGCTTTTTATTTATTCAAAAATGTATATCTCACTCAAAACTCTTAGTCAAGTAGGTTCTCGGCCAGTTTTTATGAAACCAATAAACAGCCATTTTTTCCCAAAAGTCAATACATAATAAACACCATTGAAACAATAGCTAGCAGCATAATCATATCATTGGCAAAAGACAGTAACTAATGGAGTGAAACCATCAGAATAAAATAATATGTACGAAGAGTACATGAGGACCATCTCACATGCTCCTCAGAAACTGGTCAAAGGCCCGCTTCCTTTCTCCCCTTATCTACCATCAGAGTACTAAGGAAATATTTAAGGAGACCCATTAGATCTGTCGAGAGGAAATCTATAACCTCGAGCAGCAGTTTTTCATCGGTTCCTCATCAGACTCATTGGAATGGCAACATGTGCACAAGTCTTCAGGGAAGACACCCCAAGTGTCACAACATGAGTAAGCACTGTCAAAGCAGATCTATGAGGGCTACATTAAGATGTCAGAATCAAAGAGATGTCAACGCAGGCTAAATTACCTGCACAAATAAACAAAAAATTACACTGAACTCAAGGGACTCATTTCTATGGTGCAATGCATTAAAAATTGCAGAGAGGTGACTGGGGAACGTACAGACACAGGGTAACCATTGAAGAAACAACCACAGATATTCTGGTAATTGCTGGATATTGTGTGGGTACTGAACAAAGGAAAAGTCTCCTTCTGAGCAGCGATATTCCCAGCTGGTTACCTTTGATGTGGGACTGTCTACTCCTTCTTTGAAAGATGGCACCCTGATTGTATTTATGTATTTATTTAAAACTGCTCATCCTGCTTTATCCAGAGTGCTAGATAAGTAGTCAGTAGCTAAGGACCTCTCTCTCTCTCTCTCTCTCTCTCTCTCTGTCAAATTTTTATCCCAGTCTTCCTCCAAGAAGATTCAGGGAGGTATATATGGGTCTTGCCTTATCTGCACAACAACCTCAGGAGGTAGGCTATGGAGAGGTAGGCCAATCTTCTGAAGGCTTATGCCATTTTATGGTTAGAGTGTTATACTTGGACTGGGAGCTTTGGGTTCAAATTCACTGTCAACCACGAACCCCACAGGGTTCCGCTCTCTCTGAACTTTATTCATCTCAGAAGACTGTTGTGATAATCAGATGGAGGTTCAGAGAGCCATGCCTGCCATCCTGATCTCCATGGAAGGAGGGTGGATAGAAAAATGACAGGTGGGGAACACATGACAAGCCCACATTTACACAGTGAGTTTTGTGGATGAGAGGGGAGTTGAACGTAGGTACAGTGCAGTACAGTACGTCTTTAGTCTGATTTGCTAAAGATGACTGTAGCCTCTCGTGATGGCTTGAATATATGAATGGGCCATCATGGGTATAGTGCCATAAATAATACTTTGTTTTCTCCCCTGTGGTGCATTTCAGTGGAGCCAGTTTATACATTTCCCTGACCTGGATGGCCCAGGTTGGTCCGATCTCATCAGATCTCAGAAGCTACGCAGGGTCAACCCTGGTTAGTACTTGGATGGGAAACGACAAAGTTGTTATGCAGAGGCAGGCAATGGCAACCCAACTCTGATTGTCTCTTGCCCTGAAAACCTTACAGGGCTGCCATACGTCGGCTATGGCTTGATGGCACTTCCAACACCACCACCAAGTTAGGGTGGGCCCTAGAGGCTTACAAGAGCAAGCATGGGATGAAACAGAGAGAGAAAGAAGTACTTTTCTCCCTTTCTCACAGTACAAGAGCCCATGGGCACTCCGTGAAATTGCTGAGCAGCGGGGTTAGAACAGATAAGAGGAAGTCCTTCTTCACCCAATGAAGTCTAGGGTTGCTATGCAAAGGCAGGCAATGGCGAGCCTCCTCTGTCCGTCTCTTGCCTTGACAACCTGGCAGGGTCACTATAAGTCAGTTGCGATTTGATGGCACTCTCCACCACCCATTTGCACACTCAGCTGTCCATCATAAAATGTTTTTAATTATGAGACGAAAAAAAATCTTTGCAAAACCCCAAAAGTGATGAACTACTCCTACTTCAAAACCCCTGACAGCTTTTCAAACTGTCTCCAGCAGTTTTCCGTGCAGCGGGGGGAGTTACTCTTCAAGAAACCGGAGTCCACAGTTCCTCTGGACAGGCCTTCAGACCTTTTCTGCTCCTTTTCCTTCATCTTTTATTTATTTATTTGTTGTATTTATAACCGCCCTCCCCGCAAGCGGTTCCATGACCCTAATTTTGTGAAATACCTTATTGGAATATAAAATGTGAGGATTTTTTCTTTCTTTTTTTAAAAGAAAACCCAACCACATATATATCCAAACATCATTTCAATAAAATTATATATATTTAAAACATCTTATCTCTTCTGCCTGATTGTTTAGAATTGCCCTCCGTGCGCCGTCTAATTCTCATTCAGAATCATCTGGTGATGGAGAAGGGAGATGCTCTTTACAGCAATTGTTTAAGAGAATAAAATGGGGGGTATTTAAGTGGCTAATCATACAGTTTCTCTGGGCTGATATGAGCATTTAAATTACATGGTGATAAACTGATCAGAAAGGAATGCTGGCAGTTTAGATATTGCACTAAAAATGCAAAACAAAAGAAATGTGCTCTCTTTGCATCTGCAGCATTTATTGAACTAATAATTACATTTTAAATCACTTTGCTCAATTTTCTTTCTTTTTTAAAAAAAAAACACACACACACACAGATTGTGTGGGGAGCTGAGTTGAGCTCCAGAACAAGTATGGCTACTAATCCTGAGCTGTTTTAGTTGCAAAATTAGAAATATAAAGACTGAAGGTTGCTATTGTATATATACTTAATGGTAAAGGTTGCCCTTGCTCAAAAGGCAGTCAAATCTGACTCTAGGGGGTGGCGCTCATCTCCGTTTCCAAGCCAAAGAGCCAGCGCTGTCCGAGGACGTTTCTGTGGTCATGTGGCCAGCATGACTAAACACCAAGGTGCGCGGAACGCTGTCTCCTTCCCACCAAACTGGTACCTATTTATCTACTTGCAATTTCTTGCTTTCGAACTGCTAGGTTGGCAGGAGCTGGAACTAGAGACGGGAGCTCATGTGGCACTCTTGGGTCTTGGACTGCTGAACTACTGACCTTCCACAGCCTGCAGTTTAGCGTCTTAACCACTTGAGCCACCGCAGCTCCCTATTCTTACTGGGAAGTAAAAATCCCACTGAAATCAGTGGCTCTGTCTTGCTTCTGCATAAATATGTTTAGGATTGTGCCATTTGTTTATTTTCTTTCTTGGGGGTGCATAATGGGGTGGGTCCATAGCTTCTTGTTGCATATGCCTGCACTGAATGACCTTCTCAAGGCTACCATTTATAGCCGTCTGCTCTCAGTTACGAATTCCTTGTTGACAATAGCATGCATGTAGCAAGTATGTAGGCCGAAGCCACTGGAATCCAAAATCAGGAACAAACTGAGTGACTGAAGGAAAAGGACTTATATTACAAGAGTGAGAACATTTTATCACATAATCTCCAGATGCTGCATAAATATTGCCAGTGTGGGATAGTTAGGGGTTGCAGTGCTCCCTCTAAGCTGTGGAGCCTTGTGAGCAAAAATTCTACTTTGTGAGCGACTGGCATTAAAGTTGTGAGCGAGCGATTTGACTACTGCATAAATTAGTTTGCCCTGGAGTCTTCCTTTCTGAGCTAAGACAAAAAGGTGTGAGCCGGAGGCTAAAAAACTGTGAGCTGGCTCACACTGACTCAGCTTAGAGGGAACACTGGTTGCCAGCAATGCAAATGCTGGGGGATTTTTGAGGATGGTTCCTGGGTTGGGTGGAATTTGGGAATAATATGACATCATTTCTAGAATTTCTCCTAATCTCTGTGGTAAAGACCATATAGAGATATGGGGTAATTCCTAGAGGGTCCTCATGGAAGACGTTTTCCAGACATTTTTTCTTCTGTTCCTCAATTTCTCGGGGGGGGGGGAGGATATTTAGGACAGATGCTTAATTTTACCCACCATGGGTGGTTAAATGGCAAGCCCAACTGTAGTGGTTGTAGGGTTGCCAATTTACAGTTGGGGCCTGGAGATCTTCCAGAATGGATCTCCAGATGACAGGCATCAGTTCTCCTGAAGAAAACGGCTGATGTGAAGGGTGGACTGTGTGGCATTATACGCTGCTGAGATCTCCATTCCATGAAATGAACACACGAAGTTGCCTTATGCTGAGTCAGACTCTTGGGGCATCAGTGTTAATATTGTCTACTTGGACCAGCAGCTGCTCAGGCAGAGGTCTTCCAGATTACCTAGAACTGGATCCTTTGAACTGGAGAAGCTGGGGGCTGAATCTGGGAGGTCTGCATGGAAGCAGATGCCCTGCCATCGAACCACGGCCCCTCCATGACCTGGAGGCAAAAAATACACCATGAGCAGATCAAATACAGCCCCAAATTTGGCAGCCTTTCTGCATTAGGCTAGCAGTTGATCATTGCAGTCATGTTGCGGAATATTAATGCCCCTGCAAATATTGCAGACCCAGGAACCTACTAGGCAAATATTTTAGGCTCAGGGTACAAGTAGGGAAGAGAAGCAGCGAGGAGGCAACCCAGCTATGAGAACGATATCCTACGAGGTCTACTTGGAAGTAAGTCACATTTCACTCCAAGGACAGAATTTGCAGGACTGCAGCCTGATTCTTTAAAATGCACTGTCTCTACCGTGCCCCTTTCATGCAGTGAAGGCCGAGCCATTCTTCTTTCCCCCCCATTCATCTCCCCCTTTGAAATGGATAGGCACCTTTATCATTAACATTCCGCACGTGCCGCCTTACTTGACTTTTACATTATTGCTCCGCACTATTACTATGCATGCATTATTTATGTAGTTGGCTATCAAAGAAAAAAAGGCAAGCAATTTACTTGTCAAAACATATTAGAATGCATGACTTTAAATCAAAGTTGCAAAGGTTGGATAAAAAAGCTATAATAAATGCACTTTGCCTAATAGGCCAATGTCATGAACTGGGGATGGTCACTGTATCAGCTGGGAGACCTATAATCACTTCTGCCAGGAAATGTTATTTTCAGATGATTGCGGCCCACTTTTAATTGGGTAATATTCTGTGTTAATTTGTGGACTCTCCTTTTGGGGTTGTTTGCTTAGTAAGTGAGGATTCTAACCTTGCTCTTTAATGATCTCGGGGTATGAGGATCATTGGAGTCTCATTGTTGAGAAGAGATTGGCCAGGGCAATTTCAGGTACTTAAAATGCCAATGGTGGGCAGATTGGGTTTTAAAAGATGCAGATTCTTATGAATGAGATCGTAGTTACGCAGAGGAATCAACAGAGAGTCTCTTTACCCATAACCACAAGGCCCTTCATCAACTAAATTCTGATTCCTGAACTGATCCTTTTGCAAATGGTCTTGGTTAAAAAGCAAATCGCCATCAGTTCCATCAGATCTTGGAAGCTAAGCAAGGTCAGCCCTGGTTAGTATTAGGATGGGAGACTACATCGGAAGTCCGGGTTTTCTGTGCAGAGATACTCAATGGTGAACCACCTCTGCTGATCACTTGCACTGAGAGCCAGTTTGGTGTAGTGGTTAGGACCATGTAATCTGGGAAAACCAGGTTTGATTCTCCACTCCTTCACATGCAGCTGCTGGTGTGACCTGGGGTCAGTCATAAGTTCTCTCAGAGCTGTTCTCTCAAGGGCAGTTTCTGTCAGAGCTCTCTCAGCCCCACCTACCGCATAGGCTGTCTGTTGTGGGGAGGGGAAGGGAAAGGAGACTGGAAGCCACTCTGAGACTCCTTCAGGTAGTGAAGGGTGGGGTATAAATCCAATCTCTTCTTCTTCTGAAAACTCTATGGGGTTGGCATAAGTTGACTGAGACTTGATGGCACTTTCTAACACCAAGAATTAAACTGGTGGGCAAAACTGTACAAAGTTAATGGAAAAAGGTAAATTTCCCTCATGGGCACTCCATGAAATTGCTGAGCACTCAGGTTAGAACAGATAAAAGGAAGTACTTCTTCACCCAAAGAGTGATTAACATATGGAATTCACTGCCACAGGAGGTGGTGGCAGCTACAAGCATGGACAGTTTCAAGAGGGAATTAGATAAACATATGGAGCAGAAGTCCATCAGTGGCTATTAGCCACAGGGTATAGATGGGAACTCTCAGTCTGGGGCAGGTGATGCACTCTATTCTTGGTGCTGGGGGGGGGGCAGCAGTAGGAGGGCTTCTAGTGTCCTGGCCCCACTGCTGGACATTCTGATGGCACCTGGTATTTTTGGCCGCTGTGTGACAGAGTGTTGGACTAGATGGGCCATTGGCCTGATTCAACATTGGATGAGAGACCACCAAGGAAGGCTCTGTAGAGGAAGGTAATAGTAAATCACCTCTGTTTCTCACTTGCCTTGAAAACCCCTTGCTGGGGCTGCCACAAGTCAGCTGTGACTTGATGGCATTATACACACACACACTTAATACATGGACAGTGTATAAACAGGGGTGTCAAACATGTGGCCCGCAGGCTGGATTAGGCCCTTAGAGGGCTCCTATCCAGCCTGCAAGGACCTGACTGTTTCCTGCTTCCATTTCCAGTTCTTCTGCTGCTGCCTCATCACAGCTTCATTTACTAGACTCTCGAGTGCACAGGAGAGATAGATAGGCAGGCCTCTCCTGTGTGATTGAGAAAGTCTGGTAAAGCACTGGCTGAGAGTCCTCCCCCTCCTCCTTTCAGGGGACGGAGGGAATGAGCTGGAGCCGGTTTCCAGGCCAGGCTGCCTCAATTGTATGCAGAAGACAAAGCCTTTCTTCCTCTCCATGGGCTGAGGCTCCTTCCTGAAGGGAAGGAGGGAACTAGGGAGAGCTTGCTTTGCTGGGCTGCCTCAATTGCACAGGAGAAATTCAAAGAGCAACTTTAAGACGAACAAAGTTTTGTTCAAGGTATGAGCTTTTGTGTGCCTTGCTACAGTGTGTGTGTATCTGTTGAACTCCTTATGCTGTGTCTCTCTGTGTGTTTTTTTGGGCTCCTTATGCCAGGGCTCTCCTAGGTGCAATTGGGTTCCCTCCCCCTTTTCATTGTATTCATGACCTCATGATCCAGTCTTTCTCAGAATTTTAGAGGAGGAATAACAACAAGCCAGTGAGGTGGATTAGGCTGAGAGTGTGTGTCCAAACCAAGTTCACCCAACACATTTCCTTTATAGAAAGCTGTAATTATTCTCTGGGGAAGACTATATATATATTTGTAGGCAAACATATAGTCCTGAGTCTGTGTCAGGATGCCTTCTCTTGTCCTTGACCAGCACATGAAGCAGTTTATGTACAAAACCTCACTATGACCAGCCATTTCATGTTTTCTCCTGGGTATGAGCACTGAGTATGAGATTTTTGTAATGAATGTCAATAAATCAAAAGTTGGTTTGCAGCTTACAGCTACACACCTGAATAGCATACTCAAGATTGCTACAGCACAGACATTTTGATGCAATAATTCAGAGCAAGAGGTGTCAGTTATCAGAAACTGTTAAATAAACAAAATATTGCAAAAGTGCTAGTGTTCTAAGTGTGTTTTATTTAAAGTTTGAAAAATCTTTAATTGTGTTTGTCTGTGTCCTTTATAAAGTTTATATCTCTGCTACCTGGCGTTACACTTGCCCAACAAGGTCTCATTTCTGTCAGATCCGGCCCTCATAACAAATGAGTTTGACACCCTTGGTGCATAATGCTAAACTACTTACTGAGATTTTAAATGAAAAATTCAATGTGGGGAAACAGGAAAAGGCATTGAAAAATAATTACTTGTTCAGTTCACCCCACTGAAATCGATATGCTTATGGGGGAGTTGAAACAGCAGGGATGAGAAATTTAGAGCCTGGGTTGGACACGGGGAGAAAGAGAGATGGGAAGCGGGAGCAAAAAGAAGAAAGTTGCAAGGTTTAGAAAGGCTTCTCCTTTATAGAGATTGATGGACATTTGCAGGCATATGCAAATAGGTTTAGTCAGCTCTTCATTGAAAACAACATTGGAGATAGAGATAAGAAAAATGGCATTTCCTTGTGTGGTGTACAGTGCAAGACATATGATGTCTGGCTGGATTTTCTGTCTCCCTGTAAGCCTGATAAAGCCACAAAATTATCTGTAAGAGACAATGACTAAATGCCAGCCATTTTCTGTAAATAACTGATTACGCTTTTAAGCGACTGCAAAGAGAAAGGGGTGGGTGAGTAGGGGAGGCAGGAGTTGACAAAGTTAACTTTATTTAAACAAAGGAAATGTCAGTCATTAAGATTGACAGGGAGGAAGATTCTGTGTCCTGTCCTCCCGTCGGGGCACTTTGGGATGGTTTCTGACCCCACAGTAATGCTGTCACCCTGACATGGATAACCAAGTCAGATTTCGGAAGCTAAGCAAATTCAGACCTGTTCATGACTTGGATGAGAGGCCGCCAAAGAATGCTACGGTCACAACGCGGAGGCCGATAATGGCAAACCACCACACATTTGTCTCTTGCCTTGAAAACCCCCATGGGGGTCACCATAAGTCAGCTATGACTTGATGGCAAAAAAAGAGAGTGAGAAATGTTGTTCACTATACCCCTACTTTGTTTTTCTCTCCTTGGAAGGAGTCTCATACTCCATTCCAGAACCCTCCCCCCCAGCCAAATGGGCACATTTTGGGTTTTGCAGTATCAAGAGACTTCTTGGGATGCAAGCTAGGCAATTCAGAAGTCTAAAATCTTGGAAGGAATTCAGATGAGGAGAAATGCGGAAGGATCTCTAGACGAGCTGCAGCATGATACTGGTGTCCAAGGAAACAATGGGGTGGTATAATGAAATATCAGAAATTATCTGTTATAGACATTGGGCTTTTCCACACTCTTATTTTTGTCACTTGTGTGCCATATTGTGTTGGCCTGTTTTCTTTAACACATGTATTTTGCTCCCTCTAGTGGTCACTGTGATATTACAGTGCTGTATGGCTGTCTTATTTCCCTGCACGTTATAAGTGCAGGGAAATAAACTGGAGATACGGTGATATAATATTGAATACAGCAACATAATATTGAAGTGATCACTACAGGGATCAAAACATGTGTGGAAAAGCCCCCGCCCCAGAAGCAATACGGGCACACAAGTGACAAAAATAAAAGCTCAGAAAAGCCTAGAGAGAGGACAATAAGGCTGATCTGAAAGGAAACTTGAGTCTGTTGTTCTCTATAGTGTAATAAACAGCATGATCCAAAACAGGCTGACCATGATTCTAAAACTATTTAAATCAGGGGTGGCCAAACTGCAGCTCGGGGAGCCACTTGCGGTTCTTTCACACATGTTGTGTGGCTCCCGGCAGGGTGGCTGGGGAAGTGAAGGCGAGGCCATCTTCCCTTCCCCAGCCAGTGTTCCCCTCCATGGGTAGGCTTGAGGTGTGTGTGTGTGGGGGGGGGGAGCAGAGAAAGAAAGCAACTTTAAATGCACTCTCAAAGCCCCCACCCCCTTGGCCGGCTTGGAGAACACATTTGTCTCTTTAAATATCATTATCAATATCTGTTTTTAACCCCTTTTGTTTTTTTATCTCTGGCAGTCTTATTTAATGCTAATAAAAAGCAAATCTGCATATTTTCCAATTTTTAAAAAACATGTGTAATATTTGTTCATGTCTTGCGGCTCTCAGACAGCTGATGTTACTTCTATGTGGCTCTTATGTTAAGCAAGTTTGGCCGCCCCGATTTAAATCAATGAGCTTAGAAAGCTGTGCTTGGGATTGCACAATAAAACTCCACTCAGATGGACTCTCTAGCATGTGGGGCGACGCTCCCTTTCTTAGGTGGAGCCAAGTAGGTTGGATGTCACCACCTGTGTGTTGCCCTAATCAGGGGGCTCACCACGGCCATATTGCCCCACCCCCTCATCCATTCAAACCCGATCCTTGAGGGGCACAGTGTCACCCCTTGGGGGAGCAGTTCGTACTTGACTACGGTTGCCTGTTAAACACCTCCCCAGAGTCATAAGTATTACAGCACCATGAAGAGCAATCTGGTGTAAAAAAAATTGAGACAATGGAAAAGGACGGGGGGGGAATGCATTACAGTTACAATATGTGCAGGGTTTTTTTTGTTTCTTTTACAAGCTAGTTGTATCTGGACTGATACACTGAACCGACAAGATTGGTTTCTTCGAATTGCGAGGGGTCGGATGCTATTCAACGAATCCCTCTCCGCTCTTCTAAACTTTTCTGTCAGCTCCATGACAACAATTTAGTTTGCCCAATTTTCACGTTACTCCAAGACCTCACAGAGCTTAAATTTACTGGCTGCTTAATTAAAAAGCCTTCAGACTCAGATCCAGGCTAATCTGGAGTTTAGGGCAGAGACGATGCTCTGTTTCGAAGCCTCTGAAGACTCGCGCATCATGATCTTTATTCCTTCGGTGGCAGAAGATCTGTAGGTCAAGAGGGACACCTGGCTTCTTTACCAGCTTCAGGGATGGCTGAAAGAAAACTGTTCTAATGTTACACTTCAGGATTCTTTTGAAAATTTAGAGAAATAAGGACAACCAGCTAGAAGATTCTGGGCCGTGAGTGTAATGCAACAGTCTAAACAGAAACACACAGAAACAGGCTAAAACCGAACCAGTTTGGTGTTGTGGTTAAGAGTGTGGACTCTAATCTGGGAGAACTGGGTTTGATTCCCCAATGCTCCTCATGTAGTTGCTGCTGTGACCTTGGCTCAGTCACAAGTTCTCTCAGAGCTGTTCTCTCGAGAGCAGTTCTGGAAAAAGCTCTCTCAGCCTCACCTACCTCACAGGGTGTCTGTTGTGGGGAGGGGAAGGGAAAGGAGATTGTAAACTGCTCTGAGACTCCAAGTGAAGGGCGGGGTATAAATTCAATCTCTTCTTCCTCTTCTTCTTCTTCTCATATGAATGCATGAAAATGCCTTCTGCTAAGGCAGACCATTGGTGCCTGCTCTCCAGGATGTCAGGCAGAGGTCTTTTGCATCTTCTGCTGTGTGATCCTTTCTTCAACTGGAGATGCCAAGATCTGAATCTGGGGCCCTCTGCATGTTAAGCAAGGCCTTCAATTTTTCTTAGTGAAGTGGCAGAATACAGGTGAATACTTTTGGAAAGAAGGACTGTTCAGTGTCTCATGGCACCAAGCACACCAAGACTCCAGACTCCAGGTTGGGATATCCCTGGAGGTTTGGGGGCGGAACCTGGGGAGGGTGGGGTTTGGGGAAGGGAGGGTATAATTCTATAAAGTTTGCCCTTCAAAGCAGCCATTTTCTCCTGGGGGACTGATCTCTGTAGTCTGGAGATTCTTTGTCATTCTAGGAGATCTCCAGGCCCATTTGGAGGTTGGCAGCCCGGAGGGGGGAGTGCAACTAGTACCATGGACAGGTCAGGTGCCCCCATGTCCTTCCTGTTGTCTGTTCTGCTGCTGTCACTTTGTTACTCAGACTCTTATTCTCAGGGCTCTTCTCTTCTCTTCTCTTCTCTTCTCTTCTCTTCTCTTCTCTTCTCTTCTCTTCTCTTCTCTTCTCTTCTCTTCTCTTCTCTTCTCTTCTCTTCTCTTCTCTTCTCTTCTCTTCTCTTCTCTCCTCTCCTCTCCTCTCCTCTCCTCTCCTCTCCTCTCCTCTCCTCTCCTCTCCCCTCCCCTCCCCTCCCCTCCCCTCCCCTCCCCTTCTCTTTGCAGAGTGAGCAAAGTGGCACTGGCTGTAGTGCTAGGGTTGCCAACCTCCAGGTAGTGGCTGGAGAGCTCCTGGAATAAGAATTGATCTCCAGACAACAGAGATCAGTTCCCCTGGAGAAAATGGCTACTTTGGAAGGTGGGCTGTATGACATTATATCCTGCAGAGGTCCCTCTCCTCCCCTCTCCAAACCTCACCCTCCCTAGGCTCCATCTCCAAAATCTCCAGGTATTTCTCCAGGTAGGTGGAACTGGGGGTTCCACTTGCGGCTGGCCAGCCTTTTTGGGTGGGTGGACCTGGTGGCCCCTCCTCCCTCTCTCACCTCTGCTCTGAGGGTTCCATGTTTCATCTTTATGCATACATGTCAGAGCAGAGATGGGGCCAGTCAAGCTCAGTCCCACTGCCCCTTGCTCACAAGGCTTGTACATGCTTTGGGCAGGGCAGACCTCTCCCACTGAACATTGTTCAGCAGGCACAAATGTCTGGGCTTTGTTGCTGTCCATTTTGATTTCTGTGCAATCTAACAATGGCCTTGGCACTTGATTGTTCTCCTGTTGTCTGCCTATGCCGTGGAAAGACTTTCAACCACGACTTCTCACTTTTTGGCTTTGAAGGGACAGTGGGAGGGCCAGTGATCTTCTGCAAATGAGACTAAAACTTCTTTTTCATTCTGAGGGTTCTTAAATGCCAACATCTGACCCCTTCTTTGTGCTCTGAATTGGGGTTGCCTGTAATCTCTTGCAGTCTTAGCAAACAGGTTGTTCATTAAAGTTGCATGCCAGGAATTATAGAAGAAGACGAGTTCCTTTTGTGGGTTTTTCTAATATAATTCTGCATAATTATACCTAGTGTTTTGCTCATGCTCCCAACTCCTCCAAGAGGAATGAACTAAAACAGCTTGTCATCTTGATGGGATTATGTGAGCTAACAGGGAGAAAATGTCTTCGTACAAATAGACACTGTGATTACCCTAAACCATGTTTCTTTCCAAAATGATCCCGGAACAAAAGAAGGTCAGTTAAAGAATGTACCAAGTTCCTGATGAAGGGGAAAAGACGGGGATAAATAAGAACATAAGAGAAGCTGTGCTGGATCAGGCCAATGGCCTATCCAGTCCAAAACTCTGCATCACAAAGTGGCCAAAACCTAGGTGTCATCAAGAGGTCCACCAGTGGGGTCAAAACTCCAGAAGCCTTCCCACTGTGGCCTCCCAAGCACCAAGAATACAGAGCATCACTGCCCCAGGCAGAGTATTCCATCTATACATTGTGGCTGATAGCCTCTGCTCCATATGTTTATCCAATCCCTTCTTGAAGTCGTCTATGTTTGTAGCTGCCACCACTTCCTGTGGCAGTGAATTCCAGGTGTTAATTACTCTTTGGGTGGAGGAGTACTTCCTTTTCTCTGTTCTAAACCAACAGCTCATCAATTTTATTGAGTGCCCACGAGTTCTTGTATTGTAAGAAAGGTAGAAAAGTACTTCTTTCTCTACCTTCTCTGTCCCATGCATAATTTTGTAAACTTCTATCATGCCACCCCTCAGTCATGGTTTCTCCAAGATAAAGAGCCCTAACCTCTTTAACCTTTCTTCACAGGGAAAGTGTTCCACCCCCTTAATCATTTTAGTTGCCCTTTTGTGTACCTTTTCCAATGCCATAATATCTTTTTTGAGGTGTGGGGACCAGAACTGTACACAGTATTCCAAATGAGACTGCACCATAGATTTATACAGGGGCATTATGATACTGATTTGTCTTCAGTCGCCTTCCTAATAATCCCCAGCATAGCTTTTGCCTTTCTTATTGCAGTTGCATACTGAGTCAACATTTTCAGGGAATTATCTACCATGACTCCAAGACTCTCTCCTGGTCAGTCTTGGCTTTATTCCTATGCTGCTTGGTGCCATTTTATTTGTCCTCCTTTTCCCTCAGAGTGCTATCCCACAGTAGCCTGCATGGCTGTGCATTTCTATTGGCTGTGGTGGCCCATGTGATTTCATCAATGCTGTTACAACACTCTGTCTAATGTGATGACATTACGAATGCTGGTACCCAAACTCACATGGATCGTATTGACAATTAGATTATATTTCAGTGTGGATATGTGAGGCTAGCCTGATCTCCTAAGATCTCAGAAACTAAGCAGGGTCCGTCCTGGATAGTATTTGGGAGAGAAACCACCAAGGAAGTCAGAGGTTGGTGTGTAGAGGCAGGGAATGGCACGCTGTTTCTGTTAGTCTTTTGCCTTGAAAACCCTTGGGGTCACAATAAGTCAGATGCAACTTGACGGCACTTTTCAACACCACCAGGAGAAGAAGAAGAGGAAGAAGAAGAAGAAGAAGAAGAAGAAGAAGAAGAAGAAGGAGAAGAAGAAGGAGAAGAAGAAGAAGAGGAGGAGGAGGAGGAGGAGGAGGAGGAGATAGGATTTATACTCCGCCCTTCACTCGGAGTCTCAGAGCAGCTTACAAACTCCTTTCCCTTCCCCTCCCCACAACAGACCCCCTGTGAGGTAGGTGGGGCTGAGAGAGCTCTTTCAAGAACTGTTCTTTCAAGGACAGCTCTGACAGAACTATGATTTGCCCAAGGTCATCCTGCAGCTGCAAGTGGAGGAGTGGGGAATCAAACCCAGTTCTCCCAGTTTAGAGTCCACGCACTTAACTACGACACCAAACTCTGCTTAGGATCGCACTGAAAAAGGCTCATAGTGACACAACGTATAGAAAAAGACATACCTTTACATACCCTATGAATACATAAAGCGCTTTCCTTATACCACACTGAGTCCAACCTATCAGTCCATTCAGCCAATTATTGCTCAATCTGGATGATAGCAGCAGAAAAGAGCAAGAGTGCAGTAGCACCTTCAAGTCTAACAAAATTTGTGGTGGGGAAGGAGCATTCATGAGTCACCGCTCACTTCTTCAGGTACAGCTAGAATGAGAGTCCATCTGCCCTATATTCTCACATTCCAGCTGTGTCTGAAGAAGCGAGTAGCGAAGAAGCTGTACTATTGAGCCGGGATCCACATTGCTGTGCTTCTACAGTTCAAAAATCTTTGTCTTGCAGACTAGATTCAGACAAGCAGATTTTCACCCCAAAGAGCACTGATATTTCTATCATCAACAAAGTAAGTAAAGGTAAAGGTTTCCCTTGCTTGAAAGCCAGTCAAATCCGACTCTAGGGTTGCGGTGCTCATCTCCATTTCAAAGCCAAAGAGCCAGCACTGTCCGAAGACATTTCCGTGGTCATGTGGCCAGCATGACTAAACATCAAGGTGCACGGAACGCTGTGACCTTCCCACCAAAGTGGTACCCATTTATCTACTTGCAGTTTCTTGCTTTTGAACTGCTAGGTTGGCAGGAGCTGGAACTAGAGACAGGAGCTCACTCCGTCACGCGGCACTCTCGGGTCTCGAACTGCTGAACTACTGGGATGAAATAACCACTGGATTCCACAGCCACCAGTTTCTACATGGTCTACTTTTGGCCACTGGTCCAAAGTGCAGAAGCTGTAGACACAATAAATGAGTACACTTCTAAAGGCTGACACTAATTGGAAGGAAAGCCTATTGATTTTAGTGGGATCTACTCCCAGGTAAGCATGATTAGCACCACAGCCTAAATATGTGACCAGGAAAGATTTTGGCTATATTTTTTTTTTTCTGGGATAGGGTATCAGTGTAGCCTCTTAAATCAGACATTCTGAGCTTTTATGGCGGTGTCGCTCCATTCATTTATTAGACACCAGCCAAGGTAGCAGAAAGGGGAAGAGGAAAAGAAGCAGGAAAGAAAATAGTCCACCCCAAATGAATGAATGAATAACCAAATAAAGATAGAATGTGTTTTAAGTAATTTTTCGCAGCTGGAGGCAGCTGTGTCTGACTCTGAGCTATAAACGGCTAAGGGAAAAAAATATATTTAGTACCATTATTCTTCTGTAATGTGTGAGGCATAATTAACTTTCATAAGATCTGCCAGATGGACAGCACTTTATTAGTGTGAAGCATTTTAATAGATGTTTTCCAAATGATGAGGGCAATCACTATAAAGACAAATGCCCATATCGGGGAGGGGGGGAAGCAAATAAGTAAAAATTATCTTTCTTAAAAGTTGGCAAAGAGAAAGATTTAATGAGGATTTTCCAAGCAGCAGGTTACAGCTACAACTAGGAAGACTTTTCATCTGCTGCGTATCTGTTGCACAAACTCTTCCCCGTTCTGGATGAAAAAGACTTGGCCAAGTGGGGCTGCAGCTGTGTGACATTCAGGCTTGACTACTGCAACACGCTGCATGTGGAGACGGAAGCGATGTTTCCATGTCCACATTACAAAAGGAAGGGCAGTCAGAGCTCATCCCCCACCCCCCAGCTGTATGGGCACAAATCCGGTGCTTTTAATCTGCACTGCAAAAGGGAGAGGAGAAAGAGCTTGTTTCTCTTCCTCCTGTCCAAGCTGGGTGGGGACAGAAGCACTGCTTCCGAGCTCCTCATTTTCTCTGCAGCCCAAGCCCACAGTTTTGGGTGAGGAGAAAACTAGAGAAATCCGCCGGGCTGACACCCCCCGTAGACTGCCTATCAGGAAGTCTAGGAAGCAGCACAGTTTCCATATTGGGAGAACAGAAAAGCCTGACTTCTAGCTGATTGACTGTTTCTGATCCCCCCAACCGCTTTTCCGGGTATAGAGCTAAATTTCCACACCAGGAAATCAGAAGCCAACTCCCAGTTGGTTCCTCATCAGCTGGGAGTTGGCTGCTGGTGGCTTCAAGTATAGCCTGTCCCTGCAAACACACACAAACAGGTTACAAACAGCTGAATAGCCTGCCAATCAATTGGATGTCACCACTGGCAAACAGGAAGTGAGATAAACTGGCAGGCATTCAAACATCCGTGGTAGTTAACAACCAGTGTGGCACAGAGGTTGGAGACTGGACTAGAACTGGGAAGACCCAGGTTCAACTTTGCCATGAAACTCAATGGGTCAGTTGCTTTTTCAGTTTAATGTACCTTACATAAGTGAAACTATGTGACTCCCCTAGCCTCTTCAGAGGAAGGGCAGGCCATTTGATGCCCTCTGACATTATAACATAACTTTTGATACACTTGTGGCAGCTGCCCTTTGCCTGGCATTGGCCTGCAGTGAAATTTTAAGCAGAGTTTATTATTGACTTCAGTAGACTTAGAGAAAGGGGCAGCTCTGCTTTGGTGGCTCTTCTTAGGTCAACTGTTCCATTTTGGGCAAAATTAGACATCTGGGAGCTGAAACAGAATTCTCGCCTTGTGTGCTCTGCTGGCTTTCAAGTCAAGGCAGAGGGCATTCCCAGTAAGAAACAGTAGGAGAGAGCACGTCACTGGTTACCCCACTTGCTCCTTTTCCTTTAAAAATCTCTTCTATTGGAGAGAGTTGACAAAGAGAACTTTTTCTCCCTGTCCCCAAATACTCAAGGGTATCCAGTGGAGCTGAAGGGTAGTAGGTTCAAAATGGAACAGATAAAATGAGGTACTTCTTTACCCAAAGAGTAATTAACACATGGAATTCACTGCTGCAGGAAGTGGTGGCAGCTACAAGCATAAACAGTTTCAAGAGGGGACTGGATGAACATATGGAGCAGAGGTTCATCAGTGGCTACTGGCCACAAGGTATAGATGGAACACTGTGTCTGGGGCAGTGATGCTCTGTATTCTTGGTGGTTGGGGGGGCACAGTGGGAGGGCTTCTGGAGTTCTGGACCCACTGGTGGACCTCCTGATGACACCTGGTTTTTGACCACTATTTGACACAGAATATTGGACTGGATGGGCCTGATCCAGCATAGCCTCTCTTATGTTCTTATGGTCTTTATTCCACAATGGAAAAGGGAGACAGAGCTCTAGGAAGTGGTCACCAAATAAGCCAGTTCCACTAAGGGAACTGAATAAAATGAATGGCTGAGTTGTTGTCTGGAGCTGAAACGGGCTCATGTAGGGACCACCATATCCAGTACCAATTGAAGCCCTTGTATGTAGGGACAGGTGGTTCTTCAGATATATGGATGCCCAGTCAAGAATGGCCTTAAACTTAAGTACCAGCAGGTTGAATTTGGCCGAGAAGAAAGTGGGCAGCCAATGCCGTTTTTTCAATATCAGCGTGAGGTGAACGTAACTGCTAGTCCCAGTTACGAAATGGGACACCATGACTTGCCCACACGTTCTTGTATTGTGAGAAAGGGAGAAAAGCAATTCTTTTTCTACCTTCTCTGTAATTTTGTAATTCTGTCCTGTCACCCCTTAGTCGTCATTTCTTCAAGCTAAAGAGCCCTAACCTCTTTAACCTTCCCCTACAGGGAAGGCGTTTCATCCCCTTAATCATTTTAGTTGCCCTTTTGTGCACCTTTTCCAATGCTATAACAGCTTTCTTGAGGTGTGATGACCAGGACTGTTCACAGTATTCCAAATGAGGCACACCATAGATTTTTACGGGAGTGTTATGCTACTGGCTGATTTCAGTCCCCTTCCTAATAATCCTTCCCTCTCAGCCTTTAGGAAAGGCCACAAATCTAATCAAGAGAACACTTGGTGGATCACATGGTGGTGTTCCTATTTCTGTTGTGAACAGTTTCTTTCTGTGTTTTCCCTGCCTGTTGGCAAATTAGGGATTTTATGGGGGGTTATTTGCTGTGCCATTCTGACTTTTTAAAAATAGGACACCCAAAATTATCAGAAGGATATGGTTGAGAAGATTTAATAAATGAATGAGTAAATATACTTCTCTGAAATGGTTGGTCCAGGCTAGCCTGATCCCGTCAGATCTTGGAAGCTAAGCAAGGTTGGCCATGGTTCTTACTTGGATGGGAGACCGCCAAGGAAGTCTGGCGTTCCTACACACAGGCAGGCAATGGCAAACCACCTCTGAATGTCTCTTGCCTTGAAAACCCTACAAGGTCACCATAAGTCACCTGCGACTTGACACCACCAGCTAAATTGACCCCACATGAAATATAGTCTGTTGCTCAGTGGCAGAGCATTTCCTTTGCATACAGGAGGGTCCACATTCAATCTTGGGCATCTCCAATTAGAGAATCTTAATCTTAGTAGTGATGGGGGAAAAGCTTTTCCACACCTGAGACCCTAAAGAGCCACTGCCAGGCAGAACAAAGAATATTAAATTCAGTGGTCTAATAGGACAGCTTCTTGTGTTCATAGAAAAGCCTATGTCAACAGTGTTTTGACAATTTTTCCTGTTGGCGAACGCCTAAATGGTTTCCCTTCAGAAGGGAGGTGGTAGCATAACCATGCAAAAAACCTTGAAAAATCATCCTAAACAATTGCTTTGGGGCTGGTGTTTGGAACTCATTGGCAACACGCCATTTATTCTTTTCTTCAATTTGTCATTGAACGTTCAAATAGGCTCAGACTTCATCTTGCAGAATTGCATTTCCGCTGCAATACAAAGGTGAGTGTGTTGTCATTTCAGCTGGTTGTTTTGCTTTTCAGGTTGAGCGCCATGCTGGAAAATCCATTGAAGCCCCTAAGAGCTTTGGGGTAATTAAGTTAATCTGAAACAGATTTATTTTTGGGAGCGTATCTGATTCGCTATTTGCCAATCACGGACATCTTCCAAGGGCATCGCTGCCTGGGCATTGCCGCAGGCGGTGCGGCAAAGATAGAATATCTGAGTTCTAGTCACCAGTCTGCCGCTGCATTATGTTACGTACTCTCTTTTTCTGGCATGCTGTCCTGAACTTCGTAGTTAATCCCTGAGTAAAGACTCCAGCGACATGCTAAGATATAAAGTATGACAATCCCATTTAAAGGACAGTGTGAAAAGTTCAGGGATACTACCAAAATTTAGTTTCAGAGGATAGCTGTGTTGGTCTGCAGTAGAACATCTAGATTCGAGTCCAGGAACACCTTAGAGACCAAAAAGATGTTCAGAGTATAAGTTTTTGAGAGTTGTTGTATCAGATGATGGGAGCTTTGACTCTCAAAAATTTATACCCCGAGAATCTTGTTGTTCTCTAAGGTGCTACTAGACTTAAATCTAGCTGTACCAAAATTTACAAGCATAAAAGTTTGTATGTTGTCGAAGGCTTTCACGGCTGGAGTTCATTAGTTGTTACAGATTTTCCGGGCTGTGTGCCCGTGGTCTTGGCATGGTAGGACCTGACGTTTCACCAGCAGCTGTGACTGGCATCCTCAGAGGATGATCATGGCCATACAGCCCGGAAAATCTACAACTCATAAAGTTTTGGTTAGAACATTTCTCACACGGGGGTTCTTCCCATTCAGGATGAAACTGCGATCAGCTTTCCCCCCAGCCATACTAACAAAGGTCCATGGATACTTTAACCAATGTTGTTTTTGCATCAATTGAACACCAGAGACATGTTGTATGGGAAACAAACAAATGGAGAATGCCAGCAACACAAACAGGTGAAATAAAAGAGCTTGTGGCAATAATACACAAAAGCTATACATATCAGATTCATACATCCATAGAAATTTCTTTCGGTTCAGCAAGAATTCACTTTAGGAGAAACCATTCATAATTGTTAACAATTAACAATCGATAGCCCTTTATCCAATGCGGTGTAGTTGTTCCAGTGACAGGCTAAGACTAGACAGACTTGATTCAAGTCTCTACTTTGCAGTGAAGCTTACTGGGTGATCTTGGTGTGCTACCCCTTTCAGGGATGCTGTGACATTAGAATGGAAGAGGGGAATGACTTGCCTTGAGTTCCTTGGCATGAAA
This sequence comes from Gekko gecko, assembly GCA_029375565.1. Classification (NCBI taxonomy): domain Eukaryota; kingdom Metazoa; phylum Chordata; class Lepidosauria; order Squamata; family Gekkonidae; genus Gekko; species Gekko gecko. Next base: position 86,508,139 of record JAPDNY010000011.1, on the reverse strand, counting down.
AGTTCCTTGGCCTGTTAAGATTACAAAATATATATTTTATATTTCTTGGGCTTTTAAAATTCATACAACGTACATGCTGCCTGTACAGAAGCCTGCTTAGGGCAGCTCACAAAGTAAAATATGGTAAGAACCATTGAAAGCATAAAAGCAATAAAATTAACAATACATTAAAACCCAGTAGCTATAATCTAATCCAGATTCCAAATAAAAATAAAAATAAAAACAGCAACATATAATGATCCTTGTAAAATAATTCTCAGGCTAGAAGCAGGTTGAAAAAAAAAACAATTTTAAAAGATCAAACTCCTTAATTAACAGCCCAGGTAAAGATAAATGTTTTGGCCTGGCACCTAAAAAAGATTAAGGTAGGTGCGTGGGGAGCTTCAAGGGAGAGGGCATTCCAAAGTTGTGGTTCCACCACTGGGAAAGCTCTGTCTCTGGTCACCATCCACCTCACCTCTGAATCTGGGAGGACAGAGAGCAGGGCTTGTGAAGGGGATCTTAACTCCCTTTCTTATGGAAATAATGGAGTTCATATATATGTATGTAAGTGCTGTCAAATTGCAGCCAATTTATAGCAACCCCAGCAAGGGGCTTTCAAGGCAAGTGAAAAGTAGAGGTGGTTTGCCTTTTCAGAACCTTCCTCGGTGGTCCAAGTACCAACCCTGTTTAGCTTCTGAGATCCAATGACAGGAGGCTACACCATGCTGCCTTCCCTCTGGAGTTCATATTGCTAATCCTATTTCCTTTCAAAACTTCTTCAGCATGCTGTAGCTAACAGAACTGGAATATTTCTCCACTCCATCTGGAGAAGGGGATGGCTGATGAGACCAATGGAGCAAAGGGAGATAATGTTTTTCAAGGAGAGTTCCTTCTGCATGATGAAGTGTATCCAATACAGTACCCACTACCCACATGCCATGAAAAGCTTGCTGTGCTCAATTTTTATTGGCCCCTTAATTGTAAAAAGTATAGGAATTCTGACAAAATAATCGCCATTGCAGGGGCACCAAAATTCCTTGGAAAGGACATAGTGACTGGCAAAGCTATCTAGATGGGTAACAGACAAAGACCTATGAAACTTTACTGAGATTTGGGAGGTTTTCCCTTCCAAAACTGGAGAGCCATGTTGGTCCACCACAAAAACATAAGACACAGATCAGTCAGTGGACCAGATCAAAGATCCATCTGGTTTGGTATAATTCCTGTCTTGAAGACCAGCTAGAATTTTCCAGAAACCCCATAAGCAGGCATGAGGTAATAGCTCTCTCCCATTGCTTATCCCTGGGGATGGGCATGAATTAAAGTTTATGATGAATTTTGGCCAGTTTGCGGTTTACAAAGTGAAGTTTGTGGCAGGTCAACTGGCACAAACTTTCCATGAACTTTCAAGCTGTTCGTGGTGGTTTGTGTGATTCGTGAACAGATCCATTTTGAGACAGACTGTTTCTGCTCAGTCTAAATGTTTACCAAACTTCAAAGCAATGGGGGAGGGGCAGAACTCGGAGGGCATGTAGCGGAGCATTCGGGGGAGGTCCCCTGCGAGTCTGATGTCTCTAGCTTGAATACAATCCATTCTATACACCCTCAAACTGGCACCATTTTGTTTGCACTTTTCTGCACCTTGTAATGCTTTTACATAAATGTATGATGTAACTATATTTGCAATAATGTGATTACCTGGTCTGAAAAAGATCTGAAAAAAGGTGCAGAAAAGTGCAAGGAAAATAGTCAAGATATAGGCATGATTGCTATGTCTTGAGATCCAGAAGTATTATGCCAGTTGCTGGGGTGGGATAAGTAGGGATGGGCATGAACCAGGAAAATGCAGTTCATTTCACTTCATGGTTTGTGGCATGCCCGGTTCGTGAACCGTGAACCATCACAAAGGGCAGACTAGAACTGGCATAAATAAAATGTGGATCCAGCCATATTTTTTCACTTGTGAAGGTCTCTTTCTTTGTTAGTTACTGCCAATTGAGAGTGCATTTCTGAAGTTGGGATTCTTTGACTTAATGGATTGGATCAAGCTGGGATTTTCCCCACTTAGCTGTTGTAGATTTTCTGGGTTGTATGGCCGTGGTCTTGGCATTGTAGGACCTGACGTTTTACAGGTAACTGTGACTGGCATCCTCAGAGGTATAACACAGAAAGATGGAGTACAGGAAACAGGAAACCTCTTTAGGAAACAATCCACTGCAAAAGAACCTCCTCAGGAAACAGCCAATCCATATACAAAAGAACCTCCTCAGGAAAGTTCCTCTACTAGCATGTTTCACAGCCTGGGGAACTCCTACAAGATAATGACTCAGCCCTACCCCGCCTTCCTCAGTAGATATAAATTACCTGCCTACCATTTTTCTTCTCACCTGGCGAAATGTCAGGTCCTACAATGCCAAGACCATGGCCATACAACTCGGAAAATCTACAACTGCTAATGAACTCCGGCTGTGAAAGCCTTCGACAACATATTTTTTCACTTAATTGAACACCATTCCCCTCTGTACTACACTCCCCCATCCCACATGGCTTTTGTAAACCCCATAATTCTCAGTGTAGCCTTTTTTGGGTGGTCAAAGATGATGCCTCCTTCCTAGTTCACCAGCAGAAATGCTGGTTGGAAGCCAATACAATGTCTCTTTATATTATACATTCCATTCCATTTGTCATTGTTTCCCATGTATATACAGTTTGGCTCATGATGGAAAAGATCTTACAGAGTTCCAACACAGATGTGGGGTTGTTCTCATTAGGAAATCCAACAGTGCTGCTGTTCCAGATGTCATTGAAGTATCTGGTAATCAGTGACCAGGGTTGTCTATTGACAATGAGAATTTGACTAGGCTACAAACATTACTCAGGAGAATGTGATACGAGCCATGCTTCCTCCCTTCCACTGTTGACTGCAGCTAAGATCAATCTTAACCCAAGTGACAGTGTGTCCTGATGGTCAGGCAATCAGAACTCATTAAAAAAAGTCCTCTACAATTGATCCCATGTTAATGCTTCCAAAACCAGTGAGAAAAGAACCCAAAGACAACCTCTTGGCAAAAAAGAGGTAGACACAATTTTGCATTCTTATAAAACGCAGGGAAAAAGAGGTGTTTAGGGCTATTTTTCAGTCTCACTCTCGAGTTTTTTTTAAAGCTCTCGACAGTGAAAGACAATGTCTTTCAGCATAATTATTATCTTCTGTCGCTTGAGCGTGCTGTGAAAAAAAGATTACTGGGAGGAGGAGATAAAATATCCTTGACACAAATTAGTATTTAACATACATTTGGAAATCCAGCTTCTGCTGCCATCTATATTTCTTGGAGCTTTCACTTACGGCGTTCTGGAAGAGGCAGCATTTTCGTCTGCACTGCAGAGGGTAAAAAAAAATTGTTGTTCTCTCTTTTTTAAAATTAAAACTGCTTTCCTGCTTTTAAATAATGGGATCGTTTGGAATGATTTAGAAAGGCAGTTCATCAACCTCAACCTTAGGAGGATTTGACTTTTAACAACTGAAGAACAAAAGTCCATCTGTTGTTTTGAGTGGCTGAGGTAAACTTATCTTGCCTTGCTTAGAATACCAGGCTTTTAATGCCTTGCAAACAAATAAAGTCTGCATTTTAATTGAGCAGGGAAAAATATGTAAGTCTTTATTAAGTACAGCACGCCAATGTCCCCATTCACTTTCTCTAAGAAATGACTTATTGCCATTTATATTTGCTGAGAAAAGATAGAACGGATTGTTGCAAGCGTTCCCAATGGCAGACTTGAGTTCCTCAGCCGACTGCCAAACCCTCAGAGTAGTACAGCCCTACAAAGGGCACAGCTAAGCCCAAGGCAAGGATTGACTGCTTGACATCCACATTTGACTACCGCCATGCTTTCTGATGGGTCCTCTCATGACTCCTGGAAATTGCAGCTGGAACTGTGGAGCAAAGGCCATTCATTGACATGGCGGGTCGATGAAGACAACTTGAAAACTTGATTTGTCTCCTACATTTATGGTAATTTGGTTAATTAGGTCCTCATGTTTGTGGTCTTGGTACGTTTTTGGCTGTAGTAGAAAAACAGCATGGAAGAGGAGGACATAACTACAGGTAAACCTCTGTCAATATAATTTATTAATATTTTTATACTTATATCCCACTTTTCTTCCACCACAGACTCAAGATGGCATAGGCAGGATTCCCAGGGGATCTTCCATCCAAGTAATGGTCTGAGTTAGACCTACTTAGCTTCAGCAAGTCAAAGAGTCATGCTAGGTCATAGCTAGGTTTGCAGGACCTTCTGTCCAGGAGAACACCCATCCATTTCTTAAGTTTAAAAGGAGGCATGTACTTTAGCACCCCGCTGCTTGACTAGGTAGTGGATGGGACAGAACTTTTACATTCTCTGAGAGGGCAGGAATTGTGGAATGGTCATAGATCTAGAACTCTGATGGTTAACCATGCAGGCTTTGGGAATATATTATTCCTGTGAGAAATAGTCTTCCTCTATAAAGACAAAGTACTGTCCACAAAGCCAAGGATCTCAGGAGCCAGATGTGGGTCAAGAGCTACTGCTGATAACCAAGAAGAAAGCTCCTGATCTTCCCTCACAGACACAAATAAGGGAATTGCACCGAGGATTTCAGTAGTTACAGGGAATTGGCTGTCAGATTCAATACTGCAAAATCAACATTTTAACCTGGAACCAGCAGCAAAAAGTTCCTCATTTGAGATAATGAGTGATGCTCTCTTTGGCGCATTTCAGCCGCTTCCTGTGCTGGTAGCTAAGAGGAAAGGGGGCTGCTGATGCCAGTGCAGAGCTTAATAATGAAGCGCCTATCACTTCCTGCTGAATCAATATTTGAATGCTGCTCCAGGCTATTTTCAGTCATCAGCCCGTTTGATAGCTCTTATTTTAATGTTATTAACAAATGGTTTCATCACATCGCTGTTTGAGCATTGATATAATGTTCAGTGTCGCTTTCCTCCGTAATCTACACTCCCTCCCCAACTATGCATATTAAAAGTGGGAACCTTTCCTCAAGTCAGACATTGATGAGTTTTCGTTCAAATGCAAGCACCGAAGACTTATGAGAGAGGTAGACAAAATGCAAGCAATCTAGCTTGTTTATAAATTACATGCTAAACACTGAAGAATGATTTCCCCTCTGCTTTTTTTTTCAGGAATAAAACAAAGTGTGTGTCTTAAAACAGCCTAAGTGAAAAAAGGCATCCAACCGGATGCCGTTTCAAGGTACTTTTAATCCATTTTCAAATTCCTCCACGAATCACTTTGTGAACGCTATTATTCTTGGGCAAGAGGAATGGCAGCACCTTACGTCTGGAAGAAGGAAAAGGAATTCGGTTTGCAGGACAAGAGAACTATTTGGTCAGGTATGGGTTGATTTTGTGGGATCCCAGTTTGGAAATGCATTTCATCCTAGGCCTTTTTATAAATGATAATCCATCACATCATTTGTCCAAGGAGCCCTGGATGGTACACATCAGGGCCCCCACAACTGAACACACATGAATCTGCCTTACCCTGATTCAGACCATTGGTCCATCTAGCTCAGTACTCAGACTGGTAGTGGCTCTCCAGGGTCTCAAACAGGGGTCTTTCACATTACCTATTGGCTAGTCCTTGTAACTGGAGGTGCCAGGGATTGAAGCTGGGACTTTCTGCATGCAAAGCAAACTGAGCCACTGAGCCACAGCCCCTCCCCTTTAGAGGAATTTTATAAAATATAAGTGGGTGCCTGCAACAATCATTTGTGCTTTTGTGGGGGGGCGATTGGGAAATCCCATCCTTCCCCCCACCCTGGCCAGCCAGTCATTATGTTGCCTTCCAGCACTGGTATTCAGAGATTTACCAACTCTGGGTGTGGAGGTTCCTTTCAGTCATCTTGGCTAGTAGCCACTGATGGACTTATTCTCAATGACTCTGTAATTTCTTTTTAGAACCACCTGTGCTGGTGTCCATAACTACATTCACTGGCAGTGAATCCCACCGTTTAATCACTCATCAAATACTTCCTTTTGCCTATTGTCCATGACCTTCATTAGGTGCCCCTGAGTCCCAGTATTATGGGACAAGGAAACAAAGCTCTTGCAAATCCACACAATGAACAATTTTATAATCCAGACACTCAGGAATTCAGAAAGTCAATATGGAAAATCTTTCCTGAAAGTAGAAAGAAAGTTTGTCAAACACTGCCTGAAAAAAAAAAAAAATTGGATTTCTGAATTCATCCTACTGCATCTTGATTATGTCTCTAAGCAGATCCAAGATGGAATATCCGTTTCTGAAATATATGCAGTTAGAAATCTTATAAGTGCTGTGTATTAATATCTTCAAGGAAGGTGAAACAGAGTTAAGAACAACCAAACTGTGATCAGGGAAAAAAAAAGACTATTAGGAAGAATAGAGCTCATTTTGTCAAAGACGTAAATGATTCTGATAAGTATAAAATCTATCTTTCCTTGCTAGAAAGGAGGTTAGCATTCAGACAGAGCCACGTATATTGCCTATTTTATGGATTAAAATTCCTCCACACATCAGTTAAATCATAAATGGATAATAGAAGAAAATTCTTTTTACAGATGGAGGATGAGACTAAATGGTTCCTGTCTAGGGTATAATGGATAGTGTAGTTAAAATCTCCCCCCAAAATCAGCACATTTTCAGACAGTCAATTCGATGAAACATCCCTTACTGCGATTCACATCCCCCTCCCCTTCCTAACATTGGTGGAATAAAATGTTAATGAGGCAAATGCAACTTTGATCAAAGTTGTCTTGAACTTTTAACAACCTTTTCACTGAGGCTGGTATCTGACGAAGGGAGCTTTGACTCTCAAGAGCTTATCTCCTCCCCCCATTTTGTTGGTCTCCAAGGTGCTATTGGATTCAAATCTGGCAGTTCTACGGCAGTCCAACATGGCTGGCCTCTGAAACTGAGACTGGAGATGGATCCAGTAGTGAAATGGGACTCTGGACCAACCACACCAGCTTGGTTTCCTTTCCTCTTGAACTGTTAACTAGCCCTTTCAGGAAACGATGAGGTCCTGAATCAGATGTAAGCTGTGCTCACAGTGGCTGTATTTATTTCTACCTCATTTCTGCTAGAGCCTTGGGACAGGGATGCTGGCAGTCCTACCCCAATTCAGGACAATGTAGAATTTCTAACCTATGAGGTTTTGATTCCCAGGCTGCCATTTTGAATGTCGTTGCTAGTAGACAACATGACAGGCAGGCCTAGGCCTCTGTGCCCTGTTTGCTGGCCCTCCAGGACAACTGGTTGACCACTGTGTAAAACAAGATGCTGGGCTAGTGTACTGACTGGCAGGCTCTGTATATCTGGTGGCCATGCCCTGGTCTGGTGGCCAGAGGAAGTGTTGCTAGAAGTGGATATGGAAGTCTGGTGTGGTTTAGTCTAGGGCCAGGGTTCCAGAGATCAGGCAAAGTCATTCAGTCCAAGGTCAGAAGGCCAGAGATTCAGCAGAGCAAAGTCATTCAATCGGGGATCAGAGTAACAGGAATTAACCAGGTGAGGGATTGGCCCCAGGTCAGTCTATTGCATATGTGCTGCATCCATGCCCAGCAGCCTTCCTTGGCCAGCTTTATAGCTGCATGCCTAATAGTCAAGCCTTCAGACAGCTACTGAGGATCAGTCCTGCAACAACTCATCTCCATTAGCAGCAAGCAGCTGGCAATGGGCCAGGAGACATGCTCTTTGCCATCTCACCTGCAGCTCCATTTCCAGCCTCCATCTACAGTGCTCTAAGGGTGTAGGTGATACTGCAAGGCTGGGAATGGCCAACCAACTTTCACCTGCTGAGCTGGGACTGGAAGGTGGTGATGGCTCTGCAATAGCTGTTGGCCATCAATCCTGACAAGTCTGCAGCTTATTTTCTTGCTGGTCAGCTTCTGTTGCCTCAGGGCTGGCTACACAAGGCTCCTCTTCTCCCAAGGAATCCTTGCTATCGCTGAGCCCTGGCTGACCCACGACACCTAGATGGACAGGTGGTCTTATTCAGCAGGGCTCTTCTGACGTACTTTGGCACTGCTGTTCTTGTGACACCCTCTTTCAGGGCACAGATGTGACACAGAGGACAGACAAGTGAATGGCCGCCGCTGCTTCTTGTTGTCATTGCTTCCTACCTTCCTGCTTGAGTGAACACACAACCACCACTAGGAGCAGTAACTCTTGGTTGTTCACCTTCCTCTAGTAGTAGTTGCTCTTGTTCCTAACAGCCCTCCCTCCTAGGATTGCCAAATCTGAGATGGGAAATTCTTGGAGATCTGGGGCTGGAGCCTGGGGAAGAGTTTGGAGAGGGGAGGGACCACATCAGGGTATAATTCCATAGCAGTCATTTTCTCTGGGGAATTGATCTCTGTATACTGGGACAGGGCTGGCAAGCCTCCTGCTATGGCAGAAGTCCTCCTGCCAGCAGCCCTCATTGCCCGCCGATGCTGGTGGAAGCAAAAGCTCCATGATATCATTTCTAGGAGAAACCTGGACATGACATTGGGTAGCTCTAGGAATCACTGAAAAATCTGTGATAAAATCATTGAACTTCCAGTGATTCCCAGAGCTACCTGACGTTACTTCTGGGTTTTCCTGGAAATGACATCATGGCACAGACAGTGGCGTGCACCCCCATGTCTCTGCCTACAAGGTTCTCACTGGGTCCCGGGAACAGCCTGGCAACAGAATCTGTAAATCACTTATAATTCTGGGAGGTCTCTTCAGCCTACCTGGTAGGTTTGCAGTTCTAATGCTCAGTGAGGCAGTGGGGCTGGAGCAAGGATGTAGGTTGATGAAGACAGCAACCCTAAGTATATCTAATCAGATACCTACTCAGGCCTATTCAATGGTTCACACTCCAAGGTCAGTATTCTTAGAATTGTACTGTTCATTGGTAGAGCACTAGAAAATGCTCTGCTGCACTGGGGCTCAGAAACAAACATTTGAAAAAAAGGTACCTGGAGGTCTTTCAGCACCAGCATCTGTGCCTAGTGACTTGGTTGCCATCAATGAGAGAGGGCTTTGAGGTTCAGGGCAGGATTTGGATGTGGAGTGTGAGAACAAAGATGCCTGAGTAATGTGGGCTGTCCATCTATTGATTCAGGAAATCTATCAATCTGCCTGCTGGCAGCAAAAAATGGGGCACAATATGGTGAGTGGGGCCTACCTTGATTGATGGGGCGAGCCGTAAACTATGCAATGCAAAGGCACTGCTATACATGTTCTAACACCATTGGTGGCACCTTGCCTTTGGAATGCTCACCTGTGTGAGGTGCATCGGGTACCTACCTTGCTTTCATTTAGGTGCCACTCAGCACAGTTCTCTCTACCCAGGCTTTCAGCTGCTCTGTCTTTTAAAGCTGCATTTGTGTGGTCTGTTTGTATCCTGAGGGCTGTTATACAGAATGCCATCTTATGTTGGTTTATGGCCCTGGCAGGCTCTTAGCCTGTTTTCATGGCTTGTTTTAATATTGGTAATTTTTATGTTTGATTGTATTATTTTTTTGAACTTGTAAGCCATCTTGTGTAGGTTCCTGGAAGCATGTAAAATAAAGCAATGTAGCCTCCACGATTTTCTCAGCTCTCCCTTCCCAATATCTATAGTTTGCTAAGAGTGATATTGGGCTAGTTTGCGAGGCTATGGTGGGCTTATTAAGATTTTATATATGAAGCACTTCAAATACTTAAAGTGGGTTTTATAAATGCCAAGTATTATTAATACAAATATGCTTCAAGCACTCTAAATTCTGCTATTGGCGTTAGCTGCTTAATTATTCTTTAGCTATATTTATTGTCCTCTGAGAAACACATTTAATGCGTATGAAAGTAATGGGGTAAAAAAAGTCCTTCACTTCAGATTTACTAAATGTGCTTATCAGCTTTTTTTCTCCAGTATGGGAAATGGTATTGGATGACCTTGAGCAAAACAGACATCGAAGAAACATTTTCTGTGGTTCGTGATAAGTTGCAACCTTTCCAGAACAAAGTATTTCTCCTCCATAGATAATATCTCCAGCATCAAAATGCCTCAAATAATCTGTTGGGGTTTTCTCCACTTGTTTGGAAATCATGAGGTTTCTAGATTACGATGGCATTTTTTTTTTTTTTTGCTGTTAATAGCAAAACTTGTCATTGCTACAAGTTGGTTTTGCAAGGAACAATTCGGCCAACATATAATCTGAAGATGGACAAGGTATGAAAGCAAAGGAAAATCTCACACAGTGAGACCGTGAAAATGGGGAAATGTGAAGCTAGCATTGTTACAGTCCAGAATCAGCCTTGACTCTTGAGATGGTTACAATAATTAAAATTATGGATTTTTTTGCCCTTTTCCTGTTGGGGAAATAGGGTCAGCTACTCCTAGCACTGTTAAGCTCTGGCAAACCAAGTTATTTGTGGATAAATCAGCACATAGATCTCTTAATTTGTTGCTGAGTGCTTAGAGAAGTTGGAATACCATGACCCAGCTGACGATATCTTCAGGAAGAGGAAGAAGAAGAAGACAAGGAGGAGGAGCAGGAGACTGGATTTATACTCCGCCCTTCACTTGGAGTCTCAGAGTGGCTTACAGTCACCTTCCTTTCCTCTCTCCACAACAGGCACCCTGTGAGGTAGTGGGGCTGAGAGAGCTCTGAGAGAACTGCTTTTGAGATAACAGCTCTGAGAGAACTGTCACTGGCCCAAGGTCACCCCACTGGCTGCATATGGAGAAGTGGGAAATCAAATCCGGTTCTCCAGATTAGAGTCCACTGCTCTTAACCACTACACCAAACTGGTGGCCTAGTGTTCTAGATGCCCCCTTGAATCTCTTCTCCCTTCTTCCTTGCTACCACTTCTGCCCTGCTACTGGGAGTTATATGGTAGTGTGGGCAGGTAACTTGGAAGGAAAATTCTTCCTGCCTCCTTCATACTGGATCAGACCAATGGTCCATCTAGTTCACTGTCTGGTTTCCAATAGGTGCAAGTCAGATACCACAAGGAAGCCCACCAAATCGGGCCCACTAGCAACAGCCCATCTGCTGACAATTCCTCAGCATTTGACAATAGAAAAGAGCAAGAGTCCTGTTGCACCTTAAAGACTACAAAATTCGTGGCAGGGTATGAACTTTTTGTGGGCAGAGTTTAGATATGCAGTAAAGTGAAGCACAAGCTGTTTAAAGAATAAAGTAGGTTTATTAAGAAGGAAACAATCTTTGTAAGAAAGAGGAGCGAGAAAGAGAAGTCTGACTAGCTCGGAGGCAGTCAATAACTAAGAGTTCTCAGCAGGAGCAGGAAAACCCCCAATTGAGCCAATCAGGAGACAGGAAGGAGAGTATTTGAGAATAGCAGGAAGCCCCTAATCTTTTTTTCTCCGTTTCCTAAAATAATAGTACTCAAGGACATCCAATGAAGTTGATAGGCAGTAGATTCAGGATGGACAATAGAAAATACTTTACTAAATGAGGAAGTCCCTAATCTTTTTTTCTCCCTTTCCTAAAATAGTACTCGAGGGCATCCACTGAATCCATTCCTTTCCCTTCCCCTCCCCACAACAGACACCCTGTGAGGTAGGTGAGGCTGAGAGAACTTCTGACAGAAACTGTCCTTGAGAGAACAGCTGTGCCAGAGCTTGTGACTGACCCAGGGTCACATCAGCAGGTGCAAGTGGAGGAGTGGGGAACCAAACCCGGTTCTCCCAGATAAGAGTCCACACACTTAACCACTACACCAAACTGGCTCTTAGTGGCCTAAAAGTGTGTATTTAAGAATACACAACTGTTTTATCTGGAAGTGATATCACACTGTCACTGACAGTGATTTTTAAAACTTTTAGTTCCTCTCCCTGGCTGCAGTAGCAGCAATGTCAGGCAACAGGGGCTAGGGCTGGGGGATTCTCCACCCCTGATGGGAAGCTGGTGAGCCTATCATTCACCTCCTAGCCCTCACTCTGGTTTATTGGCTGCTGCTGAGACAGGGCAGGAAACATATGAAACTCTGCTCTCATGTCCCATGTCCGAAGAATTAAACATGGCAGAGAGAGGAGGGAATGGGATGGGAGTTTGCTATTTGCACTGTATTTGCATCACATCTGTCTATACCTTCAGGCAGCGTAATAGCAAAAAGCCCAGTAGCACCTTTAAGGCTAACAAACTTTATTGTAGCATAAGTTTTGGAGAAACACAGCTCTCTTCATCAGATGCAACTCCTCTGATTCGGGTAGCATGTGTCTCCAGTTAGTGGTGTGTTATTATTGTGCCTTTAAGGTATTCTTTGTGTGTGTGTGTGTTCTGGTCTAGAAAATCTGGCTTGGTGGCTGCAGTGTGCTCTAGGCCTAGTAGTCTGTAAGGAGTTGCTTCTTTCTAGTTATACTTGCTATTGGTTTCCAGTAAAGTTAGTTGAGACCTTAAGTTACCTTTGTCTGAAGCCTTTACTTTTTAAAAAAAAAAAAAATATGTAGCCTTTATTCTTTGTAAACCAAGTGGATACAGTAATAAACAATGATACATGCAACAACAACAACAACAACAAAGCCATATCCCAGTAAAGATACACAAAAACTTATCAAAGTTAAAAACATCTCTCAGAATATTAGAGAGTAAATACATCGACAGCAAGCAGGTATCCGGCGGTTTCCCTTCAGAGACCATATAGTTTAGGTACAGCAACATTCTTTCTTTTCGTTTCCATAGGTTCCCATTACGGGTTTGGGCTCATTTTTGTCACTTTTCATGACTCTCATGTTTCTTTTTTTGCTGCTTTGATGCCGTCTATATGTTGTACACTACGGATGCACCATTTTGAGGCAAGCGGCTCAAATATATATATATATATATATATTTTAGAAAAATCTTAATTTTAATGGGCTGTGTTCAAACTGAGGGAAGAGAAACTCTTATGGAAATGAAGCCTTGCCTGTTTGTTTCTTACAAGGGAGAAACTAAATTGAAAGGGGGTTAGGTGGAATGGAAACCACCCAGCTTCCGAAATTTGGTCTCACCCCAGCTCAGAATTGCAGGGAAGCCGAGTGAATTCCCCCACATTTTGTGCTGTTACAGCGAACCTTGAACAAAGTTTCTTGTCTGGCCGGCATGAAACATAATTTACTGGAGTTTCATTTAAGATGGAAAGTGAGGCGGTTTTCTCAGCTGCTTTTCCCGGCGACAAAGAAGAAGAGAGCAGAATTTATTTGACAGGTGACTGCAATGCAAGCAGCTATAAAAGTTTTATTAAATATAAGCCTCCTAATAACTTGCTGCTGCCCACTGGAACAAAGATGCCGCAGCATTGAAACAGAGCTATCAAAATGGAAGGGGGGGGAGGAGAGAATTATATTTAAAGATACCCTGGAAAGATCTCTGGATAACAAAGCAAAAAATAAAATTAATTTTGGAAAGCGTGCTGTAGTCGCGCTTTTCCACATGACTGGGAATGTATTATTGAACTAATAAAAATAGCATCGTTATTGGGAAATAATGGATGAGTTTTTAAGCTCCACATAAAAATTTAAATCTGAGAAATGACTTTACACTTAGTTTTAGGGAAACCGTCACCATATCATTATTTTATGTCAAAACCACTATGGCGTGAACAGAGTGAATGCATGCCAGCGTCTATGCAGGAAGGGAGAAGACGACTTTTCTCCACATCAGCTGTACCTGGATGGCTTCCTCTGCACTCTGGGCGTGTTTTTGTGGCTACTTAACATATTTGGAGAGACTCTTTCTCTATCAAGGACTGACAATGGTCCTTTCTGCACTTGGATCTCATCCCTGGTTTTATCAGAGTTTAACTCGCAACACAATATCTTGCATTTATCCCTGGTTATAACAGCATCTGTTTATCCCAGGACAAGTGTGGGGCAAAACTGGGATGACCTCAGTGTAATGAGGGAACAAAAACTACCCCGAGATAATTACAGAGGTGAACTCATGTGTAGTGTAGAATGTAAGTTCGGGGACAGGACTGAACCAGGATTTAAGGTCTAGTGTGGAAAGGACCAAAGGGAGCTTTCACTCCTAAAAGCTCACTCCTGAAATTCTCGTTGGTCTCTAAGGTGCTTTTGGGCTCAAGTATAGCTATTCTACTGTAGACCAATGTTAGCCAAATTGCCTTATTTTATTAATAAACGTGGGGAATTATGAATTACTAAATGGCAATAGGCATTCATTATAGGACCATAACTCATGTATACGAGAGTCTGAATTCCCAGTCCCCAGGAATAGATGCTGAGCCCAGATTACTAAAGCAGTGATTTCTTTACTAAAGGATTCTCATACATACAAATAGAAATCAAGCATTCACACAAACAATACAGAGTTATTGTGTAGTGTAGTGTAGTGTAGAATGTAAAAATACCCTGAGATAATTACAGGGATGAACTCATGTGTAGTGTAGAATGTAAGTTCGGAGACAGGGTTGAACCAGGATTTAAGGTCTAGTGTGGAAAGGACCAATGAGAGCTGTTCTATCTTGTCCTGTTCTGCCCACTCTCTTGTCCTGTTCTGCCCACTTGGAAGTTAAGCAGGGTCACCCCTGGTCAGTACCGACACTCAGGGTCTCTGTCTGCCCATGTTCCCAACCAGAGATGCCGGAGGTTGAACCTCGAACATAAAGTGTATCCTCTGTAGTATTCAAATACTGTCTTGCTATAAATGGTCCTGAAAATGTTCTTTCTTGGTGTAAATGTGACTATTGGACAGTGGGCAGCAGGGTGGGTATATATCCTTCAAAACTGACTTCAGAGAGAGAAGCAGAAGTGGCAAAATACCTGCTGGATAGCAGTGGTACCATCATGACCTGGATGGCTCAGGCTAGCGTGATCTCATCAGATCTTGGAAGTTAAGCAGGGTCACCCTGGTCAGTATTTGGATGGGGGACCACCAAGGAAGTCTAGGGTCACTACACAAATGCATGCAATGGCAAACCACCTCTGGATGTCTCGTGCCTTGAAAATCCTAAGGGGCCACCATAAACTGGTTGCGACTTGGTGGGACTTTCCACCACTAATGGTGCTACCAAGAGAGGGAGACTGGAGGGGGACTAGGGAGGAAATAATAGTGGGGGGCTTAGGGGGGATCCAGGGAATCAGGAAAGATTGTGCAGCTAGAAATCCTGTAGCCACTGGACTGAGGGGAAGCAAAGCATGAGAGGTGACCTTGGGCCACCTTGTCTGTCAGCCTGATCTATCTCATAGTTTTGTTGTGAGGTTAAAATGGACAGAACCATCCAAAGCACCCTGAGCTCCTTAAAGGGAGGGTTAGGATAGCAATGTAGAGAATGGAATGGGGGGGGAATATATACCATATTCAGAGAGCTGTTTATTAACCTACAGTGTGGGGGTGGTAGGGTTGCCAAACTACAGGAGATCTCCTGGTATTACAACTGATCTGCAGATGAAAGAGATCAGTTCCCCTGGAGGAAATGGCTGCTTTGGAGGGTGGACTCTATGGCATTAGAACTTGCTGAGGTCCCTTCCCCTCTCCATTGTGCCCTCCAAGGCTCTACCTCCACATCTCCAGGAATTTCTCAGTGTGGAGTTGGCAACCCTAGGGGTGATGGTGGTGAAGGGATCCTAAAGAATGTTTTTACATGAGGTTCCTTGGTGGCTCTCAGAAGCTCTATCATCATGCCAGGACCCAGATCTCATTAAGAACCACTTCCTCAAGCACTTTCTATCATGTCTGTGTTTTAAGTTGCTGTAAGCTACTTTGGAAGCAAACTTTTGGCTGAAAAAAGGGGTCAAAATATAATAAATATAAATCATACTATGATGGGGTTATTAGCACTTGATAAGCAGTTTGGCCTCTTTTTCAGGCAGTGAGGCTGCTTTTACCACTTTTCTTCTCACATTGGTGGCTGAGATTATCTTCAGGGCTGCTGAGAAAGGGGGACTGGGGTGGCACATGAACCTTCAGGGGTCCGGCGACCTTGGAAATCCATGGAGCTTGGCAAGTGATGCAATTTACTTCCATATGATATTTGGGTTTGGATATGGGTGGGCTGAGGAATGGCTCTTGGAGTTCCCGGTTATCTTCACTATTTGAGAGAAGGGTACATTAGATCTCTTCTTACACTTCCACATTAACAGCTGGAAATCCAGAATTGTGACCAGTCCTGCCATTCCTTCCTACCTGATTGTTGCTAAGTAAGTCCTGAAGCTTATGTGTGCAGAATGATAATTTGAGTGGGGGGGCGGGGTGGAGAGTGCCATCAAGTCACAGTTGACTTATTCTGATCTCGTAGAGTTTTCAAGGCAAGATACTTTCAGAGGTGGTTTGCCATTGCCTGCCTCTGTATCACAACCCTAGTATTCCTTGGAGGTCCATCCAAAAACCAGCTAGGGCCAACTCTGCTTAGCTTCTGAGATCTGATGAGATTGGGCTAGCTAGCCTATGCTATCCAGGCTATGTCAGCCTGTGCTATCCAGAGTGATAAGTTATCAGTTGGTCAATGCGGACTGGAGTCTCTTTTCTTTCTACCCTAAAATGTCAGGGAGGTTCCAGTGTACTTAAGCGCTGTAATCTGCAGTTGTCTCACAGATTCTCAGTATATCTCAAAATATATTAGGAGTGCCCCATAAAATCTCTGGACTGTGTAACTACCCTGTCAAGGCTAGAGAGAACCTTTGGAAACATAAGTTGAAAGAAGTCCAATTCAATGAAGATTTATATTCCGAAAGGGCTCTTGAAGGGAAAAGAAAACTTCAACAAATATGCACAATGTAGTGTCATGTATTTCTACTAATTTCTCATATAACTAGCTTCCGTTTTTCTACTAAGGGTGGCCTAGATAATTCTTCATTTTTTAGATTTTAGAAGATGCCTCTCTTGATTTGTATACCTGTGAGAAGGAATGTCACATAGAAAAGCTGAGAAACCTGAAAATAAATGTTTGGACACACAGACCTCTCCTCTTTTAGCTTCCAGGCTGGGAGAATTGTGTGAGGCCTCATCTGTACCTAGAGCAGCATGAGATGGCAGAATTCTGAAATTATAGAACGGACGGTATCACTTCACAATATGTAGGAGCAGAGATCATACGCTTAATGGTCCCCCATTAATATATGCATGTAAAAACTCTCTGAAAATCAAACATTAGAACACTGGGGAGAAGGGTCCTACCCAATCTTTAAGGAAGAGAAGGAAAAAATGATGGTGCAGTGTGAAATAGGGTTGCCAGTCATTCACCGGCAACTGGTGGAACCAGGGACATGGGGGGGGGGTGGACTGTCGGCTAACTACAATATACTACCTCCAGGGAAAACCTGGAAGTGATGTCAGTCCACTCTAGGAATCACTGGAAACCCTATGGTTTTAAACTTTTTCTCCTGCTAGCTTCTGGAGCTGCAATGGGAAACAGAAGCTGAAGGTGGGGGTGGGCTCCCCCAGCGGGAAGCTGGTGGTCCTAGTGAGAAACAAAATTTCATTTCACTTGAATATCCCTATGCATTTCATATGTAACTTCGTCTGTAAGGCAGCCACCTCTTGCAGTGTCCCCCACCGTAGTGTTCTAGTTTTTGATTCTGCATTGGCGGATCCCTCTTTGCTGTACTCTTATCTTGTGCAGATGTCCCATTGGTGTCTTCAGTCACTGTGTGTGTGTGGGGGAGAACAGGCACAAGAGTATTGGCCCAGCCACCCATCTCCATATGATCACTGAGTTGCCTGCACAGCGCAGTCACATGGAGGAAGTGCCTGCATGCACACTGTTTCCCTGGCACTAGCAGTGTTCCAACAGCAGCCTCACTGATCATGGGCGTTTGTGTGTGTATGCACAGACACTTCTTCTGTTTGGTTGCCCCATGGAGACCACTTGGTAGGGCCTGCCCACTCAGGCCTGTTCTCCTTCCCTGCATGGCGAGTGAACATGCCGATGGGATGTCTGAACAGGGCATTTGTGGTGTAGTCGTTAGCGTGTCAAACTAGGATCCAGGAGACCTGGGTTTGCATCCCCATTTTGCTCTGAAAGCTTGCTGGGTGACTGTGGGTTAGTCCCCTATTCTCAGCCTAATCTACCTTGGAAGCCTGATGCGAGGACAAAAGACAGGAGAGGAGAACAAGAGCAGCTGCTTTGGGCCCCCATTGGGGAGAGAGGCAGGATGTACATGATAAAGGCAGGGTATAAATGAAATAAATAATATACATGAAAGAAACACAGAGCAGTAAGGAGCATATGCCCAATAGGACTTCCCAGTTGCTTGCATCTCATGATAGTTCAGGAAGCCTTCAGGAGAGCTAGTTTGGTGTAGTGATTAAGAGCCATGGACTCTAATTTGGAGAACCGCGGTCTGATTCCCCACTCTTCCACATGAAGCCAGCTGGGTGACCTTGGGTCTGTCACAGCTCTCTCAGAGCTCTTTCAACCCCACCTACCTCACGGGGTGTTCGTGGTAGGGAGAGGAAGGGAAAGGGATTGTAAGCCACTCTGAGACTCCTTTGGGTAGTGAAGGACCTGGTATTAAATCAACTTCTCCTCCTCCTCCTCCTCTTCTTCATGGGCAGCTTGCTGTGTTGTTCTTCAAGGTGTTTACAAATTCTGGTGTTCTGGCTTTGGGGTGGCATTGAGGGTGACAGTAGGACCATGGGTGAAGGTGAGGCGGTGGCAGCACTGGAGACTGCCACATCCTAAAATCTACCATTCAAGGTTACCACCTCACCTCTCCTTATGGAAGAGCCAGACGTTTCTTTACCATCTCACTCTATATGAGTAGTCCAGGCTTAAGAACCCACCAGCTCAGCTTGGCTATGAGCGTAGCCCACAAGGGACATAAAAGGTGCTTTTTACAAAGGGCATTTAGGGGAGCTTTTACTCATAACAAATAATATACTTCAATCCACTTTCAATGCACTTTGCAACTGGATTTTACTGTGTGAAATGGTAATACCCACTTGCAAATGATTGCTAAAGTTCATTGAATGTGGATTGAAAGTATGTTATTCATTGTGTATGAAATCACCCCAAGAGTGTAGTTTCACCTTCTTTGCAAAAGTCATGCCCATCCAAGTGACCAGACTGTCCCAGGTGGACTTTCCTGACCCTGGAGTAGTGTGGTTGTTTGTTTTGGAGGTACAGCTACAACGCAGACCTCTCCCCCTCAAATAGCAATGACCAAGTGTGCTGATTTTTGCAAATGCCAGCATAACACCCATATGGTTTCTGTGATGATAGTGACTTTATTATTATCAAACAAGCATAGAAAATGGGTTAACTATTTATAATCACTTGCCAAGGCAAGTATTTCTTTGCCATTAAAAGCAAAAACCACCAGCCATGAGAGGCAAGAAACAAGCTCTTTTGTCCATTTCGTTTGAAACGTCAAAAACATTAAGGGGAAGTCTAATCTCCAAAAGTTGTCTTTTGGCAAAGGACTTTCCTGTTTTCCAAGAACACGGCTCGTATACCATGCAAACATCTTCTTCTCTGCATAGTCGTAAACAATAGCTGGGATTAGTCTGAAAGAGATAGGCTTTATCTGTAGGATCCAAATTAAAGACTGTCTCTAATCTGTCCCAGAGGGAAGATACCATGTCTGAACAAAGCACAAACCACGATGTTCTTGAGCCAAAACCCAGCTTAGCCTTTTTTGATCAGAAAGACGGCAATCAGGATTATTTCTGTATGGAGGTCAGTTCATAATGCTTCTGTGTAGGAATCACAGTCTCAAGAGAAGCTCCTTGAACTTTGGAAATGTTGCTTTAGAAGAAAGAGTCCACACAGGACATTCAAGAGCAGAGTTGGTGGGGTATTGTTTTTCATCATTCGAAGTTATGCATAATGTCACCTATATGAACCATAAACCTAGTTAAGTGAACTTTGCACCCAACCAGATCCAATGATCAGAGGTCAAGGAGGGTAACAGCCTACACATTGTGGTTTGCTATCCATTTCTATCTCCAGCTACTCAACGTTGCATTGAAGTTCCACCATTTATCATGATTAAAGTACTTACATCATCTAGGGTTGCTAGGTCTGGGTTGGAAAATACCTGGAGACTTTGGGGGTGGATCCGGGAGAGGGTTTGGGGAGGGAAGGGGCCTCAGCATGGTAAGATGCCACAGAGTCCACCTTCCAAAGCAGCCATTTTCTCCAAGGGAACTGATCTCTGTCAGCTGGAGATCAGTTGTAAAAGTGGGTGATCTCCAGCCCCACCTGGAGGCTGGCAACCCTAACACCATCTATGTGCCAAACAAGGTCTACCAAGGTCTCTCTAGAAGCTGACATGCCCCCTGGCAGGGTGTTTTTTTCATACCTTTGGAATGGCACATGCTCAGAATACTCCACATGCCACTCTAAAATTATATAAACAAACACCTTGTGGAGGGGGGGGCTGTTTCAGCTTCTTAAAATGGCATCTGGAGAGGCAGGAATCTTTCCTCCCCCCACACATTGGGCTGCCAAGCCCCCCCCCCCCAGTCTGGGTGGGGGATTCCCTGCCTCCATTTCCCATTTTACCATAGAGATTCCAGTTACTGCTAGAGCTTCCTACCTTTATTTCTGGTTTTAACTCAGAAGTGATGCCATCACTCTGGAGACACTAGCCCCCACCTTGTCCCTGTCCAACAACCCTCCCCTCAATTGTTCCACTGAGTGTCATCACTCTGGTGATGGTAGCCCCTACTATGTCCCTGCCCCACAACCATCCCTCTGGTTGTTTGGCAACCTTACCCACAGTTCCAAGCCGAAAAGGGCTCCCTCAGATCTTTAAAATGATGTTGCCTGAATCTGCTGTTTGACTGCAGGGTTGAGTTAGGGAAACCCAGACTCTATCTACCAAAAACCGTAATGTCATCCCTAGAAGTGGGTGGAAGACATGGCAGAGAGAGGGGGTGGAGAGGGAGGGAGGGAAGGAGGGGAAGACTGCTCTTCATTCAAAAGCTTCCTTCCCTCCTCCAGTTTCTTGTTGTTGTTTTGTATTATAAGCTGCTTTGGATCCCCATGAGTGAGTGGGAAAATGTCATCAAGTTGTAACTGACTTGTGGTGACCCCAGCAATGGGCTTCCAAGGCAAGTGAGAAACAGAGGTGGTTTGCCAGTGCCAGCCTCTTCAGAGTCTTCCTTGGTGGTCTCCCCTCCAAGTACTGATCCTGCTTAGTTTCCAAGATCTAACAAGATTGGGCTATACCACGCTGCCTCCCCTCCCCTGGGTTCTCATAGAGGAGAAAGATGGGATACTAATACTAATACTAATAATCAGGGCTTTTTTTTGGAGAAAAAGCCCAGCAGGAACTCATTAGAATAGGCCACACCCAACAGCAGGAACTCATTAGCATATTAGGCCACACCCCTGACAGCACAGCTCATTAGTCTAGTAGGCCACACCCTCATGTTACCAGAAGTGTGGCCATTCAGCCACACCCACCTTTTGCTTCTTATTCTGTTTACCTCATTTGTTGTCAAAACCCAGGGCTTTTTTTGGAGCAGGAACTCCTTTGCATGTTAGGCCACAGACCCTTAATGTAGCCAATCCTAATGAGTTCCTGCTGTTGGGTGTGGCCTATTATGCTAATAAGTTCCTGCTGGGCGTGGCCAACTTGAGGGCCAGCCGGAACTCCGTTCCTGTGCATTCCTGCCCAAAAATAGCCACCACCACCACCACCACCACCACCATCATCATCCATCATCATCATCATCATCATCATCATCATCATCATCATCATCATCATCATCATCGATTGGATTTATACCCTGCCCTTCACTCAGAGTCTCAGAGCGGCTTACAATCTCCTTTCCTATTCCCTCCCCACAACCGACACCTTGTGAGGTAGGTGGGGCTGAGAGAGCTCTTTTGAGGACTGCTCTTGAGAGAACAGCTCTGAGAGAACTGTGACTGACCCAAGGTCACTCCAGCAGCTGCATGTGGAGGAGTGGGGAAACAAACCCAGTTCTCCAGATTAGAGTCCACACTCTTAACTACTACACCAAACTGGCTCTCCATAAATTAATAATATCCCATTTACAGCTCCATAGAAATGAAAACTGAGCAGGGGGTAGTGTTAGCCATTGCACAGAGGAGTCCTGGCTGTGAGCACGTGTGTCAGTACTCAGCTGCTATTTCACCTAACCCAGATATATGCGCCATAAGAAATACCATGTATCACTTAAAATGAGTAGTGTAGTCAATAATAATTGCAAAGCAATTGTGACGGGTTCTATCTGTCACGCCCTGCACTGACATAATTATGGACACGCAGAAGAAAGGATACTATTCAAATGGCATCAAAGCAACTGTCTTTCCTTTGAGAGGTGGAAGTGCTATCAAGTCTCCTAGCAGATAAAAATCAAGCCTGTGCAACTCTCTGTCTTTGGAATGATCAGATAATTTGGCTTCTTTTGCTGCATTCCGTGCAAGTATTTTAAGGCTGACATTTGGTACCTTTTAATCTTTCTAACACCAGACCTCACCTGTATAATCTTTTGCCGTCTGGATGTATAAGATTGGCATTTTTGAACAGAGGTGTTTACAGAAAGGTAAGGGGGGAAAAAAGGCTTTCCTTATAAAGTATAACACTTTGGCGCATTGAAGATAAAAATTCACTACTCTGGATGAGAAGCGAGTCTCACTTAATCAGGCAAATCTTCTTTCCATATAAAAGTGAATCTTCCTTGCATCAGCCTTCATATGTTACGAGGACCTCATACAGCGTCTCTTTTTGCACATCCTCAAAGGTGGAAATGGTTCATGCTGTAGTAAGATTCATGAGCTGTCCCTCCCTACATCTGTAGCTGATGCATCTATCAGTGAGCCAGATGCATGAGCTTTACACATCACAAATAAATTTTTTGACATGGCACAAGCCCAATAATGGAGGTGTCCAAACCCAATATGGATGGTCCAAGCTAGCTTGGTCTCATCAGATCTCAGAAGCTAAGCAGCATCAGCCCTGATTAGTACTTGGACAGGAGTCCACCAAGGAAGGCTAGGGTTGCTATGGATAGGTAGACAATGGAGAACCACCTCTCTTCATCTCTTGCCTTTTAAACCATACAGGGTAGTCATATGTTGGCTGCAACCTGACAGCACTTTCCACCATCTAGCACAAGTTTGTTCCCCCTGAAGCACTGCCTTATGAAGTGCATAGCCATAATGTGTGACCACATTGTGTCCAGATCATGGGAGGTGGTAGTTCTGCTCTATTCTGCTATGGTCAGGCCTCACCTGGAGTACTGTGTCCAGTTTTGGGCACCACACTTTAGGAAGAATGTTGACAAGCTCAAGTGTGTCCAGAAGAGGGCTACTAGGATGGTGAGAGGGTTTGAATCCAAGTCTTATGAGGAAAGGCTGAAAGAATTGGGTATATTTAGCCTGGGAAAGAGAAGATTTAGAGGGGACATGATTGCAGTCTTCGAGTATTTGAAGGGCTGTCATGTAAAAGATGGAGTAGATCTATTCTCTCTTGCTCCAGACTGCAAGACTAGATCTAATGGGTGGAAATGACAAGGGAGTCATTACCAGCTAGATATCAGGAGAAACTTCCTAACTGTAAGGGTGGTTGAGCAGTGGAACAGTCTGTCTTAGGAGGTGGTGGATGCTCCTTCCCCGGACATTTTCAAGCAGAGGCTGGACGACCATCTTTTGGGCATGTTGTAGGTATGTCATGGCTATCTTTCAGCTATGCTCCTGCAGAGTGCAGGGGTTGGACTAGATGACCTGCAAGGTCCCTTCCAACTCTAACATTCTATGATTCTACTATGTCAGCAACCACATAATGTGTGACCAGGTCAGTCAGTGGTCCCAATCCACAGAGAACACTTCATTGCTTAAAACTGTTTACTCTAAGTTCTGATACTAGAAGTGAAAGGAAAAAAAATATTTATCTCTGGTTTTCTACTTTGTTTTGCATTGAAGAACATTTCTTACTTATTTCCTGACACAGTGAGAAGTGGGCCAGAGCTGGAGGGTGGGACTGGAGATTTAAAGATTTAAAGCAGACATGGCTGAGGCGAAGCTTTCTTCCTTGGCTGGGATGTTTTGGTCTGGGCTATTGTTTTTATATGGAGGCCTTTCAGTCCTTTCACTTGGGAGGGCTGAATGATGGGAGGAGTCAAAGTAGCCCATTGATGGGTGCGTGGAAGGAAATTCCATCCCAGTTACTTTCCTCCTCAACAGTGTTCTGAATCCAGATCTACTTCCTAAACAGAGCTCTAGTACCCTGTAGTTGATTGGGAAGATCTTCAGGAATAAAAGGAACTAAGGGATGAGGGCTATGCATCAGGACTGAGGCTCAGTAGTAAAGCTCTGATTTGCATGAAGAAGGTTCTAGGCTTGGCCTCCAGCACCTCCAGTTAAAAGAATTGGGTAATAGAAGAGAAGAGATTGGATTTATACCCCACCCTTCACTTGGAGCTTCCCCACAACAGACACCTTGTGAGGTAGGTGGGACTGAGAGAGCTCTGACAGAAACTGCTCTCTTTCAAGAACACCTCTGACAGAACTATGGCTTGCCCAAGGTCATTCAGCAGCTGCGAGTGGAAGAGTGGGGAATCAAACCCGGTTCTCTCTGATTAGAGTACAAACACTTGACCACTACACAAAACTGGCTGTTGTGAGAAACTTCTATCTGTGACCCTGAAGAGCCGCTGCCAGTCTGAGTAGACAGTGCTTACTTTGATGGACCAGTGGTTTGATTCAGGATAAGGCAGCTTCATTTGTTTCTATGTAATGTCACATGCAGATCATCTGATGAATGTTTGATGGGCAATCGGGGAGGGAGGGCGGCATGGTGTGTATACAGATCATGATATCTCAGAAGCTAAGCAGGATTGGTACTTGGAAGGAAGACTCTGCAGAGGAAGGCAATGGCGCACAAGCTCTGCTTCTCACTTGCCTTGAACACCTCTTGCCGGGGTCACCATAAGCTGACTGTGACTTGAGGGCACATCACACACATAATAGGTACAGGACTGGCTAAAGGAAATACTTCTTCACTCAATCAGTAATTAAATTGTTGAATTTATTGCCAGAGGATGTAGTGATAGCCACGAACACAGATGGCTTTAAAAGGGGGTTTCATAGACCCATCCTCCCAATTTTTGGAGGATAGGTCCATCAATAGCTGCTATCCATAGTAAGTAAAGGGAACCTCCATATTCAGAAGCTGTAAGCTTTTGAAATCTGTTTGTTGGCCATTCAGGGCAACTAGTTAGCAACTGGATGCTGGGACTGATGAATCACTCAGTGATCTAGCAGGGTCTCCTTATAGTTTGGCTGTCAGGGCACTACTGGATATCCTAACAGGAAGAAGAAGAAGAAGAAGATTGGATTTATACCCTGCCCTTCACTCGGAGTCTCAGAGCGGCTTACAATCTCCTTTCTCTTCCCCTCCTCACAACAGACACCCTGTGAGGTAGGTGGGGCTGAGAGAGCTCCTTCAAGAACTGCTCTTGAGAGAACAGCTCTGACAGAACTATGGCTTGCCCAAGGTCATCCAGCAGTTGCAAGTGGAGGTGTGAGGAATCAAACCTCACACCTGGATGAAGAAGTACTTCCTTTTATCTGTTCTAACCTGTTCTCCCAGATTAGAGTCCATGCACTTAACCACTACACCAAACTGGCACACTTAACCACTACATCAAAATTCCACTTCCTGTTTTAGAATTTTAGCTTCACTTTCCCCAAACTGAGAATACTTGCATTTCCCCACAGAGGAGGTAATAGATGTTCTAAGTTTTAGCATTGGAGAGGAAGCACCAAAATGGTCAGTATCACTCAGGTGCTTCCAGTCTTAACAGTTGTTTGAATATTTGAAGCTGCTGTGATTCTCAGGGACCAACCATTCACCCATATGCCTGTCACACTAGATTTTAGTTGTGCAGTTTTAAGAAAGATTTATATCTTCATACTGGGTTGGAAAGGAATGGAAAGGGTTTTTTATTTTACTTTTGCTGTGTTGGCTTCCTTTTAGTGTTCATTATTCAGCAAATATATGACACACACTGCTGCCAAGTTAATTTGTATTATAATAATGAACTATTAATTAACTTCCCCAAACCCACCTGTTTCTCCTAACCATTAGCACTAATAAAGTAATTAACAAAATTCAATATTGTATCCTGTGCTTCAGATTTATAGGCCGATTTACATGTTACCTTTCCAATACAGAGATTTAATCTGTACCCCATGAGGCGTGCATAGTGGTGCCAGGATCCGTTCCCCCCTCCAATAAATTTGCTCCAAATTCAGTGGAAAGCTAATGCGCAGAGCTGGCTCCCAACAGCTCTGTGCATGCAATTAAAATGTGGGGTTGTTTAATGCATGGAAAGGGGGGGGGTTGGGTCATGTTCAGTAGCCTGCTTCTGACCTCTGTGCATTGATTGGGCATAAGAACGTAAGAGAAGCCAAGGTTGAATCAGGCCAATGGCCCATTCAGTCCAACACTCTGTCACACAGTGGCCAAAAAGACCAGGTACCACCAGGAGGTCCAGCAGTGGGGCCAGGACACTAGAAGCCCTCCCACTGTTACCCCCCCCTCCAAGCACCAAGAATACAGTGCATTATTTGCCCCAGCCTGAGAGTTCCTATCTATACCTTGTGGCTAATAGCCACTGATGGACTTCTGCTCCATAGGTTTATCTAATCCCCTCTTGAAACTGTCCATGCTTGTAGCTGCCACCACCTCCTGTGGCAGTGAATTTCATGTGTTAATCACTCTTTGGATGAGGAAGTACTTCCTTTTATCTGTTCTAACCCGACTGCTCAGCAATTTCATTCTGCCGTGTAGATCAAAACTATTGAACAAAAACTATTGAGGCAGACTCAGCATGGGTTCTGTAAGGGAAGATCTTGTCTCACTAACCTGTTAGTGTTTTTTGAGGGAGTGAACAAACATGTGGACAAGGGGGACCCAATAGATATTATTTACCTTGACTTCTGGAAAGCTTTTGATACAGTTCCTCATCAAAGGCTCCTAAGTAAGCTCAATGGTCATGGGATAAAAGGACAAGTCCTCTTGTGGATCAAAAACTGGCTTATAAATAGAAAACAGAGAGTGAGTATAAATGGGAAACTTTCTCAGTGGAGGGTGGTAAGCAGTGGGGTACCACAGGGATCAGTACTCGGTCCGATGCTTTTTAACTTGTTTATTAATGATTTGGAATTGGGAGTAAGCAGTGAAGTGGCTAAATTTGCAGATGACACGAAGTTGTTCAGGGTGGTGAAAACCAGGGAGGAATGTGAGGCACTCCAAGGGGATCTGTTGAGGATGGGTGAGTGGGCGTCAACGTGGCAAATGGGGTTCAATGTGGCCGAGTGCAAAGTGATGCACATTGGAGCCAAAAATCCTAAATATAAATACACATTGATGGGGTCTGAACTGGCAGAGACGGACCAAGAGAGAGATCTTGGAGTCGTAGTGGATAACTCGATGAAAATGTCTAGACAGTGTGTAGCTGCAATAAAGAAGGCCAATGCTATGCTGGGGATTATTAGAAAGGGAATTGAAAACAAATCAGCCAGTATCATCATGCCCCTGTATAAATCATTGGTGCAACCTCATTTGGAATACTGTGTACAGTTCTGGTCACCACATCTCAAAAAGGATATTATAGCATTGGAAAAAGTACAGAGAAGGGCAACTAGAATGATAAAAGGGTTGGAACACCTTCCCTATGAAGAAAGGTTAAAATGCTTGGGGCTCTTTAGCTTGGAGAAACGACGGCTGAGGGGTGACATGATCGAGGTTTATAAGATTATCAATGGGATTGAGCAGGTTGAGAAAGAAGTACTTTTCTCCCTTTCTCACAATACAAGAAGTCATGGGCACTCCATGAAATTGCTGAGCAGTCGGGTTAGAACAGATAAAAGGAAATACTTCTTCACCCAAAGAGTGATTAACATATGGAATTCACTGCCACAGGAGGTGGTGGCAGCTGCAAGCATGGACAGTTTCAAGAGGGAATTAGATAAACACAAGAGGCAGGACCCGCGATACTCGCCGGGGGGAGGGAGTATTCCGGCTGCCAAGCTTCCCCCTCCCTCCCCCCCCAGCAGCGGCGGCGGCAGCAGCGGCGAGGTCAGCCGGCCCGCCGAGATTCCCCCACCCCAGCAGCAGCGGAGGGGCGGCGAGGCTGGCCGGCCCCTCAAGCCTCCCCCTCCCTCCCCCCCAGCAATGGCGGCAGCGGCAGCGGCAAGGCCCGCCGGCCCGCCGAGATTCCCCCTCCCCAGCAGATTCTCCCCCCCCTGGCTCCAGCGATCCTCCTCCTTCCCCCCACCCCCCGGCTCCAGAGGCGAGGCCTGAGCAGCTTCCAGCCGCCGGGCCCGCCGATCTCCTCCCCCCCCCGCGATCCTCCTCCTCCCCCCACCCCCCGGCTCCGGAGGCGAGGCCCGAGCGGCTTCCAGCCGCCGGGCCCGCCGATCTCCTCCCCCCCCTTCAGCTCTCTCCTCTCCCCCCGCTCCGGTGGCGAGGACTGAGCGGCTTTTAGCCGCCAGCCACCGCAGAGTTCCCAGAGCGTTCCCTGCGCATGCGCAGGAAACCCTCTTACTTTTTTGGGGATTCTGATATCCCCCCTAGACTTTTAAACACTTTTTAGATTTTTCTGCACACGTGGGGACTGCCCCACGTGCGCAGGAAAATCTCCCTGCCCCCCAGGTGCCCCCGATGTGCAGATTTAGATATCCGCACAGAGGGGGCAACTTGGGAATTAGATATATAGATATGGAGCAGAAGTCCATCAGTGGCTATTAGCCACAGGGTATTGATGGGAACTCTCAGTCTGGGGCAGGTGATGCACTCTATCCTTGGTGCTGGAGGGGGCAGCAGTGGGAGGGCTTCTGGTGTCCTGGCCCCACTGCTGGACCTTCTGATGGCACCTGGTATATTTTGGTCGCTTTGTGACAGAGTGTTGGACTAGATGGGCCATTGGCCTGATTCAACATTGGCTTCTCTTAGATGCACCTGATGTCTAGGAGTGGGAGTAGGCAGCATGATCCCATGTTCCTTCCCATGCATTGATTCACCCCACAGGTTAGTTGTCTGTACAGGGCTCGTGTATGCATCTAATGGGGGGAAATGGGATATTTGCTCTCACATTCAGGCACTGAGGGTTCATTTTTTCCACAATGCACCATGATCACAGGTACACCTGCCATTAGGATACACTCATCTGCTCATTTTATGTTTAGTGATTAGTGTATGTTGGTTGCTTTCAAAGGCTGTTTCTGCTGTCTCCTTTTAATTCTTGTTCACCATGGAGTCCTCCAAGCAATTCTGCACTAAACCTGAACTCAACCTTCTTTTTAATCCAGTCCCCCCCACCATTCTGCACTAACATCGAGTTCAACCTTCTTTTTATTCCGGGGTTTTCCCCATTCTGCATTACATTACCTCCCTGCAGTGGTCAGCCCGGTTTCAGCCTGCTGTTGCCAAGTTATTTGGATGCTGTTTTACCGTGAACTTAAATTGCCTCGGCTCGAACACTGAGACAATCCAGAGTGGCAGGCAAATGTGGAAAGGAGCAAAGATCCTCTAAGCCAGGGGTGTCAAACATGTGGCCCGGGGGTCGGATCAGTGGAACTGGCCTTCTCCTGCTTCCAGTTCTGCTGCTGCTGATGATGCATCCTAGCTTGCTTCGCCAAACTCTCTTCATCACTCAGCCATTTCATGTTTTAATCTGGGTTCTAGACTCAGAACTCTGAGCATGAGATTTCAGTGGTGAATGTCAATAAATCAAAAGTAGGTTTGTAGTTTACAGAACTAATGTTTTATGCATGTTTTTATTTTAAGTAAAAAATAGTCCTTGTGTTTGTGTCCTTTATAAAATTTATATCTCCGCTACCTGGCATCACATTTTATGACACACATGGCCCGGCCCAACAAGGTCTCATTTATGTCAGATTCAGCCCTTATAACGAATGAGTTTGACACCCCTGCTCTAAGCCACCTCAGGGAATGAATGTGCTAATGTTAAGGCAATTGAAATAGTGATCTTGAGCTGGATCCAATGGTTTCTTCTGCTAAGTGGGGAGCCTTCCTCTGATGAAAAGCTCAGTGGCATTTAGGGTTGCCAACTCTGGGCTGGCAAAATCCTGGAGATTTGGGGGCAGAGCCTGGAGAGGGTGGAACTTTGGGAGGGAAGGGAGCTCAGCAAGGATGTTATGCCATAAAGTCCAGGGCTATTTTGGGGCAGGAATGCACAGGAATGGAGTTCTGTCTGGCTCCCAAATTGGCCACGCCCAGCAGGTACTCATTAGCATAACAGGTCACACCCAACAGCAGAAACGTATTAGGATTGGCTACATTAGGGGTGTGTGGTCAAACAGGATTGAGTAGACGTGGGGAAAATCACATGAAACTGCGAGGTAAAATGTGGCCGCGCAGCAGCTTGTGTGAAATTGACGTGTACCATTGGGGCAAAAGGGAAGGGCCAGCACAGAGCAGCACTTGTGGGAAATCGGCCCAAGTCTTTGATTCTGTTCTTCTGGGCCCTTGCTTTTTGCGGTTTTTTAAAAAATCCATTGGAAACAATGGAGGACGGGGGTACTTTCTTTGGGGCACCATGCCTCAGACTCCATAAATTCAGTCCTCACCAAACATGGAAGGCAGGTAGGAAAGTCAGCCAGAGATCCCCTGCAAGTTTGGTGTCTCTAGCATGGCTGTGTTTGGGGGTCATTCTACTGCATCACATAAGAACATAAGAACATAAGAGAAGCCAATGTTTTTTTTTTTTATCAAAACCCTCCTAAAAAGGAGAGGAATTTATTCTTTTTATAAATAGAAAAAGGTAGGGTATATAGAGGGATAAAGAAAAGAGCGGAGTAAGTATTCTGTTAATAAAGGTTAGTTTAAATCAATATAGATACAGTTTTTGGCAATCTCCGTGATTTGAGAGTCTTCTTTTCATCTAACAAAAATTCAAAATAACTCTGTTAATAAGGTTAGTAATGTCCTTTGAGGTTAATTATTAGTCATCTCCTTTTTGACGTTTCCCGAACAGTTATTTCTTAGGTTGTCTTCCTTTGGTATCCCTCAAGTTATAGGATGGGCCACCTTTGGTTTTCACTTCTCCCGCTCCGGCACCTCCCTCCTCTGGGCCGCTGTCATCTTCACTACTCAAATCTGTCCACGTTGCGAGTGCTGCCTCTTCCTCTGGACTGGCATGTCTCTTCAGAAATTCCTGCGCCTTGAAGATGGAGTCAATCTTCTCTCTTTTATCCTTGTACTTGAACAAAAGGCCTTCAGGGAAGGTCCATCTGTATATGACCTGTCTTCTTTGTAGAAAAGTGGTCAATCCTTTATAAGCTTTCCTTTTCATCCGGATTTCATAAGGCACATCTTTCAATATTCTGATGGTCTGCTCCCCAATTTTCAAGGGCACCGCTGCAACTGCACGCAAGATTTGATCTCTGGTACTTTGCTTGACAAACTTGACAACCACTTCTGCTGGCAGATTATTTTTTTTGTAAATGTGGAGTAGGCCCTATAGACCTTATCCATTTCTTCTTTTAACTCACGCTGATCTCTGCCAGTTACGGGTGCCAAGGCATTCGCAAGTATAGATCTGAGATCTTCCTTCTCTTCTTCTTTAATGCCCTGAAATCGAAGAGTCAGATTCGATTTTTCCATTTGCAACATCAAAATTCTTTTTTCTTGCACATCCTGATGCTTTTCTAACTTGTTGACCCTTTTCTTCACTTTTCCGATGTCTTCCGACGAGACCAAACATTTCTGTGCGATCTCCTCCATCTTCTTTGACGTCTCTGTTAGTTGCCTCTGTTGACTGTTGAGAACACCTTCCATATTAGTTAAGGTTTCGCTGATTTTCTGTATTTGGACCAGCAGAGGGTGCAGTAGCTCGCTTGTCTGTTGACTGACAGTCGGCTCTGGAGGGGGATTACCCGGACCGGAAGTCCCGCCTCCCTTCTTCTCAGTTTTCAAAGGGACCTTCTTCATGGCAGACATTTCTTGTATTTGTTTACTTTATAAAAGTTCGTGACGCGTCGCTCAGGAGTCCCGCTAACTCATTCGCTTCAATGGCACCCCAAAGGTAATTTCACCAACCCTTCTTCCCTTTCATCCCCCTTAGCTTTCTTATGCAAGTCCCGCTTCTCAGTGGGGGGGGGGATTCCCCTCCTCCCAGCCGCTTATTCGCTTACGGGGGAAGGGCTCGGGTTTCGCTTCAGATTCAGACCTCCAACTCACGGTTCCTGCCGTTTCTTCTTTTTGCTTTAATTCATCGCTGTTCCTCACTCCTGTTGGAAATCGGTGGCGTTGCTAAGTCCCATTACGGGCACACCGCAGAGGGGCCGATTGGGGCGGGGAGAAAGCCTCAATTTCCCGGCTGACTGCCGGCAAAGAGGCTACTCCCCAAGCGCCCCCGGTTTGGAGCCTTTGCCTAAGGCTCACTAGGGTCTTGCAAACCTGCAAAGACCCCCCAAACTGCGTGTGGGCTAACCACCTCCGGGGACTTCCCGAAAGGTGGCCGCCATTCGCAACGCCGGAAACCGAAACCTCAAGAGAAGCCAATGTTGAATCAGGCCAATGGCCCATCTAGTCCAACACTCTGTCACACAGCAGCCAAAATATACCAGGTGCCATTAGGAGATCCAGTAGTGGGGCCAGGGCACCAGAAGCCCTCCCACTGCTGCCCCCTCCAGCACCAAGCATAGAGTGCATCACCTGCCCCAGACTGAGAGTTCCCATTTATACCCTGTGGCTAATAGCCACTGATGGACTTCTGCTCCATATGTTTATCTAATTCCCTCTTGAAACTGTCCATGCTTGCAGCTGCCACGACCTCCTGTGGCAGTGAATTCCATACGTTAATCACTCTTTGGGTGAAGAAGTATTTCCTTTTATCTGTTCTAACCCGACTGCTCAGCAATTTCATAGAGTGCCCACGAGTTCTTGTATTGTGAGAAAGGGAGAAAAGTACTTCTTTCTCAACCTGCTCAATCCCATTCATAATCTTATAAACCTCGATCATGTCACCTCTCAGCCGTCGTTTCTCCAAGCTAAAGAGCCCCAAGCATGATCCTCATGAACCAAAACCAGTTTGTTTAACCCCTAAAATTTTGTGATAGTTTTTGGTTCACCAATATGTTTAAGACTATCCAGTAAAAAGGACGCAGAGGAGCCTAAATTACATATACATGTCAGCATTTCTTGCTTGCCCTACCAACATAAATTGATTTTGCATTCACAAACTGCTTAAAGGCTTAATTGGCATTTTATAATACTTCCATATTACTATGCAATGGTAGGCCCCTGTTCAAGAAGAAGCGCAGCTTATTTCATCTCTCATTTTATATCTGATGTATTTGGGTTCGTGCTGATTTTATTGTATTTGTTTCAGTAAACCTGTAAGGACACTGTCCCCTGTTGGTCTAAATGAGCTCTGGATCAAGTAACAAACCAATGTTAATGTTAAGCCTTGACTCATGATGAAACTCATGCTGGTTGCTATGATCTTACATGAACTACAAAACTAGCTGTAGGGGCATTCACACGGATTCTTTAAGATTATTCCAAGACTTTATTCTCAATGAAATTTCAATTGTTGTTAAATTGTGTTTGAAATGTTCTCTCCTTGTGTCAGTCTTGACTGTTTGTTGGCAGGGCCGGCTTGAGGTGCTTCTGCGCCCTAGGCAGGTGCAGATGCCAACCTCCTGGCGGGGCCTGGAGTCCCCACACTGGCCACCTCCTCCTCTTCTATTCGAGGGGGGAGGGGGAGGGCAGGTGAACTGTGGCACCACTGCAGCCTCCTGCACTGGCCATGAACAGCCGCAGCCAGTCGCAACCCAACAGGCCGTTCTAGCTGGCAGAAGACAGAGCAAAGCCGTGAATTACCAGGGCCAGCCTCCCCTCCAAAATCCTTCCTTCCCCTTTTGACTCAGTGTGGTTGCCAGTGCAAGCCACTCACTTGGCCTTGCCCGGCCCGTGGGGCTTGCTCCCAAAATGGAGGCACCTCGGACTTCAGCACTGGGCTCACTCTGCGGCCGAGGCTGCGTTCCAGGGGGAGAGCAGTCAAAACCTGCTCAGTAGTCCACACTTTTTACAGCCGATGCTCTTGTTCGGTTCCAACAAGGGGACCTTCCAGGTCGTTGGCCAAGTTGCAGGGGCGCAGAACCAGGGCCAGCTCGAGGTGCATTCTCTGGTGGCGGCAAGTCCCTGCACTGGCTGCCTCCTCCTCCTCCTCTACCCCAGGGGGGAGGGGGAGGGTGGGCGAGCTGTGCCGCCACTGCCTCCTGTGCCCCATCCTTTTACTGGTGGTGGCGGGTGGCGGCTTCGAGTCCCCACTGGCCGCCGCCATGCTGCCACCATGCCGGGGCAGTTTGGTACCCCTGAGGGCCGGCCACCCTAAGCGAGCACCTAGCTCACCTAGTGGGTGCACCAGCCCTGTTTGTTGGAGACATTTGATGTGTGTATTGCATCCCCACTCAGATCTAAACTCTTCCTTTGTTCCTAGCTATGTTTACTTTAGGACTGGAGCAATGGTTAAATTTCCAGGTGCTTCTACCATGTTCAGTATTTGTTATGTGGTGGAACCACAGGACTTGTTGAACCAGACTACAGCA
Source organism: Gekko gecko (assembly GCA_029375565.1). Taxonomy (NCBI): domain Eukaryota; kingdom Metazoa; phylum Chordata; class Lepidosauria; order Squamata; family Gekkonidae; genus Gekko; species Gekko gecko. The sequence goes on along the minus strand of JAPDNY010000011.1, from coordinate 86,473,645 downwards.
ACATGATCAACAGAGCCAGTTTGGTGTGGTTAAGTGTGCAGACTGTAATCTGGGAGAACTGGATTTGATTCCCCACTCCTCCACTTGCACCTGCTGGATGACCTTGGGCAAGCCATAGTTCTGTCAGAGGTGTTCTTGAAAAAGAGCAGTTCCTGAAAGAGCTCTCTCAGCCCCACCTACCTCACAGGGTGTCTGTTGTGGGGAGGGGAAGGGAAAGGAGTTTGTAAGCCACTCTGAGACTCCTTTGGGTAGTGAAGGGTGGGGTATAAATCCAATCTCTTCTTCTTCATACATGTGCATGGCATCATCACCATGCATACACCAAAGTGAGGCAGAACTCTAAAAGACAAACAGCATGCTCCTAAGGACATTTTCCTGGGAGTAAGTCCTATTGAAGAGACTGTAGTAGAATTCAGAGTAGACCCGCTTAGGATTGCTCTCAAAATAGTCCCAGTGGGTCGCCATATTGATCTGTAGTAGAACAGCTATATTCAAGTCCAGTAGCACCTTGGAGACCAAGAAGATTTGGGGGGTTTAAATTTTGATGAAGCTCTGACAAAGGGAGGTTTGACTTTCAAAAATGTATACCCCAATATCTTGTTGGTTTCTCGAATCTAGCTGTATTGAGAGACAGAGATGATTTCCCCAACTTTTTGCTGAAAAGCCTTGTAAAGAAGAAGAGGAAGAAGAGAAGAGATGGGATTTATACCCCGCCCTTCACTCGGAGTTTCAGAGCAGTTTGCAAACTCCTTTCCCTTCCCCTCCCCACAACAGACACCCTGTGAGGTAGGCGGGACTGAGAAAGCTCTTTCCAGAACTGTCTTTGAGAGAACAGTTCTGACAGAACTATGGTTTGCCCAAGGTCATCCAGCAGCTGCAAGTGGAGGAGTGGGGAATCAGATTTGATTCTCCCAGATTTGAGTCCGCTGCTCTTAACCACTATGACAAACTGGCTTTCTGATTGAGCCAATTCTGAAAGAGCCAAGAGGACTTGCCCATCACTACTGCTAATATATTCCTGAATGACAAAATAAAAGCTGAATGGGATCTGTATACATAGCACTACATGGGGAAATAAAGCCACATGTATGCTTGTTGCTGAGGGGCTTTGCCCAGATTACCAAGAAATTCCCTGTAATGTCAACCACTAAAAATGAGCATATAGAAAATGTCATTATTAATCCTTCTCTTGATAGTCTCTTTCATAATTTTTCAGAGACCCCCATGAAGTATGTTTGGTGGTGTCGCAGTGCTCGACACATTATTATAAATTAATCCTGTGTTTACCTTGCATTTAATTCATGGTCATTCGCTGTTATGGAGGCCATCTTCAGATGGCCTCCCTGAGTGTTTCCCCTGCCTGCTGTCCGGTTCTTCCAGACTCTTGTCTTCTCTAGAAAGGTCTCTCCATAGGGAACAGGGAGTGTTTTCTGCTCGAGGATTTTATTACGGTCATCAATAACTATGTTTACAACAGTCATGCTTAGAAGTGGAACCAGAAGAGAGGCCCCAAGAGGACTGCGCGTAGTAAGGCTACAATTCATTCCACATTTCCAGAAATCTGAATCTGAAGGAAAGGAACAATATATGAACGGGGCTGGACAAAGGCAAAATAACTGCCATCATACCACTGCTAGCAGAGCTGCATCCAATGTGTCAGGGCAAAACTCATGCATCCAGGTGCACCTTCAATAATTTACAAAAAAAATACACCTCCACGTTTTCCACCAGTTTTTAGCCATAGTGCCCTTAACCTTCAGCTAGGGTACCATTTTCTCCTTCGGTGAAAATTCCATATCCCAGGGATCCCCAGTCTTTTTGTGCCTGTGGGTGCCTGACACAGGGTGGTGGGTGCTGCCACAAAATGGCGGCCCTAGCTTACCTTCAGTCACACAGTGAATACTCTTGTGCTGTGGTGTCAACTTTGCTGTTGTTCACTGCCCTGAGCTCTGTGTACTCAGAGAAGGATGGTTTATAAATTTAAATTATAAATAAATAAACTGCTGCCGAAGCAGTGTTTTTAAAAGATCTCCACAGCCAAGCAAATCTCCAATGGCCGATCAGAAACTTTGCTGGGCAAAAAACCTGCTTGGCCCTGGCTACTTTCTAAAGTTTGGTGTAGTGGTTAAGTGCGTGGACTCTAAACTGGGAGAACCAGGTTTGATTCCCCACTCCTCCACTTGCAACTGCTGATGTGACCTTGGGTCAGTCACAAGCTCTGGCATAGCTGTTCCTGAAAGAGCAGTTTGTGTTAGAGTTCTCTCAGCCCCATCTACCTCACAAGGTTTCTGTTGTGGGGAGGGGAAGGGAGAGGAGTTTGTGAGCCACTCTGAGACTCCAAGTGAAGGGCGGGGTATAAATCCAATCTCTTTTCTTCTTCTCTAAAAACACTTGGCGGGTAATTCCCCTCTGCCATTTCCTTCCCTCATATGACAAATACATAGTGACTCCCATCCTTTGGCTTTGTGCAAAGGTTTTCTTCCAAACTGACTTTCCATTTCCCTTGAGGATACCATCCTTTGGCTTTGTGCAAATGTTTTCTTCCAAACTGACTTTCCATTTCCCTTGAGGATCTTGAACTATTTGTCTGTGTTTTGTCACATTCTGTGACATCATAGAGGCTCAGCCAAAGTCTAGGGAGCTCTTATTGGTATCGTAGAGGCCATAGCCATCTCCCTCCCTCCCTGTCTCTTAGTCTATGCACACATAGATACATTTATTTATTATTTATTACATTACATTTATTAATCACCTAATCCCCACAATTGTGGGGCTCTAGGCAATGTACAAGTTTTAAAAACATAAAAACATATCCAGCATATTATAAAATAGTTAAAAGCAAGTGGTGAAAAATTTGCCATTCCCTCCCATATCTGGTCTGTAAGTGCTTCGGAAGCATGGGAAGAGAGGGAGCTCCATAAGAAATAAGGATCCAGGTAGGAACAGGGATCCAGTAGGGTGCCAGCTATGATGTAAACCGTTGCATTTAGATAGTTTCAGAGAGTAGCTGTGCTGGTCTGCAGTAGAACAGCTAGATTAGAGTCCAGTAGCACCTTAGAAACCAACAAGATTTTGCAGGTATGAGTTTCGAGAGTCAAAGCTGCCTTCCTGTAGTAGTAGTAGTAGTAGTAGTAGTAGTAGAAGAAGAAGAAGAGATTAGATTTATATCCCACCCTTCACTACCTGAAAGAGTCTCAGAGCGGTTTACAATCTCCTTTCCCTTCCCCTCCCCACAACAGACACCCTGTGAGGTAGGTGGGGCTGAGAGAGCTCTCTCAAGAACTGCCCTTGAGAGAACAGCTCTGAAAGAACTTGTGACTGACCCAAAGTCACACCAGCAGCTGCATGTGGAGGAGTGGGGAATCAAACCTGGTTTTCCCAGATTAGAGTCCGTGCTCCTAACCACTACACCAAACTGGCTCTCCACACCAAACTGGCTGATGAAGGGAGCTTTGACTCTCGAAAGCTCATAGCCTGAAAAATCTTGTTGGTCTCTAAGGTGCTACTGACCTTGTATCTTGCTGTACATACATATATGACTTCAAACCATTTGGTTCTGTACATTTCTACGTATCCAGAGCTTCATCAAGACCAAAGATTCCATAACTAGATCCTGTGCCTAGCTCTCGTTATCCCCACAAATGGTTCCCCATAAAATCACCCTACTCTAATGAATACCAGCAAACATATTCGATGTTCATTTTGTTATCGTCACAAGATGCAGGTTCTTTGCTTTATAGTTCGGTACGGGGAGGGGGGCACAACATAAAACGAGAGCATGAAGGTAACTCCTCGTGTAGATTACTGAGATGCCATCATTCAAATCCGAAAACAGCTGAGAAAGAATAAATCTTTTTTTAATGTGCACTGAGCCTGCATTAAAAAAATACAGATGTACTGTATGCATATGAAATTTTTGATTAAAATGTCTCTCACCAGTCTGTCTCTTTAATTAAATAAAACCTGCTTGATATTAATCAAGGCATAAAGAATTTATGCCCCAAATCCAGATTAATTAAAAGCCCGGAAGCTTGAAGAATTTACCGCACATAAATACTAAAATAAATCAATCTAAACACAATATTTATGGATATGGGATGGTGTATTTATTCTTTAAATATAAATATTTTGTGGAATTGTTGATTGTTAAAAGCACCAGAGAAACCCATTGGTTATTAGAATTTATATTTTAACATAAAGTTGTACAAGAAGGTTGATTTACAGATTTCCCTTTTAAAACACTTTCTCTTTTTTAATTATAGCTGCATTTGAAATGCTTTTTGATCGTTAATTTCACAACAAGTCATGAGAAATTTACTGCCCGTTTCAATGGGTTAGCAAAGAAAGGCTGGGAAATACAGTCTAACCGGAGTCCTGATTAAGCTATCACTGCCCTATTATTAAAGTGGGCGATACGCTGGTGAGAAAACAAAGGGAAGGAAAAGTAAGTAATGTATTTCGAAATGTGACAAGTACACTCAAAGGAAACAGAATATTTGTTGGATTCTGGTGCAAGAAGGAGAGAGCCTCTTTGTCCCAGTAAAAGGCTATGCTGGGGCCTTAGGATCCATGTGGACAAAAAGACAAAAAAAGCAATACGGGACTGGACTGCAGTGAGAAAACACAACAGGTAAAATCACTGTTCCTCCATCTTCAAGCAGCAATGGTTGCGAAATCCTAGCTGGGAAATATCTGGAGATTTTGGGGGTGGAGCCTGGGGAGGGTGGGGCTTCAGGAGGGGAGGGGCCTCTGCAGGGTATAATGCCACAGAGTCCACCCTCCAAAGCTGATATTTTCTCCAGGTGAACAACTTCGGGGAAGCGCCCCGCAGCCATCGGCAACCCATTCTGCTCCACTGCAGAAGTGGAGTTAAAATACACCGGGGAAAATCCAGTAGTTAACGGGTTGCAACGGGCCACGGACAGACTTTCCTGTGTCTGATCGCTCCAGTGCTCTCTCATGGCATTGGGATGGTCTGATCAGACCATCCTGATTTCGTGCCATTGCTTTCTCCCCCCTTTGCAGTATGCCCATCATCGCAAACTCCATAGGGAACCCTCGGTGCGGAGGTACGATTCATCCATCCCTTGGTTACCCGCAGTTGCATCTGATCATGCAGTGACGGACTGCACCCGTGGCTTCAAAGGGAGGTATGATCATGCAACTGTGGGTCAAATTCCTCTGGAGGAAATAACCTCGCTTCCCCCCGTTTTTTTCTGGTGCGTATGACCACAACCATAACTTGCCACTACAAAATGCAGCAGCCACGACAAGAAATAATCACATCAGAGAGTGATCAGGGCACATCAGGGCAAACAGGGCAAAAAACAGTTACAATCCAGATCTGGAAAAAAAATTGCTACACATCAATCCTGCAAGGACAGAAAGCCAGAAACAGTCGTTCAGTTAGAGACAATTATACCATCCCAACATGTCACAATCTCTTGACATCTATATGCCACAATTCAAAATATATAAACAATTAATTTCCTAGAAAGGATTTATACCTGAATTGACTTAAACTGAGTTAAAACATCAATACTTCCACAGTATATGACTGGCACGTAATATTGCCTGACCAGGGGGATAAAAGTGCAGAACCACACATCATTCTGGTTAAGGTCAAGGTTTCCTAGGTTTGGTGTAGTGGTTAAATGAGCAGACTCTAATCCGGGAGAACTGGCTTTGATTCCCCACTCCTCCACTTGCAGCTGCTGGATGACCTTGGGCAAGTCACAGTTCTGACAAGAGCCATCCTTAAAAGTTCTTGAAAGAGCTCTCTCAGCCCCACCTACCTCACAGGGTGTCTGTCATGGGGAGGTGAAGGGAAAGGAGTTTATAAGCCGCTTTGAGACTTTGAGTGAAGCGTGGGGTATAAATCCAATCTCCTCCTCCTCCTCCTCCTCCTCCTCCTCTTCTTCTCCTTCTTCTGCTATAGCACCCCTGTTTTGACTCAGACATTCCCCCTTTTGTCTTTTGCTTCTCCCTTGTGAAAACTGAACCTATCAGCCTTTGTTGCCATGCCTTTTTAAAATTCCCTTGTACTAATTTCACGATCAAAGGTATGCAATCTTTGCCTTATTTTGTGTTGTTTAGTCACAGCCTGGAGCACCCTACCCCTGGGGGAGAAGGGACAGAGGAGGGACACAGCCCTGAGGAAGGCAGCAGCCCAGGGGTGGAGCTGGGAGGACAGCTCAGTGGGCTGCCACGGCTAAGGCCGGAGCAGTGAGAAGGAAGGCCCATCAGTGGAGCAAAGGACTCCTCTGGGAAGGGCTTGCTTAGAAGTTGGAGGAGGGAAGCAGGACCCAGGAGTGGTTGGGGAAGAGGGGTAAAGGGGCCCAGCTCAAGGAGGTAAGGGGGGTCAGGAAGTGGCTGGCAGTAGGGAAGGTGCGATAGAGACAGCCAGGCTTAGGGCCTCTGCAGGCTAGAGAGTAAGAGGCTTCCTGGAGGCTTGAAAGGCCCCATTCCTGGCTTACAAGGAAGCCAGAAGGGAGGTTTCCCACCTGACCCAGGCAGATTGGCTCCCTTCCCCCTCAGTGTAACTCTGTAGAAATGGTAGAGTAGCCAGCACAGGGACTCAAGTAGCTGAGAAGGTGGCCCAACACCCAGGAGGAAGCAGCTGGGGATGAAGAAAGGGGACCTGGCCAGGCTACCAGGTGGTGTTTAATCTCTGGAAGTGGCACTGTCAAAGTAATTAAAGGGCAGCCTTGTACACCTCTGGTAGGTCGACTGGTCTTTAGGCTGGCCTGTAGACAGGATTTTTTTTAATTGCGGGGGTGTGGGGGGGCTTTAAATAAGTCGGGAGGCACCCTGCACACTCCCTAAGGGAGCACCACAAATAAAATAAAAAATTGGAAGTCATAGGGCCTGGGTTGGATGAGAAGTTGGGGGGCCTTGGTAGCGTTGGGGGGGCCGGACCCCGAGATGCCCCACCGTAGCTATGGGCCTGTCTTTAGGACTGTGGAAAGAAGATGCCACTGCCCTCTAGGAGAGGAAGCCCTTGGCCCTGAGAAGGTTCCACATGCTTGCATGCATATGAGCTGTAAGGATTCGATGGTTTAAATGGCCTGAAAGAAAGAAACAAATCAGGAACATTGACCTGGTGAAATACACGGTTGCCAACCTTTCCAGGCTCTGCCTCCAAATCTCCAGGGTTTCCCAACCTGGAGTTGGCAATCACAGTGAAAAGACTCACAATGCTGAGGGCATATTCATACATCCCGAAAGGGCCCTCTGTGTATTGGCAGGAGAGACCAGGATGCAGTTGTGAGCTCTCGGGTGGTTGGGGCTTATTTGACTGAAGAGAAGGAGCTGTGGCTCAGGGACAGAGAGTCCACTTTGCATGCAGAAGGTTCCACGTTCAATCCCTGGCACCCCTGGGTCTGGTAGGAGGGGATGTGAAAGACCTTTGCATGAGACCCTGGGAAGCCACTACCAGTCTGAGTAAGTTATGTGAAGCAGGAGGGGTGTATGCGCCCTGTAAGGTGCTTTAAACCGTAGTGGGAATTTTAAGGGATGAATGAATGTTCCCTAGTCTGTTTTTGAAAAAAAATATATCCACTTGCATTTTCTCCAACATATCAGTCCTCCGAATTTATCTGTTGCTGGTAGGGATTCACTGGTCTTGCCTTATACTGGGGCAGAATATGGGTGGGCTTTGTTACCCTGAGCTTTAGAGGAAGGACAGAATTAAAATGGGTTGACTAAATCAATACTTTCACCAGGTCACTCCAGGTGGACCCTGGTATTTCCCCACTCACAATGGCCTAGGTGGGCCGGCTTAAGAAATGCTGCCCAGCCCAAGGCCTCAGGGCCAAGAAAGGATCTGAACCCAGTCTCTGTGCTTTAAGGCCAACACAGGATCCCTCATGCCTCCTGAAAGCCGACCTCCAAAGCTTTAGGCACCTATTAATAGTGTGGCACATCCTTACTGGGTAGGGTTGCCAGCTCTGGGTGGGAAAATACGTGGAGATTTGCGGCGTGCAATCTGGGAGGCTGGGGTTTGGGGAGGGAAGAGACTGCATCAGGGTAAGGTAAAGGTAAAGGTTCCCTTGCTCGAAAGCCAGTCGAATCCGACTCTAGGGTTGCGGTGCTCATCTCCGTTTCAAAGCCGAAGAGCCAGCGCTGTCCGAAGACGTTCCGTGGTCATGTGGCCGGCATGACTAAACACCAAGGTGCACGGAACGCTGTTACCTTCCACCGAAGTGGTACCTATTTATCTACTTGCAATTTCTTGCTTTCGAACTGCTAGGTTGGCAGGAGCTGGAACTAGAGACAGGAGCTCACCCTGTCATGCGGCACCCGGGTCTCGAACTGCTGAACTACTGACCTTCCAGAGCCTGCAGTTCAGTGTCTTAACCACTTGAGCCACCGCAGGGTACAATGCCATAAAGTCTATCCTTCAAAGTAGTTATTTTCTCCAGGGCAACTGATCTCTATCATCTGGAGATCAATAATAATACTGGGAGATCTCTAACCCCCACCTGGTGTTCGGCCACCCTGAAAGGCGCTTCTGAGAGGATCTTCATTTTAGTCTCAAGTTCAGCTTCCATCTCACCAGTTTCTGGTTGCAAAGTGATTGTATTTCAGTTGCGGCGGCCGCATGTGTGCCGGTGACGCGAAGTTTTGATCATCTCCCTTGGCTCCCTCCTTAGGTGCCCCACCTCTGTCCAGTGGCAGTGGGCCTGGGCTTGGCCCGCCAGCTGCCACCCCGAAGGTCCCATCCTCGCCCTTGGTGGGCTCGTATTGTGTGGGGCGGCTGGCTGCAGACTGAGTGCGGGAGGCTGGCTCCTGGCTGTGTGGGCGGTGGCAGCCCACACAGCCACATTTGAGTGGCAGCCCCCGCGGCCAATGGATTCTGCTGTGCATTTTTCCCTTATATGGTCAAGCTGGCTGACCACTACTCTTTTATATAATAGGGAAGGATAAACCTCCCCCCACCCTGAATGCTCCATGAGGTCCCCCCTCCATGAGCATCCTGCAGAAACTTTTGTTTTTCCTCTCACAAAGCAAATAGTAGATCCTGAGGGGCAATTAATCTCAGGAAAACAGTGCATAGAAAGAGTGAAATTGCCCTCTGTCAGGCCTGCAGTCCAGATCTCATTCACTCTCCTGCCGGCTTCTAGACCTTTCCAATCACAAATCTTTGGGTGATGTCTACTGTGGCCTTGAGTCTGCCCGGTCTGCTGTCTCCTCTCTAAGCAGAAAGTGGAAAAGTACAAGATAAAAGAAAAGCCATTTCTCTCTCTCTCTCTCTCTGCCAGTACAAAACCAGGAACAATTTCTGTCCTCAGCCATGACTGCCAGCGATCGCAATTCCACATATTAATTTCCCAGCAATTACAAAATAATGCAAATGCTTCTCCCCCCCCCCATTTGCCAGAGTTTCTTAGGACAACAATGGATGCCAGTTCCCACAGCTGTGAAGACAATGCATGTCATTGCTGGAGCTATCAAATCTCAAATTTGACACCTGTTTGTATTGACAGTACGGTACGTGGCAAGGATGACGGTAGAATAATTGCCTTGCTTAGCATGGGCGGGGGGGAGGGAGAGGTTATGCGCATCGCGAGCACATGCTGCATTGTGCCAGGCCTTTCCTTTCATTTATCCATGATGCCTTTTCTCTCGCAGCCTTGGCATGGCACACTGGTAAGTGAGCACTGTGCTCATGCCCAGCCAGAATGGATTCTCGTGGGACTCAATGCAGGATCGACACCGCCTGACCTCAGAGGAGTTTATTTGCAAGCTGTTTCCGGTTCAGGTAACCCACCTGAAATCCCTAATTTGACATCTGTGTGTACCAGCTGGCAATGAGAATTTGGATTCCGAGCATCCCTGGTTTTTAATCTTGCGCATTAGACTTGTTAATAAGGATAGATGGAAAGCAGGTGTGGCAGTGGTTGAGGGGTTACTGGCGGGCCTTAATTGCTTCCACTATTGTTCAGAATTACCCGCCTCCAGCGCAGTCTGTCTGCTAAACTGGAAAATGCACAAATCCCCCCTTCCCTCCCCCCATCACCACATCTCCCTGTTCTATAAATTGAAAAGCAGGAGATGGGAAAACTTCCAACATGTGGCTTTATTTATTAATTTCCCTGCAACAAAGTGAAGCGTTTGAGCTAAATTACATCAGTGTGAATGTCTGGGACTCTGCTGGAGTAGAAATATGACCGAGTCCAAAGGATGGCTGGTGGGGTAGGGGGAAACAAGAGAGCCTCTTTCCTTGAAAAGTTTTGGTGCCCCTCTTTGGGATGATTTTTTGAACTGCTTCTCTGAAAGTGGGCAGATATGGCTGTCTATGGAGAGTGAGGGCAATCAAGGAAACGTTGCCCTCACCCTTAGTTGGATTCATTTATTCTTGTTACATCAAGGGCTACATCAAGGATCCCCAACACGGTGCTCGTGGGCACCATGGTGCCTGCCAACACCTTTCCTGGTACATACCAAATGTTTTTGGAAAGTTGATGGGGCCTGGCAGGGCTTTTGCCTAACAAGGCCCATTCAAAATCTGATTGGTTGTGCAGATTTTTTTTTAAAATGTTGCTTCGGCAGCAGCTGCCACCACTTCATGAGGATCTTCGTGATCTGACTGAAGGTAAGCTGTGGCAGCCATTTTGTGGAAGGCTCTGCCTGCTGTGGCAGCCATTTTGTGTCTGCATCCCCCTTGCTGTGTCAGAATTCCAAAAGCTCCTGAAGGTTCAAAAAGGGTGGGGGACCCCTGGGCTACGTAGTCTTGTGGTGTTATTATGTACTGCATGTGATCTACAGTTATATGGGATCAGGCACATGACATGTTTTCCAGGAAAACAGCATTAGTTTTACCATGAAAAAACAAACCATTTGATGTGAAGAACTAAACATTCAATTTGATATCAAGAATGAAACATTCCAAAAAACATGGGGCAGCTGCTGATATATATATAGCGATACGTTCTGTGACTTCTTCCTTGTGGGTGAAGAAAGGGGGAAGTAGGGCCAGTCACTATCTCTCAGCTTGCTGGAGTTCACAGAGTTATTGTGAGGATAAAATGTAAGAGGACTGTGTACTTTGCCTAGGGTTGCCAGGTCTGTCGGACCAGCTGGCGGTGGATGAGGGTGAACTTAGCAGGAGCAGGGAGTGAAGAAGCCGGAAATAAATGTGACATGCCTACATCACCCGGAAGTGACATAGGCATGTCGGGGTGTTGGGGATGATGCTCTGGTTTGTGGGCAAAACCTCTATGGTAGAATTAGCTTTTACCATAGAGTTTTACACAAAAACCAGAGCGTTCCCCCCCCCCCAAGTCACTGATGTGCCTATATCACTTCTGGGTGATGTAGGCATGCTGTATTTATTTCCAGCCTCTTGCCTGTTTGGGGTGGATAATGGGGTGGGTAGAGAGAAGTTCCCAAAACTGGGAAACCCCTGCCCCCACTGGGGGGGAAGATCTGGCATCCCTTTGCCCTATGTTCTTGGAGGAAAGGTGGAATATAACAATGGTTGGAAGGGAGGGAAATGTACAGTGCATAATAATATTTTTTTAGCCCATTCATGCCTAACAGCAAGTCATGTACATGGTTTTCATATCAACATGAGCACTTCTGGTATAGTGGTTAAACTGGTGGTCTAGGACCTGGGAGGGCCAGGTTTCAAATCCCCTCAGTGCCATGAAGTTCGCTGAGTGATCCTGGGTGTTTGCTTCCAATCCAATGAACCTACCTCAAAACAGCCGTTGTAAGGAAAATTGGAGGAGAGGAGACAAATGTATGTTGCCCTGGGTTCTTTGGGGAAAAGAAAGAAAGAAAGAAAGAAAGAAAGAAAGAAAGAAAGAAAGAAAGAAAGAAAGAAAGAAAGAAAGAAAGAAAGAAAGAAAGAAAGATGTGTCTGGGTAGTTTAAGGTTATATGGGATCTGGCAGATCGCTCCATTCCCAACTAAGTTGCCAAATGTACACCTGTGCTTGTGTCTGTGAAAGAAACAGGCACGTGCATCCAAGTCTTGTGCATTTTGACCGCTGTCCTCTCTCAACAAGGCATCTCCTAAGTATAACGTATCATCAGGAGGACAATCAAAAACAACCATTTCAGAGGGCCCGCTAATCAGTACTTGAGAGCACGCCTCTCTCGCTGGCATTCCGGAAATGGCTTGATCGGTCTGAACAGGCAGAATTCCAATGGGTTTTTAGTTCCTGATTAATGTGATATTTGGTCATTGTTGTTTCTGTAACATTAGCTTTTTAACCTTAATTGGCAGAAGCATTGCTGTGCAGCAAGGATAATCAAAGGCAAAATCAATCTCGCTTGCTTATGTGGGGGGAATTATTCACTATGCATTTTGTATTTTGAATTATTTAGCGGCTACTTTGTTTCACCACAGCTAATTGATTCAATAAATGGTATTTCAGAGGCCTCTGAAGGATATGCAACCAAAAGAAGGGATTTGAAAGGCTCTTGTGGAACCCGGTACAAAATAACTGTTTCTTAAGGCTGTCTAGTGTCTACCTGAACTGCCATGTTGAGTAGGAGAAAAAAAGGAAAAAGGAAAAGGTGAATGCATTGCAAGAAGTGCTGTGAGTCAGTTTGGTGTAGTGGTTTAGTGCGTGGACTCTAATCTGGGAGAACTGGGTTTGATTCCCCACTCCTCCACTTGCAGCTGCTGGATGACCTTGGGCAAGCCATAGTTCTGGCACAGCTGTTTTTGAAAAAGAGCAGTTTCTGTTAGAGCTCTCTCAGCCCCACCTACCTCACAGGGTGTCTGTTGTGGGGAGGGGAAGAGAAAGGAGATTGTAAGCTGCTCTGAGACTCCTTTGGGTAATGAAGGGAGGGGTATAAAACCAATCTCCTCCTCTTCCTCTTCCTCTGCTTCTTCCAACTCCTCCTCCTCTTCTTCTCCTCTTCCTCCTCCTCCACTTTGCTGGGCACTAGAAAGTTCCAAGCTTTGTGCTGTCTGCATTAATATGATCACGAGAACAGTTGCCAACCTCCAGGTGGGGCCTGGAGATCTCCTGGAATTATAGCTCACCCCTAGACTACAGAAATCAATTCCCCTGAAGAAAATGGCAACTTTTGAAGATGGACTCTGTGGTATCACATCCTCACTGAGCTCCATCCTTTCCCTTTCCGTGCTCCACCTCCATCCCTGCAGGTAGCTGTGTTCATCTGCCATAGAATGGTTAGATTCAAGCCTAGTAGCCCATTAGAGCCCAACAAGTTTTTGGGAGGGATGAGCTTTCGCGAGTCAAAGATCCCTTCATCAGACACCACTTCGTCTGATGAAAGGAGCTTTGAATCTTGAAAGATTATACCCTGGAAATCTTGTTAGTCTCTAAGGTGCTACTGGATTCTGATCTAACATCTCTCCAGATATTTCTCAACCTGGAGTTGGCAACACTGCTTATGTTGTTGTCGTAGTATTTGCTTTACTTACTGATATACAAACAGAGCACAGATGGAGGCAAACAGGCACTCCTTCTGCACAGCAGACGTGCTTGTCTGTATCAGATCCAGAGAAAGAGAGTGAGAAAGAGAGAGACCCCACAAGTGTAGGGGATCACTTTCCAAGCCCTGATGGGGAACCATCAGAAACTGTCTCCTTGGAATCATCCACCGAGGTTAAGGAACATTAACCTTTTTTTGGTAAAATAAATAAATGAGGTGCTCTTGCACTGAGCCATGTCTCCATCTCCATCTCTTTGGAAAAGGGGCTGGTCTTCTTGCTCTCTGTAAAGCGCCATGCACGTCCACGGTGCATTCATGACAAAATCAATACTGAGAATAATATGGGGGGAAGGTCAGCCCTGGTATTTGGCTATGCTTTTGCCACAGGGTATCCCCCCACCTTTGACAAAGGGATAACCAGGTCTTCAGTGACAGGGGAGTTACAGCCGGCTCCTGTGCGAAGGCTGCCCTTCCGTCATACTGGCATGCACCATTCATCAGTAGCAGGGCCATGAAGGTTTCAATCATGTTGGTTTTTAACAGGAAATCTGTGAGGGGAAAAAAGCGGCAGAATGGCTGTGATGATCTGGTGAGAGGCGTGATGAATGGAAATAGCAGGGGAAATGGCGGTCTGTGTGTGGCGAATATCTGTTGTCTTTTGTTTTATGGCACACCTTTGCTGCCTGGAGGGACAGACAGCAAAATGAAGCATCTAGCATTTCCCTGAATAAACATCTGCATACATTTCCAGAGCTGTCATTTGTCTTATTCTTAAACAACAAAAAGAAAAGAAAAGAAAAGGTGGTGGTTGTTTTAAATCAAAATCTTATTTTCTTTCAAAAATGGACAGCTATAATGATAAAACCAAATTATTATAAAACCAAATTATTAAAATATTACAGTGTTTACCAAGGGCTAAAGACAATACAAATAATAAAATATAAAATTACTAACACATTGTCCATTTATTTAGTGTGACTTTAAATGTGCAGAGAAGGTAATATTAAGATAATGGGATGTTCAGAAAACTAGATCTAGAAAACATTTTTTTCTAAATGAGCTAAAACGATTTTCTGCTTACCCCAACTCAATAAACACTAGCCCTGATATAAAGTAGAACTTTGTTATATGTTAGGACTCAAGGCCTCGGCCTCTATGCCCTGTTGTCGGCCATCCAGAGGAACTGGTTGGCCACTGTGTGAGACAGGATGCTGGATAGACCACTGGTCTGATCCAGGAGGTGTGTTCCTATGTTCAAAGAAAGAAAAGGTGATGCTGGCTGTAGAATTTAACTGTTTAGAAATCTGACTTTCTATGTTTATTTAACAAACTCAAGTTTCTAGTCCTTATGAGTGAGAAATTATGCTTGAAATGATGGTGCATCCTCCGAAAGCAGAAGCCTTAGGCAAGTATTCTGAAATCAGTGACAAGGTGTACAGGCTGTCTGTGGTTGTGTCTATACCTTGCAAAGATTATGGGAACAGAGTGTGTATCCAGCTTGTACATGCAGACTCTGACCGGTTTCCCACTAGCTGCTGCTCTGTCCTCGCTCTTCCTTTCCCCCAATTCTATGTGTCAATTTCCCACTACTTGCTGCGCAGTCACATTTTGCCTGGCAGCTTCACCAGATTTCCCCTGCATCTTCTCAATCCTGTTTTTTGAGGATTGAGAAGACGCGGGGAAAATCGGGTGAAGCTGCCAGGCAAAATGTGGCCGCCCAGCAAGTAGTGGGAAACTGACACATAAAATCGGGGGAAAGGAAGACCGAGGACGGAGCAGTGGCTAGTGGGAAATCAGTAATCTGTGTAGACCAGCTGATCAACATGAAGAGATCACAGGAGGGGGTAGGACCACTAGGTGTGGTTTGTTTCCTTTCCCTGTGCACATGGATCATTGCTGGTTGTAGAATGCCTGCTATTAGCTTAGAACAGTGGTATGTACTCTGTGGCTGATGGATAACCACATTTGCAATTACCATCAACCAAAAGAGCCTCATGACTTCCATACACATACAATAATTATATTACAATTAAATTAATTATATCAATATTTCTAATTCTCAATTTGGCCGAATATGAGGATACTTAAATCCAAAGATTGGAGCTGTGAATAGGTAAGACAGGTTTTTGGATTTTTTTTAGAAACCTGGGGAAAAAAACTCTCAGCTTTGCAGAAAAATCTGAAATCTTAAAAACAGCAATTACAAACCAACCTTGGGGAGTTAATAAAAAAAAAGCACCTGTGGCTTTAAGAAATGAATGACATCAGTGGCTGTTGCTAGGCAATCACAAAAGTTTTGCCAGTGTTCCAGGCTCCAGGGAGCCAGTTTGGCGTAATGGTTAAGTGCGCGGACTCTAATCTGGGAGAACCAGTTTTGATTCCCCACTCCTCCACTTGCACTTGCTGATGTGACCTTGGGTCAGTCACAAGTTCTGGCACAGCTGTTCTTGAAAAAGAGCAGTTTCTGTCAGAGTTCTCTCATCCCTGCCTACCTCACTGTTGTGGGGAGGGGAAGGGAAAGGAGTTTGTAAGCCACTCTAAGACTCAAAAGTGAAGGGCGGGGTATAAATCCAATCTCCTCCTCCTCCTCCTCCTCCTTCCTTTCTGTCGGTATGAGCTTCAAATCCCCATTCTGCCATGAAAACTCACTGAATGACCTTGGTGGGATATAAATGAAGTAAATAAAAAAATAAATAGATGCAAATTGGGGGGGAGAGAGAAAAGTAAGGTTGTGTGGGTGGGAAACAAAGAAGGATGAAGATACGGGGGATACCAGGAGGAGGGCGAGAGGAAATAGTGTGGGGAAAGTGATACAGCGGAAAATGAGGCCTTTCCATCAAGTCCTTGCAGGCTGCCCATTATACAACTGGGCTCGGCCTGGCAACTGGCACGCTGCAACTGGGCTATAGTTTTCCTGCGTAGATACTGCCAAGGGGAGGGAAGGAGGGGAAACTGAACATGGAGGTGAGAGATAAAGGTAGGTTGACTGGTGGGTGGGAATGAGAGAAGGAAGCAGGAAAAGGGGAGAGGCTAAGAGAGCATTCAGAGAAGGGAAAGAAGAAATAGTGGGGAAGGGGGAAATCAGATGCTTTGTTAAGTCCTTACAGGCTCCCACTTGTCCTTTATAATTACCTTCTTTTTAAAAAAATCAGTGGATAGAACATAGCTATAGGGCAATCCAAGTTTTCATGCGTATGCCTTGATTCCCAAAGAAGGCTGCACAAACAATGCAGCCCTGAGCCCCATGCTCACTTCTGTGGCCTGCTATGTACATAATGCACACAACATCCTCTATGAATCTCTGAAACAGCCTTACGCTGGGACAGTGGATGGCTAAAAGCAAAGCTCATTTCAAAACGACAGTGACTCTGAGTGTGCCACCCTTGCTGTTTCAACATGAAAACCCATCTCCATTTTGCTCCGCCCTTCTGCAAACTGAACCCATGGTTCCTTGTTTTCACACCTTGTTTTCTCTCCTTGCACCAATCTCCTCCAAATGTAGCATTTGTATATTTATTTATTTGCTTATTTATTGGGAAAATGTCTGTGCCACCTCTCCGTGGAACCCGCCTGAGGTGACTTATGAGATAGAACATAATAAAAACATAAGCCATCTTAAAATTATTAAAACTCAGGATTCAAAAGCACAGCCAGAACATAAAACAGTGTCAAACATGAAACAGCTTAAACATTTCACAGGCAATAAAACAATGTTTGTTTTTTTTTTTTTTAAAAAATCCCTTATTTATTTATTTATTTGTTCCATTTATACCCCACCCTCCCCGCAATGCAGGCTCAGGGTGGCTTACAGTCAGTACGAAACAGAGTTAAAACAACATAAAATTATCTAAAAACAATCCATTATAAATAACACCTTTTCATAAAGTGCTGACTGTGGTTCGGTGGTTCTTCAAGATGGTTTACTTCCAGAGAATGCTTACAAAGCTTAGACGTCATTCTGCTTAGGATCTTACTACAACGCAGTATCAAATAAATAAATCAATGTATCAATACAATGGCACTGTTCTTTATAAAAATATTATACATATTAATGATGTTCATTATTTGTACCTTCTAAAGTCTATATAAATGTCATATAACATGGGTATTCAATACAAACAAATTTACAAACCCAACAACTACAAAAACAGTAAACTGAAGTACCGGACAAAATTATATATATATGTATAAAAAAAACCCTAGGGAACATTATCTCATCCCAAATTACAATTTTCTGAAAATTCCTGATAAAGACCTGGGATGTCTGATTATTTGCTGATTTGGCTTGTGTATTGTTTGTGGACAGCAATTATGGGAGTCAAACAGTCGACACAGGCCGATTTCGCACAACGGGCTGTGCCGCCGTCATGCCTCCCTTTGCCCCATTTCCATTGGTCAATTTCCCACTCGAAGCCACGTGGCCACATTTTGCCCCGTGGCTTCACCCGATTTTCCCCACGGTTTCGTGATCCTCAAAAACAGGATCACGAGACCACAGGGAAAATCGGGTGAAGCCGCGGGTCAAAATGTGGCCGTGTAGTTTCAAGTGGGAAATTGACCAGTGGAAATGGGGCAAAGGGAGGCGCGATGGCGGGGCAGCTTCTTCTGTGAAATTGGCCACAGTGTTCAGTAGGATCTGAACAGCTCAATGGCATCTATCTGTGTCAAGAAGACAACAGCACTTGCAAACAACTTTGTCACAGCTGCTGCCCTCAAAACCAAAATGTTTTATTTCTATCTATGCATCTACCTAGTAGAGTTTTTTGACTGTTGTGTTCCTCTAAGGTGTTAAGCATCGTTCTCCCTTCCCAATTTTACTGTCACATCTATGACTGCTGCTTACAACTTCAAAGGCACGTGGTTAAAATGCACAGAATAACATTTGATATTTTGAGTTGTAGCATAATAATCTGGTGCATCTGCATGCCACAGAATGGGATTCCTGGGTGTCTGTTGATGACTGCTGAGTAGTCCAGGTCTCTCTCAGTTTGTGCATGGTTGTTCTCACACAGACTAATGGAAATTGAAGTTGCCCCATGTTCACACGCGCACAAACCTCGACTCCTTTTTAAAAACTTTTGCATGTCTAAAAGGGATGTATCTCAGGGTTTGTTGCAGTGCAGTGTTCCTGGCACATGGCACCTGCATCAACAACTAAAAAGAAAAGTGACAAGCACCCTCCTGCAGTCTGAGGCTTAGATTATTACTCAAGTTCTTTTCAGGACAAGGAACATAAGGCACAGGGCTTTTTTGTAGAAAAAGCCCAGCAGGAACTCATTAGCATAATAGGTCATACCCAATAGCAGAAATGTATTAGCATATGAGGCCACACCCCTGACAGCACAGCCACACCCACCTTTTGCTTCTTATTCTGTTTACCTTATTTGTTGTCAAAACCCAGGGCTTTTTTGGTAGCAGGAACTCCTTTGCATGTTAGGTCACACACCCCTAATGTAGCCAGTCCTAATGAGTTTCTGCTGTTGGGTGTGGTCTGTTATGCTAATGAGTTCCTGCTGGGTGTGGCCAACTCAGGAACCAGCCAGAACTCCATTCCTGTGCGTTCCTACCCAAAAATAGCCCTGATAAGGCACATATTGGAAACAGAACCAGGACTTTAGGGCAGATGAGATCAAGACATGAAAGGTGATAAAAAGGTGATACAGATTGCAAATGAGGATCAGGGATATTACATATTACTTGGAGCTGGCTTGTACCAAGGCAGACCAATGGTCCATCTAATGGAGTATAATCTATACTAATGAATAGCAGCCCTCAAGGATTTTAGCCAGAGGTTCTTCCCAGAGGCATTTCTCATGGTGGTGCAAAATGGTGTTGGAGCACAGAGTACAGTGGAGGCTAGAGGCAATAGCATCTGAGTGGCCCCATCCCCACCCTTAACACTGCTGTCCCCTGCTAACATCCCCTACCCATTGTGACTTATCTAACTGGTGCAGAAGTACATTACCTTTCAGTCTGTTTTCAGGACTGGTTATGGGCCTGAAATGGACTTGGTCGCCCTGGTGGATGACCTACGCTGGTAGATGGAGGGAGGGAGTGTGGCTCAGCATCACAGGTTTCTTGCGGTGATAGAATAGAGGGCAGCTCAGGTATCCCATCCGGAGCTTCTTGGATGTTAAATATGTATAGCTAGATAGAGAAACATCATAACGCACTAATAATGCAGTGCAAAAAAAAAAAAAAAGTTTCACCCGGTGCTAAAGTAGAACAAAACTTCTAAATGCAATCAGTAGACTTCATTTCTTCTCAACCTCTAATCAACTTTCTTTCTGTCCACAGGGCCTCTCACATGCTAATCACTGGGAACACTGTATCTCACACTTGGAAGAAAGGTGTTAATTGGTAGATCTTCTAGAAGAGTTTCATTTCCTTGGTCTTGGTGATAGGATGGGTGCATGGATGAAGCTCAGAATGTATGCCACCAAATACTGGCATGCAACTGTTTGGGCAGATGTATCCTCTAATTGTAGAGATGAATTTTGGAATACAAACAGGAGGAAGTGATGTAAATTGGCTGAGGGAGGAAACAGAGTGGTGAAGTTGTGGTTTTGGTTGCTGCCCTTCAGACTCTCCCTCAGACAGTGGCACCTTTCCGACAGCTTCTGGATCATTGAAATGAACAACTCTTTGGCTCTCTGCTGGATACTTTCCTCCTCTGAGAGCCCGTTTGGTGTAGTGGTTAAGTGTGCGGACTCTAATCTGGGAGAACTGGGTTTGATTCCCCACTCCTCCACTTGCAGCTGCTGGATGACCTTGGGCAAGCCATAGTTCTGTCAGAGCTGTCCTTGAAAGGGCAGTTCTTGAAAGAGCTCTCTCAGCCCCACCTACCTCACAGGGTGTCTGTTGTGGGGAGGGGAAGGGAAATCCAATCTCCTCCTCCTCCTCCTCCTTCTGACAGCTTGCTATGACTTGCCCTCTTTCTATCCATTCTTACATTCCCTCCCCTGCTGCCTCACAAAGCTCCAGTAAGTGGACTTAACAGTTTTCCCCTGAACTGTTTTCCAAACGGAAATCCTCCCCAGACTGCTTCATTGTACCCTTTTTGCCTCAACTCCCATGCTTTCTTTTCTCAACATGGTTGGGCTATAGTAGGCCGGAGCATAGAGGGTGTCGACACTGGAGCCCAGAGTGGCAAACATGGTTCTTCTTTCCCCGGTTTACCCTCACAGCTACTCTGGAAGAGAATGACCGGCCCAAGATCACCCAGAAATGTTTAAGGCAGAGAAGGAGCTTGGACTTGAATCTCCTAGATAGTAGTCTGAGATGGTGTCCACTGCACCATGCTGCTGTCTAGCAGCAAGGGACTTCCATCTGATTTTGTCTTTTCTTGTGTGCTTGGTTCGGCAAGGGCTTCTGCTGAATTATTGCTGCAGTGGCTCCAGTTGGGGTGCTTTTAAGTTGCCATACTCTAGAAATCTCAGTCTGCCCTCTCTGCCCTTGCTGTTCCTGGCACTGAGAAGGTACATTGGGGGGGGTGTCTAGTTAACAGCAGTGATGCCTGGATAATGCCAGGATCATTAACATTTGGATCACAGGGAGGCAGAGCCATCTGCAAAAGTGGATGAATATGCAATTTCTTGTTTGTCTCTGTTGCCGTATGCTTTCAGCGCTATCACCTTTGGTTCCCTCCATTTCGTTGCTGGCCTTCATGACTGGTTTGTTTCTTCTCTGCAGTTTATAAAGGAAAGCATTTTTATACGGTGCATACATTTCATGTACCTTGCTTATAAACTTGATGGAAAATAACGTGAAAAATGCATACATGCTATGGGGGGGAGAAAAACTGATGTGAAGGAACAAAAATACAAAGGTAAAGGTAAAGGTTCCCTTGCTTGAAAGCCAGTCGAATCCAACTCTAGGGTTGCGGTGCTCATCTCCGTTTCAAAGCCGAAGAGCCAGCGCTGTCCGAAGACGTTTCCGTGGTCATGTGGCCAGCATGACTAAACACCAAGGTGCACGGAACACTGTTACCTTCCCACCGAAGTGGTACCTATTTATCTACCTGCAATTTCTTGCTTTTGAACTGCTAGGTTGGCAGGAGCTGGAACTAGAGACGGGAGCTCACTCCGTCTTGCGGCACTCGGGTTTTGAACTGCTGAACTACTGACCTTCCACAGCCTGCGGTTCAGCGTCTTAACCACTTGAGCCACCGCAGCTCCTAAAAAAATACAAAAGGGAAAAGCAAAATCAAACTAGGGATTTTTGAGCTGAATTGAGAGATTTCCCCATAGAAGAATCTGGATCTCGTGCAAGGAACGGCTGGCCTCAGAGCTCTGTGCGCTGGGCCCTGGGCGGCACTATCCCTGATGAGAAGCTGTTGGGCTAATCTGCTCCTTTCACTTCCCTGATTTTAGCTGTGGATGATAAATCTCCCCACGTCAGCATTCGCTGTTTTATAATGCCATTGCAGCACTGGCCACGTTATCAAAAGCGAGGTACTTAGCTAAATCCATCATTTGTCTGACTTAGTTTTTTTTATTGTTTAGGAATATTATTCATCTGTGTAGATATTGATACTTTGCTTTTCTCCCCAAAGGGATCTGAAGTGGGTTACAACATCATTCTTCCCTCCCGTGACTCCAGGATGCATGTACGGGGGCAGGAAACAGGGACAGGAAAGAAACACATGCCCGAAACTGCCTCGTACTGAATGAGACCCTTGGTTCATCAAAGTTGGTACTGTCTACTCAGACTGGCAATAGCTCTCCATGTTGCCAATGTCACACAGGAAGAGGAGGAGGAGGAGGAGGAGGAGGAGAGGAGATTGGATTTATACCCCGCCCTTCACTACCCAAAGGTGTCTCAGAGCGGCTTACAAACTCCTTTCCCTTCCCTTCCTCACAACAGACACCCTGTGAGGTAGGTGGGGCTGAGAGAGCTCTGACAGAAACTGCTCTTTTTTT
Source organism: Gekko gecko (assembly GCA_029375565.1). NCBI lineage: Eukaryota > Metazoa > Chordata > Lepidosauria > Squamata > Gekkonidae > Gekko > Gekko gecko. Next base: position 86,451,306 of record JAPDNY010000011.1, on the reverse strand, counting down.
TCAAGAACAGCTGTGCCAGAGCTATGGCTTGCCCAAGGTCATCCAGCCAGGTACAAGTGGAGGAGTGGGGAATCAAACCTGGTTCTCCCAGATTAGAGTCCGCGCACTTAATCACTACACCAAACTGGAGCACAGGAAGAGACATCATCATGCCTGTAATGTCCAGCCACCACTTTGGTATTCGGGCAAAAACTCTATGTTAGAAGTCAGTTTTCACCATAGATTTTTTTGCCCAAATATCAGTATTGCAGTGATGTCACAGTGTGATGATGTCATTTCCTGTGTGATGCCAGCAGCAAGGCCTGGGCCTTTCTCTTTTTCCTGGTAACTCCACCCCCCATCTTCTGCCTATTGCCCGGAGGGACCTGGCAACCCTTGCTGGGAAGTTCAAAAGTTCAAGGGTCTACTGAGCTAATATGGACTGTGTGTTTACTCAGACATCAAAACCCTTTTCAGGCACAGAAGATAAAAATGGTGCCTGACCCTGGACCCACTGCTAGCAGTCCAGACTGCCTCTGGATTGTCCAGTCCTGGTAGAAATACTAGGAGCTTGGTCTTCAGTGTTTAGCTATCCCCTTGGATCAGTGGCTTCTATCATGATGTGACCCCGACACTATTGGTCAGAGGCCTGCACTTAGTCCAGTGCCCCACTTGTTGATGTTTGGCCAGGGTCCTCTTGAAGGGAGAGCCAGGACAGAGCTCTGATGGTATGCACATGCCTTTGTGCAAGTACGGGCCATGCAGAGAGTGTACAAAGATTATGGAAGTTTGTTCAAAATGTCTTTTACGATATGTTGGCTTAGTAAACAAGAGGTCAGAGTAGCCCCCAGCTAGCTTGGAGGTACATTATCTCTTATCAGCTTGAGGTACACACTAAAGCAAGTTAGCACAGCGGAAGCAAGTATCACAGGTTTCTTGCCCCCCAATCAATGAGTCTTTCAGTTCACTATCTCTCTTACTCCAAATATCCTCCCCTGTACAGATGTCCCCTGCAGTAAAGAAAAATAAAAGATTGCACAGGCTGGAAACAAAGTTTACCTATCTGCCTATCTGTAGGGAAGAAGTTTGCTTCATTTCCCAGTCCCAGAGCTTCGAACCAACGAAGACTGGCGAACGGTCTTGGCAAACTAATCCTGCAGCTATTTTGTTTCAGTAAATGCCTCTCCTCTAGATTTGTCAGCAATTCCCTTAGCTGAAAACTGCAACTCGTCAGACACTGCTGGAAGAAATGTCTGTTTGTACAGCGTGCAAGATAAACAATGCCACTCTAATAGCCGTGTTACTATCTTGTTCGTACACGGAGCAAAGCCGTAAGGCTCGCCCACCCCTGAGATGGTCTCCCTACAGTTCATTGCCCCACCACCAAAGAGTTCAACCGGCCCACTGGCCTCAGAATTGGGAAGGGGAGGGCGTTCCAGTATGGAGGTCCTCTTTCTTTCCCAGAATGGCTCCTCCTCTCTCTGTCCCCCCTTCCCCCCCCATCTGAGCTCAGTCTGTGGCTTCCTCCTTCTGCCAGGTGTGGTGCCTTCCCTTTTATAGGATTCCTGGCCCCACCCCCACCTGGCCTGTTTCTGATCTCCTTCCACCTGCTCCACCTGGGAGGCTATGAAAAGAAAGGGACGCCTTTCCTGCTGCTTCCCCTTGTTGTGTAGGGATGCCCCTTAGTCTCTCCCATTCTGGCCTTCCCCAAGTGGTGTGGACTGGAGACCAAGTCCCATTAGGAAAGGTTGAAGGAGCTGGGCACGTTTAGCCTGGAGAGGAGACGACTGAGAGGTGATATGATAACCCTCTTCAAGTACTTGAAGGGCTGCCATAGAGAGGATAGTGTGGAGTTCTCTTCTGTCGCCCCAGGAGGTTGGACCAGAACCAACGGGTTGAAATTAAATCAGAAGAGTTTTTGGCTAGACATTAGGAAGAACTTCCTGACAGTTAGAGCGGTTCCTCAGTGGAACAGGCTTCCTCGGGAGGTAGTGGGCTCTCCTTCTTTGGAGGTTTTCAAACAGAGGCTAGATGGCCATCTGACAGCAATGCTGCTTCTGTGAACTTAGGCAAATCATGAGAGGGAGGGCAGGAAGTTCTTGCGGCACTTTCTTACACGCCAAGGGAAATGCTGATTGCCACTTTGGGATCAGAAAACAATCCTGGAGGGTTTTTTTGTCATCTTCTGGGAGTGGAACAGTGGTCATTGTGGGTGTGTGGGGGGAGGTATTTGTGAATTTCCTGCATTGTGCAGGGAGTTGGACTAGATGACCCTGGAGGTCCCTTCCAGCTCTATGATTCTAAGTCTGAACTTGGCCTTGCCTTCTGACCACGCCCCTCCCTGCCTTTGCCTGCCCACCTCCCTGCCTTGTTCTCGGCTGTGTCAGAGTGATCTGCCTGGGTCCCAGCCACCTTCCTCTCCTAGCCTTTCTCGCTGGGGTGAGTCTGGGTCGTGGGTGTCCTCAGCTCTGGCAGCCAGGGCAGGGTCAAGTTGGGACTGGGCATTACCTCCCCACCAAAAGTTAAGGTTTTTTTCTTTTTAGGTATCATGCATTTTATAGTGATAACAAAATAAACCTGAGATGCCCTGAAGTCCCAGTTGTATTGGGATGGAATCAAGGTTCAGATGTTCCCAAAGGGTCTATCTATACACAGGGATACATGATGCTGCCTTTTACTGAGACAGTAGTGCCTATTCTGACTGGCAGGAGCTCTCCAGGGTCTCAGATAGTAGTCCCACTGCCAGCTACTTGACCCTTTTTGTTATGTCCTGAAGCTGGAATCTGTCCTATCTTTCCCTATGTTAAGGTTCAGACATAAGATGGGACTTTAAGCTGTAACATTCCCATTGGTTGGTTTCTATGAAACTGTGTAAATAGCCAATCGTAACTGTACACATGTATCTGGAGGGAACAGACCTCATTGGTCTTTATCCTTGTGTTCTTATTGGATGCTAACTTATTTATGGGTGTGGCTTTGACAGCCCGGATCATTTAAAAAGGGAGCTGCGCTCCAGTATTCTGGGTGTGTGTTGTTGAGTAGAGTTTGCTGTTACAATAAAGCTGAAATCACTTTGCTGAAATCCAATCGCGTTGAGTTGCATACTTAACACTTTTAACTGGAGCTACTGGGAGTTGAACCTGGAATCTTTTGCATGGAAGACCGACGCTCTGCCACCGACCCATGGCTCCTTCTCAATGTAGATACACGGCCATGAATTCCAATGAAGGCAACTGGGGAGAGTGGGAGAGAGGGCACAGAATCTTGTTCTGAACACAAACTTTTATATTTGGGGGGGGGCTACTATTTTCCATCCAGGGGTGGGGCAGAAGGATGTTTTTCTGCCTAAACTGACTCCTCTGGGAGCGGTCAAGCTGCATAAGAAAAGTTGGTATAAGCTAGTAGTAAGAATATCACAGTTAGGAAGCAGAGGCACTGGGTCTGAACTGAGATATTAACAAGTAAATCCCAGAGATCCCAGAAATCTTTCACAGGGCCAGGTCTCCAGCCAAGCTACCCGCATGACTGTCTGAGCTGGCTCACATTAGGTGAGTGCCAATCCCACCTGTCAGCCATCAGCAGGAGCAGAGGTGACTTACATCACTTCCTGGGCTCATGCCACCACTGGCTGCACTTTCTCGTGGTAGTATGGATTGACCAGTTGATGATGGGGGCACCTTGCTTGCAGCGTTGGACCATTTTGAATGGAACCTTCTCTTCCAATATGAAAATGTTTCTCTCTTTTCTATTTTACCCAGTTTTACCATTGTTAAAATTTGGTAGAGTTGTGAGTGTCCAGGTATGGCTTCGGGCTAAGAGACAACCATTTTGGTGTAACAGTTAAGAGCGGCAGAATCTAATCTGGAGAACTGGGTTTGATTCCCCACTCCTCCACATCAGCCAGCTGGGTGATCTTGGGTCAGTCACAGTTCTCTCAGAGTTCTCTCAGCCCCACTTGCCTCACAGGGTAGGGGGGAGGAAGGGAAGCAGATTGTATGCTGCTCTCTGAGACTCTGAGTGCAGGGCAGAGTATAAATCCTCCTTCCCCTCCCCCTCCCCATGTAGACCAGCCCATAAGCAGGCCATGGAGGAAACAGATTGACCTCACTGCTGCCTCCCACAGCAATTGACATCCTTTGGTATACAACCTAGATGCATTTAGCCAATTTCATCGGTTTTGATATTCCTCTTCTCTTCTCTATGGATGCCATGGCCTGGATGGCTAGCCCAGTCTTGTGAGATCTCAGAAGCTAAGAAATAGTGGTCCTGGTTAGTACTAGCATGGGAGACCACCAAGGAAGTCCAGGATTGCGACAAGAGCAGGCAGTGGCAAACTGCCTCCATTGGTCTGTTGCCTTGTCACTTCCTGGTAGCTCTAGGAATTGCCAGGAAGTCTATGGTAAGAACTTCTTGTAAGGAGATGAAGCCTGAATTTTCTTTTTAATTTTTCTCTCACCCCTGCTTCCTGAAGTGGCAGGCAACAGAAGCTGGGGTTGGGGGAGATATATCCCTTTTCAGCTGATGCTAAAGAAGCTAATGTTAACAAAGGACAAAGGGAAAACATGGTAACCCTAGAGGATATTTATTCCAGGCTTTGAATGTAACTGAACACTGATTGTAGACGTGGATAGTGATAGTACTCTCTGTTTAAGTGGGCCGGAGAGTTTTTAAACTTTCAAAAACGTGTCATTGAGCTGAGAAGGATAGGGCAAAACACAGAGTACTGGTCTGAATTTGGGTAAGCATCTTTTGGAAGCTAATCTGAAAAGAAGTTCCACCTTTGACATTCATTCGTCGCTACTAATTGGAAAATTATCAATCACAGGTTTCAATAAGAATGTGGGACGTGTTCTGCCGAAGGGCTACATTGACCAAACTCCGAGCTTTTGTTCTGTGGCAAAGAAGCTGCCAAGAAATTGCCTTTATTTTAGCTACTTAGATGGGATATCAGGAAATCTCGCCAAACTGCTGACAATTATCCCGCAAGAGGGGAAGCGGCTGCAAAAGAAACTGCAGCTTGAGCTTCTGCAACTAGAGAGGAGGCTCAGTTATTTGAAAAAATATGTGAACTTGAGCACTGTTCAGCTTCTGCGTCTCTCACCTCTGCCCGTTGCCTCTTCCAGTTCCTTTCTTAGGCTCCTCCGACTTCCTTTTCTTCCTATAATTCTCCCAAACCAGTCCCTCTTCAGCTTTCATTTCATAGGCCTCGTATAAATGATACACTTGCCACGGAGAGATTTCCGTTTTCACATGACCTAGCTGGTCACCTGTAAAGGTTACCACATGTTGTGCGGTTAGCGTGCTGCCTCAGGAATCCACCACAAGAACTCCATGCTCATTTGATGTGACAGAGTTGAGGCTTTTAATATTTGCTCGTCATTGAGCTCTGATTCCAAACTGTCTAAGGGAATGGAGGCTACCTAGCCATCTGTGTGTCTATGGTTCTTCTTCAAAGAACTGGCTTTGAATATAGCTCCTACAAGTTCCTTTAGAAAGCTAGCTCATGGGAGAGCTCTGAAAGAGGGGGAGGGGGAAAGACGTTGCAAAGAACTTTTTTTAAAAAAAAATCGTTTATACTATATAATGCATATTAGCATTTGCAACAATCAAAACTCTTGGCAAGTGCATAACAAGATTGCACCAACTAAGAAGGTATCAAGTGACATCATTTAGATCAGACCCTTGTCTAGACTACTTCCCTTAACTGCATATGCATCCTTCTTTCTTGGGTTGCAGCTTCTCACTTCAGTCCTTCTTTTGCACTTCTGCCTGTCCTTAAATATTATTACAGCATCTTGGCCAACGGTACCCTTTCTGTCTATACTGCTTCCTGGTGACATCATGGAATCTGAAACAATTAATTCAAGAAGCTTCATTACTACCACAAAATCCTTGTGTGAACTGCACTATCAGTCTGAACAAGGATCCATTTCCTCAGGTGTCAAACCAACTTTTTATTGCATGATTGGCCTGGACAGCATCTGCATTGCTAAAGAGATCACATTTCTACTTCTCAGTTATTATAAACCTGCTGTATGAATGTAGCCATCTGAAAGCCATGTATGGCCCCGAGTAGATCAAAGCATTTGGGCAGTGGGAACGCACAGGGAGATTTTGGCAAATGCTACCCCCCCTTTAAATTTTAGAATTAAAAAATAAGGTGCCCTCCCAAAGGAAAAGTGATGTTATGTCCCATTTTAGTGACTAGTTAAGGTATCTGGTCATTCACAGAATACTAAACCTTTCCTAAACTTTTAAATACAGAGAGGTTTTTGGGGAAAAACTTTATCCCAGGCCAACATGAGTCAAAAGGGAAACTATATCCTACGGTCACAATATCCTGTGACAGCCAGTTGGGTTAGTGGTTAAGAGCATGGAGAGAACAGGGCTTGATTCCCCACTCCTCCACATGCAGCTGTCGGTGTGACTTTGAGTCAGTCACAAGTTCTCTCAGAGCTGTTCTCTCAAGAGCAGTTCTCGCAAGAGCTCTCTCAGCCCCATCTGCCTCACAGGATGTCTGTTGTGGGGAGGGGAAGAGGAGGAGATTGTAAACTGCTCTGAGACTCTGAGTGAAGGGTGGGGTATAAATCCAATCTCTTCTTCTTCTTCTTGGCCATGAAGTGACCAGCTAGGCATAGAAGATACCTAGGCAGACAGATCTGGAGCTGAAGCTAAGCCATGCTAGGACAGTGAGCATGGACACTTTGAATCCCACTTTCTGTTGACTGGTGGGCATGAAGCTGGTTTTCCTGGCTAATGCTTCTTTCCACCCTCTTGTAACTGTGTGCAGTGCCCATCCCCATTTCCACCTCTGCAGAGAGGAGGAACAGATTGGGTTTCTGTGCTGCCAGATACTACACTGTATTCTTCTCGAATTTTGGTTTAACTAAAAATGTTTCTCAAATTAATTTTGGAATTGGCTCATGCACAATTTGGCACATTTGTCTCTCTCCTCACCCATTCAAGTTGGTGTTCATGTGCTTTTTTTGGTATCTTTTTTTTTTTTTTAAAACCATGTGTGTATGTATCTGGAAGTCATGGCGACCTCTGGTGACTGACCCCTACTGGGGGCCCAGAGGATATTCAAAGAGGTGGCTGAATAAAGCTTGCCTCCAACCTCCCGACTGCTGGTATTCCAAGGAGGTCACCCATCCAAGTACTTGCCAGAGTTGACACTGCTTAGCTTCTGAGATCTGACGAGATCGGGCTTGCCTGGGCTATCTAAGTCAGGGTGGTATTCATGTGCTTGTTGATCAAACACAGCAGAAAAAAGCACAATGCATATGAATTAATCACCATTTATTGGGGTAGAATTTTGGTGATGCATACAGGTAGTCTTGCACATTAGTAAAACACCACACAAAAAGATTCTGGGATGCTGTCATGCCATCACCTTAGGTTGCCTTTTTTCCATTGTTTGATCAATGCACGATGTACATAAATAGCATGTGTGGAGGAGGAAGTAGAAGACAGAGGAAGTAGAAGACATGCCTGGTGCTCTGTACAAAATTTGGAAAAGAAATATGGACCAATGATACATTCCTTAATATATCAGTTCTACTTTGCAAACAATCTGAAAGTCCAAAATCCAGGAGTCATGTGGACGAGAAGGCTTTCAGAAGTGTCCACATTCTGCAGACTGCAGTAGAGGCCACCACAAACAGAGATGCAGCCACAACATGGAAAGCACCTCATTAGAATATACAATCAATTTATTTCTGATGTTCCACCTTGGAAGGCAGAGTACGCAAAGCCGATTCTGATCTTAATGACATTTTGAAAAATCTATCGCCCACAGTAGCTACTGGTCTAGCACGGACCTTCCTTCCTTCTTTTGTTCCTTGTAAACTTTGTCATGTAGGCTTGCCAGATGCCCCCAAGGACAACAAAGCTTAACACATGGCACACAGCGGAAGATGACGGATGAGCACACTAAAGCCTGATGGGTGTTGGGAATGACCCCCTTCTGACTGCAAGGGAAGTGGATCCAGGGTGATGCAATTACTTTTTTAATTGCTCCCCCAACTAATGGCAAATGTCCTAATGAGATCAAAACCATTACACGTTCCTTTCATCTGTTCTTGCATAATGTGTTTATAGGGAGAGCTGCTTGCTGTCAGAAGACAAATTTTCAATGCAAGGTAATAATTACAGAATTGAATAAAATGAGGACCGAAGCGGTCCGTTTGTCAGAATGCTTAATTACTTGAGAGAGAGAGTGCCAGATGAAAGAGGCAGGAGCCGGTGCCAGCCTATAGCTTTTGATTTGATCTTTCAACTTCGTGCTGATCTTGCACCATCAGGTATTTTGCCGGTCCCACCAATAAAGCCTCTACTCTCCCTAGAAGCTAAAATGACTCTCAATTGAGGCTATTGTACTTTGGATCATGATATGAGAAGACAGGAGTCCCTGGAAAGGTCAGTAATACTAGGAAAAGCTGAAGGCAGCAGGGAAAGAGGAAGACTCAGCATGAGATGGACGGACTCAATCAAGGAAGCCGCGGCCCTCAGTTTGTGAGACCCAAGTGAGGCTGTTAATGAGACGACATTTTGGAGGTCATTAATTCATAGGGTTGCCATGTCAAAAGTGACTTGAGGGCACTCAACACAGAGAGACACACCAATAAAACCATGCTCTCTCAAGCTATCTGTCATAGGGATGGGAAAAACCCCAGTAATATTCCATATTCTTGTAGGCTCCACCCATGGCCCATTATATCAGCTTCACCTGTAGACAGCCAGGTTTGGCTCTGACCCATCCTGGCTATGGCCCTAACCTGCTAAATTCTTACTGGCTTGGCCTCAAACTACCAGATCTCTCCCTAGGTCTTTGTCCCAGTTGCCTTCCCAAACTTGCCTGCCTTTGGAGTCTCAAACCTTTGAAATCTAAGATGGACAAATCTAGGAGCCTATCAAATAGCATATCATTTCTAGATAGGTTTGGAGCCACCCATTTGTTAGCTATTATTTAATAAAGATGGGGAATTATGATTATTAATATGCAATTGGCTTATCTATAGAAACTGACCTGTGTATATCAGAGTTATTCCCAAGAACCCTGAAATAGACACAGAAACTGGGTGACTAAAATAATGATTCCTTTGCTAAACTTTCTCAAGCATACAAACGATATTCAAACACACACACACGATATAGAACTAAGGAAGCATAGGTGATTGATAGTTTATAGAGGGGTTATACAACCTGTCCAGATGTGCAGAGGTCCATAGATTGTGGCCTAAACTCAGAGAGTTCAGGGGTGGACTGCCATTTTGTATCATGGCAGAAACACATGGTCTGAGGCCATGTGTGTGCTGGGATATAGGCACTGGCAAAGAATGCAGACCAATGGGCGGCCCTGGGGGCTGGTCTCAGGTGAGAACAATAGATTACCTGGGCCAACGATGAGTCCCAGGGGTGTGTGATGTCAGTAGGGGCAGACCTTAGGTATGACCAATGAGCTTCCAGAGAGGCAGGGTCTGGATTTAACAATAGAAGCTACTGGTGAAACGCCAGGTCCTACAATGCCAAGAACACAGCCACACAACCCAGAAAATCTACAGTAACTAAAGAAGCCGGGTGTTGGGCAGCTAGTTAAATGGATTATCTGACTTACTAATGGTCCTGGCCAGGGTAGACAAAAGGTGGGAGATGTCCCCAATTAGCATCAGGAAGGATTGCTAAACAACTGAATGGTTGATTGGTTTATCCCGGTATTCTTGAGGGGCAGAACAGGAAAGACAAAGAATTTACACATAGGACACAAAAGGCCTGGGTGAGGTACTGGAGAGTGCCAGGTGGCTTCTGAACAGACTTTTAGAAATGTAGATACTTTACCTGCTGGAACTCATTGTTATTCCATAAACATAATCTCTGCTGGGTGGAGGGGGAAGACTGGAGACTTGCTCTGAGGTTACCTTATGAAACCTGAATATGAAATCCCTTTTTGCAGAGCACTTGCAGCCTGACTCTATGGTTCGAGCTGAGAGTGCTTGACTTTTGGGGACTTTGGTTCAGGTTAGAAAGTAGGGCACCCCTGCTTTGAGGCTACCCAAGAGTAAAAGGCAGTGCCTCTGGCAACATGTTCTAGCTTGTTTTTAATGGCTGTAATTTTTAGTTTTAGTTGGGAATGGCCACAAGGAGGTCTCTAAAGAGATGGTATAAAATTTTACTAAACCAACAATACCCCCAAATGGCTTCCAGGCATGATAATGTGTCAAAATAGACATGTGTATAATTTGCACATGTGACCTTGAATGTACACAAGTTTTCTTGTACCAGCCTAGAAATAATAAAGTCCTGATAAAATTAAGAACATAAGAGAAACCAGGTTGAATCAGGTCAATGGCCCATCCAGTCCAACACTCTGTCACACAGTGGCCAAAAACCAGGTAACATCAGGAGGTTCACCAGTGCAACCAGAACTCCAGAGGTCCTTCCACTTTTGCCCCCCAGGCACCAAGAATACAGAGCATCACTGCCCCAGACAAAGTGTTCCATCTATACTTTGTGGCTAATAGCCACTGATGAACCTCTGCACCATATGTTTATCCAATCCTCGCTTGAAGCTTTCTATGCTTATAGCTATCACCACTTCTTGTTGTAGTGAATTCCATGTGTTAATGACTCTTTGAGTAAAGAAGTACTTCTTTTATCTGTTCGCTTACTGGTCATTGATTTCACTGCATGCCCACAAGTTCTTGTATTGTGAGAAAGGGGGGGAAAGTACTTCTTTGTCTACCTTCTCTATCCAATGCAAAATTTCGTAAACCTCTATCATATCACCAGTTTTGTAAACCTCTATCATGTCACCAATTTGGTCACATTATAAGGAGGCAGGACTCACTGGAAAAGACAGTAATGCAAGGAAAAACTGAAGGCAGCTGGAAAAGAGGGAGACTCAACATGAGATGGATTGACTCAGTCGGGGAAGCCACAGGGGCCCTCTGTTTGCAAGGCCTGAGCGAGGCTGTTAAGATAGGACATTTTGGAGGTTGTAAATTCATAGGGTTGAAATAAGTCGGAAGTGACTTGACGGCGCTTAATGCACACACAAAATTGTCCTGAGATGTATATTGTACTGTTTGCATTGCAATATGGCAAGACATACATTTTTCCTCTGCTCTGCTGATCTTGCAGCCTAAATCATAAATGGTCTTATCTAGACAGTCTGGTGATCATTCAGTTTGTCATGCTGGGATGAACTCCTAGTTTTTTGCATTCTCCTGTGATTCAGCCAATGTTTTTCTGTTGTAAATTGGTGCCTGCATAGGCATTTTAAGGAATCCAGCACTGTTAAGAGCTGGATCCAACCAGCTTTGCCACTGATGGAAAACAGTTGAGGGGACTGCACTTTGACCACAAATGAGTCCATATTGGAGATCACGGCACCTGCATGGACAAAAGCCACCGATGATGGGGGCTGTGGCATGGAGGGGAATTTGGTGAACTTGACCAGGAAAAGTTGGCTGGCTCCAACCCTAGATAATTTTCTTACCATACATGAAATTTCTCAGATAGCTATACCACAACAAGGGTCTGAGTTGGCTGTTTGTTTAATCTGATGATTAAGCCAGCTCATTTCATGCTATCACAGAACTCTGTCATGAGAAAGCTTATGGACAGAAGCAGGTTTCTTGGAGTGGAATGGAGTTCTTTGTTGGCTTGGGTCTTGCATAGAGTTCAAAATACAAGGACATCACAAAAAGCAGTGTGTACTTGATCATGTCTGAAGAGCAAGATTCAAGTCCAGTAGCTCCTTAGAGACCAGGATTTCCAGGGTGCAAGTTTTCAAGAGTTAAAGTTCTCTTTGTCTGGAGGAATGGAGGAATGGACATCCCTGAGTTCTTATATCCCAGTCAAAAGGTAGGAGGAATGTGGCAAAGGAGGGGGTCAGGATGCAAATGTACAACATAAAGCGCACCAGCTTGATTAGAGCAGGGGAGATATGCTTGGGGGCTTTCCTACTCATAGCTGACGAAAGAAGCTTTGACTCTTGGAAGTTGATGCACTGTAAATCTTGAAGCATGGTGTAGTGGTTAAAAACAGTGTATTCATAACCTGGAGAATTGGTTTTGATTCTGCACTCCTCCTCACAAAGGCTGCTGGGTGACCTCGGGACAGTCACAGTTCCCTCACTCAGCCCCACCTACTTCACTGTCTGATGTGGGGAGAGGAAGGGAAGGTGGTTGTAAGACACTTTGAGACTCCTTTGGGTAGAGGAAAGTGAGGTATAAGAGCCAACTCTTCTTCTTCTAGGTCTTCAAGGTGCTACTGGACTCAGAACTTGCAGACCAACATGGCTACCTGCCTGGAACTAACATGGTCATTTCTGAATGTGCAGACCACAACTGAAAATGCTGACACCCTTTCTGAAGGGAAGAGGTCCAGTCTCCTTTCCATCAAGCAGGTGATTGTGTTGGGTGAGTACGTGCTTGCAGATCCTCACAAGAAGTCCATGGCAAGAAGTGCCGTTTGTGGGCTGGGGTCTATAAAGTACTTTATGGGGTCCACAGCTGAGTAAAGGATCAAATGTTTTAATGCAACAAAGGTATGTGACTTGCTTTTCTCTGAGTCAGGAATGATAATACGATTTTTCTCATAGGTTCTTCACCCAGACTAGATCCTGAGGTGAAGATAGTTCATTTGCATCTTTGTCAGAGTGAGAGTTTTTCAACGTTCTTCTGCAATCATGTTAATGATGTAAAAGAGTAGAACATTTCACAAGTTGCTTAAAATCCTGTGAATTATGATTTCTCTTGCTCCCCCCCTCCCCCTTTAAAGTTTCCGGATATATCTCAGCAGGATCAAACACAAATTATGCTTTCCCTTTCAATGATATTTGCACAGCTCGGGGAATTGATTTTTCATGCTTTCCATCTGAAAGCCAACTTAAAGCGAATATATTAAAGTTTACAAATATCTGTAAAATTATGCAGGCGCCATTTATGGTAATGCCGAATAGTTAATTCCAAACTTAAAGAGCTCTGCAGTGGATTCGGAATTGCGTTTGCCACTGAAGGGGAGAGTGCAGGGACATGCGGAAGATCTGCTGTCATTTCAGATTGCAGTCTGTAAAAAATGCTAATTAAAGCAGCGGGTCATATCTTGCAATGTCAAAAAAAAAGATGTGACGTTCCCTTCCCTTGGAAGCAATAACGCGGCTGCCTGCTGCATAAGTAGAGACCCAATGGCTGCCAAGAAAGGGAAAGGGAAACTATCTTGTGACATGATTTCTGCTTGCTTAATATAGTGCAGAAGACCTAACTGGAATGAGCACACAAGTGTTAAGGATTATTCCACCTTTGTACAATGGAAAGAAAATGTGAGCATCTCAGTCTGTTCAACCACGGATGTATAACACAGACAGAGAGCCAGAGAGAATTTAGTCATGGAAAGTATCGCCAGGTGGAGCTGTTTTAAGTTCTAAGCTTTTGTGCTTACGAGCCTCTTCCTCACAATCGAACTACACCTATACAAACCAGCTTCCAAGACTCTGGTCACATTTTAGGGTGACCAAGGAATACAATCCAGAATATAGCTATGCAGATAGTACCGTTATTTTTATGAGGCCATTGAAGGCAAGAAACCGATGGAGCTTGGTGACACTGTGATGCTCGCAAATACCATGCTCAAAAAACAAACTTATCCTGCTTTCCATGCCAGTCTTCTCTCTATATGCGTGCATCAGTGCTTTGTGCACAATTAAAAAAAATATAAGGCTCTTTTCACATTACTGTTTTAAACCAGATTTCAGGTAAAGTGATACAGGGATGGGTTTTTCATACAGCTAATTTCCTTCTGTTAATGAGCTGTGTCTGAAGCTCTATTATCATTTCAAACAGTGCTGCTTTTTCCCCTGCCCTTTTTCACCACACAAGCTTCCTTGGACTTTTAAAAACGTTCTAATGCCTCCCAGTGGTGCCGCTATAGCGCTCACCTTAGAACTTAAAAAAAAAGTCTGCAGTAAAAAAGGGTGGGGGAGGGAAAGTAGCATTGTAGGAAGCACTGTGGACATTTTAAACAGCACACCACTGTGATTCAGAAGCACAATGCAGGGGTTGAAGACAGAAAAAAAGCAGTTTCCCTCAAAAGTGGGTTTGTATGAACAGATAAATAAATTCCACTAGCAGCCAGTTACTAAAATGACAGAAAAAATGCCATTAGCAACCAGTTACTAAAACAGAATACAAGGGCAGCTTGAAAAGGGTCCAAGTCTTTCAAGTACATTTACCTCTGCACAGCAGCAGCATTGCAAAGGCAGCTGGACATTCTTTCTTGCTGGCATATGTTTGGGGAGGGGCTGTGGCTCAGTGGTAGAGCATCTGCTTGATATGCAAAAGGTCCCAGGTTCAGTCCCCACCATCTCCAGTTGAAAGGATCAGGTGGTAGGTGATGTGACAGACCTCTGCCTGAGACCCTGGAGAGCCACTGCCAGTCTGAGTAGATGATACCGGACCGATGGTCTGATTCAGTATAAGGACCAATGTTCTGATTCAGTATAAGGCAGCTTCATATGTTTAATATGTTCCACATACACTGGCTTGCAGGGGTTGATAGGAATTACAGGTATCTCGGATCTCCAATTCAATTCAGGAAGCCATGAAAGATACCATTTCTATCAACCATGGTGGAAAGTCAAACCAGTCAAGACTGGGAATGGTGATTTAGTGGAAAGGTAGACTCTAAAGAAATATGTTTAAAGAAATCTTGTGGGGGGAAATTGGGGGGAAAGGGGCCCAGCAGCAGTGGGGAACATGATTATTACCAACTTACATAACTTCTGTACAATCCTTGCATAGCCAAGGTGACAAACAAGCAAGTACTGGAGTGCATACAACCAAGACATGCCATTGGAAGAAAAAAATCACAAAACTGTGACTGACTTATTTTGGCTATGTCATGTGGAAGAACTCACTAGAAAAAGCAATTATACTTGGATTGGTTAGCAGCAAAAGGAAACCTGGCTGCCAAAGAACACGGTGACTAGACACCATAAAAGTTGACACCAGCCTGAGCATGCACCTGCAAGGCACTTAATGTGCTCTTATGAACCATAAGACATAAATTATATGAACTTGGACTGTGCAAAGTTATGATTAGGGACTGTACAGCATGGTAATCCAACATGATGCCAGTTGAGAAGGCACACTTGAAAGAAGAATCCCTTCCTTTTGCGTTGCTGTTCCAGTGGCTCTTCAAGGTTACCAGACCTCTTACCAGCTGTGGGATGGATCAGTTCTCTAGCTTGCACTGAGGAATCAAATGCCATGCCATGCCAAGGCACAAGGACAATGAGCGCCAAACTCCATAAGGAGCTCCCTCGAACACATGCAAGGCAATCCCCATCCCCTTCCTCCACCAACCTGCAAAGCTGCACGTAACCAGGAGGCTCTACACATGGTTGCTTGGCAACTAATCACTCGCCCATTAACAACCTGGCTAGGGCTATCAAGAGACAATAGCTCTAGCCCCATGACTCATATCCTCTACATCCAGGTGCCAGACCCCAGTCTAAGTTGCTAGTTCTCAATATTGACCTAGCTCCCCTCCCCTTTTCCTTCTACCCAATTGTATGTTTTCAGGGATGGACTAACAGGAGGTGTGACAAGGGGATGTGGCCAGTTCAACCAGCCCCCCCCCGCCACCTTATAAAAGGTGATACCTGACCACATGCTCTCTCTCTCTCTTTCTCTGTGACCCCTATTGAAGATTTATCCCTCTTACTTCCAGCTTGCTATCCCAATACCCTCCCTCCATCTTTGACTCTAGAACTGCAGCTAGAGTTCCACGTGTTGCTGCCAGATTCAGGGCACATTCTTTATTTCTAATTCTCCCCTCCTGTCTTCCATTGGAGCAACTCACTCAGCGAAGACAGGTAACTATTGCCCAACCAACGAATATCCTACTCATGCAAATGTGCTGATTATCTGTTTTTATTTCCTAGAATCTGAATAATTGTGTGTGTGCTTGTGTATTGTTTGTGTGTGAAGAAGACTACAGTAAAGACATCATTTTAAACCTACTTCAGCCTCAGTGTCTGTTCCTGGTACCTCTGGAAGGGTGGGACCTCTGTATACAATCGTGTTCACTCCCTGATTTGCCTATTGCCAATTTAATAATCATAATTTCCCCAATATTAATAAGAAATTAAGGCAATTTGGCTAACAATGGAACTAGTCAAAGAAACAGTATAAGATTGGAAAACATGGCGAGAGCTGACCCACAGAATCACCAAGAGTCAAACACGACTGAATGGCTAACAACAACAACCTAATCCTAGAATCTGTTCATATGGGTAAATCTGCTCAAGACTGGATGCTTCTTTCACTACCCTGATTCAGTGGCACATAGGGATCTTCTAACTGGATAATAATGGTCCACCCATTTTTATACATAAAATCATCCATATGTGAGTTAATTGGGTCATCTCTTGAATTCAATATTTGACTTATAGTGGATGTTGTACATTGGATGGACTCAGTGCCTCCTTCCCCCAGATTCAGAACATCTCAGAGAACAGAGAAGGAAATTCCAGAGATCTGCAGGGTTTCACCTACACATCTGTATGACTTCACTCCTAGACAAGAAATGTTGTGTAATGGGTAAAGCATTGGACTCAGATTGCAGAGACCTGGTTTCAGGGTCCCACTTAAGGCCATGGAGCTCATTGTGTGACCTTGGGCCAATCACGGTCTTTCAGCCTGATCTAGACTGATAGGGGTGTTGTAAAGGTAAGCTGGAAAAACCCAAGAAGCCCGTGGTCTCCTTAGGGGAAGGCTGTAGTAATAATCTAATCAGTTAGGTGATATTCCCTCACAAAAGAGTCAAGATGTATGTGTGAGGGGAGGTGTGCTGTGTTCATATACAAGAAATTTCATATCAAACACAAAGGTAAAAAACAACACAGTGAAAACCATTAATCCAAAATGATAAGTACAAAATGGCTCTTCCCTCCCCCAATTTAACTCAGCAGCAAACTTGTGAGTTGGGTGAAGCTGAGAAAATATAACTGGCATAAGGTCATCTTCATGGCTGGACAGGGATTTGAACTCGGGTCTCCCAAGAATGAGTTTAACACTCAAATTGCTACATCACGCCATCTTTCAAATTCATCATTCTTAAACAAACCATCTCATGCTCACTGGTATAGGAATTCATATTAATCAGTTTCTATGTAAACAGGATCCCTCTTCACCCATATCTCTCATTGGTTGACCATTTCGGATGGTCCTCAAGCTGTTCAGGTAATTGAAATTACTCTCTTTCATTGGGAAAAGGAACTGTATTGCCTGATGCTCAATAACTGTTACAATAAAAAACATGGCATGTCATTAAAGTGACCTTTTTTTGTAAATTCAGAAGTCAAACCCCTAGCTTGGAGATTATCCTTGGCTATAATTACTGCTGTTATGAATACATTTGGGGGAAAAAAGATACAAAATCTTAAGGTTACATCACTATGACGATTAACAAAGGCAATCCTAAATGTCCATTTTCATTCAGAGATGCTCTATTCTATGTAAGCCATCACTGGTAATGTGGAAGATACGGCTAATCAAAGCCATTCCTTGCACTGAGCATAAGAGGCACAGAGAAGTGATCTAACCTTCAGACTGTGAGTTCCAGTCATTGAGCCACACCTTTTTAAAACACTTTTATTCACTGAGAAAGAAAATAATCTATTGAATGTTTACTATAAAAGAGAGAACCTAAGAACTTAAGAAGAGCCCTGCTGGATCAGACCAATGGTCCACCTTGTCCAGAATCCTGTCTCACACAGTGGCCAACCAGTTCCTCTTGAGAGCCAACAACGGAGCATAGAGGCCAAGGCCTTCATAAGAACATAAGCCCTGCTGATCAGACCAGTGGTCTCAGTAGTCCAGCATCCTGTCTCACACAGTGGCCAACCAGTTCCTCTCGAGGGCCAACAACAGGGCATAGAGGCTCTCCTGGCTCTCAGATTCAGAGGCTTAGTCCCTCTGAAGGTGGAGGTTCCCCTCAGTCACCATGGCCAGTAGCCATTGATAGACTGTTCCAAAGAGCAGTACAAGTGTGGAAGATAAAATACACTTTCATTAGCAGTCATGATGTCAGATGATATGAATCTGTGTCCAGTCCAATGACTCCTTTCATCCACAAATAGCCTAAGAAGGGGAGCGACACACAGAAGAAGAAGAAGAGAAGAGAAGAAGAAGAAGAGATTGGATTTATACCCCACCCTTCACTACCCAAAGGAGTCTCAGAGCAGCTTACAAACTCTTTCCCTTCCCCTCCCCACAACAGACACCCTGTGAGGTAGGTGGGGCTGAGAGAGCTCTGACAGAAACTGCTCTTTTTCGAGAACAGCTGTGCCGGAACTAAGGCTTGCCCAAGGTCATCCAGCAGGTGCAAGTGGAGGAGTGGGGAATCAAACCCGGTTCTCCCAGATTAGAGTCCGCGCACTTAACCACTACACCAAACTGGCTCTCTTCAGGATATTGAAACCTCTGTGCTTAGTTCCTGATGCCAATGCAAGGGGAAGAGTTGCAGGAGTATTTGTGCCTGTCATGTATGAATATATGAAAGTGACTTCTAGCCTTATCTGTGGCAAACAGTGTCTTCTCAGAGTCCTAGATAGGAAAGGCCTTTATTCTTAAGGGAGTGGTCGTGGCTCGGTGGTAGAGCATCCACTTGGTATGCAGAAGGTCCCAGGTTTAATCCCCAGCATCTCCAGTTAAAAGGACCAGTTAGCCGATGATGTGAAAGACCTCTGCCTGAGCCCCTGGAGAGCTGCTGCCAGTCAGAGTAGACAATATTGACCTTGAGCCAGTTTGGTGTAGTGGTTAAGTGCGCGGACTCTTATCTGGGAGAACCGGGTTTGATTCCCCACTCCTCCACTTGCACCTGCTGATGTGACCTTGGGTCAGTCACAAGCTCTGGCACAGCTGTTCTCTCAAGGACAGTTTGTGTTAGAGTTCTCTCAGCCCCACCTACCTCACAGGGTGTCTGTTGTGGGGAGGGGAAGGGAAAGGAGTTTGTAAGCCACTCTGAGACGCCTTTGGGCAGTGAAAGGCGGGGTATAAATCCAAACTCTTCTTCTTCTTCTTGATGGACTGATAGTTCTTATTCAGTATAAGATAGCTTCATGCGGAATCAGCTGCCTAGGGAGGTGATGAGCTCCCCCTCACTGGCAGTCTTTAAGCAGTGGCTGGACAAACACTTTTAGGGATGCTCTAGGCTGATCCTGCACTGAGCAGGAGGTTGAACTAGATGGCCTGGATGGCCCCTTCCAGAGCTGTGATTCTGTGACTCTATTCATGTGTTCAATTTCTGCTACCTGAGATCTTTCTAAGTGTTGAGAAGGTAGGTACAGAATGCATCTTGCCTTTATTCTGAATTGACTTTGTGATGATGTCATGTAGCCATGATGAGATTGGGAAGTACAGGGAAGTGCCGTATAAGAAATACAGGAAAAAACACAATAATGGCGCCCATTAGATGTGCTCAGGAAAATGATGAGTCCATTGAAAACGGACATGAATGCTTTTAACGGAAAAAAAGTAAGAGGTTTCGGGAAATAGGGGCTGCAGACTGATAGAATTGTATTTCATATTATTTTGTTTGAGAAACCCTTGCTATCCACGATACAAGCTATTTGGTGAGCAAATCAATATCACAAGTGCCTGAGGATCTGGATTCACCGGGCACAGATAACTAACGAAAGCTCCTTTCTGTAAGAGATGGGAAAAACAGATGGGTCAATAAAAGAAGGCAGGAGGACTTCATAGCTTGGGGTGGGGGTAGATGAGGGAGACATGTTTTGAACACTGCCTTATACTGAATTATATCCTTGGGCCATCAAAGCCAGTATTGTCTACACAGACTGGCAGTGACTCTCCAGGGTCTCAGGCTGAGGTCTTTCACATCACCTCCTACCTGGTCCTTTTAACTGGAGATGCTGGGGATTGAACCTGGGACCTTCTGTATCCCAAGTGGATGCTCTGCCCGTGAGCCACAGACCCTCCCCATTTATTTTTCTTTGACCTTGCATGTGGGATCTTGCAGCTGCTGTTGTCGCGGAGCCTGGTTTCCTGGCATATCCAACCCATGTTTTTGTAGAGATGCCAAGCCAACTCTGTTCATCCCTCTCTAGAAGTCTGGCACCAAGCTTGTTCACCTCCTCAAAGAACTCTAAAAAGTTAGTGCGACAGTGAGACAAGATCTTCCCTTACAGAATCCATGCTGATTCTTCCTCAATAGCTTTTGTTCATCAATGTGCTTACTAATTCTATCTTTAATAATAGATTCCACCAACTCACCCAGTATCAATGTTAGACTGACCATCCTGTAATTTCAATTACCTCCTCTGGAACCTTTTTAAAAGATGGAGGTTATGTTAATTACCTTCAAGTCCTCAGGAACGGAGGCAGATTTTGGTGATAGATTTCATATTTTTGTCAGGAGATCCACAAATTTACATTTGAGTTCTTTCAGAACTCTTGGATGTATGCCATTTGGGACCAGGGATTTGTCAGTTTTTAATTTGTCCATGATTTGTAGGACCTTCTCTCATACCAGTTTAATACAACTCAGGTCTTTCAATGTCCCTCCCAAAATCAGCGGTTCTGGAGTGGGCAAGCACCTCTCATCTCTGACAGTAAAGCCATGGGCAAAAAAAAAAAAAAAAAAAAGCATTCAGCTTCTCTGCCATTTCTCTATCATCCTTTCATAATCTTTTAACCCTTTGATCATCCAAGGGCCCCACTGCCTCCCTGGCTGGTTTCCTGCTACTAATGTATTTGAAGACATTTTTATTATTGGTCTTTATGTTTTTTGTAATATGTTCCTCACAGTCCCCTTTTGCCTGTCTGATCACTGACTTGCATTTTATTTGGCAAACCTGCGTTCCCTTTTATTTACTTCACTCGGACTAGCCTCCCCCCCCCTTAAAGGAATCCTTCTTACGTTTTATAGCTTCCATTACTTTGTTTGTTAATCATGCAGGCTTTTTTCTATACCTATTTGTGCCTTTCCTAACCTGTGGTATACATTTTATCTGAGCTTCTAGGATTTCAGTTTTAAAAAGTCGCCGAGCTTCCTGAAAGGATTTGAAACCCCTTACCTTTCCTTTCAGTTTCTTCTTCTCAAGCCCCCTCATTTGAGTTACCTATTCTAAAGCTAAATGTGGTTGTGTTGGTCTTTTGGGGCAGTTTCCTATTTACATAAATGTTCAACTTAATAACATTACGGTCACTGTTCCCAACCAGTGCTATCACAATTACATCTCTCACCACGTCTTGGTCTTTACTCAGGACCAAGTCCAGAGTTGCCTCCCCCTGGCTGGTTGAGTGACCATCCACTCCATGGCACAGTCATAGAGAGTATCCAGAAACCCAATCTCTTTCTCCTGACTTGAACACATATTGACCCAATCAGTGTGTGGGTGGTTAAAAGCACCTATTACAAGTATTTCATCTAGCTGCCTTCCTTAGTACTTTTGCTGTTTTTCAAACATTCTCTTACCTTTAGTCTTGACCAGTGTTGGCCAAGTTCTAAACAGTTCTAAAGCATTTGGAACCAGGATATCACAAGCTGCCTTTATGGAAATAACTTACCCACTTATTGAGATAATTGATGAAAGTACTGTTGTGTGTGTCACTAGCTGCTGGAATATGGCAGGTGGAAATCTGAAAGCATCTTGTCAGGTGACTAGTTCAGTTTTGACAATCACAGTAACTCCTGAACTGAGTGCTGGATCTTGTTTCACAGGCAATGGCATTTCTCTCTTTCAACTGGAAACTTGTGAGGGTGTAGCACAGAGCACTTCCAGCCAATCACCTTTGGGGAGTAGCTGCACAGAACCTCAGTTCTCTTTCCCTCTTTCCTTTTGTTCTTTGCCAGTAGTATTGATGAAGAAATATGACTGGGGGGGCAGCCTATTCAAGCCCCCCTAGAATTTGACCACTCAGTCCAATTTGCTTGAAATTTGAGGAGAGGTTAGTAGACAGGGATTACTCAGTCCATTACAATTTTGTTGTTATATGGTCAAAAAACAGCCACCCCAGCCCCACCCAAGTATCCCCCATAGGGAATACTGGTAGAAGAAGGAGGAGGAGGAGGAGGAGATTCAATTTATACCCCACCCTCCACTACCTGAAGGAGTCTCAGAGTGGCTTACAATCCCTTTCCCTTCCCCTATCCCCAACAAACACCCTGTGAGGTAGGTAGGGTTGAGAGAGCTCTTATGAGGATTGCTCTTGAGAAAACAGCTCTGAGAGAACTTGTGACTGACCCAAGGTGACACCAGCGGCTACATGCGGAGGCGTGGGGAATCAAACCCGGTTCTCCCAGATTAGAGTCCATGCTCCTAACCACTACACACATCTCAAACTGGAAGAGATAGGGGATTCTGAAAAGGAAGCAACTTCCACCTTGTGAAAGGAAACAGGCAACAACACGGACCAGCGGCCAGTGCTGAGTTTTCAGTGGAAGGCAGCATTTTAAAGTTGCCAGTCAGTAACTGTAAAAATGGGAAAATAAAATTACTTCAGACAGGGCTTTTATTTTTAAATTATTCCATGGCCAGCCAGAACTTTCTCACAAGGCTTATGCTTAATTGCCTTTTTTAGGAATCAGTAAAGAGAACTGTGACTCTGCAGAGAGTCGCCTACTTCAGGGGGAGATCTGTAAAACTGACCCCCTTTGTTCAATCTGCTAGAAATTTAGCATGTCTTTAGATTAAAGAAAGGACTCTGCTGTGTGAGAATTCAGTGCCATTATCTTTATAAGCAGTTGCCCCAGATCTTCATATACATTCTCAATTGAATATAATGGTCCTCCTAAACTCCAAAATGTGAAAACCCACATGGATTTGAATCCATTATTATTAACCACAAAGTAGAGATAGGAACTCTGGGGCAAGTGATGCTCTGTATTCTTGGTGCTTGGAGGAGGGGGTAACAGTGGGAGGGCTTCTAGTGTCCCGGCCCCACTGGTGGACCTCCTGATGGCACCTGGTATTTTTGGCCACTGTATGACAAGAGTGTTGGACTGGATGGGCCATTGGCCTGATCCAACACTGGCTTCTCTTATGTAATCCAAAACTAGTAATGTCCTACCTGAAAATAAGCAATCCCAGTAAAAATCCCCCACCTTGAAGCCCAGACATGAAATCACAATGATTTTTTTCTGGGCACATACCCTGATTAGGTGGTGTATATTTCCTCCCAGGGTCATGTATGGTTGGATCAAGTAATTAAATGGCATTGGAGAGTTGAAAACTACAACTCCCATCTGGCTGTGTGAAAAGGTGTATGTGCAAATGCTGATCAGACAGGGACAAACATCAAGAGGTAAGATTTTTCTTTTTCTTTTTTTTAAAAACATGTTTATATATTACTGTCTTTGTTCATTCTTTATTACAACAATAAGCAGCAGAGCGCATGGAAGTGGTTGTGTGTGCATATGTGGGTACGGGCGTACACTGTTTGAGCATGGAAAGTAACTTGCTGACCAAGATTGACTCAAATTGCCTGCCAAACAATCAGCTCCCTGCTGAAGACAGACAAGCAGATTTTGGGGACATAAGTTTTCAAGAGTCAAAGCTCCCATCAGGTTGGAAAGTGGGAGGGGTGTTGCAGAGAAGGAAATCAGGATGCAGAGGTGCAATGCACATTGTAATAAACTTGATTAGAGCAGAGGGGAAATACTTGGGGGCATAAAATTAACATCTCTAGTGAGATTAGAATCCTATGTCCCTCTTCAGCCCGGGGGGGGGTCCATTGGGATGACCTGCAAAATTAAAATGTTTCTACTTGTTTTTTTTTTTTAGTATTGTGGTTTTTAATAACTTTATGTCCACATTTTTTGCATAAATGTTTGCCTGATGTAGAAAGTGGAAGGGCATTGCTGACATTTGATGGCATTTTTATTTATTTATTAGATTTCTATCCTGCCCCTTCCCGGATTACAACAATAGACAATGTTGGAAGATGAACAAGTGAATGACTCTGAGATGGTAGGGCTGGTGTGGTTAGGTTTGGTGACTGTGTCGTCAGAGTGAATAAGGGAACAGAGTCCACATCTTGGTTTATTGCAGGCCTTGGTCCCAGAGTCTGTGTCCACGTCAAGAAAAAGCTTGCCTCTGAGATGCCTGTGGTGTGTCACAGTGTCAGAGTAGGATCTGGTAGCCGCAGATTCAAAGTCTCATTCTCCCACGGCAGCTTCTTGGGTGACTTTGGGCCTTCTTTTTTGTTGCAATGCAGTGCTGATGTTTTTTAACTTGCTAACTTGTCGCAAGCTTTTGCAGTGCCTTTATGTTCGATCATTTTCTATTGGTTGGTTAGTGATCTTGGGGAAGGAAGTCGGCATGGTGCAGCCTGATCTCGCCAGATCTCAGAAGCTAAGCAGGGCTGGTACTTGGATGGGAGACCACCAAGGAAGGCTCTGCAGAGGAAGGCAATGACCAAACCCCTCTCCTTCTCACTTGCCTTGAAAGCCCCTTGCTGGGCCATCTCTCTTGGTTACGACTTGGACACTTGGTAGTACTTTACACACACACACACATAATTACCTCGAGGTCCTTAGATGGAAAGGTGAGCAGAAGTTCTGACATCAGCCAAAATGGGAGTGGGCATGTGGCAAGCAACACATCCCTAAATGGATGACAATGAGGAACATTTGGCTTGACTGGCTGTTGGTACCTCATGAGAGAAACAAACTTGAAATGGGGATTTTGTGGTTGCCTAGTGAGGGTAAGAAGTTAAGACATTCTTGATTTAAAGGTAGAATATTATTTAAGGAACTGGGAATAAAGCCTCTGTATAAATCTATCTTGTATCATAATGCCCTTGTATAAAACTATGGCATGGCCCCATTTGGAATACTGTGTACAGTTCTGGTCACCACACCTCAAAAAAGATATTATAGCATTGGAATAGGTGCAGAAAAGGGCAACTAAAATGATTAAGGGGGGGGAACACCTTCCCTGTGAAGAAAGGTTAAAGAGGTTAGTGCTGTTTAGCTTGGAGAAATAAAGACTGAGGGGGTGACATGATGGTTTCCAAAATTATGCATAGGACAGAGAAGGTAGAACAGGGACATAGATCAAGAGTCACTGGGGGGTGTGGGTGGTATTTGTGAATTTCCTGCATTGTGCAGGGGGTTGGACTAGATGACCCTGGAGATCCCTTCCAACTCTATGATTCTATGAATGTGAAGGGGATTAGACTGAAGTTTGAAGTTCATTCTCTGTTTTCCTATACCAGCATGGGAAATCAATCAATCCAGCCACCACCTTCCCCAGTACCACAATTCACTCGTGAAACAACCTCTGGTTTGGCGAGTATCTCCTGCAATCTATCTGTCGCTCTCGTAATTCCCCCCCCTTTTCTTACCAAGCCAGTTAATTTTCAGTATTAGCTGGTGGGAGAAAGAGGGGATGAGAAAAAGAACAATCAATATACGTTTTAAAAATCGTATTTCTTATCTTCCCGTGGCCGTGCTATCGGGAGGGAAAAGAAACCGAGTTACCTGAAGCCATCCGGCCAACCTTCACAAGGTTAGCGTGGATTGGCAATTCTGCGAGTTGTGTACCACAGCTTTTTTTTTTTTGAAAAAAAATTATTATCATTACGATATAGCTGCAGTGTGTACCTTTTAATTTGGTTGTCAAGGGAGACAGGAACAGGATGCAATAATTAAGGATAAAAGATGGGGGAATGGACGCTTTATTAAAGGATATATTGAAGATGGGAATTTGATCTGAGAATTAGATTATGATTGCAGTCGTTAATGCAGCTGTGGCACTCGTGAGTGACAGAGCGATAGACGAAGGGAACAGGCAATTATAACAACAGGATTCGCGGTAATCTTGACAATCCCAACTTCACCATCACATCCGTTTTAAATTAATTTTGACCGAAGCTCCAAATTTACAGCTTTGGACCGAATGGAAATTTTGTTTGTTTATTGTCTGCTGGAAATATCCCCCCACCCCGTGGAAGAAGATCCGGGTATGGGGAGGGAGAGAGAGGGAGAGAGCTGTTTTGTCCGCCTGCTTGTCTTTTTCCACTTGCCCGAATTAATAAGAAGAGATTAATCTGAAGGCTGCCGCCTTTATGAAAATGGATTGATTTTTCTTTTTCCCTGGCAGCCTGGTGCTATTATGATTATCTTCTGGAAGGTCAAAGGGAAAGCATGTAAAAGTCATCGCTGATTCACGAGTTCCCTATATTAAGGACAGGATAAGAAGGAGAGGGAGGAGTTTGTTGATGCTTGTTATATAGTGAGGAATCACTTGGCTTTGCATTACTGAGACTGAAATTCGAGGGAAAGGATTTTAAACAACTTTGGACATAGTTATTTAAAGATGTCTGTTCGGGAGAGATAGCAATAGTTCATTACTATGCATGCTGAAAACCTATTTTAAGGAGCTCTTTCCCCACACAAAGATTAATTTACCAGTACATTTCTACCCCTCCCCATTCCCCATCCCGCACTACTAATATAAATGATGGTTGTAGTTTAAATTGGTATTATATTTTGATAGTTTTGAGTGCGCAGAAGAATGTGCAGAAGCAGCCAGAAATGGAGTCCCAGTGTACTGTTCCTAGTTGAGGGGTGGGGGCCTGGAATAAAATATAAGCGTTTAAAGCAAAACCTTTGTTTTAAAAGGTCACTAATGCATAGTCATTTACAACTATTAAGGAAAAGGAATAGATCCAGCCAGAGGGTGTATGGGAATAAGATCTCACTCTTACGTTCATCTTCCTAAATGGGATATATATTTGCAAATGGGTAATGTGCATGCAATTGCTGTCCTAATCTAGGTTGTCCTTATCTAGGAACATTCCTATGATTGGGGATGGGATTTGGGGAGAGGCACAGGAGGTCAGTTTCTTCCCACCTCTTTCTCTTTCATCCTGACCTGGATAGCCCAGGCTAGCCCGATCTCATCAGATCTCAAAAACCAAGCATTTTTTTAACAAATATTTTTATTGAGTATATCCGTCAATCTACATACACCCATCTTGTTGATATACTCATTTTCAATTTTTTAACACACGTAATAGCCAACCAAAAAAGAAACGACCCGAGGTTACTATATCATCAACCCATTCCTTTTAAATCTCATTTAATCCCTCCTCTTTTCTTATGCCCCTATCTTACCCATTAGTTGGGTCCCCATACAACTTTCCCCAAAACTAATAGTTATCCTTAATACATTACATTGTCTTCAGTTTATTCCTGCATCAATTACTACTATCCGTCTTCTTCTGTTCCTGAAAAGAAAAGTTGGAAGGAGTTGCCTCCAATTATGGGCGCTGGAGAGAAAAACTCTACAGCGGGAGGGGAGCTCAAAAGCCAAGCATGATCAGCACCGGCTAGTATTTGGATGGGAGACCACTGAGGAATACCAGGACTGTGATGTGGCAGCAGGCAATGGCAAACCACTTCTGAAGGTCTCTTGCCTTGAAAACCCTACAGGACCACCATAAGTCAGCTGTGCCTTGATGGCACTTTCCACCATTTCTCCTTCAAACGTATGATTGATGCTATCATTTGGTCAGTTCAAATCAGCTTACTGCTGACATGCAGTGAGGGAAGGACTCCTATTTGCCTCCCTAGGGCCAAGAGTTACTAGCTGCCAACCCCTATTTCCTGCCCTCAAGGAACTGAGGAGCATTTAGTGCTACTTAGTGCTACTCTGGGAATTTCCCTCAATCTCTGTGCTAAAGACCACAAAGTCCCCTACCAGACATCCATGGTTAAGACCAGAGAGACTATAGGAAGCAGACTAAAACATCCCCAGAAAGTTACATCACATCCTTCTCAACTCCATCGTATTCAGGCACCGCTATCTAAATCTTCTGACATTGGCCGAGGCAGTGTTGGGAACCCTGAGAGGAAGATCATAGTTGTCAGTCTAGCCTATAATTTGTGCTCTGTCAGACATCTACGTGTGAGTGTCGAATTACCATGGGCATAAAACATCTAATAAGCCCAAGCAATAGGATGCTGAGCTACATTAAACCCAGGATACAACACCATTGGTTCAAGCCATCTGTAACCTGGGACTCTGGCAGCATGGTCCAAGAATTCAACACCACCGAGATGGCTTCCAGATAGAAGGAACTATCTTTATTTGGCTGCAGTGCCACCAATGCCTTTGGCTGGAGGATGTACTATATCTTTCAAGTCCACAAGAGCAGGTGACCTAAGGAGCCAATAAGGTCCCATTTGATTTTATATATCTGGCCTCTCTCCATAGTGTGGTACGGTCTTGTTTGCCTGTGGACTTCCCAAGAATTGTGTTTCAGCAACCTCAGTTCTCCCCACTTGGCCATGACTTGTGGCCAAGAGTCCAGGAGAGGTCGCCATCAGGCCTTATATACTTGACATGGCCAAAATGACCACACCCCTTCCCCCTCAGCTGTTTTGGCACTTGAAAAGGCATTGGGAGGGAACAAGAGCACCTCAGCCTACCATGCTGTGGGCTCCTTGTGGCATTTTAAAACCTCTTTGAACTGGCACCACCATTCATGGGTCGGACATATGGATATCATCCCATTTAATCTGGCCCTTAGTTTGTACCAATAAGTGCTATTACCCCATGTCACCAGGAGTATTTCCTAATGGTAGATAGCATAATTGTGACAATATTCATTTTTTTCTAGATTGTACACTTTTTCTGTTGAAAAAAAGTACACAGATTGAAATTCCAGTGACTTGGCCCTGGAGGCTCAAAGCTGATCAACAAGAACTTCAACAGCTAAGACCACAGAACTGATGTAACCAAGGGTTTGCTTTGCATCTGTTTGAGGGAACTGTGCAAGATGAGTTCACCTGGTCTTCATGCGGGTGTCAAAGTCTGCAGCCACACTAAGTATGTTTGTCCTATATGGTCACCCTCCAGTCAGTATTCTGGGAAGGGATTCTCAAACATATGCCCATTAAGCTCATGTCCTGTATGCAGGCTGTAAACAGGGAGCCGATTATTCGGCAACCCATTTGGGGCTGTTCAGTGGGTTGCTTTACTGTCTTGCTTCCTTGCCATGCCATTGCCCTTTGTGCATGCACATTCTCATGCATCTCAGTTGAATTATCCTCCCATCCTTGCTGCGTGACTGCTCTGCTCCGCAGGCAACTGTTTAAATAGACAATTAAATCTGTCACAAATTATATAGATCAGCCATGCACAAATGCTGTATTTTACTAACGTCCTGCCCTTCATTGTTCATCTGTGTAGTCCCTAGTGACGGTAATAGCTGCTGATTGGTTTGATCGGGCAACATCGTTTGCACATAGACAGTTTTACTTAACTGCCCTCCCAACACTGAAAACCAGTTTTTCAGGCATTTGCAGTGACCAGGTGATCAGCTCCTGTCTACCACAGAGCTATGGCCCCTACAGCGTATCGCTTACTCAGGCCGGTTGAGCTTATAACTCCAGTCTGGCTTTGGGTCATGAAGCATATTAAAAAGTCATTCTATGGACAGTAGTTTTCTAGATGAAGTATGAATTCCTTCTTATCAGAGATGGGAACGTAAACCCGTCCCAGACGCAGACCTGCATTCCATAAAGTTTATAGCAAGAACAGGATTGCAGGAAGCATTAACTCCCGGTCATCTTTCCAACAGCACAAAGACCTTTGGGATACAACTGACCTGTAGGCAGAAGCACAACAAAAAGAAATGGAAAACAGGAAGAACATTCAAGAATACCCTGCAGCTCCCCCTAGAGTTCAAGTGGGCTAAACATGCCCTGTACCAGTATCATCAGTATTGACATTCTGTCACCTCTCCAGCATTTACAAGTAGAAGAGAAGAAGAGATTGGATTTATACCCCACCGTTCACTATCCAAAGGAGTCTCAGAGCAGCTTACAATCTCCTTTCCCTTCCCTTCCCCTCCCTACAACAGACACCCTGCGAGGTTGGTGGGGCTGAGAGACCTATTTCTAGAACTGCTCGTGAGAGAACAGCTCTGAAATAACTTGTAACTGACCCAAGGTCACACCAGCAGCTGCACGTGGAGGAGTGAGAAATCAAACCTGGTTCTCCCAGATTAGAGTCCACCTTCCTAACCACTACACCAAAACTGGCTCTTACTCTCACAACCACGAAGACATAAATGTATATCAATTGCCAGGTAGTGTCAATGAAGCCTCATGTACTTACCAGAAATTAGGGTTGCCATTTCTAGGTTGAGAAATTCTTGGAGATTTGGGGGTGGAGCCTGGGGAGGGTGAGGATTACAGAGGGGAGGAAATTCCATGGGATATAATGCCAGAATATTCACTCTCTGAAGTAGCCATTTTTTTCCAGGGGAACTGATCTTTGTAGTCTGGAGATCAATTGTAATTGGCAGCCCTACCAGAAGTTCTTACTAGATACGACAAAGGGAAGCTCTAGGAATTGACAGAAACCAGGGCTTTTTTTTGTAGAAAAAGCCAAGTAGGAACTCATTAGCATAATAGGCCACACCCAACAGCAGAAACTCATTAGCATATTAGGCCACACCCCCATGTTAGCAGAAGTGTGGTCATCCAGCCACACCTACCTTATGCTTCATATTCTGTTTACCTTGTTTGTTGTCAAAACCCAGGGCTTTTTTTGGCTCAGGAACTCCTTTGCATGTTAGGCCACACAGCCCTAATGTAGCCAATCCTAATGAGTTTCTGCTCTTGGGTGTGGCCTATTATGCTAATGAGTTCCTGCTGGGCATGGCCAACTCAGAAGCCAACTGGAACTCCGTTCCTGTGCGTTCCTGCCCCAAAATAACCCTGCCAGAAACTCTATAGTTTCTGGCAGCTCCTAGAGCTACCCTTTGTCACTTCTCACAAGTACACAATGCTGCATTTTTTTAAAAGTCTCCTGCTGCTGCTCCAGGTGGCAGCAGGCAATGGGACCTGAAGGCAGGGAATCCCCTGGCTTTACCAGGGTCTTGGCTGTCCTATTCGAACCCAATGGTTTTGTTTTGAACGAGAGCATTGGAAATTGATAAGATGCATACGGGTCAGCTAGGATGTTCTGTGGCAGAGGCTCTGTGTCTTTAACATTATATCTCAACAGGTGAAATGTGGAGAAGCAGTTACAGGAAAAACTTCACCTTCCTGGAAGCTGCCAAATCTAAAGAGCCTGCAGGCCCATAAAAAATGAGGCAATCTGAGGCACAGATTTGTTTCTAAAAGGGAATGTTTCCCTATCTCTTGATCTAACATTTCCTTCCTAAAGAAAAAAGAAACAACATTATTAACGGGTTTTACCAGGATCTGTAGGATTATTAAAGAAACAACAAATCACGCTAATCCTGGAGATTTCCTTCTACCGTGGAAGCCTTTTCAAGTTTACACAGAAGGCATAAGACACTCGCTGGTAAGCTTCACATTTTTCCTTTGGTTTTTATGGTCGGAGCCCACAGAGAATTTTCATAGATGGAAGGGGATAATTTGGCCAGTTCTCCCCTTCATGCTGTTGCTGGGGCTTCCCTGCCATGCAAGAACAGCATTCGTTTGTGTGGGGGTGCATTTTGGGCTGCAGAATTAAGGGGGAGGTGAGACACGGTCTGCAGAGGGAACACCTTCCATTAGTGTTTTGCACAGGGGCCATGCAAATCTTTGGCTTTTATGTTCAATAAAGATGGCTCATCCCATCAAGGCTGAGCCATTTAAACCCTTGCTTTCTGCTCTTCATGAAAAACAGCTGAGTGGCAGGGCTCAGTGTTTGGTTTAAATGGCTCAGAGCCATTTAAACCCCTGCTTTCTGCTCCCCACTGCTTTTTGTGGGGAGCAGAAAGCAAGAGTTTAAACTTTAAATGGCTGAAAACTGATACAAACTGGTTTGATTCACAAATTACAAACTGAACTGCAAAAATGTGGTTCATGCCCATCCCTAATCCTAAGCAAACACACCCTTTTGACTCCATTGAAATCAATGGAATGGGGGGTGTAGCTCTTATCAGGACAGCACTGTGAGTGACTTTAATTTATGGTCTATTTATTTTTAGTTATTTATTTAATTTTTTCTTTCATAATTGAATATAAGTGGAAATTAATAAAAACACAGTTAGACAATATTTAACCAGATACACCAGAAGTTTAATTAATTTTTTTTTAATGGGAAATTTGTCTAAGGACACAGATTAGAAATTGGATCCTTTGGTCAAATTTAAAGGATCTGAAGGATTTCTGGTCATTCCAGATGGGTAGCTGTGTTCATCTGTAGCAGCAAAAATAATACTGGACTCCCATGCCCCCTTAAATGCTATCACAATTTATTCCAGCATAAGCTTTTGTGAGTCAAAGTTCACTTAATGAGATGCATTGAAGCGTACATCCCTTAAGCAGATATTTTTATATTCACAACAGAAAGACCAACCCAGTAGAAGCCATCAGCCAAGGGGCAAGGAGCCATAGGGCACTTGTTTTTCCCCTCCTTGCCAGAAAGAACTTGACTCAGTACTACCAGTTGCCAGGAGGCTACAGAAGGGAGGGGAAGGAAGAGTTATGCCATTTCCATCCCTTCTAAACAAGAGCATCAGTTAGGAAAGGTCACTCTGCCCTGGTGGTGAAAAGTGCTGTCAAGTTGTAGCTGACTTATGGTGATCCTGTAGGGCTTTCAAGGCAACAGATGAATAAGGATGGGCACAAACCAAACCACAAAGCAGAATTTGTTGTGAATTTTGCCCTGTCCATGGTTTGCGAACTGAATTTCATGATGCATTTACCGTCACAAATTCCTACAAACTTTTAAAGCAGTTAATGGTGGTTTGTGGTGGTTCATGGATAAAAGAGAAAACAGGGGTTTAAAGGGACTCCAAGTCCCTTTAAACCCCTGCTTTCTGTTCCCCACAAAACCTGCAAAAACAGCAGCTCAGTGTAGCCAAGTATTGTCTCCACCAGCAAGCATGGACTCTCCAAGGTATAAGACAGAAGACATTTGCAGCCCTGCTACTGAAGACCCTTTAATTCAGAGGTGTCAAACTCATTTATTATGAGGGATGGATCTGACATAAATATCACTTTGTCAGGCCAGGCCATGTGTGCCCTAAAATGTAATGCCAGGTACCAGAGATATAAACTGTACAAAGAACAGCAGGTGGTAAGCTCTGCAAGACCTTATGGGTTGGGAGTGGGGTGCAAAGGAAACCCACATGGGTGGACTGGAGAGCCAGCAGTGCAGCACTGGGGAGATACTTCCACACTGCTTGACTGCTGCAGATGAGTTAGTTCCACCATGCTGAAGCCACAATTGGAGCGGCTCCGCCCACTTCTCCCCAGCAGTCTCCTATTTCCTCCCTTGCACTAGTTGCTCGCAGGCCACATAAGACTCTGATGGGCCAGTTCTAGCCCCTGGGGCTTATGTTTGACTCCCCTGCTTTAATTGGCAAATCTGAGGCTTGAATCTGGGACTTTTGCCCAGAAAGCATGTGCTCCACCATTAAACAAATTTGCTGGCTATTGTAACACTTCCATAAAAGTCAGCCTTTGCTTTATAATAATCCCAGGCTGATTTGCCTTGTTGCAACTAAATATCAGCATTTCAAGATGAGTCACTCTAGTAGCGATGGTAGCCAAAATATATTTCTATAATGAATGGCTTTCAATTGCTTAGGAAAGAAATGATTTTTGAAAGCAGACTGTAGTTACTCCCACTAATCCTAAAAAGGAGAATGTGCTGGTTATTATATTATATATGCGCCATCAAGTCACAATTGACATATGATGACCCCAGTAAGGGGTTTGCAAGGCAAAAGTCTGCGGTCACACGGAAGGGAGAAAATGTGGGCAGGAAGCGAGGCTGTTTGCCCCGCCTGCTATGATGCGCATTTGTACGAGCATACTTCCTGCCGCATGCCCACAGTTCCCAATAAGCAGAAAGGGCCCGGGTAAGCCGGGCCCGCCATTTGCGGGGACGGGTTGGGACCGAGAGGCTGGCCCGTGGGAGTCTCCGGGCGGGGGGGGGGGAGGGGGGCGAGACGCGGCTGGGCCCGGCTCACTGGAGCCGGGCCCAGGGGGATCCTCCGGGGGTTGGGGGGGGCGCGGCCTGCCTCCCCCAGCCCGCCCGCCCGCCCGCCCCGGCAAGGGCTCCGCCGGGCGGACCGGCAGCCGGGCCCAGCTCCTCCAGCTGGGCCCGCGGGATCCTCCGGGCGGGCGGGGGGGGTGAGACGCGCCTTCCCAGGCCGCCCGCCGCCCCAGCCAGGGCTCAGCCGAGGCTCCGCCGCGCCAGGCGGGGGCCGGTGGCCGGGCCCAAGGGGGGGATGCTCCGGGGTTTGGGGGGGCGCGGCCTGCCCCCCCCGGCCTGCCCGCCCGCCCCGGCAAGGGCTCCGCCGGGCGGACCGGCAGCCGGGCCCAGCTCCCCCAGCTGGGCCCGCGGGATTCTCCGGGCGGGCGGGGGGCGAGACGCGCCTTCCCAGGCCGCCCGCCGCCCCAGCCAAGGCTCGGCTGAGGCTCCGCCGTGCCAGGCGGGGGCCGGTGGCCGGGCCAAGGGGGGATCCTCCGGGGGGTTGGGGGTGCGCGGCCTGCCCCCCCCCGGCCCGATCGCCTGCCCCAGCAAGGGCTCCGCGGCGGACCGGCTGCCGGGCCCAGCTCACTGCAGCTGGGCCCGGGGTGATTCCCTGGGCGGGCGGGGGGGATGGGGGAAAGACGCAGCCACCCCTCCAGGCCGCCCGCCGCCCCAGCTAGGGCTCCGCCGCGCCAGGCGGGGGCCAGCGGCCGACCCGGCTCACTGCAGCCGGGCCAAAGTGGGACCTACGGGGGTTGGGGGGGGCGGCCTACCTCCCCCCCGCAGACCGCCTGTCCCTGCAAGGACCCTGCCGGGCAGACCGGCAGCCAGGCCCAGCTCACTGCGGCTGGGCCCTGGGGGATTCCCAGGGGCGGGAGGACGCGGCCTACCTCCCCAGGCAGCTCACTGCAGCTGGGCCCAGGGGGATTCTCCGGGGGGGAGGGCGGGAGGGGACGCGGCCACCCCCCAGACTGCCCACCTGCCCCGGCGTGGGGCCTCGCGGGCCGGGGGCCCAGTAGTCGGCACGGGGGCCCAGCTACCCACGCTGGCCTGGCCGCCGAGCCCTGAAGGTTTCTGCCTCCGGCCTGACCTGGTGGTCAAGGGATGGGGGTGGGACCGGCCCACACCCCCCCCCAGCTCTGGGACGGGCCAGTGAGGGCTTCGCTGGGGGTCCCCACGTGCGGCGGGGGGCAGCGGAACTCTGGGGTTCTCAGCGACGCCGCGACGGGCCTGCGGGTCCGCAGCGGGGGCGGCTGAAGCAGACCACCACCTTTCCAGCCCGCCCGCCGTTTGCAAAAAAAAAAAAAAAAAAAAAAAAAGGAAGAAGCAGAAGAAGTGGGGCCCGCATGGGCGCCCACGAGGTAGCGTGGGCGGCCTCCAGTCGCTTCCTTTTCCCAAGAGTGGAATCTCGGTCGCAACATTCCACAACTTAGGGAGCGGTTGCAGCGGCCGGGGGGCCCATCCAGCGGCGGAAAGCGGCGCATTGGGTCAGGCAGTTAGGCAGTTCTTAGTTAGGTCAGAACGAATGATTTATCGGTCCACGGGACTGGTTACCTCCCCACCAGCGCACTCCTGCCTCTCTGTAACAGCCGCTTGCCTTTGCAGTGGCGGGTAACAAGGGAAGGGGGATCTTAACGTGTCGTCTTTTGCGTCCCCGAGCAGGTATGAAGCCCCCATCACGCAGCACCCGGCGCACAGGCGCAGTTGCTGGGGTAACACCCCGGTCAACGACCAATGGGCAAGTACGGCCCGCAGCAGTCGACAAACCGGCGAGAGTGACGGCAAAGAGGAAGGCGGTGCCACGCGGCACAGAGGGGTCGGACAGCGTCGCGGAGCTGGCGGACACCATGCGGGGCCTTCAGCAGGCCTTCCATCAACTCTCAGAGAAGGTGGCCAAGATGAGCCAGGATCCGGCGGCCAAAAGAGCCCGGAAGGCCGAGTCTGCGGGAGGCTCAGTCCAGCTGCGCGGGGGGCCTCCGCCAGCTCGGCTAGTCGCCGGGCGTCGCGGCCTGCAGCACGCTCCACGGACGGGGGACGGGAGAGGGGTAGCTCGGGCTCCTCTGCTCGCTCCCACGACGAGGCCGAGGGCGAGGCCTCCGCAGGTGAGGGTTCAGCTGCGGGGCGTAGCGGGCAGCCTCCGAGCGATTACTGGGCGGCAGCGGCCACGAGCCAGGGCTTCCAGCCTGGGCTATACATCGCAGGGCACTGGCCATGAAAGCCGGGCGGGATCCTGGGGTGGTCTGGGATAACATTGATGTCTCTGATCCTTCTACCATCCTCTCCACGTACTCGAACGGAGAGGAACCCCCGGGGCTCCATTTATCTGAGGAGCTGAGGGATAGTATTCTGGACGGGTATTACGTGAATGTCTTTACTTTGCTTCAAAAACGGGGGCCGAGGCCCGCACAGCGCACCCTGACAAAAAAGAGAAGAAGGAGAAGAACGAGGAAGCAGAGCGCACGTTCCTCAACTGGGTTTCAGGTTACTTGGTGTATGCGGGGGTAGTCGCTACCGCGTACCCTGAGAGGGGCTGGCACCTGCTCAACCACATGAGCAATGTGGTCCAGGCCAGGGTATTGGCGGGCGAGGGGCCTGCTATCGATTACGATGAGACCTGCCGTAAGTTGGCGTCACGCAATGACAGGGCTCGGTGGGACCTGCTACAGGACAAGGTATGGCTCAGGGAGGTCGGCCCGTGCATTAAAGGAAGAGGGAAGCGAAGACCGACCGATGGGCCACGCGCAAGGACCGGTCGCGTGGGGTCTGTTGGGAATATAACCAGGGCCGGTGTCGACGGGCACGGTGCAAGTTCCACCACAGTTGCGAGGTGTGCGGGGGGGGGCACGGGCGGGTGTATTGCCCACGATCCAACGGCACCCAGCAGCCCTTTCGGGGTGGAAAACCCTTCTCCGGGGGTGCCAACACAAAAGGGGAGGGGGGTCATCAGGCACCGCAGCCACTTCCGCTTCCAGGCGCTAGTGCCCCACAAGGCTGGTGGTCCTTGGCGGCCACCCCAGTTCGGGTGGACGCTCTGAGACCACTCTTGGCGCAATACCCCTTGCGGGAGGCTGGACAGTATATCCTGGACGGGTTCACGAAGGGTTTTCCCATTCCTGCCAGAGGCCCGCGCATTGCTACCGATTCCAACAATCTGAAGTCAGCCAGGGAGATGCCCGAGGTGGTTGCCGCAAAATTGCAAAAAGAGTTGACGGCAGGGCGTGTTGCGGGCCCATTCAGCGCACCCCCAATTGAACACCTGCGTGTTTCTCCCCTGGGGGTGGTGCCGAAGAAAACACCAGGCGAGTATCGCCTAATTCAGCACCTCTCGTACCCAAGGGGAGCTTCGGTAAATGACAGTATCCCCCCTGAGCTCTGCTCGGTCAAATACGCTTCCTTCGATCATGCGGTCGGATTAGTCAGGGCTTGCGGGCACGGGGCACTCATGGCCAAGTGCGACATTCAGTCGGCATTCCGATTGCTCCCAGTAAGCCCCGAGTCCTTCTCATTACTGGGTTTTAAGTTCCAAGGGGCATGGTATATTGACAAGGCCATGCCTATGGGTTGCGCAGTGGCCTGCGCAGCATTCGAGACGTTCAGTACCTTCCTCGAGTGGGCAGCGAAGTTGAGGACTGGGTCCACGGGGATTACTCATTATCTGGATGACTTCTTTTTTGTCGGCCCTGGGGACGACGAGGTTTGCGCACGGTCCCTACGAGCATTTCCAGGAGCTTGCTGAAGAGCTCGGCGTACCATTGGCGGTGGACAAGACTGAAGGGCCAACAACTAGCTTAACATACCTGGGTATCCAATTAGACTCTGTAGCTGGGGCATCCAGGTTGCCGGAGGACAAACTCTTGGCCCTCCAGGCTCTCATTTCCTTGGTTAGGGCCCGGCCGAAGTGCACACTGAAGGAACTGCAGTCACTGGTGGGGCACTTGAACTTTGCATGCCGAGTTGTTTCGCCCGGCAGGGCTTTCTGCGCGAGGCTGGCCAGAGCGACGGCCGGAGTCAGGGCACCTCATCACCGGATATGGGTGACCAAGGGCATGAAGGAGGATTTGGGGGTGTGGCTCCGATTCCTGGCAGGATACAATGGGGTCACCATTTGGCAGCACCCGATGAATTTGCAGGGATGCCATTCAGATCCACTCTGATGCGGCCGGCAGGGCTGGGTTCGGCGTCTACTACGACGGCAAGTGGTGCGCACGGCCCTGGCCCAAGGAGTGGGAGGGTTCTGCAGTGCTCAAGGATCTCACCTTCTTGGAGCTTTTCCCAATACTGGTAGCTGTGATCATTTGGAAAGATCTCTTTAGGGACAAAAGGGTGCGGTTCTGGTGTGACAACCAAGCAGTCGTGCGGGTGGTGAACAAGCAAACTTCCAAGTCAGAAAGGGTGATGCGGTTGGTTCGCCGCCTGGTTTTGGCCTGCCTGGCCAATAACATTACATTTACTGCACGTCACGTGCCGGGCGTGGATAATAGCATAGCGGACGCTTTGTCTCGCCAACAGGAGGAACGCTTCCGCATCCTGGCGCCAGGAGCCAACCACGTTTCAGACCCATTTCCGGAGGAGCTGTGGGGACTTGGGAAGGTACAATAAGGCGGGGCATTTATGGGTCCATAGCCCCCTCCACTCTAGCCGTGTATGCCAAGGCTATAGATGCCTTTTTCGACTTTACCGCGGGGCTTGGGGGGCCGCAGACCTTGCCGGTGGAGAGGGAATGGGTGCTTCGCTACATGGCATGCCTGCAGGACAGCGGGTTCTCCCACAGCACCATCAGGGGTCGGATGGCCGCCATCACGTTCTTTAGCAAGGCTGAGGGGTTCGAGGATCCATGCCTCTCATTCCAAGCTCGTAGAGCGGTCGAGGGCTGGCGGAGGCAAGCTGCGCGGCCTCCGGATCGTAGACGGCCCGTGACTTTGGAGTTGTTGGGGAGGATTTTGCGGGAGCTGCCAGCGCTGTGCTGGTCCCAGTACGAGGCCGCACTCTTTGAGACCGCATTTGTCTTGGCCTTTTTCGGGGCCCTGAGGGTCGGGGAACTGGTAGCAAGCTCCAGAATCTCGTTCACCAACACACCCTTGGGTGTTCAGGATGTTTCCTTCGGACCGAGGGGGATGTCATTGTATATTCGGAGGTCAAAGACAGATCAGCTGGGAAAAGGGGCGCGCCTGCACCTGGGGCCACTACCGGGCGGCCCGTGCCCTGTGCAGACCACGCGGGCCTTTTTAGCAAAGCGACCTAAGGGAGATGGTCCGCTGCTTATCCATAGAGACGGGGCCCCATTGACGAGGTATCAGTTCACGGGGGTTTTCAGATCGGCATTGGGGGCTTTGGGCTTACCAGGCGAGGAATTTGGGCCTCACTCCTTTAGGATCGGGGCGGCCACCACGGCTGCCGGTATCGGCCTGCCAGAGGCACGAATACGGGCCATAGGCCGATGGCGCTCTACGGCCTTTAGGGCGTACATCAGGCCGCAGCTGGAGTCCAGCCAGTGACCGACTCTCTGACTCCTCAGTTCCAGGACAGGTGTACAGGACAGTCTGGATTTTTGGGCACAGCATCATCTATTGGGCAGGTTTGTATGCATCCTCGTCGGGCTGGGGCAAAGACTTGGGCTTGGGAGGTGCAGTTCGCATAACGTGGATGGCACAGCGAGGCATGCGGTGGAGGTCCCTGTTGCCCTGGTTGGGGCGCGTCAGGGTGAGGCACCACCCTCCTGATGCACTGCTGCTGCAGCTCGGGGAAAATGATTTGACCGAGTGCCCCGGGGTGTCCCTCGAGCGCCGGGTACTGGCCGACCTGGCCTTCTTGCGCGAGAGCATGCCTGGGACCATCATCTTATGGTCGGAGTGGTTGGAACGGAGGTCGTGGCGAGGCGCAATTCATCCCAAAAAGGTGGACGTGTCGAGGCGGAAGGTGTCCGGCAGGCTGGGTCGGGCAGTCGAGTTGGCGGGCGGTATCTGGATCCGCCACCCTGACATCTCTCACAAGATGGAGGCCCTGTTCCGAGCGGATGGTGTACACCTGTCGGCCTGGGGCATGGATGTCTGGTTGCACGGAGTCCGTCATTACCTGCTTTCTTGGCTACAGCCGTAGGGGCGTTGGCGGGAACAGGACTAATGGGGTCGTCCTGTTCTTGTGGCGGTAACAGCATGGGGCCGGATCCGTTGGCGGAATTCGGCCTGCGCGCCAATTCCGGAGTTGGGGACCCCTTAAGGGTCTTGGCGTGAGGGCT
This sequence comes from Gekko gecko, assembly GCA_029375565.1. Taxonomy (NCBI): domain Eukaryota; kingdom Metazoa; phylum Chordata; class Lepidosauria; order Squamata; family Gekkonidae; genus Gekko; species Gekko gecko. The sequence goes on along the minus strand of JAPDNY010000011.1, from coordinate 86,411,107 downwards.
GAACGGAGCTGGCTAGCTCAAGGAATAACAGCGCTTGCCCACACAGCCAGAGGGCAGGGGAGCTCACAAAGGGGCAAGCGTCCAGGTGAACTCTGATAACCTGCCATCCCGCCTTCTCTACCCATGCCGGCTGGCTGGGTAACGGTCAACTCGGCTGGCATGCGGGCCAGCCGGTAGGTCGGATCGGGTGGACCCATGCTGTGCCAATGCTCTACAGCTGTAACCAATAAAAGTTGTGGCCAAATCTATCCACATTATTTCCAAAGAAACCGGTTGTGCGTGTTCATTGCAAAGGGGGGGTGTACAGGGCGGGCCGATCTCGGCATCCCAAGTAAGACATGGAACCGCAAGCAGAAAGGGCCCGGGTAAGCCGGGCCCGCCATTTGCGGGGACGGGTTGGGACCGAGAGGCTGGCCGGCCGGAGGGGGGGGGCTAGTGCGCGGCGGGAAAGACGCGCCGCCCCCCCTTTTCCCACCGGCTAAGGGAAGGTCAGTGGGGGTGGTCGCGGAGGGGAGGCGATATAAAGTGAAGGGAAGCCGCTCCCCCTCCCCACTTGACCACGAGACGAGCCTGGTTTGCCCACCCATCCCTCCCTGAATTTTTGGGCGCTGGGGCGGGGGATTTGGACTTTGAGTGCATGAAAAGGGGTTTCTGGAGTCGTTGCAGGTCATGGTATGGTTAGTGTTTACTTTTTGTTTTGTCGCGCAATTTGTCACAACTTTCGGCGGTAACAGCATGGGGCCGGATCCGTTGGCGGAATTCGGCCTGCGCGCCAATTCCGGAGTTGGGGACCCCTTAAGGGTCTTGGCGTGAGGGCTGAACGGAGCTGGCTAGCTCAAGGAATAACAGCGCTTGCCCACACAGCCAGAGGGCAAGGGAGCTCACAAAGGGGCAAGCGTCCTGCCCTCCTGCCTTCTCTACCCATGCCGGCTGGCTGGGTAACGGTCAACTCGGCTGGCATGCGGGCCAGCCGGTAGGTCGGATCGGGTGGACCCATGCTGTGCCAATGCTCTACAGCTGTAACCAATAAAAGTTGTGGCCAAATCTATCCACATTATTTCCAAAGAAACCGGTTGTGCGTGTTCATTGCAAAGGGGGGGGGGTGTACAGGGCGGGCCGATCTCGGCATCCCAAGTAAGACATGGAACCGCAATACTAAGTTTTCGGCAGTAGCTTTTTACCACGCTACTGCGGCGCGAAACGACGCCCAGCTAACAACACCGGGATGCCAGACAGAAGTGTCTGTCTGATCATGTCCCTTTAATCCGCAGGGGAATTGCATGTCTGCCACAGCTTCCAGTAAGTATGATCGCACCCAAGAGAGAAGCAAAGGTCTCTGCAGCATCTTACTTGGTGGTCCCCGTCTAAGTACCAGCCTTGCTTAGCTTTTGAGACCTGACAAGATCGGGCTGTACCATAACATTCCACATCCCTCCTTTTTAAATTTCTCAGTGATGAGTAAATGCCTGTCTTTTACCATCCAGTCACTCTTTATGGGCTGAAACGCTCAGAGAAGATGACTTTACTGGCTTCAGGGATGATTGGTCTCAGACTCCTCCACAAAAGAAATTGTTCAACATGTTTAAGTTGATGAGAATAGCACAACCTTTCCCTGGTCACTGCTTTCAAACACACAGAAGTAAATTATTATGCTCAGGAGTAGGTCAGTCCCTAAACCAAAATACACAAATTATATAAATGTCTAACTGCATGAAGGATTCTACAACATGGGCTTCTTTGTAACTCTCTCCCCTTTGGCGTTCTATAAATTACCTCTTTTTTTGATTGCAAGGTTTCCCGCACCGGTGTGAAATGGCTATCAGTCTTTAGAAGAGTTGTGGAGTGAAAAAAAGAGAAGAAGTCTATGATACAGATGGGTCAACTACAGACAATCAAGGTTTAAATCTGAATGGTTGCCAGTTGGCATCAACCCACCACTTCACTTAATACGAGAGAAATCCCTCTCCATCTGTTGGGAATACACTGAAGAGCTGAAAACGTCAACTGTAAGACATAATGAGAGATGGAAAGGTCAAAGCCCTGTAGAAGAACAAATTGACAATGATTTTATTATATTAATACTCTAACCTCTCGTCGTTGACATCATGGCCATCAACGGAGGCCTTGATCAAAGGGCTTGCTTTTAGCGCGTGGAAACTAATAAAGGAAATGAGAATACGATTGCCAAAGAAAGCAAGAAACATTTGCTTTCATAACCGGGGGTGGGGGTGGGGGTTTGAGCCTGTTGAACTCCCCATCCATTAAAGGGAGAGAGGAAGACAGGGAAAAGGCAAAGCAATAGATGAGCAAGTTATGCAGAAATGCATTTATTTTTCGGCATTGTTCCAGCATAACTGACATCAGGTGTTTTAAAGGATAATAGCCCTATGCAAATGGGGGGGGAATCTGGCTGTCTTGAACTTTAATGGAATCAGAAGAACAAGATCTCCAACTCTAGTCATAGTGGTCAAAGGAAAGGTGTTTGCCCAGAAAATGTAAGGGTCTCAAACAAAGCAATCTGGTGAAATTAAAACCCCAAGAAGAGGAATTGTCTCCAATTGCCTGGGAGTTTCTACATAGCTAGATTCCCCCTGCTTTTTTTCAGTTTCCAGAATTGGAGGATTTTGCTTAGGTCATATGCATGAGATAAGTACATAAGAGAAGCTATGTTGGATGAGGCCAGTGGCCCATCCAGTCAAATACTGGCCAAAACCTAGGTGCCATCAGGAGGACCACCACCAGGGCCAGAACTCCAGAAGCCCCCCCACTGTTGTCCTTCAACTACCAAGACATCACTACCCCAGACAGTGTTTCATCCGTATATGGTGGCTAATAGCCATTGATGGATCTCTGCTCCATATGTTTATCCAGTTCCCTCTTGAAGTTGTCTGTGCTTGTAGCCACCATCACTTCTTGCCGCAGTGACCTGGCACAGAATCATAGCATCACAGAGCTGAAAGGGTCCATCCAGGCCATCCAGTTTATAAGATTATGAATGGGACTGAGCAGGTTAAGAAAGAAGTACTTTTCTCCCTTTCTCACAATACAAGAACTCGTGGGCACTCCATGAAATTGCTGAGCAGTCGGGTTAGAACAGATAAAAGGAAGTACTTCTTCACCCAAAGAGTGATTAACATATGGAATTCACTGCCGCAGGAGGTGGTGGCAGCTACAAGCATGGACAGTTTCAAGAGGGAATTAGATAAACATATGGAGCAGAAGTCCATCAGTGGCTATTAGCCACAGGGTATAGATGGGAACTCTCAGTCTGAGGCAGGTGATGCACTCTATTTCTGCTGCTGGAGGGGGCAGCAGTGGGAGGGCTTCTGGTGTCCTGGCACCACTGCTGGACCTTCTGATGGCACCTGGTATATTTTGGCCACTGTGTGACAGAGTGTTGGACTAGATGGGCCATTGGCCTGATTCAGCATTGGCTTCTCTTATGTTCTTATGTAATGCAGGCTCAGCATAGAGCATCCCTGACCCTGACAGGTGTTTGTCCAGCCGCTGCTTAAAGACTGCCAGTGAAGGGGAGCTCACCACCTCCCTAGGCATAGAGCTCACTAAGCTATTATTTGAGTCCAATAGCACCTTATAGACCAACCGGAGTTTCAGGGTATAAATTTTTGAGAGTCAAAGCTCTTTTCATCAGATGCAAGTTGGAAAAAGATCTTGGGATGTTTTTATCCCAGGCAGAAGGAGGGAGGGTGTTGTTGTAAAGAATCCTTATAAAAGATGCAAAGGTACAATGCATATTGTGATCAGCTTGATAAAGCAGAGGGGAAATGTTTGGGGACAGAAAATCAGCATCTACTGTGAGATAAGAATCCTGTGTCCCTATTCAGCAATGGAGGGTCCATTGTTCTGAACTTGTGAATGAACTCAAGTTCAGCAATCTCACATTGTAATTTCCCCCTGAAGTTTCTTTGTTTGAAGACATTTGGTCTCTAAGGTGCTACTGGACTTTAATCTAACTGTTCTGCTGCAAACCAACTAAGCTATTGGTTGAGAAAACAGGGTGATGCCTTTGTAGCTCAGCTCACACAAGAGCTTGGGAATGCTGCACACTGCAAATTCATTTGCAAGATATGCAGAAAGGGCTGCTGAGCGCATTCCAGCTGTGACCACACAGACACTCCAGCCATCCCACAGGAAGACCTAAGTGACTGCTTGCTGGTTGTTCCCAGGTTCTTCTTAGTTGCTGAAACAGTCACGGAGTTGCCGCTTCATTCAGCAGAAGGTCAATGAACCCTTCTTGGATTTTAATCTTTCACCCAAGGAAAGAGTAACCAAGGCTGAGTTCAGACTGGCAGTATGGCCCGATATAGGCATGTTTCACAGATTAAATGGGTCGGTTCACACAGCCACAGCTGGCAGGTATTCCCCAGCCATACTCAACCTGTCCTATGACGATTCCCTATAGTGTTAAAAAAGTACCAGGTGAAAGCGGTAGCAAACCCTGGAGAGTGCGTTGATCCTGCTTCCTGGAAGTGTGCATGCTAAAAGCCGTGCAAACGAGCCACATTGATAATTGCTGCTGCTTCTATGCACCTATGCACATAGGTGCATGTTGCCGGAGTGAAAATAGCCGCTTACAGCCCAAGTTGCAGCACTGGGGCAACAACTCTCCCCTCACCTCCCACCCCAACCTGTGGTAGGGACAGTGGCCAGAAACTGAGAGACCTGGTAAGCCAAAACCCATTCCATATGTCAGAGGCTCTATGTACTGGGGACCCCAGCATAATGCGGATGAAGGTTTTTGTGTGTGTCAAAGCCCAAGATGGACAGTGATGTTGAAGACAGAGACAGGAGGTGTGATGAGTGTCATGCTTGAAGCCCAGCCCTGCCGCATACCTCGGTGCAGCAGTGGGAGTCGACAAAACTGCTGACTTCATATTAACTTTCCTGGCTCATTCATCAATATGTAGATGACACCCAGTTCGACATCTCCTCATCTAAGCCTCTAGATGTGTGTATCCTAGCTCTGAGCCTATGTTTTGAGGCTGTGGTTAAGTGGCTAGGAACATAAAGCTAAATCCAAATGAGATAAGTGTAATGTTGGTTGGGAAGGATGAAGCTTGGGAAGATTTGGATCCACCAGTCATGGATGGAACGTTGGCATTGAGATCTTGGTACTCATGGACCCTGTTATACAATTTAAAAAGCAGATTGGCGGGGTAATCAAGAATGCTGTTTATCATCTGCATCTGGTTTGGCAGTTGTCTCCTCACCTAGCCTCAGCCAGCCTAGTCCAGATGATCCGTGTTCATGTAACCTCATGGCTGGACTGTCATTATGTGCTCTACAATGGGCTACCCTTGAAGACAATCCAGAAGTTGAAGCTGGCTCAGAAAGTGGCAGCTGAATTGTATTTAGGGGCTGGCCATCAGAAACATATTTGCCAGTATTAAAACTTCATTGGCTGCCAGTTTATACCCAAATACAATTCGAAGTTTCTGGTTATGACCTTTAAAGCCCTTCATAGCCTGGGAAATTGGGGGTTTTATTATCCATTGGGAAATGTGGGGTGTAAAAGTTTTCATGACTAAAATACATTCCAGGGACAGATAGTGGTTGACTCATATCTTGAAAATGGTTGACTCATATTTTTATTTTATTGATTTATGTTATTTATAGTCTGCCTTTCTCACTGGGACTCAAGGCGGATTACAGAGTGACTCAATACAATCAACAACATTCAATAAACAATGAAAGAGAATTTGGTTGTAAATCCAATTAGAAGTCAGAAAAACAGAACTGAAGCAAAGTGTTAACATGGCACATTAAATGATACAAAATTATACAACAGGATCCAGTTAGGGATGCCAGACCCCCTGGTGGAGAAAGGAAAAGGCCTAGGCCTTGTTGATGGCACCACAGAAGAAGTGATATCATCACACCAGCAACATCTGGGCAATGCTCTGGTATTTGCACAAAAACTCTATGGTAGAAGCTGATATTACCATAGAATTTTTGCTCAAACACCAGGGTGTTGCCCAGACATTGCTGATGTGATGATGTCATTTCCTGTGTGATGCTGGTGACGAGGCCTAGGCCTTTTGCTTTCTCCTCGTAAGTCTCCCAATCCCCCACTGGTTGCCGGGGGGAATCTAGCAACCCTAGAGCCAGCTCACAGCAAACTATACACAGTAGTACAGATCACACTCCCCAATAATTTATCCAATTAACTTTGTGAAGCCTTCTGTACTGTGCTAACCTATTGCCCAAATAGAAAAGCCCTCACTCCAAAAGGTTGGAAGTGATTCCTGCTTTGTCAGGGACATTCTGATTTTCTCAGTGGATTCACATGCGCATTCAAGACACCAGAGCAATCCACTCCCATCTTTGGAAATTCAGCTTCTAGAATTCCTGGAGGACCAAGCAGAAACTTCAAAGGTGTAGCTTTACTGACTCACATTCAGCATTTTAATAAGGCGTCCTCAACAGGCTGTTAGAGGGATAAAGTAGGGACAGTGTTTTCCCAAGTACAGTGGGTTCAATCCAGATTAAATTGGTAGTTTCCACTAATTCTTCCTTCCCACCAGAGACCCCCCCCCATATGTCCTTCTGCAGGGTTCCCTATTCCCCAGGAGCAGCATTTTGGGGGAGATCAGTCGGCTACAGAGGGAGGAAAATTTCATCCTGTTATTGGAAAATATATTCTGGATCCAGCCCAGGGACTAGAAAATAGAGACCAGCCCTGAGTAATTGGACTGTGTGCTCCTTCACTACATTGTAAAAAAAAAACCCCACAATTTTAAAAGAGAAACTTCCAGTGTTAGTGAGAGAGTGACCAAAAAGGTTTTTTTAGATTTATTAATGGAGCCCCCCACAAATGTCCTGTGAAGATGTGACTTCACAAAGGACTCTGAAAAATCATATGCCAAACCCATAATTTTGCACAGCTGTCAGCATTTCAGTTGAGTTAAATGGGGGGACAGGCTGAAAAATAAACATTCATTTTTCTGGTAAAAATATCTAAAAATTGGAATCCTCTCTCAATGCGTGCTACGAATAATGTTCTTAGAATTATCAAAGTATCTACTAAGAATGGCTTACATGGATTTATTATTCTCCAACTGTTCAACCTGAGTTAATGCTAATTTCCATTATAACTTAGGCTCAAATCAGGACTATGAATGCAGTCTTAAGAACACTGTCCTGAGAGTAAGCCCCACAGAGTGAACTAGGACTTACTTCTGAGTAGACCTGCCTAGGATTGCTTCCTAAATTTAGCCAGATTGGGATCCAAATCTCCTGGACGTATTTGGATCTGACATTTGTTTTGACATACAAGTGTTGTTGTTTTTTTTTGGGGGGGGGGTTTGCATGCAATATGGAATTTTCTGCAAGCAGTCAGAGTTTTTCTTATGTTCTTATCAATCCATAAACATAAGAACATAAGTCCTGCTAGATCAGACCAATATAGGCCCAATGCTACAGTAGGGCATCTCATCGCTCCCCCCCCCCACGACTAACCACCCAGGCCTCCTGACTTCCCGTCCATCCAGTTTATTTTATTTTTTTGCATGCACCATGGCCACATCGAGCCATTGCCCTGCCCTGCCCAGCCCATGCCCTCGCCCAGGGCCGGACTGAGGTGTCTGGGCACCCTAGGCAGGCCAGCTTGTGGCACCCGTGCCCCCTGGTGATGCCAATCTCCCAGTGCGGCCTGGAGATGGGGGGCGGTGCCGGCAAGCCAGGGAAGGGGTGGGGGTTTAAACCCCCACCTCTTCCCTCTGAGCACCAGCTTGCCTTTGAGCACCCGCTGGGGCGCTCTCTGCTGGCGGCACCGGCTGCTGCCCCCATCTCCTCTCCCCCAAGGGGGGAGGGGGAGGGTGGGCAAGCTCCACTGCTGCCTCCTGAGCCCCGCTGGGGCGCTCTTCACTGCCTTTTTTTACTGCTGCAGTACACTGGGTTGAGATTTTCATTGAGCTGTCCACTATGACCCCAAGATCTTTTCCCCTCTCAAGTCTCAGCAGGTTGAGACTCCATCAGCCTATACTTGAAGTTGGGATTTTTTTTTGTCCCAGTGTGCATCACTTTACACTTACCAACACTGAACTTCCTTTGCCATGTAGTCGCCCACTCACCCAATTTGTGGAGGTCCTCTTGGAGCTCTTCACAGTCAGCGTTGGTTTTCACCATCCTGAATAATTTTGTGCCATCTGCAAACTTGGCCACTACACTACACCCCTAGTTTTGGGTCATTTATGAATAAATTAAATGCTACTGGTCCCAATACTAATCTTTGTGAGCCCCCCCTCCCCGCTTAGTTCCCTCCATTGTGAGAACTGTCCATTGATTCCTACTCTTTGCTTCCTGTCACTTAACTAGTTTTGAATCCATAAGAGAACCCCGCCTCTTGTCCCATGACTGCTAAGTTTACTCAGGAGTCTTTGGTGAGGTGCCTTGTCAAAAGCCTTTTGAAAGTCTCAGTATATCATGTCTACCAGGTCACCATTATCTACGTGCTTGTTCACTTTCTCAAAGAACACCCAAAGGTTGGTGAGGCAGGACTTCCCTTTGCAGAAGATATGCTGATTTTCCCTCAGCAGGTTTTGTCCTTCTGTGTGCAATTATATATTTGATTACAGTATCTAGTAATTTGCCTGGGATGGATGTTAGGCTGACTGGCCTGTAATTTCCTGATTCCCCTTTGGATCCCTTTTTAAGAATTGGTGTAACATTTGCTACTGTCCAGTCTTCTGGTACAAAATCAGAATCTGTATTGTCTACGCAGGTGGGCAGAGGCTCTCCAGGACCTCAGGCAGAGGTCTTTCACATCACTTACCACCTAACACTTTTAACTGGCTGTGCTGTGGGTTGAACCTGGGACCTTCTTCACACCAAACAGAAGCTCTACTGCTGAGTTATGGCCCTTCCTCACAAGAAAGTGAGAAAGAAGAAGAAAATGAACAATAAATTATCCTGAATTTGCCAGCTTTTTGTAGGTACTGCAATCCCCTCCATAACACCACTTACCAGTAGGGGTTAGGAGGCTGTGGCATGTGGAATTCACTGCTGCAGGAAGTGATGGCAGCTGCAAGCATAGACAGCTTCAGGAAGGGATTGGATAAACATATGAATCAGAAGTACACCAGTGGCTATTAACCACAACCCAGCTCCTGCCAACCTAGCAGTTGGAAAGCAAGAAATTGCAAATAGGTACTGCTTTGGTGGGAAGGTAACAGCGTTCTGTGCGCCTTGGCGTCTAGTCATGCTGGCCATATGACCATGGAAAAAGTCTTCAGACAGCACTGGCTCTTTGGCTTGGAAACGGAGATGAGCACTGCACCCCTAGAGTCAGATTCAACTGGCTTTTGAGCAATGGAAACCTTTACCTTTACCTTATAGAGGGAACACTATGTCTCAGGCAATGATGCTCTATATTCTTGGTGCTTGTGGGGGCAACATTGGGAGGGCTTCTGGAGTTCTGTTAACCTGATTGCTCTTAGTTATTAATAAAATTATAGGGAATATGAGCGAACACCAATTTTTACAGAGGTCCCGCCCCTCCAAAAATATCAGTAACAGACAAGGAGACTTTATAAGGTTGAAATTAAAGTCTTTTACTGGAAATCTTCTTTACATACAAACAATACACAAGCACACACACAATTACTCAAGTCTAGGAAATAAAGATAGAGATATAAGCACAATTGTATTAGCAGGTATTCATTGGTGGGCAATATTTACCTGTCCTCGTAGTGTGAGTCGTTCCAATGGAAGAATGGAGGGGAAGAATGGGAAAAAAGGGAACACGTGGCCTGAACCAGCAGGTAACATGTGGAACTCAGGCTGCAGACCTAGCGTTTAAAGATGGAGGCAGGGAATTGGGATAGCAAGCTGGACATAAGAGGGTCAAAGCTTAGATAGTGGTCGTGAAGTAGAAGAAGGGGCAAGCATGTGGTTGGGTTGCCCCTTTTATGCAGGAGGGTGGGGGCTGGCCATAACCCCTAGTCACACCTCCTGGGTAGTCCGTCCCAGAAAACATACTATTGGCTGAAGGGAATAGGGGAGGGGGGCTAAGGAGTGGTCAATATTGAGAGCTAGAAACTTAACTTGAGTCTGGCACCTGGATCTAGGTGCGATGAGTCACTCAGCCAAAGCCATTGTTATCCTGATTGTATTAGCCAGCTCGCTGATGTGTGGGTGATTAGTTGCTAGGCGACCATGAATAGGGTCTCTGGACCTTCATGCCTCTCTGCATGTGCTGGAGGGGGGGGAAGGGGGTTGCCTACGTGTGTTGAAGGAAACTCTTAATGGCGTCTGTAGTTTCTGGTCCTCATGCTTTGGCATGGCATGGCTTTTTGTGCTTTGCGCATACTATGGAACTGCTCCTTTTTCCATCAGGTAAAAAAGGCTGGTAACCTTGTAAAGCAGCTGGAACAGCAAGTGAAGAAAGGAAGGTGTCCTTCTCAGGGTGCAATCTCCTCTGGCATCATAGGGGCTACCTTGTGATACAGTTCCTTTAAGCATGCTTGTGCACAGTTCATACTTTATTTCAGTTCATGAAGGGCATAAAAAGCCTTGCAGGGCAACAGTTCTGGCCCCACTGGTAGACCTCCTGATGACACCTGGGTTTTGGATACCATGTGACACAGAGTGTTGGACTGGATGGGCCATTGGCCTGATCCAACATGGCTTCTCTTATGTTCTTGTGACTCAGGAAAATGAACTAGAAAGAAGAAAAGAGGTTGCTTGCACATGTAAGGAATAGTATCACAGATAGAAAACCACCTTATTCTTACAAAACCAACAACTGGTTTTCGTCAGTCTTCAGGAAACTAAATATAGAAAGGTTGAAAGAGGATTAAATCTGCAGTAACCGAGGGCAACTAAAGAGATTATGAAATGAGCATAGAGTTTAATTAATTCAATAGATGGAGAGCTACTTAGTAGCTTCATCATTACATATCGCAGATATTTCATAATCCATGAAAAGTGAGTACGTTTAACCCTCACACACTTGCTCGCTTGCTTCAGTTGTTCTGTTGTAGGAAGGTTTTATTCTTTCGATGATGGTTCATCCTGTTTTGAAATTGAGCAGAATTTAAGGTTTGGCTGATCAGTAGAAAATGAAGCGAGTTCCCATGGTTCCCATCTTCAAGACTGCTATTTATTCCCATTTTATGTTAAAAATTCATTCTGTCCCTTTCACCTGTGGAGGTCTTCAAGGCAGTTTACAACTGAGTTTGATCAAAGAAGTTTTCAGGAAAGGCAGACTTTCATGTGGAGATCGCCTTCGCTAGAACAAACAGCCATTTTGGTCACCCCCTTCCTTGACTGAAGTGGAGGGAAGGGACAAGGTCTGCTGGCAGCCAGTGTAAAGGAGGAGTCGGGCAGCTCAAGGCAGCCCATGAATGCATGCAGAGTCAGGGGGAGGGTGGGTGAAGGCCATCCCAGGGGCTGGTGTCCACTTCCACCACCAACCCTTCCAGTTGGTTTTCAGTGTCAACAAGGGCATGCTTCCACATGGAGTCAGATCTCCATTGCTAGAACAAACAGACTTCTTCACTCTGTACCTGATGGTGATGCCACAGAGTACATATGACAGAAGAGAAGTGCCAGTGAAACAGCCTTGGCAATGGCATTTGAATGAAGACAAAAAGGGCGAATGCGATCTTGGGGTGTATCAACAAAGGCATAACATCCAAATTGCAAGGTGTCATAGTCCTGCAGTACACTGCATTGGTCAGTCCACACCTGGAGTCTTGTGTGCAGTTCTGGAGGCCTCACTTCAAAAAGGATGTGGACAGAATGGAGCAGGTGCAGAGGAGAGCGACGAGGATGATCGGGGGCCTGGAGACCAAGCCCTGTGAGGAAAGTCTGAGGGACTTGGGAATGTTTAGTCTGGAGAAGAGGAGGCTGAGGGGGGACAGGATTGCTCTCTTGAAGTATTTGAAGGGCTGTCATGTAGAGGAGGGCAGGGAGCTGTTCCTGTTGGCAGCAGAGGAGAGGACTTGCAATAATGGGTTTAAATTAAGGGTGGGAAGATACCGGCTGGATAATAGGAAACACTTTCTTATAGTCAGAGTTGTGCAGCAGTGGAATCAGCTGCCTAGGGAGGTGGTGAGCTCCCCCTCCCTGGCAGTCTTTAAGCAGTGGCTGGCCAAACACTTGTCAGGGATGCTCTAGGCTGAGCCTGCACTGAGCAGGGGGTTGGACTAGATGGCCTGTATGGCCCCTTCCAACTCTGTGATTCTACAATCCTATAAGATCACACCCTCCCTGGAAATCCCTGTTCCTTGGACCAGTCTGGGACTTGAACAGGGGACAGTATGCAGGTTCAGGATGGAGCAGGCAAAATTGCTCCTGCCCACACAGGTCTGTCCACAGACATGATTTGCTGGTGCACAGGAATGGATCCAGGGCCTGGTTCCACTCACATGAACACATGAAGCGGCCTTACACTGAATCAGATTTCTGGTCCTTTAAGGTCAGGATCGGCTATTCTGTTTGGCAGGAGCTCTCCAGGACCTCAGGCTGAGCTCTGTCACATCACTTACTGCCATGTCCTTTTTTGGTAAATACAATTTATTATTGGATATTTTCCGCACGTTCATACAACTTAAACAAGTAAATACATATCCCATCCGTTCCCCCCCCCAAACAAGGCTTCCCGCAATGCTCCAACCCCGTTAATATCTCTCTTATTCAGTTACATTAACTACTAATTTTACTTTCTTTACTAATGGTAACAATTTAAAAATCTAATCACTTTAAAGTTTCCCCTTAATAACTATCAAAACAAATCAACCCATGTTTAACATCCCAACTTTTCAACAAATATTCTTGAAAGTCTTTCCATTCTTCAAAAAAGTTTTCATCTTCCTCGTTGTTTAATTTTCTTGTTAGCTTGTCCATTTCTGCCATAAACAGCATCTTCTTAATCCATTCCCATGTTTCCAGTATTTTTTCTTGCTTCCAAAATTGTGCAAAAGTCATTCTGGCTGTTGTCACCAAGTACCATAGCAATGTTCTCTTGGTTACATTTATTTCTTCCATTTTAAGACCTAACAATAACATCTGTGGGTCTTTCTTAAAAGTACATTTCAAAATTTTTTGTATCTCATTGTGGATCTCAGTCCAATATCTTGCTGCCTTATCACAAGTCCACCACATATGATAAAATGACCCTTCTTTTTTCTTACATTTGTTACTTCCAACATTTGTTAGACATGCTATCATTTATAATAGCAATTTTTTGGGGGGTCATATACCATCTATACATCATTTTATAGCAGTTTTCTTTCACATTTATACAAGTTGAAGTTTTCATTGACTTTTTCCACAAGTATTCCCAAGATGACATAGTTATTTCATTATTTATATTTACAGCCCACTTTATCATTTGCTCTTTTACTGTTTCATCCTCAGTATACCATTTCAATAAAACCTTATACAATTCTGCCATGTCCTTTTTTAACTGGAGATGCTGGGGATCGAACCCGGGACCTTCTGCATGCCAAGCAGATGTTCTGCCTCTGATCCAGAGCCCCTTCTTTAATAATTTGAGACATAAAAATCTAGGGAGACATTTGGATGGGGATTATTGTAGAAACATCCTGAGTGATTGCTGTTCCTGACCGATGCAGTGGTAAGAAAAATAAATTGCACTGAACCTCCAGTCCGCTGGGGACAGAATGGTGGTGACCAGGATCAACCAAGTCAAATCTCCTAACAAGTCAGAAGTCTTTCCAGAAACATTTCCGCCCACTACTTTTGCACCCAAAATTGAACCAGGAGAACATTTAGTGCAGCCCTAATTCTAACGATACCTGGTCCAATACAGTCTTCATTACTAACACTGCCATTAGTCTGATGGTACTTCAACCTGTGGAAGTCAACTGAGAAGGTATACCCAGTGTGGCTCAGATAGAGTTACTAGACTGGTAAGAGGCTCTTCTGAAAAGAGCCCTCTTAGAACACAAGAGGCAGCTGATGATTGTTTAAAAGTCCACCTTTTGTTCTTCCCTTCTGCTTTCATTCATTTATTTTATCACACGGGGAGTCCTTGTGTGTCCAAGGCAAGAAACTTGGACCCTTCAGCATCCTCACTATTGCCTCACCTTTTGTACTGTATTATATGGGACTGTATCGTACTGTACTGACCAGGGCTCACTGGAGCAGGCACAGAACTCTCAATAGATACAAAAGAACCTCAGTATATAGGAGAGATGGTGAGACAAGGGAGCAATCGGGACCCACATAAGAACATAAGAGAAACCAATGCTGAATCAGGCCAATGGCCCATCTAGTCCAACACTCTGTCACACAGTGGCCAAAAATACCAGGTGCCATCAGGAGGTCCAGCAGTGGGGCCAGGACACTAGAAGCCCTCCAACGGCTGCCCCCTCCAGCACCAAGAATACAGTGCATCTCCTGCCCCAGACTGAGAGTTCCTATCTATACCTTGTGGCTAATAGCCACTGGTGGACTTCTGCTCCATATGTTTATCTAATTCCCTCTTGAAACTGTCCATGTGTGTAGCTGCCACCACCTCCTGTGGCAGTGAATTCCATATGTTAATCACTCTTTGGGTGAAGAAGTACTTCCTTTTATCTGTTCTAACCCGACTGCTCAGACCCACAACCCTTTTTACAGGAAAAGTGACAGTCTGTGGACAAATCCCCTGCTGTGGCTAGGAACTGAAGGGACTGCAGGATGTTTCATGTACCCTGGACAATGGGTAAGCAGCTGGGGCAAGACCATTCGAGGCTCCTCCACACCTCTCACAAGCAGGCATTTGGCTGGGCATTTCCCCTCATTCCCATCCTTTACATGGAGAATATGGGATTAGCTAGTTATTGTGTGGCCAGGCTGGAATTTAGGGGATCCACGTGTAATTGACAGAGACGGGGATTTTTTATTACCTGCTCCATAGTGTCCAATCAGGTGATGTCAAGCCTTATTTTAGGATGAAAGAAGCCCTGATTGGGTTGGGCAGGACGAGGTGCAGGTTTCTGAAGCCCTGAGACTTCTAGGAGTGAAAGGATCATATCCGGTCCAATCAGATATATGGCCAGAGTGATGGAGAGAGGGTTTTCTTGGTTCTGGACAACATCAGCTAACCCCCTAGCTGCAGTACAGTATGGAGGAAGGGGGCTGAGGTTTGGTGCCTCTCAGGACAAGTTTGTATCCAGGCAGTGAAAAGTCAGGAGGGATGGCTAGGGGTATGCTCTGAGAAAAAGAATGGTTATCATTTTGCATCCAGCATTCGGGGGTAGGGGGAAACCTTTACTGTTATTGCTGATTTTTGGGGGGAGTAGGATGTTACTCATTCAGGATCGGAATTTGTTTTTCAAGTTCCAGAATTTCAGGACCATTGTTTTCAAAGGGGAGCCCATTCCACAGAGCAGAAGCCACAACAGAAAGGGTCTGAGCTCTGGCTGAGTGGTGGGATAGCCAACGTATCACTGCCTGAAGACCGTGGTTGGTGCACAGGGGCATATGGATGGAGACAGCCTTTCAAATATGCAAGTCCCAGGTCATGCAGGGCTTTACAGGTCCTAACCATCACCTTGAATTGAACCTGGAAACAGATTGGCAGATGTTTCAAAATGGGCCACACACGTTCCCAGTGGCTAGTCCCTGAAAACAGTTGGCCCACTGCAACCCCGATCAGCTGAGGCTTCCGGTTCACCTTGAAGACCTTCGTAGACCGTATTTCAATAATATGACCATGAATTACAGAAGTGTGGATCAGATGAATCTAGGTAATGAGAGAGCCAGTGTGGGTCAGATGCAGCTTCTAGAAGGTGCTTCTGGCCTCCATGCCAGCCTGCTTTTCAAAGGGCAAGGCAGGGTCCATGGACACCCCCAGACTCTTAACCCAGTCTGACAATGCCAACTTCAGCTATACAAGTGGATTCAGTCCCTCTAGAATATCAGCCTTCCCGACCAGCATAACCTCTGTCTTGTCTGGATTGAGCTTCAGCTTGTTCATACTTGGCCACCTGACCACATCCTCAAAGTACTAGCTCAGAACCAAAGCATTTATCACGGCTCCACCTTATTCATCTTTTTTTTCTAGACTGTAAATCTTCAGGCTCTTCAGCCTTAATCATCCTTGGTTGCTCTTTTCTGCACTTTTGGCAGCTGTAATATCTTTTTTGAGATATGGCAACCAGAACTGTATGTAGCTCCCTCCAGTTGAAGCATCCTTCTCTTCGATAGCTAGCAATGCGATCCTGGGCAGGCTTACTCTGAATCCTACTCATGTCTCCACAATGCAACTTACTCTCAGGAAAGGGTTCCTAGAATTGCATCGTAAATGTAGCATTTCCCAAAGAGCCATAGAATTAGTAGTAGCTGGGTTGCTATGCCAGACAAATTCCCAAAACAAAAAAAAGGATAATATCTTTTGTTAGGAACAAGCAAAATATCAGAAAGACTGCATTACTAGCAATGATGCTAGCCTAAACAGAACCCACACAGTGATATGGAACTTTGCAAATCCATTTGTTGTAGGGAACAGTTTTGAATTTCTCATCCTTCTTTGAATTTGGCCTCTTCCTTGTGTGAATGGAATGGGTGATACTTTATTTTCATGCTCTTTTGTTTTTCTAACGCAGCATTTCCCCCCATAAGGTACACGTCTTTAAGATTATTTATGTGTCAATAAATGTATGAGCCTTACACATTTAAACAACACACCTTACACATATAAACAGAATATAAATTGCATAGAAAGCCCATATAACATGCATAAACAATTTCCCCTCTTTACCAAACCAGCAGTGAAAATAGAAGAAGCCAGACCATTGATGGAAATATACATCTATAGAAAAAGAAATAAAGTAGAACACATCAGCTCCTCTTGTATTCCTTTTGCCATCTTGAATCAAAATGAGTGTTTGAGATTTTTTTGGAGCCTTATAGCAACACAAAGCATCTCTGCCAAAAGAATCCAGAAAACCTAAATGCCCGTATTGAATCTTGAATCAAAATGAGTGTTTGAGATTTTTTTGGAGCCTTATAGCAACACAAAGCATCTCTGCCAAAAGAATCCAGAAAACCTAAATGCCCACCTGTTGTTTTTTTGGTTTTTTTTTTAAATCCAGAAAAGATTAACCAATATTTCTAAATAGGAACATTTCAGCTGCTACGGAATACTCAGTATTGTTTCTGGAGTGTTGGGGAATGCTGAGGTTGCCTTTCCCTAGATAAGGAATCAGGATCTGAAATCAACAGATTGGAAACAGCTACTCTTTAATCAACAGGATGTCTTCAGGAGTCCTTGAGTATCTGGGCTCTGCCGTCTCCATCCCAAGCTTAACCAGTGAATCAAAAGAAAATGATTCAAAGTTCTGTAATGCCACTCTAAACCTGAGCACAACTCATGAAGGGGTGGGGAGTGAAAAGGACAACGATTGCTCTGGCCCCTCCATGTCAGTAGAAATCTGGCAGACATGCTCCAATTTCTTCTTTAGGACAGGTGATGGTAGGGAATGCATCCCATGTATGCTTTGGAAGGCAGCCCCTTGTCTTTCATTGAAATTAACTTGATTCGACTGCAATCCCTTCTAATCTAGTAGCAGGAGCTGACGGTGTGGTGGGGAAATGGGCTTCTTGCTTCCTCTTCCACCCTCAAGGAAGGGCTCATACCCTTCCTTCCTCCTCTTTAGCTTTCTCTACGCTGCCGAGAGAGAAAGGATAAATGAAACCCATAGCCCCAAGGTCATTGTAATGTTTGAGCCATAGGGATGTGTGTGTGTGGGAGCTACAGTTTTTTCATTCCACAAATAAACTCCTCTCTCTCAGCTCTCACAAAGGTAAAGGTAAAGGTTCCCTTGCTCGAAAGCCAGTCAAATTCAACTCTAGGATTGCGGAGCTCATCTCCATTTCCAAGCCGAAGAGCTAGCGCTGTCCGCACTGTTTGATTCCAGTGGCACCTTTAAGACCAACAAATTTTTTATTCATGGTATAAGCTTTCGTGTGCACGTACACTTCTTCAGGTAACAACAGTAAAAGCGGTTAAAACAGTAGTAGAAGAGAACCCATTTCCGTACTTTATTCCAGCAGTTCATAGAGCTGCCACAGACCAGAACCAATGGGTTTCATAGACTCGAACCAAAGGGTTGAAATTAAATCGACAGAGTTTTCAGCTAACCCTGACCTGGATAGCCCAGGCAAGCACAGTCTTGTCAGATCTTGGACGACAAGCAGAGCTGACACTGGAAAATATTTGGATGGGAGACCTCCAAAGAATACCAGGGTCAGGGGACAGAGGCAGGCTATCAATCCACTTCTCTGAAGGTCCTCCAAGCACCAATAGGAGTTGCCAGAGGTCACCATCACTTCCAGGCATGGGCCCATACACATGCGCGCGCATGCACACACACACAATGCAAAAAAGAAAAGAGTTTTTGGCTAAACATTAGGAAGAACTTCCTGACAGAGTGTTAGCAGACCAGGCTTCCTCAGGAGGTGGTGGGCTCTCCTTCTTTGATGGTTTTTAAGCAGAGGCTAGATGGCCATCTTGATAGCACTGCTGATTGTACGAGGTAGATCGTGAGAGGGAGGGCAAGAAGGGATGAGCCAGTGCTTAGTGTGGTGCTTTCATATATGCCTAAGGTAATGCCAGTTGCCACTTTGGGGTCAGGAAGGAATTTTTCTCCAAGCCAGGTTGGTCCAGGGATCCTAGAGATCTTTTGCTTTCCTCTGGGCATAGAGCAGGTCACTGGGGGAGTGTGGGGGAGGTAGTTGTGTATTCCCTGCACTGTGCAAGGGATTGGACTAGATGACCCTTGGAGTCACTTCCAGCTCTATGTTTCTATAGTTCCTTGACACAGAAGCCATGTCCAATGATGTATCATTATTTTCACATGTTCTGCCTGTTCAAAGAATGAAGGAAATTCTAATCTTCCTAGAGGAGGGGCTGCAGCTCTTCCTAGAGGAGGGGCTGTGGTTCAGAGGGAGAGCATTAGCTGTGGACACAGAAGCTCCCAAGTACAGTCCCTAGACCTGTCAGTTAAAAGGACCGGGAAGCAGAAGATGCAAAGGACCTTGGCCTGATACCATGGAAGCTCCTGCCTGTCACAGAAGACAGCAGTGACTTTGATAGACCACTGGTCTCGGTCAGTGGCAGGCAGCTTCATACTTCATACGCTTTCAAACTCTGCACTGACGGCAGATACCTGCCAACTTATTTATTAGCTACAGTAAGCCAGGAGGTCTTTTGCATGTAGAAAGCAAGCTATGAATCATCCAGCGGGCATTTGACATGTAGGACTTGGTGGATTTACAACAAATTAGACGAGGTTATTACCACGGCATCATCCTCGAATCTTTGTTTATAGACTACTTAGAGGCTGGGAGTCGAGAGATTTACAAACTGAAAATGATTTTGTGTGAATGCAGAACTTGAGTACCCTGCAACCGATGAATAAATTATGTTAACTTTGGAATTAAATTAACTACTAAAACATACAGCCTCATTAGTTGTGGTAATGAGGCACTTGATGAGGTAGGCCTAGTCTTGCAGGCTGAGCGCTGGTGTTACTCTTATTGCATCTCCCAACATTGTGGAGAGAAAAATAATAAAGGAGGGTTTCCCTCCCCTCCCTTCTTGCTTACATCTCTGCCAGATTTACTTCTTGTGGTTTGGATCGCATAAATCTTGAGCAGATGATGCTCCCAGATGCAGATCTTTCCCACACCCCTTTCCTCAAAAGCCCATGTGACCTCTCCAGTGTGAATGTTAGGAGTTGGGGGAACCTGATGAACATAATACAGGACATAGAAGTCTATGGGGGAGGGGGAAGGGGAACTGGGCAAAAACACCCCCAGTTTCTTCTACTATTAAAGGACCCTGTAAGAGGGAGGTGGGACTGATTATTCCCAGTTTCCCCTCTTCATTGTAGACACATCCCGCATGGTCTCCCAAACGCATTCCATCTCATCTGATGGTAAATTATGGTTTGGTCCATGAAATGTTTATGGATTTACAAAAGGCCTTTTCGGATAATATACAGTCACATCTACCAACTGCCTGTATCAGGACCATGAGCTACTTGTGAGCCTCCTGATATGGACAGCATGGTTTTTATTGTACAGTTTTTGCAAAAAGCTAGAGTGTCTGCCATGTCACTACTGTTTCTTTACTGGAAGTTGATATAAGTGTGCAACTTGGGGTTGGGAGATTTTGGGTTGGGAAGTTTGGGGGAGGGGCCTGGAGAGGGTGGTGTTAGGGGGGGCACCTCAGTGGGGTATAATACTATGGAGTCCTTTTCTCCAGGGGAACCCATCACTGATTCCCCAGGCCCCACCTGGAGATTGACAGTTCCAGAGCTGATGTAACATTGGCATGCCAGGTCTTCCCTCATTTCCTCCTGCTCATGCCTGAGGCACCGATGGGCAGCAAGGCAGGATACTGCAAACCCTCCTGCTATAACTGGAGGCCTGGCATCCCTATTGGGTGGGAGGCTGTGGGTTCAGCCCCTTGCTAGTGTATCAGTGCAATTCTTTGTAGAGTTACCGTTCTAACATGGATACCAGAAAACCACCACCACCACCCCCCACTCTCAGGCCCTTCCTCTCTGCTGCTGAATAGCCGGCTGGGGGGAGGGACTTACTGCAAAAAAAGGAACACCCAACATTTTAGCAATGGGCCTATGTGGCTTCAATGTGACCCAGAAGTGATGTAGGTATGTTGGGGACATTGGGGTGATGCTCTGTTTTTCTGGGCAAAAGCTCTATGGTAGAAGCTAATTCTACCATAGAGTTTTTGCCCCCAAAACAAAGCATTACCCCAACATCCCCAATGTGCCTACGTCACTTCTGGGTCCCATTGGAAGTAATGGGGGCATGTCACTGAAATGTTGGCTGAAACTCCCTGCTCCCAATAAGCTCACTCCGCATCCTCCACCAGCTGCCAAGAGGGATCTGGCAACACTCCAGTCTAAGCCTCTTGAAGTCAAGGGGCGTTGAGTGCAGTAACTCTGCACAGGGCCGCAATCCACTTGGCACTGAATATCCTGCAGTTAGGAAGTACGTGCAGCGGATGCAGCAAAAATATTGCAAACCATTTTTGAAGGCATGTCATGACTGAATATTTGGCCGTGTTCATTCCTGTTTCTGACATCATTTATATTAACTCCATTCTCCATAATGATTAATAACTGTCATGGCCTCCAAGTGTGAATTTCTAATTTGAGTTTGTGAGCAAACCGTTGATGCAATAGTTATATATCTAAAGATGGTGAATGGCCCATAGGCTAAATTGGATTGGACCAAATTTGAAACAAAAGCATCCTACTTCTTCCTTTCTTCCCACCTCCAGCATAGCACCTGAGGAGATGTGCAGAGTTTTGCCGAGGGAAATAACCACCCGAGGACATCTACTTAATTTGTACTGTACTACTTTATAACGAGCCATACCTTCATAGAGATAGGAACGTGGGATGTAACAGTCTCAAGCAGAAGCCAAAATAAATCTCTGCTGCAGGCTGACATCTTGGGTTGCCCAGAACAAAGCAGAGATGAAGAGGCTAACAATAGAGAGTCTCATGCGCAAGCATCAAGCAAAGAGGGGAGCCACTCAAAATCGATCCCCAGAGGTCCAGTAATGTGGAAGTAATTAAATGCCTTCTCCCGAATGTCAGTCCTTAATTTAATTTCCCTTTTAAGCTTAAGGAAAACCCCATCTGTGGCAATACAGGCTCAGAAAAGAGTGCAATATCCCATAAATTGCCTTAAAAGACAAATGGAAATGCTACACATATTTGTCATTAGAAATGTGTTTTGGGCACATTCTGATGTTGTTACCCCTTTGGCTTCTTGCAGCATCTCTGCTAACCCTGCTTTTACCCAGAGCAAAGTTATTATCCTGTTTCTAATGTACACAAAATAGAAGGATGCGCCACTAATTTGTTATCTGCCTTTGAATGACTTGTACGGGCTCCTTAAACAGGCATTTACCTGCCATAGACCATTTGTTTAGCACTTAATATATGGCAAAGGGGGGGTTCATGAAAGGCGTCATGATTGATTGCAGGAAACGATCTTCCAAAGCAGCCGTATTTGTCTGAAGACACCAAGAGAATTCCCAATAAGTATGTTTTGGCAAAGGAGGGTGAAAGGAAGAGCAGCATATTGAATTTTGCTGTATGAGAGTATGGAAAATGAGAAAGTAAGATAAAAGACAAGCTATCATGGGACAGACTATCTAAGCAGGTTGTTATATAATAAGGTGGACTATCTAAGTGAGTACTATTGGTATTTATGCCCCCCTGAGCAATCTGGTACAACTGCCCCATTCTCATAAAGCTTCCTTGGAAGTTTGAGGCCTTCCACCATTGACTGTTGCCCTTCTTGGTTAGTAAAAGCTGCGGTGGGGGAGGGCTGGGCTGACTGGGTTGAAGAAGTAGTCAGTGCTTCCTTAAAAGAGGGGCTGGTCACCCCAGCCTTGAAACAGGCCAGGGCGTGTCAACTTTTAAAGAAGCCTACCCTCCACCCAGGAGATCTCAATAATTATCCACCACATTCCATTCTCAAGTGATGTTATTGAATGGGTGATGGCTGGACAACTCCAAGCCTTCTGGGATAAGGCAAATTGTTTAGACCCCTTTCAGCTTGAGTGTAGGTCTGGTTATGGGACTGAAACAGCGTTGGTTACCCTGGTGGATGACTTGCACCAGTAGATGGGCAGGGGGAGCGTAACTCTGTTGATTTTCCTGGACCTCTCATTGGCTTTCGATACCAGCAATCATGGTAACCTTCTGGACCACCTATCTGAAGTGGGATAGGGGGGCACTGTTCTTTGGTGGTTCTCATCTTACCTGGAGGGTAGGTTTCAGAAGATAGTGCTGGAAGATTGCCGTTCAGCCCCTTGGCCATTGGCCTGTGGGGTCCTGCAAGGTTTCACCTTGTCTCTTATGCTCTTCGATGTCCACATGAAACTGCTGGGCATGGTCATCTGCTGATTTGGGCTGGCTTGTCAACAATAGCGTGTCCAGAAGAGGGTGACCAGGATGGTGAAAGGGTTGGAATCCAAGTCATATGAGGAAAGGGTGAAAGAGTTGGGTATGTTTAGCCTGGGAAAGAGAAGACTTAGAGGGAACACGATTGCAGTCTTCAAGTACTTGAAGGGCTGTCATGTAAAAGATGGAGCAGATCTATTCACTCTTGTGCCGGATTGCAAGACTAGATCTAATGGATGGAAATTACAAGGGAGTTGTTACCAGCTAAATATCAGGAGAAACTTCCTAACTGTAAGAGTGGTTGAGCAGTGGAACAGTCTGCCTTGGGAGGTGGTGGATGCTCCTTCCCTGGACATTTTCAAGCGGAGGCTGGATGACCATCTTTCAGGTATGTTGTAGGTATGTAGGGCTATCTTTTGGCTATGCTCCTGCAGAGTGCAGGGGGTTGGACTAGATGACCTGCAAGGTCCCTTCCAACATTCTATGATTATATGATTATAATATGCAGATGACAGCTCTAGCTTGCACTTCCAGCTGATCGCAGGGAGCCTATAGAAACCCTGAACCCAGGCCTGGAGGTGTGGTCCTGGATTTAAGGTGTCACCTGTTCTTGAGGAGGCTGCACTCTCCTTGAAGAAACAGGTCTGTAGTCTGGGGGTGCTCTTGGACCCAGGCCTACTGCTAGCAGAAAAGTTCTGGCTACTGTGGTTTGTGCTCTGGTTCCATCTAGACTGGATTACTGCAATGCGCTGTATGTGGGGCTGTGCTTGAACAGCATTTGGAAACTTCAACTGGTATAAAATGCCGCAGCCAGGATGTTGACAGGAGTGGGTCATAGGGACCACATCATGCCAGCATTGGCCCACTTACAGTGGCTTCCACTCAGTTTCTGGGCACCAGTCAAGGTGCTGGTTTCAACATTTAAAGCCCTATATGGTTTGGGACCAACATACCTAAAGGCTAATCCTTTATGAACCTGCCTGATTGTAACAGTCATCTTTGGAGGCCCTGTTTCAGGTGCCCCACTTTCTGAGATGAGGTGGGTGGGAACCGGGGAGAGGGCCTTCTCAGTCGTGGCACCAAAGCTCTAGAGCAATCTCCGTCTGTCCCAGTGTTCCCATGAGTTAGTGCGAGCTAACTCACAGTTTTTTGGCCTCCAGCTCCCACATTTTTGTCTTAGATCAGGAAGGACAGCTCCAGAGCAAACTAATTTATGCAGTAGTCAAATTGCTCACCCACAACTTTAATGCCAGTAGCTCACAAAGTAGAATTTTTGCTCACAAGACTCCACAGCTTAGAGGGAGCATTGGTCTGTCCTCTTCTGTTGCTGCCTTCCACCAGTGGGTGAAGACTCTTTCATTTAATTTGGCCTTCCCTCAGTGATCCCTCCTTCCTAACCAATGTTTTGTGCTTTGTATGTATTTGAGCTGTTTTATACGTGTTTTAACTCTGTCTTTTAAACTCTTCTGACGTTGTTTTAATGAGGCCCATTTGGGAGAGGGGTTGACTTTAATGGGTTTCCAATGTATTTTATTATGTACGTTTAAAATGGTTATCTGCCTTAAGGGGCCCTTGTAAAGGCAGAAAGGCGGGGAATACGTTTTGTAAATACAATAAATAAGTAAATATTGAGGTGGTACAACTGGGTTGGAGACACGGGATGGAAAAGGCTGGAGCGAAGCTTTTCGGTGTGCTATGGAATGGAAAACCCATTCCCTGTCGAGAGAGGCCATTTGTACAGCAGGACAAGAGTTGATATGGCAATGTGCGGCGTTATGATGAACCTCCAAGGTAAGCCAGGATACACCGCAGATTCCTCAGAGACAGCAGCAGTCGCAAGCAATTTGGCGGACACAATGCAAAGCGTTCTTGTTATTCTGTGCGCGGTCTACAGAAAAGAGGTTACGTTGGAAGTGACATTGTGAAAGGTAGGCTGGCAAGGAGACCATTCCGGTGCCTTGCAGCAGTTTCTAGGAGGAGGGTCATTTGTTTAGAAGACAGCTGCGCGCTCACGTTTCGATGTATAATTTCCCTGCATACAGCACTTAAAAAGGAAGTTTTGCATTTAAAATATGGGTCTCCCATATCTTTTTTGGCAGCTGTACAGGCTCATCAGGGATGCTGTCAGGAACCAAAAAAAGACAAGTTCTTTTCATAGCAGGGGCAGGGTGGTGACTCCCCCCCCAACTGTTAGATCACAGTTCCAATTTATTACTAAGCATTTGGCATTGTCCCAAGATCAGTCTAGCTCTGGGCCACCTGGAATGAAGGACATGAGATTTTGTGTGGAAGTGTCTATGAAAGATGAGATGCCTCTCCTATTCAGCATTTAGGTATATCTAATGAACTCATTTTTTAAAAAAGAATTGAGAGGAACCCAGAAGAATGTTTTGCAAGCAGTCAGTTCAAACAAACAACTCAAAGCAAACCTTGACCATGACATGCAGGATTTGAAATTCCAGTCTGGATTCTGAACATGGAAAAAGGAGATTTGAAACTCACCCGCTTTGGATGGTACCTTTAGATAGCTTTGATTTTGACAGGAGTCAAAGGTAAAGCCCCACAAGCTCTCAAATATTGTCAGGTACCAAATGCTATTGTATACCACTTATCCATCAGTATCTTAGTATGGCAGATAAGTCTGAGGTTGGATCCCACGGCAGATCTCTGCTAACAAAATTTGGAAATCTCCCCTCACACTGCAGATCTTCTTATCCTGTTCTAGAGGGGGGGGTCTCCTGTTTCCTAGGAGCAGAATTTGGGGTGCATTTTGGTCTGTAGCTGGATGAGGGAAGCAAGGGGAAGTTGCACTCTGCCAACAGGAATCCCATTCTGTTAATATTCATCATAGTTCACAGAACAGAATTTACAGTCTAAACCACAGAAGCGTTGTAGAGGTTCATGAGAAAGAGACAATCCTAATTTAGAACTATATATCACAATTCTGTGGATGCTTTCAAAAGGGTCCTCACAATGATAGGCTGTAGCAAGTTGTACGAATCACAGTGCCAAACCTCCCATCATTGGGGCTGCTACCTCTCCTGGGGATACCAGTTCAACAGAATGCTTAGTCTCCATGTGGCATGTGGTTCCTTTACTGGCCCTCTTGATAAAGATGCTGTGGTGCAGAGGAGACTGAGCCAGCAGCTCTCCCTGAAAGCAGATAACTCCAATGGCACACATGGCAAGTCTCTGGAGCTGCTGCTCCCAGGTTCTGAGTTTGAGTTCCTTTATTGCCTTATGGGAAGATCCCCCCCCCAGTATACCCTTGATCCATTGAGTTGGGAAACTGATGACTATCCTAGTCGAGTCCATAACTAGTCAGAAGAAAATAGAGGAAGAGAACTTCGGAGAACTTTATTCTGTATAAGTCACTCATCTGCCCTCAGGCATAGAATAGATCAAGGGCACCTGGCATAATTCCATCTGTGTTGCCCCTAGCAGATTCTAGTCAGACAGGCAGTAATAGATCAGTGAATAG
Organism: Gekko gecko; assembly: GCA_029375565.1. Classification (NCBI taxonomy): domain Eukaryota; kingdom Metazoa; phylum Chordata; class Lepidosauria; order Squamata; family Gekkonidae; genus Gekko; species Gekko gecko. The sequence goes on along the minus strand of JAPDNY010000011.1, from coordinate 86,384,698 downwards.
TTCTGTATATTTAAATCCCTTTGCATGCTGGGAGGTGTAGTTTAGGAACCTTTGTAGGTCACATGTTTCTACATTAACTCACTCTATTGGCTCAAGTTTAGAAGCCCTCTTTCTGTGCTTTGTTCTAATCCCTTTTATCAGCAAGGAGTTGCGTGGAAGCAATATATTTCCACTGAAAGATCTGAGAAAATAGTCTCTGTCCTCATGCAAGATGAACTGATGGAACTTGAGTGCTAACCTCTGAACCTTTCTGCAGTAGAAGCAAATCAGTTCTTTTTTCTATGAATTACTCTCTTGGACTTGTGTGTTGGCCACTTATCTGGCAAATAGACTTGATTTGCTCGGGTCTTGAATCCAGAATACTATCTCTGAAGTTAAGCGGATATAGACAATGGGAGAAACTTGGAAGAGAAACTGCCTAGGGGTTGCACATGCCGTGTTGGCATCAGCAGTTGACATGATCGCCAGGGCCGGCTCGCCCACTAGGCGAGCTAGGCGCTCGCCTAGGGCACCGGCCCTGCAGGGGCGCCAAAATGCCCCCTGCCCCCCCCATGAAAAGCCCCCTTCCCGCCCAGCGCCGGCAACGCCAGCTTTCCTGGGCGCCTCGCAGCTGCGAGGGACCCAGAAAACCCGGCGCTGCCACCTGCTGGCGCTGGGAGGGAAGAGGCAGGCATTCTAACCCCGCCCCTTCCCTGGCTTTCCTGGGCGCCTTGCAGCTGCAAGGCCCCCGGAAAAGCCGGTGCTGCCAGCGCTGGTAGGGAAGGGGTGGGGGTTAGAACCCCCGCCCCTTCCCTGGCTTTCCTGGGCGCCTTGCAGGTGCGAGGCGCCCAGGAAAGCAGCACTCCGCCATCTCCAGGCCCCACCAGGAGGTTGGCATCCCCAATGGGGTGGGCGCCCCAGGCTGTCCTGCCTAGGGCACCCAGACACCTGGGGCCAGCCCTGATGATCGCACAAAGCCAGAGAAGGGGATCATGGCTGACCAGAGATGCTCAGTGATGTCATGAGGGTCTGCTATGCTTAACTGGAAAGATACTGGAGTAAGCAGAGCTGCAGCTGCCTTTGGTCCCCTTCAGCTGATCTAAGAGAGGTAGGTAAGCTGCGTGCACATGTCTTAGGGGGCCCGATGGTGTGCATGTAGCTGGGTGATCACCAGATGGCATGTCCAATGTGGGCCGCAAACATTGAGCCTACTTTGTCCATATATACTATCCAGGGTATAAGTGGTTAATCTGCCAAATTCAATAAATGGGGGGAAAAACATGATGAACCAATTGATAAAACTAAAAGCTATAAAAATCTCTTTTGAGTGTCTGACTTTCATTGGCAGGTTATTGTTATTTTTTTTAAAAAAAACCTCAGTTTTACTATATTAAGCATTTACATATAGCAAGAAGATGACAGACGATGTGCTTAAAGTTACCTAGGAAACTCTGTCAACAATCATGTGATTCTCACAGGCAATCTTATTAAGTGCTATTTACAAGAAAAGAGATTTCTACTCTCTTGTCATTTCACTTATCCCAATTACACTGGAAAGCTCCAACTTTTCCAATTAGGAATTTCCCCCCAAAGGGAAATGTGAAGATAGCGGAAGGTAAATACAGATTTGCGAAACAGAAATGAGTTGATTCTCTGCTGCAGCTATGGAATAAGACAGTGCAATATGTTAACACTTTTATCTAACTTCCTCCAATCCAGCCTGGGTATCATCAGCAATTTATCACTGTTAGTGAACCTGTATACAAAACACTTGGAAATCCAAGAGAGCCATGATATGCAAATAAACCCAAGGGAAAGAATAATAACACAAACACACACAACACATTGTGAAAAAGCTACAAAGATTTATGTTTCACCCAAAGAATTGCCTGTTGGTAGAACAAATGCAATATTAGAGAATGATTCAAAAGGGATCCATATGTGTTTTATTCTCAGTTGACTGATAATTTGGCTAAAAAATTAAGAACAGAGGTGGCCACGTCAGAGCCTACAGATGCTAGATTTAAAAGCAGGGATGTTTCATCAAATGTCATGGATGGCAAAAGATACCTCTAGATGAGATTACCATCAAAACATCAGATGATGCATCTGGCCAGTTTAGTGGGGCCCCAGATGCACATCTGCACACGCAGCAAACATACGTGCAGACAGATGCTTCCATACCTGGATTTCCCTTGCTGCTATGGGCATCTGTGTCCATGCAACCCTTTTTAGTTCTCTCCTGGTTATGGTGAGCACGGGGATGGGACCAGTCAAGGAGGACGGCCAGGGTTGATCTCACCTACATTGCTTAATGCTTTCCCCTGGCTTGCTCTCCACTGTATTAATTTCCTCTTCGATAAGAGGTATAACAACCTCTTCTGTCCTGCCCTGGCTTGGAAAGGAAGCTGTTTGACTAAACTGGCCAGACAATACCTTCTTTCTGGGGGCATTTAAGACCATTTAATAGAAGGCTTAGTCTCACAAGGGAATTAACTGTATGGTCAGCTGCAAGTCACACACTCTTGGCCACATTTAATATCTGGACAGACAGCTGTTGTGGGGGTGGGAGATTGGAGGGAAGCAACATGCAGGTCATGGGTGTCTTCTCTCCATATTTGTAATGGCTGCAGACCTGTAGGGGAGGCTGGAACTTGAAGAGCACTTCTGTTAGGGATGAGCAAACATTCCCTGTTGCTTTCCTTTGGCTATTCATTTGTATTTTGTGTCAATAGATTCAGTTCTCCGCTTTTCACTGTTGGTTTAGTATATTTGTTTGCATTAGCAATGCATGTTGTATACTTTTTATAAGCTTTTTACATGGTATTTTGATATACAAGGCTTGTGAGGTATACATGATGTCTGATATACTTGTATATTATATACACAAGTGGGAACTTGCAAGACTTGTTGGGGGAATCTCATTTCCCCTTCCCCCACTCTTTCCTCTTCCCCTTTCCTGAAAGCCCTCACGGCCTTTCCCCTTCTCTCTCCCCCACCCAGCAGCCAGCCTACCTTATCCTGCCTCTCTGTTTGCAGCTTTCCCTCCCAACCCGCCACTATGGCCTGGTTGTGTAGTGCTGGCTGCTTGGGACAGTCCCACTTTAATGGACGTGCAGGGGAGCATGGGTGATACTGAGCATGCCACCATGGCTGTTTGGAGACTCCTTAAGAGAGAGAAGAGTGGGGTATAACAACCTCTTCTTTTTTTCTTTTGAGTGGAAAGCTCAGTCCTTTGGTAAAACATAAAAAAGAGAAAAGAATAAGAAAAGTTTTACAGGCTCAAGGTCAGCTCCAACTGGTCCACTTCCTATTTCTCACAGTGTCTGGTCAGATGTGTTGTTGTTGTTGTTATTGTTGTTGTTGTTGTTGTTATTATTATTATTATTATTATTATTATTATTATTATTATTATTATTATTATTATTATTATTATTATTTTCTATCCTGCCTCAAGGCGACGTACAACAATCAGAATGACATAAAACAGTACATACAATAAATTAGTTAAAACAACCTACAATACTAAAATGCAATGTAAATACAGATGATGGCGATCTTCAGTAGATAGCCCATTGATGGTATAACCAGTGGTATATCAAGGGCCATAGAGTTCCGATGACTCACTTTCTTGGTGGCAGCTCCTAATTGAAAGCCTGGTGGAAGAGCTCCGTTTTACAGGCCCTGCGGAACTGTAAGAGGTCCCACAGGGCCCTGATGTCCTCCAGGAGCTCATTCCACCAGTAAGGGGCTGCCACAGAAAAGGCCCTGGCTCTGGTGGTAGCCAGTCTGGCATCTTTTGGGCCAGGGAGAGCCAGGCGATCTTGTAGCCCCGACCTCAGTGCTCTCTGGGGCACAGATGGGGAAAGGCAGTCCCATAAGTAAGTAGGCCCCTGATCATATAGTGAGAAATCTGAGAAAGCCCTAAATGAGACCATGAAGACTTCCGGATTTCCCCTGACTTTTCTGTTTACCCATCAAGGCCGCTGATATAATTATTCTCCTTGAATTTGTAGCAACCTTTTCCAGCCATCTAATCTGGTGGCCATTACTATACCTTATGGCAGTGAATTCCACAAGTTAACTATGCATTAAGTGAAGAAATACCACATGTTCTCTTGTCTGCCTAGAGTCTACTGCCAGCTAATTTTATAGGGTGACCCCTGGATTTAGAAGACAAGCATTTAATTCACATTCATCAGCTTCATGGTGTTAACGACGCACTTCTGGGGAAATGGGTGGGTGGGGGTTCCTTCCTCTTGAGAAAATGCAACTCACCACCCATTCTCTTGGTTCGACTTTACTCCTCCCACCATCAAACTGTTTGATCCTTCACACAGCTTTGGGTACAGGGCCCTCCACCCAGTCCAGGAATGCACTGATTCAGCTTTGAACGGAAAGACTGATCCTACCCCGAAGTGGCATCATGAAGACAATTCAGTCCCAGCCACTGGGTGGCAAGGCTGCATCAGTTCTGTCTGGGATGTAGGCGGATCAAATGTCAGCAAATGGGCATTTGCACAACGGAAAATGCTGACATCACCTCAGCTACAGAGGAGTGCGCACAACGGCTGCAGTTATGGAGAACTACTTTTAAAATAACATCTGTTCATTATAATGAATATGTTTTCATTCCATGCAAGGACCTTAGCTGGCAGTTATAGAATGTTGATCACAAAACTAATTAACCTACTCATCTGCCGAAAAAAAAATCATGTATTTTTGCACAGTTTTAAAATGAGGCTGAATAAAAGTGCACTATAAATTATCCGACTACATTAAAGGGGTTGTAATTCTTTGTTATTGAGCAATAAAGCCGCTGGTTTCGATTCGGGCATCCCAAACGGGCAGCTAGCCTCATTAACTCTTTACGGCACAGGCAGGATTCCAGTCCTTGAGATGAGCCAAAACAAGACTCCAATGTTTAGGAGCATTTTTTAATGTTCCTTAAGAAAGTGCCCTTTCCTTTCGGTGATCTTTGTGCAAACATGTGCACAGGAGAGGAGTCACCAGTCTAGTGGCAATGAGGCTGATGCCTTTGCTCATGCCACGCTGGGCTGTGAATTGCCAGCCTTCAGAGCACAGAATGGCAAGGCAGGAGCTGTGTCCCTATGCGAGTAGCAGTGTGATCCCAAGCACAATTACACCCCTCTGTGCCATTGACTGCAATGGACTTAAAAGGGTGTGGCTCTGCTGAAGGCTGCCCTGCAAGTCAACCACACATCTTGTTTTGCTGGGCTGCAGTGCAAGGGTGGTCAGCAATGAATGACATGATTGCTCTCTTGAAGTATCTGAAGGGCTGTCACTTAGAGGGCAGCAGGGAGCTGATCCTGTTGGCAGCAGAGGCCTCACAGTCATGGGCTTAAATTAAGGGTAGTGAGGTACTGGCTGGATCTTGGGGAAAACTTTTTTACAGTAAGAGTTGTGCAACAGTGGAATCAGCTGCCTGGGGAGGTACTGAGCTCCCCCTCATTGTCAGTCTTTAAGCAGCACCTGGACAAACACTTGTCAGGAATGTTCTAGGTTGATCCTGCATTGAGGAGGGGGTTGGACTTGATGGCCTGCATGGCCCCTTCAAACTCTGTGATTTTACAATCCTATGAAGTCACCATAGGGCAGCACACCTAGACAGGGACTGTCAACCTGGTCTCCTAAACCAAAGCCCACGGGGGTATCCTGGAATGCATTACATGAATCCAGTCTTCTTAGCCAACAGTCACAACAATGGACATAACACCTCTAAGAAAAGGATGCTGTTAGTTAACCACATGCTTGAGAAGAGACAATGAAGTGTAACAGCAGAGTCTCAGTTTATCACTCTTTGTAGTTAAGAAGGATCACCTTACACATCTGTCTCCTATTTTGACATATTTATTACTACACTGTTTCTCCCCTCTAATTGAATCCAAACAAATGGTGACCTGGTGACCGTGTATACTTAGCTTGTTATTGCTGTTTGGCGTTTGCATTCATCAAAACATCTTCATTAAGTTTTATGCTAATTTGCTGTTCACCTTAGTAGAGTCATCTGTTTATATATATGAACATTCATTTCATTGTATCTGAAGAAGTGTGCGTGCACACAAAATCTCATACCTTGAATAAAACTCTGTTGGTCTTAAAGGTGCCACTGGACTCTAACTTTGTAACAATGGACAGGGTTGAATGGATACCTGAGATGAAGCTGGATGCACCATCAAGCCAAAGAGTGTATGGAATTCAGAGTCAGGACCATGGACAGATCACTGCAGGGCTTTGGTAGACCTTCCTGCATATATTGATAAGCAAAGAGTGTAGATTGTTATGGCCTGACCTGGGTAGCCCAGGCTAGCCTGATTTCATTAGATCTTGGAGCTAAGTAGGGTTGGCCCTGGTTAGTGTTTGCATGGGAGACCATCAAGGAATACCAGGGTCAAATGAAGAGGAAGACAATGGCAAACCAACACTGGCCCCGGTCACACCGGGGGAAAAGGTGCGGCTGAAGTGCAGCTTTTTAGAGCCGCATCAAAAGAGAAGCATGGCGACAGGATCAGACAGATCCCCCGTGCCACCATGCAGTTGCTCCCCGGCATGATCAGATTCCAAGGGGAAATCATGGACAAGGGAATGAGGCAAGCCTGCTGCACATGCCCGGGCATGCGCAGTTCAACAGGGCCTGGGAAGCTGTGTGGAGAGGGGCATGGCGGCGATCAGACGCCCACTCCTGCTGCGCTTCAACCAGTTGATAGCACTGTTTTGGTGCTACCTTTTTGATGCGCGGTTTCACTGGGACGGGACAGATCGAGGACGGGTGCGCTTCACTTCCCAGATGTTGTGGTATGATCGTGCCTGCTTGATGCGCCCCCGATCCGTCCCTCTTGCATGGCAAATCCTCCTGTGTGACCGGGGCCACTGTTAATCTTTTGCCTTGTAAACACTGCAGGGTGGCCATATCTCAGCTGCAACTTGGCAACACACACACACACACACACACATTGTTGTCCCAGCAGTGATCCACAGTGGTCTAAGGGCTAAAGTAATTTTGGTGGCTAGAGAGTCAGAGTAGGCCTGGGGAGACTAAAGTTCAAATCCCAGCTCTCCATGAAACTCACTGGGTGACCTCAAGCCAGTTACTCTCTGTGGGCCTAGCCTCCTCACAGGTTTCTTGTTCCTCCCACCATTGACTATGTACATGCTGTTATTATATATAAGAATAACAAAAGACCTCTTTCCAGTGGGCTTGTTTTTCCTGCTGTTGGACAACCAAGAAATAGAGCACAGGCTACGTGTTCAAATGCTCAGAACTGATTTAACGGGATCGCAGCCTTCCACGAATTGTTTCATGGGGAAAAGGTACCGTGGTGCAAAGAAGCAGCCTGACATACAGCAGAGGCCCTTCCTCCAAACCAGAATAAAAGAAATATTTCATTATATAACATATTGTTGCAAGCTAAAGAAATTAGCTATTAAAATTTGATAACATAATTAAGCCATAGCCCATTCCGCGGAGAGCGCTAAGAAGAGATAATGGATGACAATGTAAGTTATGCTTTTAAAAAATAAAAATGTTAAAACCCAATGGTTCATAAAAATGGTTGGGGCTTTCTTTACTGAGATTTTAATGAAATGGATTTTTTTAGAGATTAAAAAAAAATGAGAAAAGTGTATTTCCACAAAGACTCCGTGTTGGAAACTTGGCTTTTGTATCAGTTAAAAAAAGAAACTATAAAGCCATAGAAGGCTTCACAATTCATTCCCTTTTCTCTCAAACTAACACCAGACTTTAGTTATGTCCCCATTGTACCTCTTCTGACGAGCGTATGTCACTGTCTTATAACAAGCCACTCCATTGTTCCATCTTAATGAGTATTGTCTCCTTTCCCTGGGGATGCTTCACTGGGGCAGGCCAGTCCCAGTTTTTTTGGGGGGAGGGTCTGGGCAGAGATACTCAGGGCCTCCTCCCCTCCAGGTGCGCTGCCACGTCCCCGCAGCCTCCTGTCCCACTCCCCTGCCATCCTGCCCCTTCCCCAGTTTGGTGTAGTGGTTAGGAGTGCGGGCTCTAATCTGGGAGAACTGGGTTGGATTCCCCACTCCTCCATGTGCAGCTGCTGGTGTGGCCTTGGGTCAGTTACAAGTTCTTTCAGAGCTGTTCTCTCAAGAGCAGTTCTCGAGAGAGCTCTCTCAGCCCCACCTACCTCACAGGGTGTCTGTTGCGGGGAGGGGAAGGAAAAGGAGATTGTAAGCTGCTCTTTGGGTAGTGAAGGGTGAGGTATAAATCCAATCTCTTTTCTTCTTCTTCTTCTCTTTGGCAAGCCCTTCCACAGACCATCCTCTTGGTGGCAATGGGCTGTGAGTGGAGGTGCTGGGAGGGCTGAAAGAGAAGGAAGCTGGTGTGCAGGCAGGGGTCTGGTGGCAGTGGGCCACTCTGGAAGTCCAAGGGCTCTGCAGCTGCCCCACTTCAGGTTATGTTGCAGAGCCCCAGCTCTGGGCTCTCAGGTGATTTCCCAACACTTGCTATCTGAGATCCTTTAACTAGAGATGATGGGTCCGAGCCTGGGACTTTCTGCATGCCAAACATGCACAGATCATCTCTCTCCAGTCTTGTTCCACCTACACCAGCTCCCAATTCTCTTCCAGGACCAATTCAGAGCTGCCATCACACACACTAAATAATCCACTTTCAATCCACTTTCCAATGGAATTTTGCCAGTTCACACAGTAAAATCCAGCTGGGAAGTGCACTGAAAGTGGGTTGAAAGTGGACTATTTAGTGTGCGTGACCTCAGCCCAAGGCACTGGGATTAACCTTTAAAGCCATTGACAACATGGGGGCAATACTCCTTAAGACTGCTTGCTCCCATATAAGAACATAAGAACATAAAAACATAAGAGAAGCCAATGCTGAATCAGGCCAATGGCCCGTCTAGTCCAACACTCTGTCACACAGCGGCCAAAATATACCAGGTGCCATCAGGAGGTCCAGCAGCAGGGCCAGAACACCAGAAGCCCTCCCACTGCTACCCCCTCCAGCACCATATGAACCTACCTGAGCATTCTGGTTCTCTCCAGGGGTCTTGCTTGAGGTGCCCCCACCACCTGAGTCCAGATGGGTGGCAACCTGAGAAAGGGTCTTCTTGGTCATGTCTAGGGTTGACAATCTCCAGGTGAGGCCTGGAGGTCTCCCAGAATCACAACTGATCTCCAGACAACAGACATCAGCTCCCCTGGACTTTATGGCGTTATACCCCACTGAGGTCCCTTACCTCCCCCACCCCACCCTCCCAGGCTCCACCCCCTAAATTTTCAGGCATTTCCCAACCCAGAGTTGGCCACTCTAGTCATGGCAGTGAATCTTTGGTACTCCAGAGAGATCCATCTGTTCCCTTCCACCATTGTCTTCTGCTAGTGGGTGAAGACTGGCTTTGTTAAGGCTCGTTTTAATGTTTCGATTGTTCCCTTCCTTGGGGACCCTAAGCTGGGTGGAAACACAGCTTAAAAATGTTTCAAACAAACAAATAAATAAAGGCGCTGTGCCACTCAGCTGTAGCCCCTCCCCTGTGTTTTTACAGGTTAGGAATACAAGTGAGGCTCTGAAAAATGCTCTTAAGTTGGTGCATTTTATCTTCTTTGCCCGTTGATGTGTGTTAAGCATGAGACTTGAGGCAGCAGCTCATAATAAGTGATTCAGCTTTATTAACAAGAAAGGAACAAACACCCAAACAGGAGAGCAACAGGCTCTCTTTTAAACTATCAGGGCTGGCAAAACCACGCCCCTTGTTGCATTAACAACCAATCAGAACAGTAACATAACCACCAATCAATTCATCTCCCTCCAGACCTTTTCTAGTATCCTGATTGGTTTCCTATGCAGTGTAGCCAATCAGGTTTTGCTGTTTTCAATCCCAGGCTTAGATAGGGGTGAGTTTCAAGCTCAGGCCACTTATGTATAGGCAATACATGACAATGTGTCAGTGCTCTTAGCCTGATGAAATCAATGGTGTATCTGGCACTATGAATCAGGTTGCCACCTGAATCTCTAGACCCATTATTTATCCTTCCCTTTTCCTGAGGAGATTTGGACAGCAAAGCCTCCTCTTTTGTCTTCACAACAGCCCTGTGTGGTGACTGAGAGAGACTGACTGGCCCAAGATGACCCCACAAGTTTCATGGTTGAGGGAGGATTCGAACCTGGAGCTCCTAAGTCCTAGTCTAATATACTACACCACTCTCCAAAATAAGGAACATGGGGGGCAAAAAAAGAATTGGATGCATTACATGTGTCAGAACACGAGTACAGTGATCTGCAGCCAACAGGGTTACCAGGCCTCCTGATCATCATGGCTGGAGAAATCCTGTGTGTGGAAATTGCATCTGAACCCAAAAGTGATATCACTTCCGGCCAACACTCTAAGAATCCTCCAGATTAATATGGTAATTACTATAGAGATTTGGACATAGAGATTTGTTGTGACAATCAATATTGATGGACTGGCTAATGGATTGGCAGGCGGATGCCCATTTAGTGGGCAGGCAGGTGACAACCTTAGTAGCCAAAGCTAAAAAAAGGGTGGGGGTCTCTAAACATTTTCACACATGCTGAATAATACATTTTCAATGCACTTGAGCTATCATTTGCAAGTGGATCTTGCCATTTCACAGAGTAAAATCCAGTTGCAAAGTGGATGGAAAATGGATCAAAAGTTCATTGTTCAACGTGTGTGAAAGTGTGTTTCTTAATAACATGAAAAGAAAGAGTATGTGTTAATACTAAATAAGGAGCTGTAAATTAAAATAAGGAACAGGTGGCTGTCTAAACTGTAGACTGGGCAGTGCCTCCTTCCACTACTATGCCAGGCCAGCCAGATATCACCATGGCAACCCATGCTCTTCCTGGTTTGTGGAGTCAGGTGATGCAGGATGACCAATCTGGCACTACTGAGGAGTATTAAAGCTCACAAACCTGCTCCCTTCCCTCAGTCTGGGCAACCTGGTGCTAAGGAAGGCCCTTCCGTCCCTCTCTTCTGTGCCACCACCCTTCCTAGCTTCCAGCCAGATATGTGCAACTTTCTGAGGTATTTGCCACTTTCACTCATGGCCCCTGAGAACATGCCTAGTAGGCAAAGTCCTGAGTTCACAGCGAAGGGAAACACTCATGATCCTCCAAAACCGTGATATCTTCCCTGCCTCCTCCAACACATTTTGGCAATCCAGAAACATTTAACATCAAGCCAATTTGGCTGCTGCAATAGAAGACAATTAGGGTTGCCAGCCTCCAGGTGAAGGGTGGAGATCTCCCAGAATTACAACTGATCTCTGAACTACATAAATCTTTTGTTTGTTTATGCACTTATTCCACTTCTGGAGAAAATGGCTGCTTTGGAGGATGGGCTGCATGGCGTTATGCCCTACCGAGGTCCCTCCCCTCCCTACACCCCGCCATCCCCAGGCTCTGTCCTCAGATCTCCAGGTATTGCTGAACCTGGAGTTGGCAACCCAACTTCCAAGTAAACAGGGTCAGGCCAAATGCAGGCCAGTATAATCAGGTGCTGGTCCTGCTCTGGGTTCAGTAATGTTCACTTTGCAGGCTAGACCAATACTGCCTTCATGTCAGATCCCTAGCTACCTGGGTTATGCTACGGGATTATGGGAACAATTTGAGTGGACTAGAAGCTGGTAGCTAAAGAACTGGCCGGTTAGTGCCAATATGTGAAGGGCTGTATCCCACCCCACAGCACTGCCCCTTGGGCATCACAACCTTTTCAGGAGTCCTAGCTCACACTGATGGTGGAAGCCCCAACAGGCAGAAGTTTATGTGAACTGAGGCAGATCTTGAGAGGGAGGGCAGGAAGGGTTGCATCAGTGCTAAGTTCTTGTGGCCCTTTCTTACACACCCAGGGAAATGCTGATTGCCACTTTGGGGTCAGGAAGCAATTTTTCTCCAGGCCAGTTTGGCCAGGGATCCTGGAGGTTTTTTTGTCATCTTCTGGCCACAGAACAGAGGTGCTGCAGGTGTGGAGGGGGAAGTATTTGTGTAATTCCTGCATTGTGCAGGGTGTTGGACTAGATGACCCTGGAGATCCCTTCCAACTATGATTCTGTGATTCTATGAAGTGGAGAGAAGAAAGACTCTTCTTAAGGTCCCTGACTTTCTAGCCAAATCTTGGAAATTTTCTTCAGGGCTCTGGCTCTTGACCTTGCCCGTCCCTCAAACCTAGGATGTAGTTATGGGGGTGCAATGTCCTCCCCAAAATACATCCTGCTCCACCTAAATATAACACACTTTTTTGGAAATCAATTATCTGGACCTTTTCATTGCAGAGATATAGGGGAAAGACTCAATTCCACCGTCCCAGGCTCCACCCTCAAATCTCCAGTTATTTCTGAGCCCAGAGTTGGCAACCTTAGAGATGATTACTGTGGATAGTAACACATGCCATTAGATCTGAGCGAAAAAGGGGGGGAAAAAGGAGCAAAAATAAGGGCGGGGATGGCATTTCCAGTGAGAGACATTAACCAATTGCCAGTCACGGAATATGTGGGCAATCCCGGAGGTAAAAAGAATGTGTCTTTGGAGTCCTTAAGATAGAAATGTGAAATGAAATGTGTCTCCAGTATAATTTTTGACACTGGGTTTCTATGTCCTTGTTGGGCCAGCAAAAAAAAATAAAAATAAAATAATTAGGACTCTGTATTCAGAATCATTGCCTGGTGCTCATTTTAATAATATGTGATACAGGAGCATATCTTCCAATTATTAACTGCCTTATCTTTATCATTTCATTTTCATGCTGAGCAATATGTTGCGGCGCGATTGCTGAAGGCAAAAATAGACCAATATTTTTTAACAGCATGTACCAACTTAACTACCATATTCAGCAGCCAAAGGGTCGTCCAGAGGAGATGCCTTTGTGTAAGTATAAATTAACCAGAATTGGTTTATAATGCTAATTCTCTTCCTTAGAGAAGAGGCACTTGGCTTTATTAGAGGCAGTGGTGGATGGAAAGAGAAAGCTACCATTGTGCTGGAAATCACTGCAGTGTGTGTGTGTGTGTGTATTGGGGGGGGGACTCCTTTTGCAGCTAGTGAAAGTGTGATGCCCAATAGCACAAACGATGTAAAGTCAGAATCACAGAATCATAGAATCATAGAGTTGGAAGGGACCCCCAGGGTCATCTAGTCCAACCCCTGCACATTGCAGGAAATTCACAAATCCCCCCCACACACAAACACCCAGTGACCCCTGCTCATTGCCCAGAAGATGGCAAAAAACCTCCAGGATCCATGGCCAAACTGGCCTGGAGAAAAATTGCTTCCTGACCCCAAAGAGGTGATCAGTATTTCCCTGAGACACAGGAACTAAACACTGATGCAACCCTTCCTGCCCTTACTCTACTTTAAGCTCAATATACAGTGGAATAATGTTGCATGGGATAGAATTGTAAGTAAATCTATGCTTTGAGTGTTGGACTCACACTGGTTCACACTGGCCGTGGCTTCAAAGTTCTGGGAGAACTGGGTTTGATTCCCCACTCCTCCACTTGCACCTGCTGGATGACCTGGGGCAAGCCATAGTTCTGGCACAGCTGTTCTTGAAAAAGAGCAGTTTCTGTCAGAAGTTCTCTCAGCCCCACCTACCTCACAGGGTGTCTGTTGTGGGGAGGGGAAGGGAAAGGAGTTTGTAAGCCACTCTGAGATGCCTTTGGGTAGTGAAGGGCAGGGTATAAATCCAACCTCCTCCTCCTCCTCCTCCTCCTCCTCCTCCTCCTCCTCCTCCTCCTCCTCCTCCTCCTCCTCCTCCTCCTCCTCCTCTTCTTCTTCTTCTTCTTCTTCTTCTTCTTCTTCTTCTTCTTCTTCTTCTTCTTCTTCTTCTTCTTCTTCTTCTTCTTCTTCTTCTTCTTCTTCTTCTTCTTCTTCTTCTTGTATGTGGATGGTCTTGTATGGTCATAGAATCATAGAGTCACAAAGTTGGAAGGGACCTCCAGGGTTATCTAGTCCAACTCCCTGCACAATGCCAGAAATACACAAATACCTCCCCCCACACCCCCAGTGACACCTGCTCTATCCCCAGAAGAAGACAAAAAATCCAACAACACCCTCCAGGATTCCAGACCCCCAAAGTGGCAATCAGGTCATGAAGGTTTTTAAAATCGCACGGGACACAAACAGGCAGCCAGTGAAGAGATTTCAGGACTTGTGTAATCTGGTCCCGGTGAGTGAGCTTGATATAACCAATGGGCTTCTGCATTTTGCAGGAGCTAATGTTTCCAAATTGTCTTCAAGCGCAGCCCTGTGTGGAGTTCCTATCAACAACATCATACCTTGACCTCCACCATTGGAGGGGTACCACCTCCTATGGGCTGGTTCCAGGTTATGGGGGTTTCCTGGACAGACAGCACCCCCTGCCAATGGATTCTTCTTCCAAGCCCTTCCATCACTCATGCTCATTTGCCTGCACCACCTGCATGCCTTTCCCCCAACAGCACTGCCCAGTGTCTGTATCTGAGAGTGCTGCTGCCATTGCCACCAGAAGTGCCACTGCTGTGTACCACCCACATGCCCTTCCTCAATGACTCTGGGCAGTTGGGAGCATGGGTACAGACAGGAGGCAGGGCAGGTGTGTGGCTGGGGGTCAGCAGCAGTGGGCCCCACCAGAAGTCCTGGGCCCTGGCACCTGCCCCTCCTCAGGGTATGCTGTTGCCAGCCCTGCATCTCCAATCCATCCTCATTTTTGTATACGTGTCTTCTAAGATGTCTTTCCTTTAGGTATCACCCAAGTCAACATAGTGCACTGCTCCCACTGATGTTAAAAGGCACAAAGGTTCACCTGCTGTTCTTAAACAGAATTTCGTTTTAAAACCAGGAGCCATCCTGTGGTTCGGGGTGTACAGTTACACTCTGCTTCACCAATTAATGTGTTTACAGATTATTTGCCTTTGAAAATTTCTTACTAATTTTCTGAAAGTTTTTTTTTTTTATTAAAGATTCCCTTGTTGCAAAGAGGAAGCCCTGTATATGTTACAAATACGAAATGTAAAATAATTGAAAGCCTTCAGACTGGCTCCGGATTCTCATGTCTTGTTGCATCAGAAAATTGATTTGTTGGGGATCCCTTGGCCTTATTTCTGCATCTTGGAAGCAGGAATCCAGGGCATTGATCTCCAGCTATGTGTAGGAGTTGCCTAATTGCCTATCATCTTCTAGCAGCTTTTTAACGTTTGTGGAATGGTTGTCCCTTTGCTCTGTCCTGAATTACCTGGGATCAGGAACAGATTGCATGGTTGGGAACGGAAATGTGCACCTTGGGAATCATCAGGTATTTTGGACATTAAACGCCAGATGAAAAGCATATATTTTACTGACCATACGCTCCAACAGGTTCAGCTTATTGTGCCATGAAATTAAGTTTTTAAAGGATCCAAGCAATGAGTTGGGGAATTCTAGCATTCTGTACAAGAGAAGCTTCCGTCCAGCATATTGGAAAAAGTGAAATATTTCTCCCCATAAATATTTCTGGGTTCCACCTCCCCCCCCCAAACAGGGTATCGGAAACATACAGAGAGAGCAGCTGTTTTCTATCTTCCCTGCCTAAAGCTAACCAACCACACATTTTCTTTCTTTCTTTACTTCATTTCTATCCCACTTTTCTCCCCAATGAGGCTTCTGATATTCTCGTCTTCTTCCCTTTATCCTCACAACCGCTCTGCAGCTAGAACAGAGTCCAGTAGCACCTTTTCAGGATATGCACCCCTACCTGACAAAGGTCCTTTCCGCAACTGACTATCATCCAACTCGTGAAACAATACCTTGCATTTATCCCTGGTTATAACAGCATCCATTTATCCCAGGACAAGTGTGGGGCGAAACTGGGGTGACCTCAGTGTAATGAGGGAACAAAAAAATGCCCTGAGACAATTACAGGGGTGAACTTGCATGCAATGTTCCCTCTAAGCTGTGGAGTCTCATGAGCAAAAGCTCTACTTCGTGAGCGACTGGCATTAAAGCCATGAGCGAGCAATTTGATTACTGCATAAATTAGTTTGTTCTGGAGCCCTCCTTCCTGAGCTAAGGCAAAAATGTGTGAGCCAGAGGCTAACAAACTCACACTAACTCAGCTTAGAGGGAACACTGCTTGCATGTAGCGTAGAATGTAAGTTTGGGGACAGGACTGAACCAGGATTTAAGGTCTAGTGTGGAAAGGACCAAAGGGAGCTTTCACTCCTCAAAACTCAAGCCCTGAAATTCTTGTTGGTCTCTAAGGTGCTTTTGGGCTCAAGTCTAGCTATTCTACTGTAGACCAATGTTAGCCAAATTGCCTTATTTTATTAATAAATGTGGGGAATTATGAATTTCTAAACGGCAATAGGCATTAATTATAGGACCATAACCCATGTATACCAGAGTCTGAATTCCCAGTTCCCAGGAATAGATGTTGAGCCTAGATTACTAAAGCAGTGATTTCTTTACTAAAGGATTCTCATACATACAAATATAAATCCAGCATACACACAAACAACACAGAGCTAGGGATTCAGATAGGAAAGTATAGAGACATTTGCCTTAGCAGGAAGTATCGTTGGTTGGGTGATACTTTACATGTCTGGTGTGACGAGTTGATTCTGCAGCAAAAAGGGGACAAAATGAGGAAAGGGTTGACCAGCAACACATGCGGAAAGTTCCAAACAGCGCTAAGAATCGAACCAGCAAGATAGAGTGGGGTCAGGAGAGGCAAAGCAAGAGAGAGAGAGCAATGGCTGGATGCTCTCTTTTTATACCAAAAATGTGACCTGAGGCAGTTGCCTGTTGTCACCTGGCACCCAGGAAATATTAACCAAAAACTTAAACTATGAATAAGTCAGAAAAGGGATTGCAGGACCAGTACTTCGGGTTAACGACCAGATGCATGACAATTGAGTTATCTTGATGGGCGGCAGGAAGACTTGATGGCTCTCTGCTGTCATCATTGGGCACATCTTTTTGTTTTAATCTGGAGAGGAATGTGTGCTTCTTTTGGTGATACTAATAACATAGAGAAGGAGGAGCAGGAGTAGACTGGATTTATGCCCTGCCCTTCACTTGGAATCTCAGAGTGGCTTACAAGCTCCTTTCCCTTCCTCTCCCCACAAGAGACACCCTGTGAGATAGGTGGGGCTGAGAGAGCTCTGACAGAAACTGCCCTTTCAAGGACAGCTGTTTTCAGAACTATGGCTTGCCCAAGGTCATCCAGCAGGTACAAGTGGAGGAGTGGGGAATCAAACCCAGTTCTCCCAGATTAGAGTCCATGCACTTAACCACTACACCAAACTGGAGTGGGGGGGAATGCCTGTGTGATGGAGGAGGGGACTGATCATGGCATCTATGCAGGAACATCTGGTCCTTTTTGCAGAAGCATGCCTTCCCTCTGTGATCTGCTGCTGTTTCTATGTGTATGGAGGTCAGGGTTGCTGGTCTGCATTCTGGTGCTGGAGATGCAGGAGCAAGCAGCTTCTTGTGGTCCAGGAGTCCATGTCTGGTTTGGCATGTTGCTTAAACGCAAGGCTCCCTTTGGCTAAAGCACATCCCTTTAGTCGAGGAGAAAGGCACTGTTTTGGGGCTATAGCATTGGCCATTGCCCTGAAACACTCTTTTCACAGTTCAGCAAGGCAGTCATATTTCAGAGTCTGTATTACTGCCATTTGAAGTGGCTGCTTGGCAACACCAACAAAGGTACCCTCTGAAACTGTCTTCTGTGAAGTAGGTTGGGCTGAGAGTGTGTGACTGGCTCATGGTCAACCAGCAAGCTTCCATGGCAGAGTGGGGAGTCAGCCTTGGGTCCCCCAAATCCAAGTCAATGAAGACGAAAAGGAGGAGAAGGAGGAGGAAGAAGAAGTGGAGGATGAGGAGGGAGAATTGGTTTTTATACACTACTTTCCTCTGCCTCAAGGAGTCTCAGAGCAGCTTACAATCACCTTCCCTTCCTCTCCCCACAACAGTCACTTTGTGAGGTAGGTGGGGCTGAGAGAACTCTGAGAGAACTGTGTCTGACCCAAGGTCACCCAACTGGCTGCATGTGGAGGAGTGGGAAATCAGACCTGGAGAAGGAGGAATCAAACCTGGTTCTCCAGACTAGACTCCACCACTCTTGATCACTACACCAAACTAGCTTTCGGTGGCTAAGACTGTCAGTAGCTTTCCAGCTTCTTAGATCCATCACTTACTGGATAGGCCATATGACCTGCATGCATTAGTGGGTAGGCCATATGACCTGCATGCATTAGATTCCAAATCAAGCCCTCCCATGACCTCCCATGTACTCAAGTACATCAGGATGGCAAAATCCTCTAAAACCATGGAAAATCTATGCCTGTCAGGTTAGACCAACAGATGGATCGGTGGCCTAACTCAGTATAAAGAGTTTTCTTTGGCTTTACAGGATAGGTCTTCTTTATCTTGTCCACCTAAAAGTCCTTTACTGGAGAGATCTGGGATTGATATTTGGGACCATTGACATGGACAGCATATTCTCCACCAAAGAGAGAGGGTCCTGAAGATTAGCATTGCATGTATCTAATCCAGGTGCTGACTCTGTGATTGGAATTAGGGATGAGCACCAACCATAAGCAGGAACCACTTTTTCATCAGGCAGTTTGGCTATTCAAGAGCAACTTGAGCCTGTTTGGCAGGTCACTTTCCATGTATTAAAGTGAAATCAGCAGTATCAGATGCATGTGAATTCTCACACTGCCTGACAGAAGTCACCCTGCCAACTTGTAGCTGCTGCTCCACAGGAATTTAAATAGTGAGCAAACTAGTCAATCATCTGTTTATAAATATTGTGTGTGTGCGTGTGTGTATTTTAAAAGAACCTTATTGTTCAATCTGGCATCTAATCATTCCAAAGGTGAGTGAATTTGCCAGATCAGATATATTTTCTTTTTTGTATATATATAATTATTTATCTGAATTGTAATCAATTGAAAATTAATAAATAATTTGTAAAACCTATTGTTTTGTATTCATCTAAGTCCATGCTATCCATACTATTTAACACATGGGCTTTTCTGTGCAGCCTTATGGGAGCTGTAGTTTCCCCCAGTGTGACTGAATTATTTGATCCAACCATCTATGACCCTGTGGGAGGATCAGTTTCACCTACTGCACGGGGGAAAAGTGACTGTGATGAGGCAGAAGGAAATGAAATTCCACCACCACAGCTCCTGGGCAGCTGCAAAGCTGTTTGGCACACTGCTTCAGTCATAAGGACATAAGAAAAGCCATACTAGATCAGGCCAGTGGCCTATTCTGTCCAACACTTTGTGTCACACAGTGACCAAAAACCAGGTACCATCAGGAGGTTAACCAGTGGGGCCAGAACTCCAAAAGTCCTTCCACTGTTGCCCCCCAAGCACCAAGAATACAGAGCATCACTGCCCAAGACACAGTGTTCCATCTATACCTTGTGGCTAATGGATCTTTGCTCCATATGTTTATCTAATCCTCTCTTGTAGCTGACTATGCTTATAGCTGCCACCACTTCCTGGTGGAGTCAAATGATGGAGATGTAAGGGGATCCAGCTCTCAGCACACGAGTGATCACAGCTGTCAAAACCTGTGTGTTCTCCTGCCAAACATATTTACAGTGAGGTTCTTGACATCCCTAGTTGGAACTTACATACTCAGTTCTTGTCCATGTGCTTGAATCATGTTAAAGTAGCTATCGCACAACTTCAGCAGTGATCCCTACAAGCCTTCAGTATTGATTGGTTCTCCCATAGACTTTGCAAGAGTGCTGAATTGGCCATGTCATGTGCAGCAACCTGACTCTGGATCCCTCCCATACTATTTTATTGCCATTCATATTCATCAAAAGCATTCTTTTTCCAAATAACATTGTGTCTGTTGTACCAAGGCATACATAGTGTGTCTGGAAGGCCTACTCTCACATGCAATTTATCTGCTGCTCCTATTATTGAACAAAACACACATGGATTTATACCCAGTGCGAAGCTCAGCATGTATCTGGTTTTTTTCACATCTTGACATTCTGAGAAATCTCTGCCAGTCACAGCTTCTCAAGGCAGACAGATCTCGTAATGGAAACCCAAAACACATAATTCACTGATGGTGATATAAGAGTGCCATTTCACGGTTTCCCTTACACAGTTATAGGCACGTGTCATTGGGGTGGTGATAATGTTGTAAAACTCATGATCCTGGTGAAATTTCATATGTGAAACAGACTTGGATGGGGAATATCGATTAGGGATCCAGACAGTTTTAGAGTGAGGGGGGGAAAAAAATCACCCTTGGAAAAAGGTAACTCCTGTAGTGCTTATTTCCAAATGCTGCTGCTTCTACTGCTGATGTCTTTCTGGTGCTAGAAATACTTTCGCCCCGAGTGCTTCTTCCAGTCCTGGTTCTTAATTGTTGTTATTTGGCAGTGTGAAATATTGATGGCGTTGGTCAAAAAGATTGGCAGCTGCATGAATTGTTATTAACCAGCCTGTTGGTTGTAGCTTAAAGTTCAATAAATACCAAGATGCAGCACAAGCCCTTGGGGAAACTTCTTCTCTCGTCTTCTTTTTTACCCCCAGAACAAGTGGAAATTAACTATTTGATGACTTCATAAGCTGCCTGCCTGTTATCCCCGGTGGCCCAAACAGCCCTCTTTGGTCTAACCCTCAGATGAAGCACAGAAGCTGTGTGGGAATGCAGGAATTATAACCTGCATTCCACATCCATCTGTTTGCCGAATCCAACTGTGCTCCCAACATAGTCCTTGTTTGTGAACAAAATAAATCTCGGATATTACCTGAAAAGTCAACACAGCCTTCACTTTTATTCTTTTCCTTTTTCTGTGTTCCCTACAACTGTAGAAAAGAGAAACCAGGGGGGGAATGGAAAAGCCAATCAGAGAGGGAATAATAGGCCTCCACAACTTGAGTTGCCAACTCTGACTTCAGAAATTCCTTGAGATTTGAGGGCGGAGCCTGGGGAGGGACCATGTAGGGAGATGAGGGGCCTTGGTGGGGTGTAAAGCCAGAGAGTCCACTCTCCAAAGTTGGCATCTTCTCCAGGGAAACTATCTCTGTAATCTTGAGATAAATGGTCATTCCATGAGATCTTCAGGCCCCACTTGGAGGTTGGCAATCCTACAGACAACATATGATCACACCCTGGGTGATAAAGAACATGAAAAGCTCTGCCGCCTCTGACCAGTGATCCATCCAAACCAGCCCTCCACCTCACTCTGGTCAACCAACCAGCTGCCCAACAGACAGTAGGGACACACCTCAGGACATGGTGGGGGGGGGGTCAGAGCTTTGGCACTCTGTCTGAAATGGAGAGGAAAGGAGCTCTTCTTTTATGGCCAAAGTAGAACATGTCCTCTGGGTCATGCAGTGTCCAGGACACCTACCAGATCCATATTCAGGACTCAGCCACCCTGGAAAAGCCACATTCCTCAAGGCCCCCTAAGGTTGCCAACTGTGGGTTGAGAAATTTGTAGAGATTTGGGAGTGGAGCCTGGGGAGGGTGGAGTTTGGGGAAGGAGCTTAGTGGGGAGGGGAGGCCACAGAGTCCACCCTCCGGAGCAGCCATGTTTAGTGTAGTGGCTAAGTGCACGGACTCTAATCTGGGAGAACTGGGTTTGATTCCCCACTCTCCCATTTGCAGCTGCTGGATGACCTTGGGCAAGCCATAGTTCTTTCAGAGCTGTTCTTCAAAGAGTAGTTCTTGAAAGAGCCCCACCTACCTCATAGGGTGTCTGTTGAGGGGAAGGGAAGAGAAATGAGTTTGTAAGCCACTCTGAGACTCCAAATGAAGGGCGGGATATAAATCCAATCTCCTCCTCCCCCTCCTCTTCCTCCTCTTCCTCCTCTGAGGGACGATCTCTGTAGTCTGTAGGCCAGTTGTAACTCCAGGCCCTACACTCTGTCCCAAAAGCAGTCTTCAGTGTACCAAGGAGGCGAGAAAGGAAGTTGCGTAGAGAAGCCTCCAGAGAGATTT
The DNA here is from genome assembly GCA_029375565.1 of Gekko gecko. Lineage (NCBI taxonomy): Eukaryota > Metazoa > Chordata > Lepidosauria > Squamata > Gekkonidae > Gekko > Gekko gecko. The sequence continues at coordinate 86,362,755 of JAPDNY010000011.1, read as the reverse complement.
CCATGCATCTATCGTTACAACTAGATAAAGGGAACAGTGGGGTGAGGCAGCGTTCAGGGCTGTGAGGGTGGCTGGAAGGAGGGATTCAGGTCTTGTTACACAGTGAGAAGGCAACAGGGTCTACGCTTCAGGACTGGCCTGTGGAGGACAGGAAGAGGTACTTCCCATTTTTTTTAAAAAAGGAGTTCTGTTTGTTAAGCACAGTTTCAAACCAAGGTGGGAGAACGTTTGCCCATGGATAGAGTGGACCTGCTTCGGATTGCTTGGGAAGTCACTGCTTTCCGCCATGATAGAGCTGCCAACAAACCTGAAGAAAAATGTCCCTCCCTCCTTTTTTTGAAGTCAAATGGCAGCCAATTTATGGCAATCCCTTAGGATGTTTTAAGGCAACAGACGCCCTTGCCTGCCTCCGTGTCCTTTCTTGGTGGCCTCCCATCCAAGTACTAAATGGGGCTGGCTCTGCCCAGCTTCCAAGATCAGGCTAGTCTGGGCTATCCAGGCGAGGGCTCTTTAATAGAGTCTTGATATGAGGAAACGGGCAGCTGAAGCTTTTCATGGCATGGAGATAAATCACATCACCTGGTCAGTAACATCCCATTAAGCTCTCACCCTCGCTCTGCTACCAGACTAATCCCCAAGATTTCATTCTGTAATATTTTGCACCTTCCATTTCTCCTAAAGACTTCATAGCAGTCAAAATCCTTACCATTGGGAATGACTGATATTAACAACAAAACAGAATGACGTGGCAAAAGATGGGAATACCAGCTATGGCTATGCGTATGTAAGAGCGATCAAGTCACAACCAACTTAGGGTGACCCCAGCAAGAGGCTTTCCAGGTAAGTGGAAAATAGAGGTGTTTAGCTGTTGCCTTCATCTGCAGAGCCTTCTTTGATGGTCCCCCCATCCAAGTACTGACCTTGCTTCGCTTCCAAGATCTGATGAGATTGGACTCTACCATTCCCCCTTCCCTCCTAGCTATGGGGACGGTGGTGAAAGTGCCATCGTCAAGTCACAGCCAACGTATGGTGACCGCAGAGGGCTTTCAAGGCAAGAGATGTTTGATGGTTGTTTGCCTTTGCATGCCTCTCTGTAACAAGCCTGGACTTCTTTGATGGTCTGTCATCCACAGGGGTGTCTAAATAAGAACTCATCAGTTTCTTCTTAAAAATGTTGCCATTGTGACTCAATTATCCCTGCTGGTGTAACAGAGGATGAAAAAGGGATGTTTTTATACTCTGCTTTTCTCTACTCTGTCTCAAAGCTACTTACAATCACATTCCTTTCCTGTCCCTACAACAGTCACTTTGTGAGGTAAGTCAGACTGAGAGAGTTCTGAGAAAGCAGGCTTCATGTGGAGACATGGGAAATCACAGGCCCGTAGCCAGGATTTTTTAAGTCAGAGGGCATTTAAATTTCTTAAGGGGCACTGGCTAATCAAATTAATCCAGGGGAGAAGGCTGTGACGCCTGGGCTGGATGGGAAGCCAGGGGGCCTTGCTAGGGGGCCTAGCCCCAAGATGCCCCACTGTAGCTACGGGGCTGGGGAATCAAACCCAGTTCCCCAGATTAGAGTTTGCTGCTGTTTACCAGTATACCACAGTGGCTCTCTGATTTGTTTATTCTATGTGGATTTTGTGCAACTGGCACAAAAACAGACATCAATTTGTGCCGAACATGGTTAGTCTGACTGGGAAAAAAGAGAAAACTGCAGGTTTCTTCACAAGCATGGAGAAGCCATGCTGGAAACCCACATCGAGAAATGTTGAAATCAAGGCAGTTTGTTCAGGAAATTTGATAACGCTTCTCAATGCAAGTGGTTCTGGAGAATTTTCAGGAAGAAAGAAAGGAGGCTACACAGAATGTCTCAAAATGGGGAAAGGACACCTGTGGTAGTGGTTAGATCTATGGTACTTGGTGCCCAGATATGTATGTTCAAAGGAATACACTGTGCAGTGCACTAAATGGAGCACAGTAATCTTCTCCAATACTGCTTATTCCAAAGTTTGATTATTGAGAGCATCCTTTTGCTTAAAGGAAGACCCATAATCATATGCTAAAAAGAATTGATAAGTAACTTGTTTCAACAATGGCAACAATCTTTCTGCCTTTGTTCTCCATGTCCGGGGTAATTGAACTGCCTGCATTTCAGTGCTGACATTTAATCAATGCATGTAAATCACCTCAGAGGCCTATTATTCTTGTATTCATTAATCCAGTCATGCAGAAGGCAAGCGCATAAGGTTGTATACGAAGACTTTTTTTGTCACAGAGGTCAAGAAGAATTGTATGCAGAGCTATATTCTTAATACTCACCACCACCATTGCACGTTCTTTGGGGGTAAAAAGAAGACTCTCAAATACAACCACCATCATAGAATCATAGAGTTGGAAGGGACCTCCAGGGTCATCTAGTCCAACCCCTTGCACAATGCAGGAAATTCACAAATACCTTCCCCTCCACACCCACAGTGACTGCTGTTCCACACCCAGAAGATGATTAACCCCCCCCCTCCAAGATCCCTGGCCAAACTGGCCAGGAGAAAAATTGCTTCCTGACCCCAAAGTGGCAATCAGCATTTCCCTGGGTGTATAAGAAAGGACCACAAGAACTAAGCACTGAGGCAACCCTTCCTTCCCTTCCTCTCATGATCTGTCTAAATTCACACAATCAGTGTTGCTGTCAGATGGCCATCTAGCCTCTGTTTGAAAGCCTCCAAAGAAGGAGAACCCACCAACTCCCAAGGAAGCCTGTTCCACTGAGGAACCGCTCTGTCAGGAAGTTCTTCCTAATGTTTAGCTGAAAACTCTTCTGATTTAATTTCAACCCATTGGTTCTGGTCCGAACTTCTGGGGTAACAGAACACAACTCTGCACCATCCTCTATATGACAGCCCTTCAAGTACTTGGTTATCGTATCACCTCTCAGTCATCTCCTCGGATTGAAATGATTTGTTATGCCAGTTGCTGAGATACCACATGATCTCATGTTTCAACTGAGGGGAAGAAACTTCAGAGTACATGTGTATGTGGTGGGGCAGGTTCAGCACACGATGCAGTGGCCTGCTTTTGGACACATCCAAATACGTTTTGTAAATACAGCCCTGACCTGGATAACCCAATTATGGTCCTGGTCACACGAGTGGGACACTGTGCCACTGAAGGGAGGCAAATTAGAGCTGGAGCAAAAAGACGCATGGTAGTGTGATCAGACGGGTCCCCGAGATGCCGTGCAGACACCGATAGCCAGCGATCACATGGCGATGTTGAAGCGCATCAAAGGGTTTCACTTTCACATTCTTGTGTATGCGCAATCTTATGTTTCTTCACATACCGTGGAGGCTTGGTAAAAACCACATCTGGTGTGACGGGATGCATGCACGTGCCGGATGCGCCAGATTAACTCCACTTCCGCGATCTGACGCTCGCCTGCGACTCATGTTTTCCGGTTGCTACTACCCTTTTGCTGCTACTTTTTAAATCCGCTTCTTCAGGCTGATGGTACAGGTTGGTGACAGATGTTGCTGTATGATTGTGCCCATTTGATGCACCCTCAACCCATCCATTTCACAGGGCAAATCCTCCTGTGTGACCGGGGCCTATGATGATGAATGTGATTTTGAGCATATGAAGATGAAGACAAGAAGTAGGTTTTTGTACCCTACTTTTCTATCCTTACGGTCTCCTTCCCTTTCTCTCCCCACAACAAGCACCTTGTGAGGCAGGTGGGGCTGAGATAGTTCTGAGAGAACTGTGACTGGCCCAAGGTCACCCAGCTGGCTTCATGTGGAGGAGGAGTGGGGAATCAAACCTGGTTCTCCAGATTAAAGACCACAGCTCTTACCCACTCCATCATGCTGGCTCACCACTGAATAAAACAGAGGCACCTCACACAAAAGGTACAAACGTCCTGATAATCGTCCATTCTAGCCTTTCAGTTTCTGCAGTCAAAAAGAGACATGAAGGATTTGAACAGAAATGGGTTTGTATCCAAGAAGCAAATCGATGGCTGCCATTTAGTTTTTAAACTGCTTGGGGCAGGGAACTTCTTGCATTAGAGAGGGCACTGCCTTGCATGCTGATGGGGATGCTTTCTGCACAAATATATAAATAATAAAATAGCAAATGGTCTCCATCTAGGGGGAAGGCAGGTGAACACGGCATAGATTCCGTTCAGACTCAAATAAACAGAAAGCAGGCACATGGAATTTTGAAATTTCTCTCGCACCATCTATGCTAGCCTTTGTCATTCTCCCATTTAAATGTAAAAAAGCTACTGACTGATGGCACAGAATAATTGGAGCTCATTTTCGGCACATGTCTACAAGATCCCGTCAGACCTTCAGACGGGCCGCACGCTAGAATAAATGACCTGGATAATAACTTCCTCTCATCGAACAGCATTCAGCTTACCTGTCCACCTTTACTGTGCTTTGCTGCCGCCACCCCCCCACCCCCCGGTTATCAGCTACAGAAGCAGATGAAGGAACTGATTGAACAGTAATGTGCCTTCCAGGCATCCTTGTTGATGACCTTCATTTCTAGCAGGTCAGATTAGTTTCCTGCCCAAGAGGCTCAGCATTATTGATTCATCTGCCTCTAAACAGATGCACCACTAGATATTGGCGTCCTGTTTTCAGGCTTTGGAAATTGAGCAGATATTTAGTGTACCTGGAAGGCATTAAGCAATGGAGGCTTCCAGCAGATATGAACAGGTGAGTCTCTCTGGAGGGAGAAAAAATGTACAAATAACCTTCCCTCCATGGAATACTTAAACAATTACCTGAATAGCTTTTGGAAGATGCTGCTCCCCCCCTCCCCGGGAAAGAGCTGCCTACACACCTGCCTGCTTGGATCATCGATTCGTCTGTAACGTCGCTGAACAGGTTGTCATGGCGGCTTGTCTGCATTTTCATACACTTTTAAGCATGTGACTGAGCGTAAATGGGAATGGAATTCAGCATCGCCAGGGCTCTTTTTGTAGCAGGAACTCCTTTGCATATTAGGTGACACACCCCTAGTGTAGCCAATCCTCCAAGAGCTTACAGAGCTCTTCTTAAAGGGGCTACTGGAAGCTCTTGGAGGATTGGCTACATTAGGGGGTGTGTTGCCTAACAGCCAAAGGAGTTCCTGCTACAAAAAGAGCCCTGAGCATCGCACATGTGAAAACACATCACAGCAGACAAAAGTGACTTATTCCCTCCCCCCCACCTTTGATTACAAAAATGGTGTCAGGATTTTTGCTGATGAGATATGGAGAATTCAAAGCTCCCAAACATCTGTAATTCAAATGATCCAGGGGGGATAGAGGTTGATGAAAGTAGCAAGGTTCTGTAAGTATATATAAATAAAAGTAGCAGCCTCATAACTGGAGATGTTCTATAGTGTAGGCTAGCGTAGGAAACTTTTAAGAGAGTCTTTCTCAGAGAGGAATGGTCTGTATCCTACCACTGCTTAGCAAAGTCTGACTCCTCCCTTCGGCTCATGCAGCCTTTCCTCCAACAAGTGGCTCTTCCTCTGATGCAGGACAGGCTCTTTTGGCTGAAAGAAGACACCTTAGGATGAAGAAAGGGTTGCTGGGGTGGAGGAACCTCCTCCAACTTCAGGTAAGTTAATGGTGTCCATTGCCATGCCCTGGTTTAAGTTTGGAAACCAGCACAAGATGACCACTGGAGGAGATGTAACATATTGACAGTTGGACATTTCAGCTTGTGGAAGTTCAGCCACAATTTGAGCACCAGAAGAAGCAAGGCAGAACAATAATATTTCATTAATCTTGCAACCATTTCAGTCTCCAGGCTTGAATCAAGGTGCCTCTTGCCACCTTGCTCCAGATGTGAGTGTTATCTTTTCAATGAATGGGATGCCTCCTCCGTCTAACCTGGGGGCTTCTGTCAGACTCCCCCTCCTCTTCCTGTGCCCTTTGTGTTCTCCCCCCCCATTTGTGGACCTGCAAGGAGCACGGAACACCTACAGATCTCTCTTGTTTGAGTAGTTGGAGTACAGTTTGAGAAGTGGGAGGTTTACATGGAAAAAGCAGTATTTTTTGAGGTCCACAATAAGGATGACACATCCATCGATTGACTGGTCAATTGCCTGCCTGCCTGCCTGCCTGTGATCCAATGTAGCCAGAAGACTCCTTAGGCTGGAGAGAGGCTTGTTGGGGTGATGGAACTTCATAAGAACATAAGAGAAGCCAATGTTGAATCAGGCCAATGGCCCATCTAGTCCAACACTCTGTCACACAGTGGCCAAAAATACCAGGTGCCATCAGGAGGTCCAGCAGTGGGGCCAGGACACTAGAAGCCCTTCCTCCAGCTTAAGGGAAGATAATGGGGCCATGTGGGTGGCAGCTTGTGTTGGCCCTCTGTTTTGGACATGAAACTCAGTGGTGGAAACCAGTGCAATGTTAATGACGGCTGCTTTGCAGCAACAGAGCCTATGTAGTAACCCTCTCATCGGGGTAACCTTGACTGTCACTCAGGTACTAACTCTCCATGGGCTTTCAACATTCACCATCCCAGTTGTGGACCTTAGAAATGGGCTTTTCAACCCTGAGAAAGCCTAATCTGGTTCCAAGCTAACCGCAGCTCATGTCTACACATTGCTTCTCACTCCCTGCACTTCAATTGATATGTCAAGAAGGACCCAGCAACACATCTGTCCTCCAAGTAGGCAAAGCTGAATGCTCCAAGAGAGCTTCCTCTCATGAGTGGAAGAGCACACCTCTTTTATTATGGTATAATCTGATAAAGGCCAGACTTGACCCGCAGTCCTGCCATGGGAGGAACAAACACAGCAGTATCCTACCTATTATGAGCACCTGAACACATGAAACTGCCCATAGAGAATCAGACCTTTGGCCTATCAAAGGCAGTAATCTTCAAGACCCAAAGATCACTGACCGTGAGATAGGCAATAGGTTTAGGACAGGCAGAAGGAAATACTTTACACAGAGAGTGATTAAAATGTGGAATTTGCTACCAGAGGATGCAGTGATTGGCCACAGGAATAAACAGCTGTAAAAGGGGATTGGATAGACTGAGGATAAGTCTATCAATGCCTACTAGCCATTGTGACCGGAAGGGAATCTCCACACTGAGAACAGGCCTGTAGCCAGGATTTTTTAAGTCGAGGGGCATTTGAGTTTCTTAGGGGGCACTGACTAATTGAATTAAATGCTATTTAATTACGTTTCCAGGGAAAATAGAGAGGTGCTGTCTGGCTCTGTAGCCAGCCCTTCACACCAGACAGCTGTGCAGGAATACCCTGCTCCTTCTCCACACCTGCCGCCACTTGGGGGCTCTGGGATGGATGGGAAGTCAGGGGGCCTTGCCAGTAAGTCAGGGGACCTAGCCCCGAGATGCCCCACTGTGGCTATGGGCTTGACTGAGAGGCACTAAACTTTTGAATCCCGGAGTCAGGAGGCAACATCAGGGGAAGGTTTTGCCCTCTGTGCCCTGTTGTTGGCCCTCCAGAGGAACCGGTTGACCACTGTGTGAGACTGGATGCTGGACTAGATGGACCACTGCTCCGATCCAGCAGGGCTCTTCTTATGTTCTTATACTGCAAATAGAAATTAAGGCTCATAGAGGGGAAGCCGGAAATAGTATACTGGCCCTGCCCAATCTCTGAAGGATCTCCAGACTATGAGCACAGTATGTATGCATATAGTTTCTGCGCCTATGATTGGGAATGCTGCAAATCTGAATGTTCCCCAATGCAGAAACAGAGCCTATGTATGTTCCATGTGACGATGTTGACTGCAGTGTTCTAGGAAGTGTTGCTTAAATTTGAACTGGCTGTCTGCCCATGAAACTCATACAAAAAGTGTTGTGCTCAGACTGAGATAAATGAGCCTGCTGCTTAGTTAGTAAAGATGCCTTTCAGACTGCAGTTCCCAAAGAATACTTGGTGCTGCTTTTCTTTAGTCCCATTTTTAATTTTTTCTTAAAGGTAATCGTAGCCTGGCCCTCATATTTCAAGCCAAAGAGAGAATTTGTTCAATGAATTGTTCACATTTATATTGACTTGGTTAAAAGTTATTATTCATTGCATTTGGTGAAAATTTCATTGTTTTAGAAAAAACAGTGAAGATTTTTTTTTTTTTTTACATTTGGCGTCAGTTATCAAGCATGATTATTAAAGTGACCTGTTGGCTCTTCCCATGACATGAATGCTTTCAAGATAATTTATCATTATTTGACTGGTTCAATAGTTGACTGGCCAATCAACCAAATCGTGTCCCAGTGCAAGTTCTAAACGATTCTTAACTTACCCCAGTGTGAATTTCAGGGATGAGGTTGTCAGACTGAATGCCTGTCCTTTATCAAGTGTCTAAGATTACCAAGCATCTAGTTAGGGCATCGGCAGCCCCAGTTTCCACTTGCACCGCGTATGGAAGTATGCCATTAATGAAAGTGTGATGTGCCCCTTTGCATGTTCCCGTCTTTGTCTGGTGCTCCAGCTGTCGCAAACAATGAGGTGGCAAACTTCCACAAGACAGTGAACCAACAATACAACATATTTGTACATCCCAGCATCCAGGCCATAAGGATGGGTGAATCCCCCCGGCTCCCGTTCATCATAGTTCCTGTAAGTACCAGCAAATAGGCATTCCATTCCTTCTGCTCCTCTCTTTAGAAGTTCCTATATTTCTTGGTGTTTCAGCAGAAAATGTATATTGGAATATGTGTATGGTAGGGGTCTCCAGTGTAGTGGTATCTGGGCGCTCTCGGCCAGCTTGCAGCCCGTGCCCCCCCCCCCGGTGATGCCAACCTCCCAGCAAGTCAGGGAAGAGGTGGGGGTTTAAATCCCCGTCTCTTCCCTCTAAGTGCCAGTGGCAAGAGAGGCTGCCTGAGTTGCCTGAAAGGCTGAGTCTGGGGCGCGTCCTTCTCTGCGGCAGCCTGTTGCTGCGGGAGCGAGTAGCTCTCCGGAGGAAGCCCAGGTGACACCACTTCCCCTGCACATGCGGGCATAACATAAGAACATAAGAACACAAGAGAAGCCAATGTTGAATCAGGCCAATGGCCCATCTAGTCCAACACTCTGTCACACAGCGGCCAAAATATACCGGCGGGCTGTGGGATGGACTGGGTGCTCGGAGCCCAGCCAGCCAGCAGGTGGGTGAGAGCCCGTGGTGTGGTGCCTTTTCCCAGCCTCGAGGAGCCTCCCCGCCCCCCCCCCGACTCCTTGTTTGGGTGCAGCGCCCACCGGCCCAGAGAAGCAGCACTGGCAGCTGGGGGGACGGGGACAGGGCGGTCTCCTGCTCACGAGGGTCACTGAAGAGAGAGTGGACTGGAGTGGGGCTTGGAAGCGGCCGGGGTGATGGGCAGGGGGAGGGGTGCTGAAATCTTCCAGCATGATCTCTTTCCTTGCAGCTTAGCTGGCTCCTCCCTCGAGTACCTCCATAGATGGCGACGGGATGGCTTGATGGTGACACTAGTCAGTGGTTTGATGGGGGATGGCCTGGGAAGGTGCGCAGGCTGTCGCTTTTTGGTCAGGGCAGGGGCTCTTCTTAAAACCTCCAGTTTAACTTCTTCCCTCTCCAGGGAAGAGGCGGGGAAGAGCTGCTGCCCCGCCTCCTCTCCCCCCCCAAGGGGGGAGGGGGAGGGTAGGCAAGCAAGCTCCACCACTGCCTCCTGAGCCCTGCTGGGATGTTTTTGGCTGGCGGCGGTGGCCCGTGCCTCCTCTCCCCCCCGAGGGGGAGAGGGAGGGTGGGCAAGCTCTGCTGTCGCCTCCTGTGCCCTGCCGGGGCACCCTTCACAGGTGGTGGTGGGGGGCTTTTTGCGGGTGGAGGCGGGCACAATTTGCTGCCCCTGCGGCCAGTGCGCTCTAGGCAAGTGCCTAGCTCGTCTAGCGGGTGAGCCAGCCATGCCTGCCAACACCTTTCCTGGTACCTGCCAAGTATTTTTAGAACATGGGTGGGGCCAGGTAGGGCTCCTGAGCAACTGAGATTTGATTGGTTGTGCAGATTTTTTTAAAAAAAGTTTCAGCAACAGCTGCTACTACAATGTTGGTTTTATTCTGTCTCCGACTCCTCTTTCCCGGTGTATTTGAAAAACTTACTCCAACTTACACTTGGGCTTCCTCTGTGTATGTAGCTGGTTCTGCTTCCCACATGGCCATGTTGCTGTTGCATGCACCATTCTGTGTCAGAAGTCAAAAAGTTCCCACCTGTTCATAAAGACTGGGGACCCTTGGTGTATGGTATTCATTATTCCACTGGATATGCGTTTGCAAGAGTGAAGCTTGTCTGTATTTTAAAAATGTGTAAGTCTGTATGCCACATTTGCAGACCTGGTCAAGGTGGCTAGTCCTACGTGGTTTCCTAATGATGGATGTGCATGTGGTTTGGGGCAGGCGAGATGGAAACACTGACCTCTGGGATCAGAGTGTGTTCCCCAGGCTGTACAACCGATGGGCTTCTGCGCATTCTGGCATCACATCAAGGGAGTCCAACTGTGCTACATAAATGAATCCATGGCAAAAAAAATATGTTTAAATAATAATTGCACAATCTGTGGAATGAGATGAGTAAAAAAAGTGCCATTGCTCTTTTCCAGTGTGGCATACTGGCAGAGCAGAGAGACTTCATCTTGTGCTGGAGAATTTCACGAGCGTTCCAACTAGACTGTTCCTGAAAGTTTGTCCAGTGACAACCCTCTCTTCCAAGCAGGCCAAAAAGTCATTGATACAGAGACTCCAGAGGCATGGGGGGAAAATGAAGGAATGGTTTAAATGTGCAAAGTGTGTAGGTGTGCTGCTAGAGGTTAAAGGCATTAAATAGATTGGAGTGAAAGCTTCTCATTTATAATCAGTTATAATCACATCCAATACGGGGGAATCAGATTAAAATTGGACAGCAGCGGCTGAGAATTAAACAATGCTTCCACCCTCCCCCCTCCATTAACATCCTTTTAAATTACAACGCTGATCACACAGCTGTGCAGGGCATTCAAAGGGAGGGATATCTGTTGCAGGGAAGGTCATTCATTGACAGACCACAGGAGGGACGTCTCCATTCTCATTGTTCAGGGGGATCATGGGCTCCTTGAGCATTTTGCGCCGGTCGCGTTTTGTTCTTGGCTACGGGCTTTTCAAGCAGGAGTTGATAACAGGGCTTCTTTTGTGAGCGTTGATAAGGGCCTCGTACCCTTGGTGATTTTCAACACACGCAAGTGTATCTGCATTGTTTGGCTGCCGTCTTGCTTCGTCCCGTTTCCTTGAACGCCTGAAGCTGCCTCATACCAGATCAGACTATTGGCCTGTCAAGGTCATTATTGTCTGACTGCCAGATTCTCAGGTGGAGGCCTGTCGTATCGCCTAATCCCTGATCCTTTTAAAAATGGAGACATCGGGGATAGAACCAGGGACCTTCCGCATACGAAGCAGATGCTCTCTCACTGAGCCACGGCCCCTCTTTCCCTCTGCTTTGCCCTTGGCTTCGGCCATTTGCCAGTTGATGCTCAAGCCTGTCAGTGTTGGAAAGTGTGCACACAAAAGGTCATGCTTTGAATAAAACCTTGTTGGTCTTAAAGGTGCCACTGGACTCAAACTTTGCTCTACTGCTTCAGACCAACACAGCCACTCACCTGAATCTGAATTTTTTAATGTTTGTGGAACCCTGTTTAGTTCTTAGATCATGCGAGCGAGGGAAGGAAGGGTTGCCTCAGCGCTTAGTTCTTGTGGGCCTTTCTTACACGCTCAGGGAAATGCTGATCACCGCTTTGGGGTCAGGAAGCAATTTTTCTCCAGGCCACTTTGGCCGGGGATCCTGGAGGTTTTTTGGTCATCTTTTGGGCAGGGAACAGCGGTCACTGGGGGTGTGGAGGGGGAGGTATTTGTGTAATCCCTGCATTGTGTAGGGTGTTGGACTAGATGACCCTGGAGATCCCTTCCAGCTCTATGATTCTATGATTTTAAGTATCCTCAGTTCTCCCGCCCCCCCCCCAAAAAAAGCTGTGTTCAGCTGTTCCAATTAATTTTGGACGGCTTTTTACATTTTTGTTTTATGGCAATAATTTTCAGTGTTAAGCCATTTTTCTTTACAATGCACCTTCCTATGATGTGTAAATTGGCAATATAAAAACAACAAGCCATTAAAACAGAATGAGTACATCATTCTTATGGCAGTCCCTGCCATAAAGTGTAACAATGGCCTTCAGGGCAGAGGGCTCATAAAGGGGACTAGAGAGATTCCTGAGAGATAAAGTCTCATAAATGGGTATTATCCATGTTGGCTAGATGAAATGAAACCTCCATGTTCATGAGCAGAAACCTACTGAGTAGCAGTTGCAGGGGGTAGAAGAGCAGAGGGAAACTGTAGCCTTCATTGCATGAGTCAGGGCTTGCCAAGGTCCTCTGGTTGGCCACTGTGAGAAACAGGATGTTGGACTTGATGGACCTTTGGTCTGACCTAGCAGGGCTCTTATATTCCTAGATGTTCATCAAAACACCAGACTGGGGTGCTTTAGGGAATCAGCTCACTGGGACAGCACAAGTGTTCCAAGACTGGGAAACATAATCAAAATGTTTTGCACAACCCTAGCTGATAACATAACTTGCCAGATGTTGCTTCCAAAAAAAGGAGAAGTTGTCTAAGATGGGGAATTGGTAGTGCTCATCTTCTCAAGGAATTTCATGCACAAGATTTTGGGGTTCTATCTTAGCCCTACTCTGGTTCCATCTCCAGAAGAGATCACTTGGCGAAATGAACTTCCAGATTCTGCCCTAGGGATGGGTTAATTTATTTTTCTATCATATCTTTTGTGGATGGTTTTCTTTTCTGATGTTTGCAGTTGGTTTTGTAGAATCATTTGGATTCTGTTAACATACTGTAGCTTTTATTTGCAGTTTATATCACACAGCATGTCTACAGTGTATGACATTTATACATATATGTATCACGCTTATTTATTGACATACCAATAACTTTGAAAAAACTGGGTCCAGTGGCACCTGGCTCCAGTGGGTCCAGTGGCACCTTTAAGACCAACAAATTTTATTCAAAGTGTAAGCTTTCATGTGCGAAACACACTTCTGAAGAAGTGTGCTTTGCACACAAAAGCTTATACTTTGGAAAAAAAACTTTGTTGGTCTTAAAGGTGCCACTGGACTCAAACAGGGCCGGCTCCAGGTGTCTGGGTGCCCTAGGCAGGACAGCCTGGGGCACCCCCCACTGGGGATGCCAACCTCCCGGTGGGACCTGGAGACCGGGGGTGGAGCGCTGGCTTTCCTGGGGCCTCCGCGGCTGCGGGGTCCCCGGGAAAGCGGGAAGGGGGTGGGGGGGTCTAGCTGCTGCCGCCACCGCCCCCTCCCTCTCAGAGCCGGCTTTCCCAGGGCCTCTGCGGCTGCGGGGTCCCCGGGAAAGCGGGAAGGGGTCGGGGGGGTCTAGCCACCACCGCCACCGCCTCCCTCCCAGAGCCGGCTTTCCCGGGGCCTCCGTGGCTGTGGGGTCCCCGGGAAAGCGAGAAGGGGCGGGGGGGTCTAGCCGCCGCCGCCGCCCCCTCCCTCCCAGAGCTGACTTTCCTGGGGCCTCCGCGGCTGCGGGGCCCCCAGGAAAGCCGGGAAGGGGGCAGGGGTCTAGCGGCGGCGGCGACAGCGAGCACCCGGTTAGGGCGGTGGGGGGCGCTTTTTGGGGGGGAGTGGGGTGCCATTTGGCGCCCCTGAGGCCGGGGGTGCCCTAGGCGAGCGCCTAGTTTGCCCAATGGGTGATCCGGCCCTGGACTCAAACTTTGTTCTACTGCTTCAGGCCAACACAGCTACCCACCTGAATTTGAAAAAAATAAATGTGTATGTTTTCCAGCCAAAAAACAAAACAGGGCAGGGAAATAGAAACAAATGCAAAAATCAAGAAAGACAGGTTTGCTCTGTGCAAGGGAAGTTGCAAGGTGGATTTGAGGGTTTAAATAGTAGGATGAAACCTTTAAAGCCATTGCCCTGCATGGCAAACTTCACCCCAGCCTTTGGGATGACAGCCTCTCTGCCTTTGGGATGGGACCTGGGGATCTCCCAGAATTACACCTCTTCTCCAGACTACAGAGATCAGTTCCCCTTGAGAAAATGGCAGCATTGGAGGGCGGGCTCTGTGGCATTGCACCTCACTGAGGTCCCTGTCCTCCCCAGGCTCCATCCCCAAATCTCCAGGCATTTCCCAACCTGGATCTGGCAACCCTACCCTCCCATTCCCCTCCAGTGGCCAGGGGACACCTGGCAACCCTCCCTGGCCCTGCCCAGAGGATCAGCCTTTTAAAAAAATTTCGGGCTGGCACAGAAATCATACCCAGCCTGCAGTGTGTACAGAAGGTATTTCAGTATCCATAAAAATATGTGAGATGCCAGTCAATTGTATGCAAATGGAACTTTTTGCATGGAATAATTACAGGGAGAAATTACATTCAATAATGGGTCTGGCAGCGCACCAGATCTTTTCCAGGTGGTTGAATCAAGGTTGGATTTTCATTCCCTCCCTGCCATGGGTCTGGAAGGAGTTTGTGAATGAAAGATGTGGTATGATGACTGATGACTTTTCACATCGCATCACTTTTAAATTGTTCCCCTAAGTTTGAGAAACCTCTAGAGTGGTCCAGGAGATAACTACATTCTTCTGAGATGCCTTATCCAACCACACCCCTATCCACCCACTCTTATTTTTGATATGCCTGCCATTTCTAAAGACAGCGCCAGAATTGTTTCATTGTATTTTTTTTATAACATTACATTAAAAATCTGCAGTGGTAAAAACAGAAGCTGATTTTAGTTGAGGGATAAGAATGGCTACTGTGGATTTATATATCTGCAAAGGTGAATGATTTGATAACAAAGATTTTTCTGAATGGGGAAAAAAACTTCTCCTGGCTTACCAGAAGCAGAGCTGTGAAAATGCTGATCATCCCCAGAGTGCTTTTCATTTCCCTGACTTGACCAAGGTCATACCATCTAGATGAATGGCAAAGAAGAAGAAAAGAAGAAGAAGAAGAAGAAGAAGAGGAGATTGGATTTATACCCCGTCCTTCACTACCCAAAGGAGTCTCAGAGTGGCTTACAACCTCCTTTCCCTTCCCCACCCCACAATGGACACTCTGGGAGGTAGGTGGGGCTGAGAGGGCTCTGACAGAAACTGCTCTTTTTCAAGAACAGCTCTGACAGAACTATGGCTTGCCCAAGGTCATCCAGCAGGTGCAAGTGAAGGAGTGGGGAAACAAACCCGGTTCTCCCAGATTAGAGTCCGTGCACTTAACCACTACACTGTAGGTAACTTTGCATGGGGGGGGGGGAACCACCCAGGTTCACTAGTTCAGCTGTTAGATGCCCACTTGATAAGGACAAAATAGGAGCTTCAGAAATACAATTATATCATGAGGCTTCCCAGCTGAGAACTGTCTGGATGCATATGAAGGGTAATCCTTGCAACTGATGAATGGCAATTGTAAAACAATATTCAAAACACACTTCATGAGAAGAACTAACCTGGATGCCAAGGGGGCAATGTCCAAAAGAAATAACCAATAACCACTTTCTGCAGTCAACATTATTGATCTAGTACAAACTGTGAGAAATTTATATTTAGAAATCACCTGGAAAAAGAAATATATTACTTTCATTACATTCGGAGAGCATTGCGCTCGGCTGATAAGAACCCGCGGGTGGTCCCCGACCTGAGAGGCATCCAGCTGTCCTCAACCAGGGCCAGGGTGTTCTCCGTCCTGGCCCCAACCTGGTGGAGCTCTCTGCCAAATATCATCCGGGCCCTGCAGGATCTAACGCAATTCCACAGAACCTGCAAGGCAGAGATGTCCCGCCAGGTGTTTGGTTGAGGGCAGTGATGGCTTCCATCATTCTGGCACTCCTGTCTTCCCGCCTCTTCCCTCTACCCTGGGGCAGTGGCATCATCATTGGCCTTAGCGTCACCTTGTTAAGTCTCAGTGTGTTATTGTGTTTTAGTGTATTCTACGTTTTTTAAAATTATTAATTTATATTTGTTTTATTGTACACCACCCTGAGCCCTGTTTTTCGGGGAAGGGTGGTTTAAAAATTGGAAGGAAGGAAGGAAGGAAGGAAGGAAGGAAGGAAGGAAGGAAGGAAGGAAGGAAGGAAGGAAGGAAGGAAGGAAGGAAGGACAATGTACTGATGAAAAATACTTACTCATCAGATCTTATGTTCTGTCTTTACAATAACACAAAAGACCCATGTCTTTGTATGATAGGTCCTGTTCCTTTGTTTCAGGATGATCTTTTGTGGTAAAATGTCTTAGAGTTTCAAAAGTAAGAGTTGTTTTTGGTTTTTTTTATAGTGATGATGCTACCTCCTTTTGCAGCAAGACCTTTTTTGGGGGGAATAAATCCTCTTTGTCAGGATTTGTCATTTTATGACATTTATAGCCAATTGTTCCCTAACCTGGGTGGCTCAGGTTAGCCTGATCTTGTCAGATTTTGGAAGCTAAGCAGGGTCAGCTCTGGTTAGTTCCACCCAGGAAGTCCAGGCTTGCTAAGCAGAGGCAGACTGTGGCAAATCACTTCTGTCCATCTCTTGCCTTGGAAGCCCTATGGGATTCGTCATATGTTGCCTGTGGCTTCCTGTCACCTTACACAGACATGTAGTCAGGGGCTCAGCTCTTTCAAACATCTTGCCATGGGTCTCCTTCTTCTCTCTTTTTGCTTGGCCCTCCCACTTGAGGGGTGACCCCAGAGGACTGCTCCATGGGTGGATCTGCACCCGCCCTATATGTGGACAGGTAGGTATATGGGGCCTCATTGTCTTTCTTGTTCAGAGATGTTTGGAGACAGCCAGTTTGGTGTAGTGGTTAAGAGTGGTGGACTTTAATCTGGAGAACTGAATTTGATTCCCCACTTCTCCACATGCAGCCAGCTAGTTGACTTTGGGCCAGCCACAGTTCTCTCAGAGCTCTCCTCTCAGAGCTCTCTCAGCCCCACCTACCTCACAGAGTGTCTGTTGTGGGGAGGGGAAGGGAAAGGAGATTGTGAAGAGCAGGGTATAAATCCAACTCCTCCTCCTCCTTCTCTTCCTCTTCTTATATCAGGGGGTTGCTCCTCTCCCAGCATCTGTGATGTCCACCCAGCATCAAGAGCCTTCAGGCTTTTCCTCTTGCTCCCTGGCAACTGCCAAGGCTCTCGAGGTCACCCCCGAAAAGGATTCCCCCCCCTCGAGTTTCCCAGCAGCAGGAATCGGATTGCTCACCACTGTCACCCTCACTGGGCACGAAAGTGTCCCCCTTCCAAATTTCTTTATTGGTGTCATTTCACGGAAGCTATTTTTTTTTTAACCTGCTGCTATTTTTATTTGCCATATTTTAATTGCTGCTCTTATCTTCTAAAGCTTTTGTGTCTTGTTTGATGAGACTGTAATTTGGATTTCTTTGTTTTAAGCTGCTTCAGTCCAAGGCTTAAAAATAAATCAATCTGATATTCTCCTGCTTGGATGAAAGATAGAAAATAGTTTACCATTTGCATGATATTAGGGTTTGATAAGGTACGAGTAGAGTGGGACTGAATCTTTTCTTCCTCATCATTTCTTTCCTGACTGACATAGAAACCCAGCAGGCTGAACATAGGAACCTTCCTTGTACCGACACGGGCTGTTGGACCACCTAGCTTGAGAGCCGAGAGCCCTCTGATTCTTGCTCTTCATTGTGTGCCTCCTGGCCCTAGCCATGATACAGAGCTGAGTCAAGGAGAGCATAACTAAGATGCCACAGCAGGCAGCGCTCTTTGTCCTAATCTGCCCTTCCTGTTGTAACTGGGACCTTCTGCATGCTACGCGTGTGGCTTCTATTGCTCTGTCCCTGCACAAGACAATGTCTCTTCTGCTCTAGAACACTTTCCTTTGAGATCTTAGAACTGAGGAATGGGGCACACTCTAACCTATGGAGATGAGACTACTGTGACTACGAGAGGACAGGCTGGTTTCCCCAAATGGAGGCAGGGTTGCTAACTTGCCAGCCTCCAGGTGGAGCCTGGAGATCCCCCAAAATTACAACTGATCTCTTGATTACGGAGGTCAGGTCTCCTTGAGGATATGGCTGCATTTGAGGGTAGACATTATGGCATTGTGCCCTGCAGAGCCCCCTCGCCCCACCAAACCCTGCCTTCCTCTGCTCCGCCCGCAAATCTCCAGGAATTTCCCAATGTGGAATGGGCCACCTGAAATGGATGGGAAGCCGCAGCAAGTCAGGACTTCCTCCCAGAATGGAGAAGGTGAGAAAAGGGAGAAGAATAAAATCAGGAACAGAAGGATGAGAGCACAAACACACTTCACATTTAAGTAATCTCAAGACTTTCAGCAGGCAGCCCAACGGGCATTCCGACTCTAATACATACCACTTGTCAGATATTTCTTTCATCCCCCTCCCCGAAAATGTTTCTTCAAGGACTGGAATGCAACAGTATTATTGATAAGCTATGAGAGCAGCGTAACAGTTTCACGCTTGCCAATAATTAGACTTAAACAAGGCTGTTGTTCATTTTGGAAATTAAATATAGATTTAGATCAAAATGTTGCAAGTTGGGCCTTGGTCCCATCTGTGCAACTAATATTTTTAATTTGGTTTGCAATCATTCCAGAGATGAGCTGAACGGGAGGACATACCACTTATTATTATTTTTTTAAAAAAAATCCCTTAAAACCTTTAAACAAACAAATAGAAGTAGCTGCTTTGTGAATAAATTTTTCATCACAGTTTGGGGGGGGGGAAACAATCCCTGGCTAACGACTTCAAAAAAACAAAATGTCACTCCAAAATATTAGGGAATAACTTCTCGCTGTTTTGGTAAGACTATTTTGTTGATATCCCATATGCACATACGTTTTGTACGGTCCTCCCATAATCCTCTGTTGTTTCAGAACCATCCACTAAACCACAGAAGGCCAAGTTGGTAGAGAAATCAATTGCTGTGATTAAAGAGGCCAAGCTTGTGGCAACAAGGGCCAGGTCTTTCTCAGTGGCAGCTCCTACCTGGTGGGATGAGCTCCTGGAGGAGATCAGGGCCCAGCGGGACCTTGTGCAGTTCCGCAGGGCCTGCAAGACAGAGCTCTTCCACCAGGCCTATGAGTAGAGGCCGCCACAGCCACTTACACCACCGCTCCTTTATAGAGAGAGACCACTGGGGGGCAACATCTTTCCATCTCCCCAGCCTTACCCCCCTGTTACGCAAGGTGTTAGGAGTCTATATGTGCATCCGTAGAACTGATTTTAAGTTGTTTTAATTTTGTATTTTGTACTATGTAACTTTGTATACTGAATGCACTTGGTGCCTTATGTAAGCCGCCCCGAGCCCGTTCGCGGGGAGGGCGGGGTATAAATGTCATAAAATAAATAAATAAAATAAGAGGATAAAATGGAAAAGGAGTTGTACAAAACGCTCTCTTAGTTAATGTAATTTAAGGTAAAAGAACGGGAGCAATACCGTATCGAATGCCTTTGCACTCTCCGGTTAGGAATTCTGTCCCTCCCCATTCTGCACAATTAACAGTTTTGCCAGGTCCCCCCTGGCCACGTACTCTGGAGGTGGGAGGTAGGCTTGTCGGATTCAGTTTGGGAAACTCCTGGAGATTTGGAGATGGAGCCTGGGGAGGACAGGGACCTCAGTGGAGTACAATGTCATCGAATCCACCCTCCAAAGCATCCATCTACTCCAGGAAAACTGATCTCTGTAGTTTGGAAATGAGCTGTAATTCTAGGGGTTTCTCAGGTCCCACCTGGAGGCTGGCCTCTATAAGCACAAAACTAATAAAATTATGAGATCTACATTTGGCGAGTGTTGATATTGGTGAACGACGCTCCTTTTAAGCTGTGGAGTCTTGTGAGCAAAAATTCCACTTTGTGAGCTGCTGGCATTCAAGTTGTGAGTGAGCGATTTGGCTGCTGCATAAATCAGTTCACTCTGGGGCCATCCTTCCTGAGCTTAGAGAAAAATGTGTGAGCCGGAGGCTAAAAAACTCTGAGCTAGTTCACACTAACTCAGCTTAGGAGGAACACTGCTGGCGAAGGGCTCTGTTCTACAGCTATCGGTTGCAGGGCAGGTGCTAGAACAATCCATCTTGCTTTTTGCTTCTTTTCCTTTTCAGGTTTTTGAAACAATCTTTTCTCGATTCAAATTGGACAGGGCCTAACAAAAAGGCTCCTCTCCTTAGAAGAATGCTGGTCTTGAAAGGACCATCTTACCTGGCCTTTACCGTGCTACAAATGTACCCATCAGATGTAATGTTTTTTGTGGGTTTTTTACAGTACTGAAATCTCAACATTTCTTCCACCAGGAGCCGGCATAAGAAAATGATCGTCATTTCAGGGAGACCTGTATTATTTGTCACATAAAAGAAAGCCGTGGGAACCACCCACTCCCAGCAGGACACCTCGAGGAATCCCATCTCTCTATTACTTGCCATGGAAACCACTCTCATTATGTATGGAGGGTAAGGCCTGATAGACAGCAGGGGGAAATATATATATATATATATATATATATATATATATATATATATATATATAATGGCTCCAATGATCAGCTTGAGCATCACTGGAGATGCTTTTGCAACTGGACCTTTGGTTTATTTTAACTGTTGAGTGTTACGGTGCCAATTCATCATCCCTTGATAACCGGATGATGTTCCTCGCCCCGGGTTAGACAAAGCCTATCATAGTGCAACCAGGCCGTGGGGAACCCACAGGCAGGCCTGGAGAGCTGGTGACTCACTACACTCAACGTAGCTACAAATCGTAATGTGCCATTTGGCTGACAGTCCTCCTGTTTTTATGGTTCCGGGCAGACAGCATATATATTTTCTAAATAAGATAAATAAATATTTAATACTCCCCACCCCCAAAAAACCCAGTAGCAACCCTAGTAAGAGATGCCATGCTGGGTGTTTGGTGTAGTGGTTAAGTGCGCGGACTCTAATCTGGGAAAACCAGGTTTGATTCCCCACTTCTCCACTTGCAGCTGCTGGATGACCTTGGGCAAGTCATAGTTCTGACAAGGGCTGTCCTTGAAAGAGCTCTCTCAGCTCCTTCTCCTTCTCCTCCTCCTCTTTCTTCTGCAGTGACCATGACTTGAGCAGCCATCTGTTTATACCCCATGTTTTCCATTACTGGGGGGAATTAGCTCCTTCTCCTTCTCCTCCTCCTCCTTCTTCTGCAGCGACCATGACTTGAGCAGCCATCTGTTTATACCCCATGTTTTCCATTACTGGGGGGAATTAGTTTGTTCCCAGGACCATTTCAGCGAAGAAAATGTGGACATAGTTGTAACATCTATCGTAGAGGGATCCCCAGCATGGTGCCTACTTGGGTGCCTGCCAATTGTTTTTAGGAACACCATTCTCCCTCTCAGATTGTATACTCACAACAATCCAGGGAGATGAGGAGGAGGAAAAGAAGAAGAGATTGGATTTAGACCCTGCCCTTCACTACCCAAAGGAATCTCAGCGCACCGAACAGTCTCCTTTCCCTTCCCCTCCCCACAACAGACACCCTGTGAGGTAGGCGGGGCTGAGAGAGCTCTTTTGCAGACTGCCCTTGAGAGAACAGCTCTGAGAGAACCTGTGACCGATCCAAGGTCGCACCAGCAGCTGCATGTGGAGGAGTGGGGGAATCAAACCTGGTTCTCCCAGTTTAGAGTCTGCACTCCTAACCACTACACCAAACTGGCCACGGCCACTCGATGAGATTCGGGACTGAGTGATCTGAGCGGCCTGTCTCCTCACATCACGGGATAATTGCTCTTTTGTCACACTGTAGCGATCCTTCTCAGCTTATCCACGGTGGAGCACGCAGTTCTGAATGATTGCCACAGCACAATGATAGCGTAATATCCAATCGTATGTTGAATTCAGAAAAAAAAAATTAGTGGCCGTGATAGGTGGGACTGCAGACTACGCCCTTCATGATGGTGACAGTAGCCATCAGTGTGGCACTGTTTATATGCACATACGCATTAGATATGAGATTCATCCACTGACCATTGGTTTAACTTCTAGAAGCCCTAGGAAGGGAGCAGAACCCCGAAGGACGACAATACTGCAACTGATACTAAGAGAGTCAGTCATTCCCTTCCCCTCCCCCCCTGACAAAAATAGGGACCAGACAAAAGAATCAGCTAGGGACAGGCAGCAAAATGGGAATTTTCTGTTTCCACCCTGCATCTGAGTCTCACCAGTGGGGATCACTTACAATATGAAGCTGAACTGTACTGAATTGCCATGGTCTACTTAGTCCAGTACTGTCCACTCTGACTGGCAACAGCTTTCCAGGGTTTCACACAGAGAAAGGCTTTTCCCAACATCTCCTAACTGAAATCCTTTAACTGGAAATGCCAGGGGTTGAGCTGGGAACCTTTTGCATCAGTAGAGTTGCCATTCTCCAGATGGTGGCTGGAGATCTCCTGGGAGCACACCTGGAGAAAGTGGCCTCTTTGGACGGTGGGCTGTATGGCATTATACCTCTCTAAAGTCCCTCTTCTTCCTCCCCAAACCCCACCATCCTCAGGCTCCACCCCCAAAATCTTTAGGTATTTCCCAACCCGGAGCTGGCAACCCTATGCGTTGGGTCTTCAGCTGTGTTGTAGCCTGTCACAATACATTTAGGATGCCTTTCACAAAAGTGTTCTATTTCTCAAAGCTACTTTCCCTTTGACTTATCTGCATCCTGCCATTTATGCCATCCTGGTGGGAGCCTGACATGAAAGGCGCAGGCATCTCCATTCTGTTACAGATGCCACAGCTCATCAAAGCCATGGATCTTTTTTCTCCCTCCTTCCCAGCCTGCTCCCCACCAGAAGCCTCTTTGCTTGTATATCATCCCCAAGCTTCTTGAGAGTTCCTCATCTATAAGAAGACAGGTGCTGTCCTCAAACTGTTACTACCCTCATGCTCTGCAGAGAGAGTGTTTTATGGAGTGCATATCAAGCACTCCTCTCTTTCACTGCCACACAGCCTTGCCATTAGTCCAGCACTGCCGAAAGCATAACCCATTTGTGATTGTCTCACATCTGTTTGATACAGTTGAATATGGTAAGTTCACCTGTCAGACACTTTCACTACAAAATTCATGACATCCTTAGTCAGGTCCACATGGGTCAAACCAACTAGCAACATATTCACATGTGGCTGGAAGCCTGGCCCCAAGGAGCCTGAATGGTGGGTGGGGACCTCTGGTGAACCAACCAGAAGTAAAGATGGTTGGCCTGGAAGAGGTGTCCTGATGCCCCTGGGAGGGTGGGAGCAGGACAGTTGGCTGAGTGGATTCCAAGATGGCCTGGGAACACTTGGAGGGGAGGGGAGGAGATGATAGGCAGTGCTCACAGCAGTGGGGAGGCCAGAGCTGGGAACAGGCATGCTGAGGAAGCAGCTCTCTGGGAAGAAGAAGGCAGGGAGAGCTGCCTTCCAGGAGGTGGTGGGGCTTCAGAGAACATGGAGGCAAAGGACCGTGGACCCACAGGTGAAGCACTCTTAGGGAATGGATGCCCTACCCTCTTGGGGGAAGGAGTGAGTGGTGCAGCAGGGTGGTTGGCTGAGGGCAATGTGGCTTAAAGGTGCCACAGCCACATGAAAGGACTGCCTAAGACCATTCAAGTCTGAATATTATGGACAATTATTTTATTAGACTGGTGGTGGGGCTCAAGGACTTCAAGTATTAAGGCAGGCTGTGGGATGGATAATCACATAAGAACAGATTTTCTGCAGACTGTGAAGGAGAAGATATTATTTATTTATTTATTTATTTATTGAACTTGTACCCCACCCTCTCTGCCTAAGCAGGCTCAGGGTAGCTAACATCATAAAAACATGTTGACAAGAAATATCACAACCACCTAAAAACAGTACATAAAACAATTCCATAACATTTCATTTCAACAGTTTGCAAAGTTCTAGCAATTAAGTTACGATATCAATATGGCCTCACAGAGTCAATAAATTCACTTGATAATCAGCCTGATGATATTTCTCAGTTTGGGTTGGCGAGCACAGGCTAGTACTAATAGACCAGGCACCACGCTTCTTTTGTTATTAACAATGGTAGTGGTGGTGGTGGCTCCTAGTTAAAGGCCTGGTGGAAGAGCTTCGTCTTGCAGGCCCTCTGGAACTGTAAAAGGTCCCACAGGGCCCTGATCTCTTCCAGGAGCTCATTCCACCAGTGTGGAGCCACCACCAAAAAGGTTCTCACTCTGGTCGTAGCTAGCCTAGCATCCTTGGGACCTGGAAGGGCCAATCAATTTTGCAGCCTCGACTGAAGTGCTCTCTGGGGTATATATGGGGAAAGGCGGTCCCCCATATCTATCTGTCTGTCTGTCTGTCTGTCTGTCTGTCTGTCTGTCTGTCTGTCTGTCTGTCTATCTATCTATCTATCTATCTATCTATCTATCTATCTATCTATCTATCTATCTATCTATCTATCTATATATCATCTATCATCTATCATCTATCATCTATCATCTATCATCTATCTATACACACATACATGTGTATATGTATATATGGGCCATGGTGGCTGAGAGGTTAAGAGGATGAGCTGCAGACCGGAAGGTTTGTAGTTTGGCAGTTCGAGACCCGAGTGCCATGTGATGGATTGAGCTCCAGTCTCTGGCGCCAGCTCCTGCCAACCTAGCAGTTCAAAAGCAAGAAATTGCAAGTAGATAAATAGGTACCACTTCAGTGGGAAAGTAACAGCATTCCGTGCACCTTGGCATTTAGTCATGCTGGCCACATGACCACGGAGAAGTCTCCGGACAGTGCTGGCTCTTTGGCTTGGAAACGGAGATGAGCAGTGCCCCCTAGAATTGGATTCAACTGGCTTTTGAGCAAGGGAAACGTTTACCTTTTTATATATAGTGTTTATAAAGACACAGTTGCAGTGGCCAAGGAGGATTATGGGAGGGCAGGAAGCTGCAAAGGGGATTCCTTGGTCTGAGGCCATGTGTAACATCACATCATGTGAATAGCTGGAGAATTGTTTTCACCTGATGTTTGGGCTGGTGTAGGTTTCATGAGGAGTGGGCATCAGCCAGGATCTTCATCTTGGGGATGGTGGTGGCTCTCAGTCTTCCTGCCTATGGCTTGTCCCAATGCTCCGTAGAATCAAAGTCTCCGAGCCAATGGCAGCCAAGGCCCTTCCTGACTGTAGAGCTCTGCTGTGATGCCCGGCAGCTGAGGCAACCGTCACCAGAAGCCTCATCACTGAAATGCATTATAATGTGGTCTTTATGACTACGGAGCTTTGCCAAGTTCTTCCCTCCTGCAAACCCTTGGCCACGGTAAGAGGGAAAAGGCCAGCCCAGAAGACCAGAGGTTCTTGTAACTATTACGAGGGATTCATATTGCCTTTGATTTTATACCAGGGAAATATCAAAGCATGTCCTCCCAATTGCATTTGATATATGTACTCTGTCACAGTGTAAATGGCTGAAGCAATGAGGCCATCATGATTCATGTGGCGCGTATGCTTGAGTTACCTTCGGCAGGGGGGAAAATATCAACAATAGGTCAGCAACCTACTGAACACAGCAGGGACTGGCAATCCGCGATGCATTTTGTCCATATAGAGGTGAAAAGGTACAAACGTTCCAAACAGCACCAGGAGAATGCGTCTGCTCTCAAGCAGCAGGCAGCCTGTGAGCATAAAGAGAGACTGAAAAATTCTAGGCAGCACTGGAAGGGGAAAAAAAATTACAAGCACAAGACATTTCGGCATAGCCCGAGCAAAAATGTGAAGGCTAAAGGCAATAGTGGTACATTCGATCTGTCAGCTTCCTGATAAGGATCCAGACCAGTTGGTTGCTAGTAGCTCTCTTGTTGGTAGGCTTACATGAGCTTTCATTTGCAGTCAACCAGGTACTCTATCCCTACTGTCCCACCCTTCCTTGAGAGAACCAATACCCTCCTCTGGCTCAAGCCATGGTCGTCTTAGATGTCCCCAGGGCAGTGTTCCCTCTAAGCTGAGTTAGTGTGAGCTTGCTTACAGTTTTTTAGCCTCCAGCTCACACACCTGGCTCAGGAAGGATGGCTCCAGAGCAAACTAATTTATGCAGTAGACAAATCGCTCGCTCATGACTTTAATGCCAGCAGCTCACAAGGTAGAATTTTTGCTCACAGGACTCCACAGCTTAGAGGGAGCATTGATTGAAAGGTGAAAGAAAAGTTCAGAACATAGGTGGTGACCTAATAGAAAATCCCTTAAGTCAGTGTACAGGAACAAAAAGGTACTGGGAAAAACCCCATCCCCCAAACCAAGG
Source organism: Gekko gecko (assembly GCA_029375565.1). Lineage (NCBI taxonomy): Eukaryota > Metazoa > Chordata > Lepidosauria > Squamata > Gekkonidae > Gekko > Gekko gecko. The sequence goes on along the minus strand of JAPDNY010000011.1, from coordinate 86,336,512 downwards.
GGATTTCCCCCCCATTGCTACCAACTATGGGATTTTAATGAAACGTTATTTGTGGCTCCACCTTGCCCTACTCATTCAGGACCCTGGACAGTGGCCTGCTGGAGTTCTCTTGACACCTGGGTAGAAAGTCAATCCTTCCCTTGCTTCCCTGAGGGCCAGACTAGCCATGATAGCATCTTCCAAGTGGCCCTATGATGCCATCATGTCTAGTAATAGCAACATATTCTGGCTAAGAGCAAAGGGCACAAAAAGAGGCAGAAAGGTTGGAACAGGTACATATCTGGTAAACTTCCAAAAATCGTTCCCTAATGACATTGTCCACCTACGTCACTATCTGACACCTTGGAGACCATCCTAGAGGTCACGGCTTGTTTTCAGTGGCCAAGCTAGATTCTTGGAGTTTAGGTACCTTGGTGTAAAACATTTCAGGTTTGTCAAGCAGTTTCCACGGTGCAAGAACCCCAGTGCTCAGATACTGGGATAGCCAGATGGTATATTTGGGCCACTATCATAAAATATCAGTATTTGTGGGCATGCTGGATGTACTAGTAAATCCAGTTGTACAACTCCACAACTGATCACTGCCTAGGCTTCCCAACATTCAGGTAGGGCCTGGAGATCTCCCAGAATAGATGACAGAGATCCGTTCCTCTGGAGAAAACGGTAGCTTCATAGGGTGAATTCTACGGTATTGTTCCCTTCTGAGGTCCCTCCCCTCCACAAAGCCCACGGCTCCGTACTCCACATCTCCGGGATTCTTCTGATCCAGAGCCGGCAGTCCTCTCCCCAGCTACCAGGTTGCTAGTCCACCAAGGCAAACCATTCTGCATTCTTTCTTATCACTATGTCCATTCCTTTTTTCTAAATAGTGAGCTGTTTACATTACCATATGCAAACCACACATATCACCCAAGAGCCATTTCATGGCCTCTCCTCAAGGGAGTTACATGAATGGGATGGATGGTCCTCCACATCTGCCCCTACTTTGTTCCACATGTGATTATCCTTGGAAGCATCTTTGTCTAGTATTTGGGAGATATGAAAAGAAACACAACAAATGTTTATAGGTGTTGTTTAGCCTGGAGAGGAGACAACTGAGGGGTGGTATTATAACCATCTTCAAGTACTTAAAGGGCTGCCATGTAGAGGATCGTGCAGAGTTGTTTTCTGTTGCCCCAGAAGGTTGAACCAGAGCCAACGGGTTGAAATTAAATCAAAAGAATTTTTGACTAAACATTCAGAAGAACTTCCTGACAGAGCAGTTCCTCAGTGGAACAGGCTTCCTCGGGAGGTGGTGGGCTCTCCTTCTCTGGAGGTTTTCAAACAGAGGCTAGATGGCCATCTGACAGCAATGCTGATTCTGTGAACTTAGGCAGATCGGAGAGGGTGGGCAGGGAGGGTTGCCTCAGTGCTTAGTTCTTGTGGGCCTTTCTTATATGCCCAGGGAAATGCTGATCGCCACTTTGGAGCCAGGAAGCAATTTTTCTCCAGGCCAGTTTGGCCAGGGATCCTGGAGGGTTTTTTTGCCATCTTCTGGGCACGAAACAGGGGTCACTGGGTGTGTGTGAGGGGGAGGTATTTGTTGTGAATTTCCTGCATCATACATGGGGTTGGACTAGATGACCCTGGAGGTCCCTTCCGACTCTGATTCTGTGATTTTAAATGCACTTAATCTCAGCTTTTCATTAAAGGAATCAGACTGCACGGTCAATTTTAGATACGTCCAAGAGGAAATTTTGCTACCTGAATGTGAAGAGTTCACCCCCTAATGACCATCTTTTGTCCCCCATGCTGGCTCACTCAGTGGTTTGCTGGGGCCCTGGATGCTGCTGTATGGGATGGAGGAGCCAGTGATCTTTCTGGGGGATTTCAGGTTGGAGTGGTGGAGGAACTGGGCTGCCTCCCTCCACACAATGCGGGCATATGGCTTCTGAGGGAATAGCAGTGTTCAGTGGAGTGGGCAGAGCTATGATCCAATCAACAGACATATCCCTACCGATTACTAGCAACTCCTGAATTCCTTCTCATGCCCTCCAGTAAGGACAAGAGCTCCTGTGCCCCACTCAGCAGTGAGGATGATCTTCCAGAGAATCCCTGCACAAATGGCTGCTGCTCCCCAACAAAAAATATATATGAAACTCTAGTTTGCCTGGGAATTCACTTTCCACTGCAAAAGAAAAGAGTTCTCTGGTAGCAGAAGCTACTTTTTGCAAGAGGGATCTTTCAGGCAGACCTCAATTACCCGTCCAAGGGCAGCAATGCAGAGACAGCAGATGTTTACTGGCATCTCTGGAGTCAGAATAAAGTGTAATGCCAGCAGTCTACTGTGATATTGCTCAACGCGCCCTCCACTTCCATTTCCAGTGGTTTCCTTTGCACATTTCTTTGTTCGCCCGCACTCCGTACCTGCTGGTAAATGTTCTCCAGCCCCCTCCCAATAAATATCATTTTGAGCAAGAGTCTTCAAAATTATTCAACCCACAAGTAAACTCCCTATTGGGACAGCATCTTCTGGTTTTGAACAACTAGCCTCGTGCCGCCAGTCCCCGAGTAAGAGAGTATCTGCTTTTTTCTCCCCCATCCCCTGTTTACTGACAGATGTTTGGTAACAGCAGCCATCACCGATGGGAAGAGGTTGTGTCAAGATAACTTATCCTGGGGGACTATTAGTCTCTGATCTGAGATATGCCGGGAGGAATGGGGGGAAAAACCAAGCCAGTGGTAAGCACCAGCACTGAAGCCATTTATCACCTACTGCTGCGTGTGGAATAAAAGGATTCGCTTTGAAGACAGTCTATTATCGGCTTCTCGCTGGCTTCATGCTGTCATCAGTTTTTTTTTTCTCCCAGAAGTCAATAAATTTAGGAAGGCCACATTTGGAGTGTAAGTACTGTTATACTTCTAAGTTTATATATTGCTCTTTTATTTACAGCTGCTTTGCCCATTTTTCAGGCAGAGAATAGTTCATGCATTTAGGTGCTACTTTTCACTCGGAGTCTGCATTTCTTTTCTTTTTGCTTCCATAACATCAAAGTTCTGGATGTTGGCATGAAATGGGGGAGGAAGGAGGTTGATGGCCGGGTTCTTTATTGCCAAAGTTCTACAGATAGGTCTGGAAGAGAATAACAAATTTGTTGGCTGTTTTGGTTGTGCCAGGGGGGGCTTGATGTTGTTGAGGAATGGATGTAAGCAATAGTGCCACACGGAATTCTCAGGGGCTTCAATTTTCAGTGTGACTGGTGCCATTTTGTAGAAGCAAAAGGGTCCACACCCTGACCTGGATAGCCCAGGCTAGCCATTCAGATTGTCAGACCTTGGAAGTTAAACCCATAGGGTTTTCAAGGCAAGACACGTTCAGAGGTACTTTGCCACTGCCTGGACTCCTTTGCTGGTCTCCCATCTAAGTACTAACCAGGGCCAACTCTGTTTAGCTTCTGAGATCTGATGAGATCTGGCTAGCCTGGACTATCCATTTCAGGGCAAAAGGCACATAGAACAGATCAGGGTCTAGTTGTACAACTTATGCAACCAACTTATGGAGACTCCAGCAAGGGTCTTTCAAGGCAAGTGAGAAACAAACCATCAAGTTGCAGCTGACTTAATGGCAACTTAAGGCAAGAGATATTCAGAGGTGGTTTGCCATTGCCTTCTTCTGCAGGGTCTTCCTGGGTGGTCGTCCCATCCAATTACCAAGTCTGCTTAGCTTCTGAGGTCTGATGAGATCAGGTATACCATGCTGCCTTCCTTACATCTGATCCCACAAACAGCATATCAAGAGTCTCGAAGATGTGCAAACAACTACAGTCCTTCTCAGTTCCATACCATCCATGAACTGAGGACAGGGCATTGCTCGGTAACTAAGCACAGGTTTTTCAAAGGAAAGTTCTCAGATTCAGTCCCACTATCTCCAGGTTAAAGAACTGCAGGAATCAGGACTAAGAAAGATGCCTGAGGGTCTAGTTGTATATAGGTATCCATAACTTGTGAGGGAAGAATATAGCTCAAGATGCATAGGTTGACTGTCTGTTCCAATGAATTCACACCCCGATGATGAACAACATCCACCTTTTAGTGTGCATTCTAATCAACAAATCAGGGATCAGTGATAACCCCACTGGATAAATTGCCTTGGTCAAGGACATACATTCTCTCTTCTCCAAAAACTTGCCCCTGTGTAAACAGAGAGCTGATTCAAGTAGGCTGCAAGCAATCAAGATCTGCTGGTCCTGATTAGTGTATGGAGGCTCTAAAGATTCATACGTGCAGTTTGATACATCTACTGTGCGCCCATTCATCTGAGAGCACAGTGAACAGCACTGGATGCCATAATGTCCTCAAGGTACTGTCAGACTCGGGCATTTGACCGGCTGTACCTGTTGTATTTTTGCCCACTTACTGTATTCCCGCTTGCTGTTTGCACTCTGCCATTTGTTTAGCTCGTAGCTCCCTGCACCCTTATCGCTTGCCCTCACCTGCCATTGCATTCCTGGGTGGTGGGGGGGAGTGAGTGCCTGTAGAAATTTAGGGAGGCTAGCTTCGGTAACTCTTCCATGAGGCCTCGAAGACATCTTTCACATGGGAAGTGTCCCTGAAGTAGAGTCTGTGCCTGGCTAGTTGTTGACCGTATATCTGTCATGGTCTTTGTAGCAATGCTGACATGTGTGAATGGAATTTTAGGGTTGTACCTATATGTTGCTTTCCCACCTCTGTACCCCAGTCCTGACGAAGTGTTTGAACCCATGGCATCTCATAAATCTTAATAAAGCATTCACTGAAGAGAGTGCGTGTGAAGAGAGTGATTTGACTGGGAACCTGACAGGTACACCACTGGAAAGAGCCTTCAATGTGATGTCGATCCACATCAGTACCCTATGAACATAGTTTTACTTCCCCCACCCCCATTCCAAGTTATACAAATGCTGTGCTAATTCATGATAGCAGCTTTCAGTGCCTGAACAGTGGTGTCTGAGCTTTTTTTTCTGTTTGGAAAGATATATTGCACTGTTATCAGACAATTAGTGTTGCTGTTGTTGCAGCCAACATGGAAAGCTTTCTGTGGAGGAGATAATGTCCATCTTCTTAGCTGTAATAAAATGTTACTGCCTTGCGGGATGCTCTAGTATTCATCCAAAACTCTATGGTAAAAATGAAGAAAAAGCAGAGGCAGAAGAGTCTTGCTTTTCTCTACCATAAGGAGTCTCAAAGCAGCTAACAATCACCTGTCCTTCCTCTCCCCACAACAGGCACCTTGTGAGGTAGGTGGGGTTGAGAGAGAACTGTGACTGGCCCAGGGTCACTCAGCAGGCTCCATGTGGAAGAGGGGGAATCAAACCTGGTTCTCCAGGTTAGAGTCCAACACTCTTTACCACTACACTACACTGGCTCTAAACCCACCTGTGTCTGGGCTCCGGAAAGGATGACTTCTGGGCTGGCCTTAGGAGGCATCCTTGAATAAAGCTCAGGGATCTATTTTGTTGTGAGTTCGTGTGTTGAAATACCTTGATACGCAAGACAGGTAAACAAAACTGCAATTTCTTTTTCCATATTTGTCGGTTTTGGCTGACGAACACTTGAAGCTGCCTTAGAGTGAATCAGGCTTTTGGTCCATCACAATCAGTACTCTCAACTCAGACTGGCAGTGGCTCTTCAGAGTCTCAGACCGAGGTCTTTCACAATACCTGCTACCTTGATCCTTTAACTGGAGATGCCAGGGATTGAACCTGGGACTTTCTGCATGCCAAGCAGATGCTCTGCCACTGAGCCACAAGCCCTCCCTCATTTTATTGAACAGAAGAAAATTCACGGATCAGCTAGCTGGCTCCAGGGATTCATTTCCAGGGGATTTGGTTGCTCCCCTTCTCGTATCCCCATAAGAAGAACTCTCATGCTGCACGTAAAATATGAATGCATTTCCCCCTTCTATGAAAATTAATACTTGTGTTGCTTCTTGATCCAGGCTTCAGCAACTGACAATGACCTACTTTCAACATTAAAAAGTACACACAAACATATAAACTTTCTAGCCATCCGTATCTGTGAAAGATTTCTACATTTATTTCTTTGCTATGGTGCCGGTGAGGGAATTGCCCCCGGGGAAAATGGCCCTGCTGGGAAGTCATCAGCCATTGATTTCTTTTTGCTTGTCCAGACTTTGGGTTTTTTTGTCCGGTTGGATTAATTTGCCTTATCCTTACTGAGACGAATGATAGGGAGTCCATACAAATTAATCCATTTTTGTAACAACCTATGAAATCCTATAATACTGTGTTTCATTTGCTCTGGTAGGAAGACGATTGAGCAAAGGTTCCTTTCTTTTTTTATATACTTGTTAATGTTTTGGTCAGTGCTTTCGGGTCTCTGCTTTTTTGTGGTTGGTTTTCTAGTTTGATTGAGAACTAATCATTTCCCATTGGTTTCCTTGAAGTCCCATCGGGAATACAGCAGGCCCATAGCTACAGTGGGACATCTCGAGGCCGGGCCCCCCAAACTTACCACCCAGGCCTCCCGACTTCCCATCCAGCCAGTTTATTTTTCTCATGCACCACGACTCCGTCGAGCCACACTGTCGCCCTGCCCTGCCTGCTGACAATGCACCTCTGGCTGGCTGCGGGCGAGGCACACTACAGAGCACATCTGTTCCCTACTCCAGCTCTGCCTGTGAGCTTCCCTGGGGGCCTCTGGCTGGGGACAAACCACTGGACTCCATGGGGTGTGTACGAGGGTGCTCCCTGACTTATTTAAATGCCCCTGAAGTCAAAAATCATGGCTACAGCCCTGAAATACAGCAGCCTCACTTGGTGAGGAAGGCTGGTTTCAGCCCTGCTACAACTCCTTGGCTGCCCCAGTTGTTCCAGTGAAGTAGGAGAGGCCTGCACAGAGGAGCAGGGGCCTCAGGGCCTACCACAGGGGGGGGCCAAACTTGCTCAACATAAGAGCCACATAGAATAAACATCAGATGTTTGAGAGCCGCCAGACACGAACGAATATCACACACATGATTTTACTGGAAAATATGCAGATTTGCTTGCCATTAACATTAAATTAGACTGCCAAAAATAAAAACAGAAGGGGTAAAAACAGACATCGGTAATGATATTTATTTGTTCAGTGGCATTTTTTTGCTCATGATATTTATTTGTCTAAGAGAAAGAGGTGGAAAGAAAGGATGAAAGAGGGAGAGAGAAAGAGGGAGAGAGACAAGAAAGGCAAACAGATGGGAGAGAGGAGGGAGGGAGGGTGAGAAAAGTAAGCCTCCCCTTTGCTTCCCCAGCCGCCCTGCTGGGAGCTGCACAATATGTGTGAAAAGGCTGCATGTGGCTCCCAAGCCACAGTTTGGCCACCCCTGGTCTACCCTGAGTCTTTTCACGAGTTTAAGAAAATGACACGTAGGGGAGCATGACTGAGATTTAGAAAGGGGTTTGCTCCCTCTTCCCAAAAGACCACAACTTGGCGATACGCAACAGCCAGTAAATTCAGGGCAGACATATTAATATGTTTTCCACACAATGCATAAAATTAGGGGCTGCCAACCTCCAGGTATTGTATTATATGTATTAGACTCTGGAATTGTTATATGAATGGAGTACATGGATACTCGTATCTTTAGTAAGGTATGAATATTTATATTTCCTGTTAAATGTTCATGGTCTCTTTTCTTGTATTCATCCTCTTTCCGTGAATCTCTTTTTGACCATTAACCTCCAGGTGGCAGCTGGAGATCTTGTGGAACTACAACTTGGCTCCAGAGGTCAAAGATCAGGTCCCCTGGAGAAAATGGCTGCTTTGGAGGGTGGACTCTATGGCACTGTGCTCTGCTGAGGTCCCTCTCCTCCCCAGACCCTGCCCTCTTCAGGCTCTACCCCCAAATTTCCAGGTATTTTCCAACCTAGACCTGGCAACCCTGTATTATGTCACAGAACTTGCAGCTTTGGGGTGCAGTAAAGACCGGGGCTGGGATTTAGTGCTGGGGGAGTTAAGGTTGCAAGCTCTGGGTTGGGAAATACCTGGAGATTTTAGGGTTGGAACCTGGAGAGGGTGGGGTTTGGGGAAGGGAGGGGCCTCAGCAGGGTACAATGCCATAGAGTCGACCCTCCAGTGTAGCCATTTTCTCCAGGGGAGCTGATTTTTATAGTCTGGAGATCAGTTGTAAAAGCAGGGGGTCTCTATGCTCCACCAGAAAGTTGACAATCCCAGAGGAGGTTAACAATAGGGGGAGGCTTTGACTTCTGGAGAGCCAGTTTGGTGTAGTAGTTAAGTGCACAGACTCTAATCTGGGAGAACTGGGTTTGATTCCCCACTCCTCCACTTGTACCTGCTGCTGTGACCTTGGGTCAGTCACAAGCTCTGGCACAGCTATTCCCGAAAGACCAGTTTGTGTTAGAGTTCTCTCAGCCCCACCTACCTCGCAGGGTGTCTGTTGTGGGGAGGGGAAGGGAAAGGAGTTTGTAAGCCACTCTGAGACTCCAAGTGAAGGGCAAATCCAATCTCCTCCTCCTCCTCCTCCTCCTCCTCCTCCTCCTCCTCCTCCTCCTCCTCCTCCTCCTCCTCCTCCTCCTCCTCCTCCTCCTCCTCTCTCTTCTTCTTCTTCTTCTTCTTCTTCTTCTTCTTCTTCTTCTTCTTCTTCTTCTTCTTCTTCTTCTTCTTCTTCTTCTTCTTCTTCTTCTTCTTCTTCTTCCCTTGCAGGCCATCTGCTTGCCGCTATGACAGTCCATATGCTGGACTAGGTGGACCAATAGTCTGACCCAGCAAGGGTCTTGTGTTCTTATAATGAATATATATATTCCCCTGCCCCAAATTTAATGTGACTGGGGAGAAGGCTGTAACTTTGATCCAACCAGTGACCAACAGGACAATCCTAAGTAGACTTGGTAGTGGTGGAAAGTGCCATGAAGTCACAGCTGACTTATGATGACCCCTGGTCAAGTTTGGAAGGCAAGAGACACTCAGAGGTGGTTTGCCATTACCAGCTTCTGTGTCACAACCCTGGTATTCCTTGGAGGTCTCCACCCAAATACTGACCAGGGCCAACCCTGCTTAGCTCCTGAGATTGGGCTCACCAGGACTATCCAGGTCAGGGCAAGTAGAGTTACACCCTTCCAAATTCACTGACGTTAATGTGCTTAGAAGGGTACAGCTCCAGTTAGGACTGTAACAGTGAAAACTCCACCAAAGAGAGCCTTTGGAAACAATGCCTTTTGCCTGTCACCTGATGCAGAAATTCACAAGACTGAACAGGGTGGCTTTGGATTCCAAGGGAACCCGGACTCCGATGACTCATCTCATTTGCTGCCTGCCTTCAGCATTGCTCCTTATCTTAAATTAAAACAGTCCATTAATTGTCCCTTCAGTGACAGAGAATTGCACAGATGGAGCTCCGGTCAGGGCTTAGCTGGGTGCCAGGTAATTTAAGTAGTCAGCAAACCATGAATTCCAGACAGAGAGCGCTCTGGGCACTTCAGCTTTTGCTTTCCTTTTGTTGTGAGAAGCTATTGTTTTAATCTGAGCCATATTCTGTCTCCAAAGGCTGGCCTTTGTGTCCTTCCATTTCTGCATCCATGCAATATTTGCAGTTCACCTTCCCTTACCACTAGGTTGCATTACCGCTTGGCTGAGATCATCTGACTAAGCACCATAGCATGAGGTGTGCCCGCGATGGGGATCTGTGCATATAGCACACACTTGGCAGTGATGGGCAGCTCTTTGGAAGCCAAAAACAGGGATAGGGAGACTTCAGCTTAAATGCTCAGGTTGTGGCGTGACAAAAGTTGTGGGGGGGGGCGGAAGGAGTCATGTCACTATGTCGTCAATAGAGATTTCATTTTTCAGTCAGGGATTTTTCCAGAGTCTTTCCTAGTGGAAGTTCTTCCTGGAACTCACAGCTCTAAACCAGAATACGTGTCACAGAATACGTGAGTGTTCTTCTTGCCTATTTTTCATCGGTGTGTCCCAGATTTGTGGCGAAAGGATATTCATTCATAGAAACATGAAGTTGGAAGGGACCTCCCTGGTCAATATGGACATGGAGATGATATATTGTATATTATATCATATATACTTGTTATGGAAATACCAAGGAAATACCAGTTGAAACTGTAACTGTGACAAAAATAAATACTTCTCCATACAATAAGTGGTTAAAATGTAGAATTTGTTGCCAGAGGATGTAGTGATGGTCACAGAAATAAACAGCTTTAAAAGGGGATTAGATAGATTCATGGAGGATTACGTCTATCAGTGGCTGGCTACTAGCCATGGTGACTGAAGGGAACCCCCACATTCAGAGGCACTAGACCTCTGAATCCCAGAGCCAGGAGGCAACATCAGGGGAAGGCCTCAGCCTCTATGCCCTGTTCTTGGCCCTCTAGAGGAACTGGTTGACCACTGCATGAGACATGATGTTGAACTAGATGGACCACATGTCAGATCCAGGAGGGGTCTTCTTATGTTCTAATGCCCTTAACTGAGGGCATGCACAGTGTTTTTCTTGTGCTCCCAAACCAGCTGCCTCTCCTCACTCAATCACTGGTTCAAAACTTTTACCCCCCAAAGCCATCATGATTTCAATGTTAGGTCCTTAGAACATTTTGAGAACCAACGTAGTGCGGTGGTTAAGAGTGATGGACTAATAATCTGGAAGATCCAAGTTTGAATCCCAACGTTTGCCGTGGAAGCTCACTGGGTCACCAGTGACACTGTCTCAGCCTAACCTACCACACTGGGATGTTGTGAGGATAAAATGCAGAAGAGGAGAATGATATGTTGTTGTTGTTCAGTCACACAGTCGAGTCCGACTCTTCGCGACCCCATGGACCAGTTTACGCCAGGCCCTCCTGTCTTCCGCTGTCCGCTGAAGTTTGCTCAATTTCATGTTTGTTGCATCGATGACACTGTCTAACCATCTCATCCTTTGCCGTCCCCTTCTTCTTTGACCTTCAATCTTTCCCAGCATCAGGGTCTTCTCCAGTGAATGCTCCCTTCTCATTTGGTGGCCAAAGTATGTAATGATATAAGCAGCTTTAATTCCCCATTCGGGAAAAAGCAAAGTATAAATGAATTAAATAAATTAAATAAATATAATAGAGAACAGAACCCCTCAAATAATCTCCTTCTAGAAGAAGCCAGAAAAAGCCAGAAAACAACCTGGTAGGCATACCTACGATATCACCTCAGGTAGGCAGAAGGTGAAGGCACACATTTATACCCCAAAAGTAAAAGATATTTATTATAAAAGGCAATTTGGAAGCGTTCATGGCTTTTAGAAAGGGAAAAAGCAGACAACCTATTTAAAATGACAAGAAAAAAAAAGTATGCCAACATTTCTACACAGTCTGGTGAGAGATGCATTTCCAGGAAGGGCTGAAAGCTGATTTATAAATGGCTTCTCCAATGGCAAAAGAGTAGGAAGCCCCTCATCCCGGTGCATCACTGTCCCCAGCAGGTGTCAACCTGGTCCCTTCTTGGGCTTGGTTGCCATGGAGACGTGGGAGGTGAGAACAAGAATGTATACCTTCGTCTTGGGCCACTATGCTGTTATCTGCCTTGATTTAGCCATGTAATCTTGAGACCTGGTATCCTCTTTCCCCTGAGAATTCTATACCGTTCATTAGGTGGGCTTTTTAGCTTAGATGTGATTAGCCAAGAGCCATTAATGTCCCGTTCGATTTTAGTATAATTATTTGCTTCACGTGCTTGACCTCAGTTCTAACAAAGAATCATTAAGATTCTGGATCCTATCAATGCCTCAACAAACTTTAATTCTTCTGAGTGACTGTTATTGGGAACTGATTTCTCCAGGAGCTCTGACAGCAGGATCAGATACCCCCCCCCCATAGCATTTTGAAAGGTAAAAATCCAGGCTGTAAAATGGTGCTGTGTCCCCATAGCAGACTCAAGGATGTAGTATCTGGTCTGACCCTGTTTCTGTAACTAATGTTTCTGTTACGATCTGTGCCTGAGCACCTACTTTTGACAGAATCTAAAGCTTGGTTCTGATTTTTGTCTTTCATCTCCCCCCACACCCACAGCCAGGATTTCCAAAAACCTGATCAAGAAGCCAAGGAAGGCATTTTTTTTCCACACAAAAGGATGCTGACAGTGTTAATTTCAGGCCTCCTTGACAAAGCTTGACAGTGCATTCTTAAACAACACAACACAGGGTAGAGAGGAGACCTCGGAGGGGTCACAGGGAACACCTATTCATTTTGTTTGTTGATCTCAGCCTCACAGCACATGAATGTCTGGATAACAGGATCATTCTGTGTAAAATTACAGGCTGTACTCTGCATTCTAGCCCCTCACCTTCACGATTCTGAGTGGGAGCTACGGGTTTGGTTCTCATAGATGCCAAAGTGTTTATTGCATGAGATTATCACTTTTCAAAATGGATCCAGTTGTGGGGATATGTACATGATTGGTTGGGGTGATAATTGTCCCTGTATGGGGGTCTGGGCTTTCTTTTTGCTGTTGGTTTTTAGCATTGGTTTGTATTGTATATGCAGGGTGGGAAGGTGGCATGATATTGCCTGACCTCATCAGATCTCAGAAGATACGCAGGGTCAATGACGAAGAAGACGAGCTGGTTTTTTATAACCCCGCTTTTCACTACCTGAAGGAGTCTCAGAGCGGCTTACAATCGCCTTCCCTTCCTCTCCCCACAACAGACACCTTGTGAGGTAAGTGGGGCTGAGAGAGCTTTGAGAAGAAGAAGAAGAAGAAGAAGAAGAAGAAGAAGAAGAAGAAGAAGAAGAAGAAGAAGAAGAAGAAGAAGAAGAAGAAGAAGTAGAAGAAGAAGAAGAAGAAGAAGAAGAAGAAGAAGAAGAAGAAGAAGAGGAAGAAGAAGAAGAAGAAGAAGAGTTTGGATTTATACCCCGCCCTTCACTGCCCAAAGGCGTCTCAGAGCGGCTTACAAACTCCTTTCCCTTCCCCTCCCCACAACAGACACCCTGTGAGGTAGGTGGGGCTGAGAGAACTTCTGACAGAAACTGTCCTTGAGAGAACAGCTGTGCCAGAGCTTGTGACTGACCCAAGGTCACATCAGCAGGTGCAAGTGGAGGAGTGGGGAATCAAACCCGGTTCTCCCAGATAAGAGTCCGCGCACTTAACCACTACACCAAACTGGCTCTGTGACTGTGACAGGCTTCATGTGGAGGAGTGGGGAATCAAACCTGGTTCTCCAGCTTAGAGCCTGCCGCTCTTAAGCACTGCACCGCACTGGCTCAATGCTTGGATGGGAGATCACCAAGGAACGCTTTGCAGAAGAATGCGATGGCAAACCACTTCTGCTTCTCACTTCCCTTGAAAGCCCTTGCTCAGGTGGTCATAAGTCAGTTGCAACTTGATGGCACTTACATATGTTCGTTTACTTATAAACCAAGGGAGGGAAGGCGGCATGGCATAGCCTGATCCCATTAGACCTCGGAAGCTGAGCAGCATTGGTACTTTGAAGTGAGGCCAACAAGGAAGAATCTGGAGAGGCAGGCAATGGCAAAGCACCTCTGCTTCTCGCTTGCCCTCAAAGTCCCTTGCTGGGGTAGCTGTGACACACACATTATATACGTACGCTGGGTGACTTTTTTACACCACTTTTATCATTTATACTGTATGTTATATCATATATTATAAGGCAGGGCTATTTTGGGGCAGGAACACACAGGAATGGAGTTCTGGCTGGGTCCCAAGTTGGCCACGCCCAGCAGGAACTCATTAGCATAACAGGCCACACCCAACAGCAGAAACACATTAGGACTGGCTACATTAGAGGTGTGTGGCCTAAAATGCAAAGGAGTTCCTGGTACTAAAAAAGCCCTGGGTTTTGACAACAAACAGGGTAAACAGAATAAGAAGCAAAACGTGGGTGGGCTGGATGACCACACCTCTAGTACCATGGGGATGTGGCCTAATATACTAATGAACCATGCTGTCGGGGTGTGTGGCCTAATATGCTAACGAGTTCCTGCTGTTGGGTGTGGCCTGTTATGCTAATGAGTTCCTGCTGGGCTTTTTCTATAAAAAAAGCCCTGTTATAAGGTATCATTTACGTATAGTATCTTCCTGATTTATTTACGCACAGGTTCCGTGAATCATGGGTGCATTTTCAGGAAACAGAAAATGAGGCAAAAGTGAAAGCAACCCCCCCCCCCCCCAAGGTTCAGGCGGGTTAGCCATGTTGGTCTGAAGCAGCAGAACCAAGTTTGAGTCCAGTGGCACCTTCAAGACCAACAAAGTTTTGTTCAAGGTATGAGCTTCCGTGTGCACACACACTTCTTCGGATAAGGTTAGATTCACGCAAGGGAGAAGCAAAGTCAAAAGGGGGGTGGGAGGGAGTTGAAACGACAGGCACGAGGCATTCAAAGTCATCTCTGACCCCCTGTGTCGAAGTCTTCGGTTGGTCCCTTCCTGATTAGGACGACTGGTAGAGAGCTCATGGCGGTTCAGCCTCTTGGCCACAAGATTGACTGGTTATTATTTACTTCATTTACACCTGACCTTTCCCCACATTGGGGACCCAAAGCAGCTTACATGGTTCTCCTCTCCTCAATTTTGTCTTTATAAAAACATTGTGCGGTAGGTTAGGATTATAGTGGCTGAGTTCAGATTGGCAATTTGCCCCACTATAGCCACGTTTCAGCCACGTTTCCCAAGTGGATTAAAGGGGGTGTTCACACAGGCACATCTGCCTGGCGTTCCCCACCCATAGGCAACCCGTGCTGTTCTGCTTCACTCCCAGGATTAAAAGATACCTGTTGAAAGTGGTAGGAAATCCCAGAGAGTGCCTTTATCCCGCTGCATTCCACTTCCCGGAAGTGTGAACGCTCAGCTGAAAAGCCGGGAGCAACTCACGTTGCACATAAGACAGCAGTGATATGATTGGCTGTGCTCTGCTCTACCACCCAATGCGGTGCCGGCACAATGGGATCCTCCCCAAATCGGCTGGATGCCTATGTGTGTATGAGCGCATATGCGCTCATGCGCTCATACACCCATAGGCATCCAGCCGATTTACCAGGAAAAAGCTGTTTACAGCTGCTCCTCCGGGCCAGCAGTCTGAATCTTCCTGCATGCCTCCTCCTGGTATGCTCCCACATCAGTCGGCCCCATGTGACCGGGAAAACCTGGAACAGTTTGTTCTGGGGCTTTTTGCCATGACTGGCTCCCGCTTCAAACTGCCAGTCTGAATTCAGCCAGTGTGTGAGTGGCTCATGGTCACTCAGCAAACTTCTGTGACAGAGTGGGGACTTCAGCCTGGGTCTCCCACATCATAGTCCCACAATTAATTAATCAATTGTATGGCATTGTATGTAGAATAGCCAGGAGATCCTAAGATTGCCTCGCAGCCAGAAGTTCTAGCTCTTTTTTAGTGTCATGCACCACTAGGTGGCAAGCTAGGCTTGTTTTTAGGGCAAGAGATGTCTCAGAGGTGGTTTTCCATTGCCTGCCTCTGTGTCACGACCTTGGTATTCCATGGAGGTCGCCCTTGCAAATACTAGCCAAGGCTGATCATGCTTCATTTCTGAGATCTGGTGGGATCAGGCTAGCCTGGGCTATCCAGGTCACACTATCCTAGTCCAATGCTGTAATGACAACAACACTCTGGCTCTAGTATCCTCATGCCAGCAGTGGAGCTTTATACATCTACATGTTGACAACTGGAGAAAGATAAAAAGGAGGAAAGGAGAGAAAAGGCCATGTAAGAGGTGAATGGGAACAATGGGGTGATACGTGCCTGTGCTTCCTACAAGCCATCCAGGGCTGCCCATTCAACAGGGAAAGAGACCGTGCTGCTTCCAAGAGCACTTCACATGCTTCCAAATGCATGCAATGTGGTTGAGTCAAAGGCTGCCATGTAGCCAGTGTGGTACAGTGGCTGAGAGTGTTGGACTGATATCCGGGAGACCCAGGTTCGAATGCTCACTCATGCCATGGAAGCTCACTGGGTGACCTTGGACCAATTGTTGTGAGAATAAAATGGAGGAGAAGCAAATGGGGTAAAATGCTTTGGGTCCCCTTTGGGGAGAAAGATGGTGTATACATGAAGTAGATGATAGATAGAGACAGAAAAACAGACAGATGATAGATAAATGATAGGTGATAAGTGATAAATGATAGATAGATAGATAGATAGATAGATAGATAGATAGATAGATAGATAGATAGATAGATAGATAGACAGACAGACAGACAGACAGGCAGGCAGGCAGGCAGGCAGGCAGGCAGGCAGGCAGACAGACAGACAGACAGACAGACAGACAGAAAGACAGACAGACACATGTGCCCATCACAGGGTAAATGAACAGCCATAATGCTTCTACTAACTTTGTTGGGCGGAGGAAGAAATCTATGCTTGGCCTATTTTAAATGAGAAATTAGCTGTTCCTCGGGAGATAATTCAGGGTCCAAAGGACTTATGACTTTGGGAGTTTTAATATAAATTGCTGACACAATTGCTCTTTAATCCTTTTAATACATTTCAGTTTCATTAATCTGAACGCCCTGATCTTATCGGCAGCCTGTCTATTACCGATCCCAGAGAGCAGCTCCTCCTGCCAGCTGAGGACGTGCCACTGGGTACCAAACCCCCTCCTTACTCCGCGGGGCCTATTGTTCTCCCCGCTTAAGCTGGCCAGCTTAATAGCAGCGGGCGATCCCAGTGCTAGAGGTGACAAAACGCATTATTCCATCTCGTTGCCCTGAACTTCCTGTCTTAATTACCAAACTCATTTCCCCCCCACCCTCGCCTTCACATCCCACTTGTTCATTACTCATTCTCAATTATGATACAGATTTCCCTTAGACTTTAATTACTTCTTGCACTTAAAAAAGATAAATTGATTTTCTTATTAACCCTCCGACATCTCATTAAGGTCACCAAGTAGGACGAGGATGGCTCTTTTGGGGGGGGTGGGGAGACACAAAGGGGAGGTTCTTGCTGGGTTTTGCACCAACATAGGGAGATAACAATCATTCTTCTAGCACCGTATCAAGGAAAAGAGGTCACGGCTAACTTCTTGTTCGTGCTGCATCCGTCAGCTCCTGTCTCCTCTGTGACCTCTCCTAAGCCCTCTTCACAAGTTATAGCGAATGCATGTACAGTCCCTGTTCAGAGTGTTCTTGATTGTTCTTTGTGCGTGCATCGAGTAATTCTCATGTTACAGTCCATGCGTTTACACTGAACATGTGATACAAACCCTACATTTATCCAGGTCCTGGTCCTTGGTTTCATTCACAGAGAGGATGTAATGTGTGGACAGGGCTCTGGAAGAAGTTATTTGGGGCAATGCCTCAGGGTTCTCGGCCTTCAGATGGCACCTGGAGATCTCCCACTGTTGCAATTGGTCTCCAGATGACCAAGATCTCCAGATGACCCCTGAAGAAAATGGCTGCTTAAGAAGGTGGCATCTGTGGCATTATACCCTGCTGAGGTCCCTCACCAAACCCTGCCTTCTGCAGCCTCCAACCCCCCCCCAAATCTCCAGGTATTTCCCAATCCAGAGCTGGCAGCCCTACAATATAGCCCTCACATGGGATTCTGGATGAGTCTGAACTTCTAAAGCTGTCCGGTTTGATTCAAATGCTCCTAGGTGGGCGGGTGCCTTCATTTCTTCCCGTTTCTCTACATGCAAGGCAAATGGTATCCATTTTAGACATTTTGCAGTGTTTATTTTCCCCTGCGGTTTCTAAATGCTGCATGATGTATAAAGTTGTACGAAACGAGTGTAGAAATAGCTCATATCGCTGTAGTGCAGTGTAGAAATAGCAAAAAGGTATACAAACAAAAGCTCACGGACAGTGATGAGAATCAGGTGAACTAAAGCCAATGGCTTGGATCCCGCAGTAAAAAAAAAAAAGGCATTGTGGGGTAATGGTTTCCGTTGAACTAGGATCTGGGAGGCCCAGGTCTGAACCCATGCTCTACCATGGAAGCTAGCTGTAAAGGGAAGAGAGAACCGGTAACAATGACCCTCCTTCCATTAGTAGAAAATTGAATGTCGGATCCAAGTGAATGACAATAGCAACATAGAATTAAAAAAAAAATGAATTAAAATGGCTGTATCAGCTCATCTCTACCCTTTATCCCAGAAAATCCCCCCCTCTAACCTTATCTTGTAATTAAAAAACCAAAACCAAATACAACATTAACTAGTTAAACTCCCCTGTCAGGGGCACTTAAATTGTCCCATACCAACCACTTAACTCATCTTTTAAAGGAAAGCATCTTTCTGGAATGCTAATTACAGTCTGGTGATCCTATTAACACTATATGAAGCACCAGAATGGAGTCCGTCACTTAAGTCTTGTTCCACCTACACAGGCTTACAATTTGCTTCTGGGACCAATTCAAGGTGCCGGGATTAAAGTTTAAAGCCTTATATGGATTGGGGCCAGCATACCTGAAGGACTACCTACTCTCATATGAGCCTACCCAACCACTCCAGTCGTGTTTGGAGGCTAGACGGACAGCAACCCGAGAAAGGGTGCTTCTTGGTCATGGCACTGAAATTCCAGACCCACCTCCCCAGGGAGATTCCTCTGTCTCCCCCTATAACTTTCTTCCATCAGTGAGTGAAGACTATTACTGGCCTCCTTCCATGGTTAAGAACATAAGAGAAGCCAGTGTTGAATCAGGCCAATGGCCTATCTAGTCTAACACTGTCACACAATGGCCAAAAATACCAAGTGCCATCAAGAGGACCAGCAGTGGGGTCAGGACACTAGAAGCCCTCCCACTGCTGCCCCTCCCCCAGCACCATGGTTGTGTGAAGTGTATTTGTGTTCCTATGTTTTATTGAATTGTTTAATTGTTTTATATGTGCTTTATTTTATTTGGGTGGAAAGGTGACATAGAAATGCTTTAAATATTTTTTTTTAAAAAAATCATATATTGATAGTCCACACTTCAGATTGGCACCTTTTATTTATTTTATTATTTATTTATTTATTTATTTAGATTTGTACCCCACCCTCCCTGCCATGGCAGGCTTTGGCCAAATGGAAGTTAGTTCTGATTCATGATGTACATACAAGATTCCAGGCATTGTTTTCCACTAGCATGGTCTATGTTGCCCGTTTGGACTGCACGCATCTTATCCAGTGCATGTTGAGAAATGCTCTGACGTTGTAAACAGTGGTGTCCTAAGCCAAGTTATAACCATCTAAGTCCAGTGATGTCAGTGGAGTTATCAGGGTGTAGTTCTGTATAGGATTCCACTGTAAAACAAGCACTGCAAAACAAGAGAAGGGTGGAGAGGGAAGCACAGGGTAAGGAAGAAATTAATGATCTGAGATCACATTGCTTTGCAGATTCAAATTCATTTTGTATGAATCCCTTTAAAACATCCAGCCAGAGACAACTGGATGGTAATTTCCAAACAGTTTTCGCTTCATGTCTCACTTGTGGGATCGGATGGGGTATAAATTGAATGATGATGATGATGATGATGATTAATAATAATAATAATAATAATTCCACAGCTTTCTGTGAAATCAACAAGCTGTTGAGAGGCCCTGATGAACCCTTTTGTCATTGTATATGCCGTTTCACTTCTGGATGGCTAAGATGCCTGTCACTGCCAGCGGAGGGGGCCACAACATTGACATTGATCCACAAGCAAAACAGACACACAGACAAAGCATGCTGAGAGCCATGCTTGTTATTCTGAATGAACAAACAAGGCCACAACTTTGCTGAATATAATAGCAAAGGGCCTGAACAGCAAAAAAAATCCCTGTTAACTGCCAATGCAATCTATCCACGTTAAGTAACTGAATATTAGGGGCGAGGTGGAGCCAGCATCCTTCTAAAGGCATTCCTTCATCACAGTGAAGAGCAGTCCGGTGTATCATCCACACCCCTCCTGGCCAAACATTCAGATACTTCAGGGAGGCATGCGGGACCCTTCCATCTAGCCACAAGCCAGGTTCATGGAGGAGGGTTCCATCAGCGTCTACTAGACGTGATGCCTGAAAGAAACCTCCACACGGAGAGACAGCAAGCCCCTGAATTTCAGTGTTAGAAAAAAGTCTTGGCCTGTATGCCCTGTTTACTGGTCATTGTGCAAAAAAAGATGCTAGATTAGATGGTTCACTGGTCTGATTCAGTGTTCTTATCATATGTTCTTATGTACCTCCATGGCAGCAGAATTGTTTTCAAAAACAAAATACTTTATTGTGTTTTTTTTTTTAAGATTTTCCCCATAAGGTACAGTTTTGCTACATAGATATTACTTCTGTATATGACAATACACGTTTGGCACATGCATACCATCCCATGGAATCCATAACCACCATGTTCACCTCTAGCATACTGAACATGTAAAATATGCTTAACTGAAGGCAGTACTAAAATACTTAAAATGCAGTACAGGTTAATACTGAGAAGATAGAAAAACTGAAGAGACAGAAGAAAGAAAAGAAGCTTTTATTGTAGATTATTAAAGCGATTAAAATGTATATGTACATCGATAAAAAAGAAGAAACTGTGATGTAAGAAGTATATATATATTACTAGCTAAAACTGCAATCTTTATTTGTAATTTGGTTCTTCAATAAAACAAAATGCAAAAGACCCCAACAACAACCAAGCCCCCTCCCACCAAAACCACAAGGCAGGACCAAATATGACAGCAATAGAACCATATTTTTGGAATGTGGGTTTCTGGCAAATGTTCGAAAAGCAGAGGGTGATTTCCACTGAAGAAGCAGATTCCAGTATGGGTTTCTGTAATCTTTCTCCATATACTGCTGTCTCCATATGTTCTTGATGCCACTGTCTATTTATTTATTGCTTGGGTGCCCTGATGTGGATAACCCAGGGTAGTCCTATCTTGCCAGATCTGGAAAATTAATCAGGGGACGCCCTGAGTAGTATTTGGATGGGAGACCTCTAAGGAATAGCAGGGTTGTGATGCAGAGACTAGCAATAGCACCTCTAAATGTCTCCTGTCTTGAAAACCCTGCAGGGCCACCATAAATCAGCTGTGACTTGAAGTAAAAAAAAAAAAAGCTTGCTATTCTCGGCAATTGTATTTATCGTTCAAACACTGCTTTTTACTCTTTTTATGACATGGCAAATTGCCGATTTTACGTTTTTAGTGCTTTTCTTGTAATGTTTTGGGAAGCGCCTTGGAAACTTTTGGCTAGAACCGTGGGTTAATAGACAGCTCCCCTAGGTATGGTGGGTTTTGTTTTTATTCCCTAAGTATGTGAAATGTAGGAACCCAACTTCAAGAATGCACCACGCCCACCCCAACTTTCTCCCTCTGGATTCCTGCAGACGAGATGTTTAAACGAGTGGTAGGCATTTTTTGATTAGCAAGGGAATGAGCATTTCAGGCTGTTTATCATCTTTCTTCCTCCAGTGTGACATCTCTCCTGATTACACACATTATGGTTAATTTGCAGCTGATAATCAGCCCTAGTTTCTTAATAAACTTCTCATTAAGTGACTGGAGCTGTCACTTTACCTCCATGTTACTGTTCCTAAGTATAATCTGTGACCATTATGCAAAAGAAAGGGCTGCTGGACGTCACACATGTCATTTGCAATCATGTACAAAAGCTTCAGATTGGGTCTCGTTAAGTAAATGCCCTTCACAATGCATTAGGGCAAAATGGAAAAGTGTAATTAATCGCCATATTGCCACTTTGTGGCTTCCTTTCATCTTTAAAATGGTGTGTGTGTGTGTGCAAGCATGCATATGGCTATTACATGTCCCCATCTTCAATCTGACAAAGGAAACTTGATAGGTCTGGTTCACACATGCACATTCCCTGTGCAAAGGCTACAACGACCAGGATGTGTGGCTGAGCAATCCCAGGTCAAACATTAGACTTGTCAATGGGAACGATTCATTTTCAACTGCAACTCATCAAGTAAGAAGAACATAAGAATGTAAGAGAAGCCAATCTTGGATCAGGCCAATGGCCCATCCAGTCCAACACTCTGTGTCACACAGTGGCCAAAAATACCAGGTGCCATCAGGAGGTCCATGAGTGGGGCCAGGACACTAGAAGCCCTCCCACTGTTGAACCCCCCAAGCACCAAGAATACAGTGCATCACTTGCGCCAGACTGAGAGTTCCTGAGTATTACTGAATGACTGCGTGAGGGTATCAAATGCTGGTGTAGATATTGAGAGCCACCGTAGACATTTT
This sequence comes from Gekko gecko, assembly GCA_029375565.1. Taxonomy (NCBI): domain Eukaryota; kingdom Metazoa; phylum Chordata; class Lepidosauria; order Squamata; family Gekkonidae; genus Gekko; species Gekko gecko. Next base: position 86,314,364 of record JAPDNY010000011.1, on the reverse strand, counting down.
CTAAATCAATTAAATAATAAGCAAATAAAGTTGTCTGCCATTCATTGACTCAGACTATTGATGTGGCTGCTCGGACAGGCAATAGCTCTCCAGAGTCTCAGGGCTTGACTACATGATATATTTTTCATGGGTCTGCCCCTGGGCCTGTCTTAGGTCCTGTCAAGACATGTGTTGGGAGTTCCCATTTGAAGTTTAGATTCTCACTTGTTTAAACGAAGGGGCTGAGTTAGGGCTGTATCATGCAAGGATAGAGGATTTAAGCCTCTCCTAGGCTATTTTCCCAACCTGAAATGGCCCGAGGGAGCCACTATTTGCCCCAATGGGGAAACTTGCATGTATCCTGTCAGTGCAGTGGGGCAAATGGTGACTCCCCAGGTCTGTTTCATGTTGAGAAATGGTGCAAGAGAGGAAGACCTAAGCTTCCTTTCCCTATATGTGGCAGTCTTGATACAAACTGGGCCCCATGTGCTCAAGAATCAAAGTTTCAACAATGTCTGTTTGACATGTTCCAGGTGGGATCCAAGACTGGATCCAGTTAGGGGTGGGCTGGCATGGAAAAATAGCTGTTCCCCAGACCACCCTGGTCTTGCCTACCTTGTCCCATCCCCGCCCCCCAAAAAGGAGGGAGGGAGGCAGAGGGGGCCTGCTTGCTGAGCCAGCTTCCTCTTTCCAATCCCCCTTACCTACACCTAGGGCTACCAGGTCTGGGCTGGAAAATACCTGGAGGCTTTGGAGGTGGATCCAGGAGAGGGTGGAGTTTGGGGAGGGGAGGGGCCTCAGCATGGGACAGTGCCATAGAGTCCACCCTTCAAAGCATCCATTTTCTCCAGGGGAATCTAATCTCTGTCAGCTGGAGATCAGTTGTAAAAACGGGAGATCTCCAGGCCCCAACTGGAGGCTGGCAAGCCTAGCTACACCAGGTGCCATCTATCCTGGCAGGGCAGGCCTCATATGGGCCCCCTGCTGCCTTCTCCCCTAGCCATGCAGGCCTCAGGAGGGCCTTGGGTGGGCTGATGGCCACCTCTCCCCAGCCAAGCAGGGCATCTTGTCACATGGGAAGATGCCCTTTGGCTGGCCTGGCTCCTGGCCACTGGCCCACCCGGAAAAGTTTAGGTGGCCATAATGGACCCAGCAATAGTACACTGCATAGTTAGGACCCAGGCAAAGACTTTTCCCCTGCTCTGCTGAGATCCTTTAAGCTGGTAATGCCAAGGATTGATGCTGGGATAACGTGTATCCAAGTCACAGGATCTACCCATGAGCTATCACATCTCCCTAGCCAGCTTTTAGTAATAATGAGATGTACTGGGGTTCAGGGAGGAAAGCCAGGGAGACACAGGCTGTGTTGGAACAGAAAACTTTGACGGGAACTTGGCATAAAATATGTGGGAGCCCTTGCATTAAGACAACCTAGGTTGAAGCTTACTGAGATTAAACCGTTTAAGGTTTACAGACATGAATAATTCAAAGAAACACAATTACATTCAGTAATGAAATACAATCCATAATCCTCATTCAGACCACAAGGAATACAGGCATAATTACTTGTACCACTATCCATAACAGAATCTATTCAAGAATACTCCCATTGGGAAGAAACACTACATAACTACAACACCCCTACTCTTCTGAATCATCCCATTCTATAGACTTTAGTCCTCTCTGCACGGCCTCTCCTGCTTGCGGGCAGCGTCCTCCTCTTCCTCCTCCTCCATATATACATCGTTGAGAGATCTGTATCTTTATCCACTGTATATGTGGCAATATCGCATCTATGCTTTTTTCTTGAGGTCGCCGCTTTCCAAACGAGAAACTACTTCCTGGAGATTTGGGAGAGTTATGTGCAAACTAGAACCCTACAATCACTCTGCTAGCAAACGGCGATGAATGCCTTATAGCCACGGCTGCCTGTTCGGTATCTTTAAATTCTACTTATCCCAGGGCTTATGTAGGCCTTGCTTTCCTAATTATCTTGGGAAGCTCATTTCAAGTACGCTCACTTAAATTAAACTCGGCATCTCAGTATCTAACCTAGCTGTCTTATCCTTTTTAAATTTGGGCTACTGCTTTCTCAGAGATAAAGATTCTCCAAGTCTAAGCAGCCGCCCTCCCCCCTTCCCCCTCACTCTGTGATGTTTTCTTGAACAACTTTTTAAAAGGCAAGGAAAGCAATCAGGGCTGGAAATGAATCACTGCAAAGACTTTATCTGGAAACCTTGGAATGGGGGAGGGGCAGGTAAAAGGGTTTGTTTTCTTTGTTTGTTAATAGTATAGCAGCTGGGGTGCTGTGTAAGCCACCTTCGCAACCCATGTTTTCCATAGGGGCTAGCCAGCAATGTAGGGTTGCCAGGCTCAAAGTGGTGGCTGGAGGTCTCCCAGAATTACAACTGGTCTCCAGATGACTAAGGCTGCAGTCAGGGCTATTTTTGTAGAAAAAGCCCAGCAGGAACTCATTAGCATATTAGGCCACACCCAATAGCAGAAACTCATCAGCACCCCTGACAGCACAGCTCAGCATATTAGGCCACACCCTCATGTTACCAGAAGTGTGGTCATCTAACCACACCCACCTTTTGCTTCTTATTCTGTTTACCTTGCTTGTTGTCAAAACCCAGGGCTTTCTTTGGAGCAGGAACTCCTTTGCATGTTAGGCCACACACCCTTAACGTAGCCAATCTTAATGAGTTTCTGCTGTTGAGTGTGGCCTATTATACTAATGAGTTCCTGCTGAGCATGGCCAACTCAGGAGCCAGCCGGAACTCCATTCCTTTACGTTCCTGCCCCAAAATAGCCCTGGCTGCAGTCACACACACACACTAAATAATCCATTTTCAATGCACTTTCAAACTGGATTTTGCCAGTTCACACAGTAAAAATTCAGTTGGAAAGTGTACTGAAAGTGGATTTGAAAGTGGGTTATTTAGTGTGTGTGACCGCAGCTAGAGATCAGTTTGTCTGGAGAAAATGGCTACTTTTCAAGGAGGATGGGGCCTTATGGGAGTCCATGGGATATAGTGGTTAAGAATGGTGGACTCTAATTTGGAGGACTGGGTTTGGTTCCCTACTCCGCCACATGAAGTCTACTGGGTGACTGTGGGTCAGTCACGGTTCTCTCAGAACTCTCTCAGCCTCACCTACCTCACAGTGTGCCTACTGTGGGGAGAGGAAGGGAAGGCAGCTTCTCCTTATATCTCTCTGAGGTTTCTCCCCTCCCCAAACTGCATTGTCCCAAGTGTCACTCCCCAAATCTCCAGGAATTTCTCGACCCACAACTGGCAACCATACCAGCAGGCCAATCATGGAGTGTAGTATAGTGGGTTACAGTGTTGGACAGCTTGCGGGTCACTAGGTGGTCTTGGGTCAATCTCTCTCTCTCTCTCAGCCTAAACTACCTCACAGGTTTCAGTGGGGATAAAAATGAAGATGGGAGAACCATCCATCCACTCAGTTTGAAGGGAAGGGGGGGGGATGAAAACACAACTGGATAGATAGTGACTGTTTTTCATCCGTGAAAGCCAGAACCATGAAGCATCTACGAGGAGGTCACACTGAACTCAACAAGGACTTACAAGTAGGGTTGCTTGCCAGCCTCTAGGTGGGGGATCGGGACCCCCCCCCCCCAGAATTACAGCTCATCTCCAGACTACATAAATCACCTATTTATTATTTATTTAAAACATTGATTCCACTTCTCCTGGAGAAAATGGCCGCTTTGGAAGGTGGACTGCATGGAGTTATGCCCTACCGAGGTCCCTCCCCTCCCTAAACCCCGCCCTCCCCAGGGTCCACCCTCAAATCTCCAGCTATTGCTGAACCTGGAGTTGGCAACCCACCTTCCAAGTGTTGTGTATTGATACGAATAAAGATGGCCATGCCAGCGCTAGTGAGACCATGCGGTCTAGTGCACCTTCGGGTGTTTAAACAATAGCCACTGCGGATCCTAAGGTGGACCAATAGAGTTGCCCGGATCCTAGAGTTAACCTACAGGGAATTCTTATTTAAATAGCCAATCACGGGGAGTGGGGTGTGTGTTAGGTGTTGTGTGCTACATGAATAAAAGCCAGTTTTGGGACCGGCTACTTTGTCTTAGTTTGGAGCTGATAATAAACTATGAGTTGAAATCACATGTTTGAACCCAGTACTTTATACAAGTAAACAGGGTCAGGCCAAATGGAGGCCAGTATAATCAGGTGTTGGTCCCGTCCTGGGTTCAGCAATGTTCATTTTGCAGGCTAGACCAATACTGCCTTCATGTCAGATCCCTAGCTACCTGGGTTATGCTACTGGATTATGGGAACAATTCAAGTGGACTAGAAGCTGGTAGCTAAAGAACTGGCCAGTTAGTGCCAATCCATGAAGGGCTGTATCCCACACCACAACACTGCCCCTTGGGCATCACAACCTCTTCAGGAGTCCTAGCTCACAATGATGGTGGCAGCCCCAGCAGGCAGAAGTGGCCAGCTTTTTTAGTTTCAAAGACTGTTCTTAAGGTCTCTGAATCTCTAGCCAAATCTTGAAAATTTTCTTCAGGGCTCTGTCTCTTCAACCTGTCCTTCCCTCAAACCCAGCATGCAATGTCTATGGGGGTGCAATGTCACATGGAAATATATCCTGCTCCACCTAAGAACAATGAGGTTTCATTTAAAAAAAAATCAATTCTCTGGCCGTTTTCATTGCAGAGATGTAAGAAAAAACATACCTTTTTATACTGAATGTTGGGTTGCCAACTCTGGGTTGGGAAATTCCTGATTTGGGTTGGACCCTGGGGAGGGTGGGGTTTGGGAACACAGTCCACCCTCCAAAGCAGCCATTTTCCCCAGGGGAAATTTCTGCAGTCTGCCAGTAAATATAACCACTACCAAGTTTCTGTCCTCACTCCTCCCCAACACCCCCCCCCCGGAATTAGGGTTAAAAGATTAAAAACATCTAATGATCTGACTGGTTTAAGCTCCTGAACCTTTTACTGTAGCAGGACTTTCTTATGGGAGGCCAAAGGAGCTTCCCTGCCTAGATCTGATAACCTTACCCGCCCCCATCCCCAGCTGGTGGCCAGGGGAGGGACTTGGCAGCCCTATTAGGGCATCAGTAGTAGAAGCGCACCAAGAAGGTCCACCCTGGGAGCTGCCCCCAGCCCCAGTGGGTGGAGAGAAGCAACCTCCTCCCTTTTGCCCACCCTCCATTGGGGAGCAGGGCCAGCAGGGCATGGGAAAGGCAGTCCCAGCCTTCTTATTCCTTCTGTCCGCCCTGCCTTGTCTGGTAGGGGGCAAGGAGGGGCAGTGCCCTCCTGCCAGGGAACAAGGAAGACAGGCACCACCATGGCTTCCTGCTCTGCATTGCCCAGCCATGGCAAGAAGCCATTTTCCAGCCAGGGTGGGGATGGGGGGGAATGATGGTTTCTGCCATTCCCCTGCCTCCAATAAGTGTGGGGGTGAGAGAAGTGAAAGCTGTTTTCTTCCCTCCCCACACTGTGGTGTCCTAGCCTAGGGCTAGGGGCGCCAACCTCCAGTCTCCTAGAATTACAAGCAATTCCCAGACTACAGATATCAGTTCCTCTGGAGAAAATGGCTGCTTTGGAGGGTGGGCTCTATGGCATTATGCCTCACTGAGGTCCCTCCCCTCCCCAAACCCCGCCCTCCCCAGGCTCCACCCCCAAATCTCCATGAATTTCCCAACCCAGAGCTGGCAACTCTACCTCGGGCACCCAGATTCCCTGGGCTGGCCCTGGGCTTAATGGGCTTATTTATCAGGGGTATGTATGGAAAGCTTCACCCTGGGCCCATTAAGCCTCTATTGAAGGGACAGGACATTTTTCTCCAGGCCTGTCGGCAACCCTATCTATATGATATAAGCCCAAATGGAGCAGAATGGTACACACCGCCCCCAGGTATGCCTACAGTTTAGGATATGTAGAGAGACCCTAGATGTTTACAGATGTACATGCATGGTCTCCTTCCTGCAATTGGGGATGCTTTTATGGCCCGATCTGCATCTAGCATTTGCTCCACTGTCTTACCAAACCCACACTGGAACAGAAATTCCCATCTACATTGCATGCCACTTTCACTTTGATTGAGTGTCGCATTTTAAGGCAGTGTCCAGACTGCATGCTGCTTTCACTTCGTTTGATCTCTGGTTTTATTGTGGTTGTCTGCATAGATTTATGGCCGTTTTATGGACATTCGGGGGTGACTCTGCAGTCAGTACGTGTTGGCCTGGGGTAGCTGAATGTGGTTTTGAACTGCATCTTTTTCTGTTCCAGTGTGGGTTTGGTAAAAATGCTAAATGCAGATTGGCCCACTGTGTGCACAGCATTAAGTAATGTGGGGTGCAATTCTAAGCCAGTCTACTTGAAAGTAAGTCCCATTTTATTCAATGGGGCCTACTCCTAAGGAAGCATTCTTAGCATTGCAGCCTTAGAATGTCTGAACAGGGCTCTAGTTTGTAGATTTACAAAACTGACCCCAGTCTAGCCAGCTCTTGACACATAGGTAGGTAGGCAGGCATGCTCCTGATGCCACTTTCCCCCTATGGAAATGGGTGCACAACTACAGGTGGCCCACCCTTTGAAGGGAATGGAGCAACCTGAAAGCTAGGAGCTCCGTATATGACTCAGAGCACCTATGCAGGATTAGAGTACCTATGGAGATGATCATGTACTGGGATTGTCACTGAAACTCAGGTTGAATTCTGCCTTCAAGTTAACCCTGGATATTATTCCAGTATGATGCCACAGAAGAGCCAATTACATCTTGTTACTGAACAAATTGAAACAACGGATATGGGGGCAGGACTCTTGCCTGGCTTTATAATTTCTTGGATTGTTAGCGATAGAAGAAGCAAATCATGTTGCAGGAACCAATTGTTTTTCATTAAGGAACAACGGCAAAGATTCAATTGTCTAGCAGTATTTTACAAAGAGATTTTGATGGGATTAATTTCTTTTGCTTTTTTTTTTTTTGGTAGTTCAACTTGCTGTCACATGTCAGCCTTACTGATTTGAAACCAAATTGGAATTTTGATATCATTTATTCTGCATATTGTGTAATTATTCAGTTGCTTCATTTTCATTTGTGCTTTCCTATTTGTTTTAAATGTTATTACTTGCTTCGCTGGTTTTTCAGTTTAGTGAACACCCTGATAAATATTTCTATCAATTGCAGATGTGATTTTTTGCATAAGTAACCTAAATCCGACCACAGTGGTTTAATACAATATTAGACACCAGAGGAGCTTGTAGAAACAATTAGAAACTGTCTGTACACATCTGATTAACAGGCTATTAAACGGATGCTACAGAAGAGCTTCTTTACATTTAGAGCTTTAAAGTTTTTCGATTTGGCTGGAAATTTCAATGCATTCATTATGGCCTTAATGCTTTCCCACGATGAGGGCTTTCTTGTACAAGGGTTATTAGAACACTTTGACCAAGAATAACACTGCAATCCTGGCTGCTAACACAAAGGCCGCACTGCAAGTCTGTTCCCTGTAGACATCCCTTACGAGGTAATAGCAACATGCCCCCCCCTCAAGGCATAGACGGTGTAGCAAACACATCGGAGTCCATACCGACCCTGGCAACACTCAACCAATCAGACAACAGCAGCTGTTGAGGCGCCTGTGAGTGGCACACACAGGCCCAGCCAATCAACAGCCACAGATCTGGCCACTGCCCCTTGATGTCACTTCCACCTTCCACCCCACAGGGAGACAGTGGACAGGGAGAAAAGACCCAGGAAGAGTGCCACTCCAACAGAGGCCAGGGGCTAGGGTTGCCAGCACCATGTTGGAAAATATCTGGGGATTTTGGGGGTGGTGCCTGAGGGAGTGGGGTTTGAGGAGGGGGACTTCAACGGGGTATAATGCCACAAAGTCCACCTTCCAAAACGGCCATTTTCTCCCGGCGAACTAATCTCTGTTGCCTGGAGATCAGTCGTAATCCCAGGAGATCTCCAGGCACCCCCTGGAGCTTGGCACCCCCACCTGAGACCCAAGCTGGCTGCCTCCAAGGTCTTAGGGGAAGGGACCTGTGCAGCAGACATGAGGCAGACCCCTTCGCTGGCATAAAAAGTGCTGCCCATGTGAGCCCCCCCCCCGCCCTGGCTCGTATCCCTGCATCCCATGAAAAAGTGTAAAACAGACAGAAGGCAAGCATGAACCCACAGCCCCCACACCCCAGAACAACATCCCAACCACTGGGCCAAGACAGTAAGTTCAATGGAGGCACACCAACAGGCATCAGGCCTTGCACCATCAGCCACATGGGGCCCGGCAGAGACCATTGCACAGGAGGGCACAGCTGAGTGGATAGTCACTGGAACAGTACAGCAAAGGCTTCTGGTTTGATCCCCACATGGAGAGAGAGGAGAGGCAGGCGAAGGCCTCAGGACTGATGTTTTGCCCTCACAAACCACAAGAAGGGGAATGGGACAGCCCAGCTGGTGGGGTGGCCTAGATATCCACCATTCTGAGAGGGATGCCAATTCACAACCCCCCTTGCTGCACCCACAGCAATACCTCCCTTGTTCCCACCCTTGATTTCCTTTGTCCTCATGCCCAAGCTTCCTGACTTATCAGATGCCAGCAGTGCCATAGGACAGTGTGGGACCCAGACATCCCCCCCATGCCCGAGAAGCCATACCATTCCACCTACCAGGGTGTGTGTGAGAGGAGCAGAGTGGAGAGCAATATGTGTGCGTGGGGGTGCCATGTTGCACAGCTGAGCGAAAGAGAAGTACAGACTGGCACCAGGAATACCAATAACAGCAATTCCAGCCTGGCCACCCCTGAGTTAGAACCTGCCCTGTTGGATATGTGAAGGGGCAGCAGTCCTTAGGGGATATCATGGGGGGGGGTGAGGCAGAGAGAGGCATGAAGCTAGCAACTTAATTTTTACTGTAGAGTTTTTGTCCAAATACCAGAGCATCACCTAGACAGCACAATGTGATGATGTCACTTCCAGCACACATCAGAAGTGATGTCACCATGTTGCCTGGGACGTATTTTGGACCTCCCATTCATCGTAAGTCTGCCCCATCTCCCTGTCTTCCTATCTCCTGCTGGTTGTCATGCCATGCCTGGCAACTGTAGCTGAGAACTGAAGGTGGCCTCCCAGGGTATCACATTCCTGGTCAAGTCTTATCTTGCACTGACATTCTTCATTCAAATTCAAAGCAAAATGTTGTAACCTCTTTAATAGCTGCCTTGCAAATGATTAGAATTAAGGCACGACAAGAAGCGGGGACCCACAGTACTCGCGGGGGGGGGAGGATCTCCACTTAGAGGAGGAAGCTGCCACAGGTGAGCCCGCTCCCCTTCTCCCCTGCCCCTGCCCGGCCCTGATGGCAAGGCCCGTGCGGCTCCCTGCCACCGGGCCAGCCAAACCTTCTCCCCCTGGCAATGACAGCACCAAGCCTTCTCCCTCCGCCCCTGTGACACCGGTGGTGAGGCCTGAGTAGCTCACAGCTGCTGGCCCACCAAGCCTTCTCCCTCCCCCCCAGCACTGGCAGCAGCGGGACAGTTCCCAGGGTGTTCTCTGCACATGCACAGGGAATGCAATTACTTTTGGGGGGATTTAAGTATCCCCTGTATAGTTTTTTAAACTTTTCAGATTTTTCTGCACACCTGGAGATTGCCACAAGTGTGCAGGAAAATCTCTCTGCCCCCCAAGTGCCCCTGATGTGTGGATTTAGATATCCACACAGAGGGGGCCTCTTGGCTATTAGTATATAGATAGCCCTGGCCTTCTGTTTTGCTTCCTCTTCAGTGAAATCAAGCCAATGGGGAAGAGAAAGAAAAACACTGTGCTCTGCATCCCGCCTGGCTTTCTCAGCCCCCCTGCCCATTTCCTGTTGCATATTTTAATGCAATCAGCAGAGTTCACATCTGCACAGCAATCAAATTAGAAAGTCAACATAATCCAATGAAAAGCTGAAGAGTCAAATAATCACATTCAGGTTAATATTAATTGCTGTGCTTTTTCTGCACCTGCATTTATGCCCCCCCACAACCACTTTGCCCCATTAGCAGATATGCAAATGCCCTAATTGCTCCACCCCAAAGCTCATGTTCCTTTAGCCCACAGCCTTTACCCTCACACTAAAAAAAATCCCATTCAAATCAATGCATTTTCAACATTATTTTTGCAGCAAATAGGCATGCCCACTGTGTGTGTGGGGGAAGGATGGAAGAAAGAGGGGATATGATTCTATTTTGTAGCCACAGAACATTTGGACTGAGCCCAGGAAATGTGTTCAGATCCTTAGAGGTGCCCTGACAAATGTGATATTCTAATAAAGGCAAGGATTGCTTCTGAACATGACTGGAAAATGCATACATTTTGTGGGGAATTTTTTACTCAAAGGAATTATGTGAAAATCAAGAGTCCTGGATTAGAGCAGCAAAAGAGAGAGAGAGAGAGAGGAAACTGAAACGGGAGCTTTTAGGTCCAGACAGCAGGGATGTGAAGTTCAAAGCCATCTTTTACTACAGCCCCCTTTGTTTTGAGACTATGTGGCCTGACCAAATTGTGTCTCACCAGGGTGAAGGGAGCCAAACAGCCACCCAGGGTTTGTTGCCTGGCAAGGACCGTAGCTACCACAGGGCTATCAAGCAGTCTAAGGCTTCCAACTGCATGCTGAGGAGCACCTGAAGACTTGGGGGGTTGAGGGGGTTTGGGGAAGGGAGGGACCTCGGCCGGGTACAGTGCCCTTGAGTCCATCCTCCAAAGCAGCCATTTTTCTCCTGGGGAGCTGATCTCCATAGTCTGGAGATCACAGTCTGCATTGTCTGGACTGGAGATAGGCTGTAATTCTGCCCTCCCCAGGCTCCACCCCCAAATCTCCAGGAATTTCCCAGCCAGGATCTGGCAACCTTATGCAGAAGTTATCGTGAAAGAAAGGAGGACAGGTCTGCTTTCTGCTTAGCAACTAACAAAACTGATGACCCCACAAGACACCTGCCTGTGTCATAAACCAGGCATACAGTTATCGATTTTCCTTTGGGAGCACAGGTATTACAAGGCAGCTATGTGACCGCCAGTGCAAAAAACCTGTTGGGAATGTGCTTAGGCCAGCAACATTCTCCAGTAATATCAAGGTTTAACAACAAAAGGAGACTGTTAAAAAAAGCCCCTGATCTTTCCTCCTGCACTCTGGCTAAATCTTTGCAGGCAGTCTTAACAGGCCATTGGAAATTTCCCTGGCTCAACACATCACTGAAATGATGCATCATGCTCCATTACCCGGTGACTGGAGCTTTGTGATCATCCCTCTGCCTTGCATCTGAACGGCTCTGCCATTGGTGAGACAGCCTGATTTCGGTTATTTCAGCAGGGAAGAGAGAGGGAAGGAGCGTGGCGTTGAGAAGGGGGCCGAAAAGACGGATGCTTCTTTGGACACTCTCTCTTGCCCTTGATGTGGCTTGCGATGTATGGATTCGGTGTCAGGGATCCGAGGCATTCCAACCTCTGCAATTACTTCTCAAGGACAGCAAGATTTCTTGTGAGGAAGGGAAAAGGCCATATTTTGTAATGCTGTTCGGCTCTGTCTTCTGGCAGCTATATGAAGTGTAATAATTCATCCCTCTGCAGGGCCTAGCGTTAACAAAGCGGCAGTGAATATTTGTGGTTTTGATTTTGATGCACAAGCCTACTATGGTGGCCAGAGTTAGGGTGGGAGAATCTTAGAGATTGGGGGGGCTGGCGTCTGAGGAGGGCAGGGTTTGGGGAGGGGAGGAGGGACTTCAATGGGGTATAATGCCATAGAGTCCACCTTCCAAAGTGGCCATTTTCTCCAGCTGAACTGATCCCAGTTGTAATTCCAGGAGACCTCCAGCCACTACCTGGGGGTTGGCAACCCTAAAGCATACCATCTGTCTAGCCAGCTATTGATGACTGGCTGGCCACAGCTCTCCAAAGTCTCAGGAAGAGTGAAAAGCTTCTCCCAGGTGTGTTTTAGGAGACCTTTTTAACCTAGTGAGGCCTTAGGATGGAGCCTGGGACCTGATAATGCCAAGCATCTGCACTCTCACCAAACTCCAGGCCCTTGACTCAGATTTCATGCTGAAATTTGCATTAGTTTTGACACAGGAGAATTATTGATGAAACAGGTCTGTACGATACTCGAAAACCAAAGGTGTGTTGACTGTTTACTGGACGGTACACTGCAAACAGCTAGGCAGGAAGCTGCAAGGGACTACTTTCTAAGTCTCCATGAGTTCTGAAAGTCCTAAACTAGTCCATACATGTTAAACTCGCTGAAGGTCCCAAGCTCTTATAAGCCCCCAAATACCACTATGAGGAGGCAACTTCGGGGAAGCCTCTATGACCCATTTGCTGACCTTCTAGAGCAACTGCTTGGCCTCTGTGCAAAACAGCCTGCTGGATTAGGTACATCAATGCTCTCAGCTCAGGGGCAAGGAAGGAGAATCACAGATTCATAGAGTTGGAAGGGACCTCCAAGGCCATCCAGTCCAACCCCCTGCACAATGCAGGAAGTAGAGCTGACAACTTTGTATATGAAAAATTCTGATATCTGGGTGGAATGCAGCCAGAGCAGATTAAAGGCGAGGTTTGTTGGATTCTGATGATGATGGGGCAAACAGTGAAAGCTTTCTCTTTGTTCTGGGTTCAGAGCTTGAATCGAGCATAATGAGTCCACGGAAATCTGCCACTGCTTGCCGTGTCTGCAGCTCGTATGCGCTCTTCAGCTTCTCACCCAGCCATCTGTTAAATGATCCACTGGGCCAAAGCTCAACAGTCTGACTTCTTAGGGCATGTACACACGCTGGCACAATTCATGTCTAATTTCTACTTTATTATATATATAAATCCAGCTTTTCATGAAAAAAACCCTGACAGCTAGCCCAAACCTGGCTATTTGAAAGCTAGCAAGTGGCTCAGAAGCTTAAAACATGTAGACTATTTGTTTTGTTTCTTTCTGGTCAGTTGTGAGCTTTAAAAGAAGGGCGTGTGTTGCTACTGAGTTCTGAATCCTCAAGGAATAAGTTTGGAGAGCAAAGGATTCACCAGGAAAAGACAACTATTCTCTCTAGAGTGGCCAGCTTCGGGATAAGCAATGCCTAGAGATTTTGGGGGTGGAGCCTGAGGAGGGCGGGGTTTTAGTGAGAGGAGGGACTTCAGCTGGGTAGGTGGAGCCTGAGGAAGGCGGGGTTTTAGTGAGAGGAGGGACTTCAGCTGGGTAAAGTGCCATCCAGTTGACCTTCCAAAGTGGCCATTTTTCTCCAGGTGAACTGATCACTGTTGCCGGGAGACCATTTGTAATCAGTGTTCCCTCTAAGCTGAGTTAGTGTGAGCTAGCTCGCAGTCTTTTGGCCTCTAGCTCACAGGTTTTTGTCTTAGCTCAGGAAGGACAGCTCCAGAACAAACTAATTTATGCAGCAGCCAAATTGCTCACTCACAATTTTAATGCCAGTAGCTCACAAAGTAGAACTTTTGCTCACAAGACTCCATGGCTTAGAGGGAACATTGCTTGTAATAGTGGGAGGTCTCCGGCTACCACCTGGAGGTTGGCAACCCTAATTATCTCCCCCACATCAGACTTCCAAAATTAAGTTTTTCTTAACTTTCCTAATCAGCACTGATTAGCCCGGAGAAAGGTCTGTGAAACATGGGTACACAAAGCCTTCCATATTTGGATTCACGATCAGTTCTTTTGTAAAAATGTGGATCAGTTTCTCTGCTGTCAGAATTAAAGCTACAGAACAAAGTTTGAGTCCAGTGGCACCTTTAAGACCAACAAAGTTTTATTCTGTGTATAAGCTTTCACGTGCACACACGCTCCTTCATGTTATGAAATCAGTCTGTTGTCATTCCTATTGGCTGACTGGCAGTAACATCAGCAAACTGTTTTAGTTGGACAATGTCCTTGTGAGGCCGAGTCACTCTCTACCTTCACTGTTCTACCAGCTCCCTGAGAAGCAAACAATACAGTAAAGTGCCAGAATAACTTTCAGAACTGGGTGAATGGGTGTGAATAGGGTTGGATCTCGATAAGAAAAAGTTCTGTTATGTTCCTACTGTGCAAGAATCCATTTATAAAGTGATTTCTAGTCAAGCGCTTAGACTAGATTCTTAACATCAGGGATCCAAAGGTAACAAAAATTATCAGCAGGCTAAATAGGAAACAGCTGTGGAAGTAAGCTGGAAATGATAATTTCAAAGAAACATCACAGTGGTTTGAAGTCTACAAGGGATTCCAAGAGAACACACAGTTTAAATCTTCATAAAGGTAACATACCATTTTCCATAGATATGACGCCATGAGAGAAGAAGGCAGTCTAACACTGATTGGAGAACTAGGCCATGGGATTATTTTATCGTAGGTAAAATATTATTTTATAGCTCTCAATATCAATCACCAAAAACTCAAGAAAATTTTGTGGTACTCTAGTGCCCTATTGTCCAATATCTCTCAAAACTTGACATTTTGCCTAAAAGTAAGTACTATCATGATTAGATATTCTTTTGAAAACAAACAAGAGGTTCATGTCAGGTCATATTTATTTTACATCCCTCTGACATGTACACTGCTTTATAAATTGGGAAACTGTAAATTTTATACAGAAGCTTCTCCTAAATACTAGTTAATAATGATCAAATAAATATGTTTGTATGTGTTAAAAACATCTTGGTAATGGATTGTGACACTGTCACTTTCAAGCTGTATTGGATCTAGGATTGTTTCAATGATTGTATTTTGGCGGGGGGGGGGGTTGTTTTGTTTTGGGGGTTTTGTTTTGTCTGTTTGATACTGAATCTTGAGTTGGCATTGTATATTCCTGTACCTTTGGAAAACTGAAATAAAAATGATTTTTTAAAAAAGAAGGCAGAAGAAGAGGCTCGATGGACCAGCCATTCCTTAGCAGAGCCAGACGAGAGGTAAAATTGCAACTGCACAACTAGTTCCTTCCTTACGACATTATATAATCTGGGGGAATTTACCTTGTTCCATGACACCATGATGTTCAGATTATTACCATTCCTACCCACCACCACTGGATACTAATGGCAGAGTTGGTTGACTATTATGGTATCACTGTTAGGGGGATGCTTGTAAACCCCACTGGTTGGACTCACATTCAAGTCACTGATTGAGAGCAGGGAGTCAATTTGTTCATGGGCACTTTGACTGTTCGTCAACCCTATTAGTTGGGTTAGTTTAAAAAAAAAATTAAACAGTACAGTACAGTGCCATCTCTGCTATTTCACATAAGCAAGTTATCACACAGTCTAGCAGGAGCCCTAGTTTCCCCCCTCCCAACTCAGCAGCCAGCCATATAAATAAACGGTGAGCAAACTTAACAGTCAGACAGTGTTTAGAAATAGTTGCAGCTATGTAGCACCTTGGAGACCAACATGATTTCCAAGCTATGGAACAGTTGCAGAACAGAATCATAGAGTTGGAAGGGACTTCTGGGGTCATCTAGTCCAGCTTCCTGCACAATGCAGGAAACTCACAAATACCTCCCCCCCATATCTCCCAGTGACCCCGTTCTGTGCCCAGAAGATGACCCCCCCCCAAAAAAAACCCCTCCAGGATTCCCAGCCAAACTGGCCTGGAGAAAAATTGCTTCCTGGCCCCATAGTGGTGATCGGCATTTCCCTGGGCATGCAAGAAAGGGCCACAAGAACTCAGCATTGATGCAACCCTTCCTCCCCTCCCTCTCATGATCCACCTAAGTTCACAGAATCAGCATTGCTGTCAGATGGGCATCTAGCCTCTGTTTGGAAAACCTTCAAAGAAGGAGAGCCCAGCACCTCCTGAGGAAGCCTGTTCCACCGAGGAACCGCACTGTCAGGAAGTTCCTCCTAATGTTTAGCCGGAAAACATTAACTCAGATCAAAGCTCAGATCTGACAAAGGAAGCATTGTCTCTTGAAAACTCATGCCCAGAAAACCTTGTTGTTCTCCAAGGTGCTACTGGGCTAAAATCTAGTAATTATAAATAATTTTTTTCCCAAAAAGGATTACTATTTAGCATTTAAATCTGTTGAGGTCATTTGTATGTGCATTTTTGGACAGCCTTATGGGATTGTTATGCCAGACGTGACTCTCCCTGAGTTTGGGGAATGTCATAGCCCCCCTTGTACACTGCATTGGCCAGGCTGCACTGGGAGTAACATGCGCTCTCCATCTGGCTCCTGACACTAGCTGAGCTGAAGCATTCTGCATCCGCTGGAATTTCCAAATTGATTCTGAAGGGAGAAATGCACCTCTCGTGCCAAAATGGATCCAGTGGATCCTGCTGTATTCAGCACCAACTCCTGGACCAAACAGTACTTCTACTAAGCTATAAGTCTTGTTCTGGGTACTTAATTGTCACTGTGTCCTAATAGGATTTCACTGCATTTTGCATTTTATTTAGCCTTGATCTGTAACGGACACCCCCTTTTTAAAGGCAGATTTGGAAGCACCATCTTACTGACTTGTAATGATGCTAGAAACATAGAATTACATGAATTAAGAGATTTCTTTACACTTTAAAGTAAGCACTTCATTTGATTAGCCAGAGGCATTGCAAAAGATAAAAAATATAGTACAGCTCCTTCACCCTCCTCCCCTTCTTGTTATGATGAACTGAAATGTAAGCCTCCAAGTATATTTATAGTGTACATTCATCTCTTTCCCCCGTCATGTCTTAAAAGGAGTGTTTGACCTAAATACTTAAAACTAGTGTATAATTTGTAAGGGAAAGACAGTTTTATGGCAATGGTACAGATTGTGGCATGCTAAAATAGGATTTTTTTTTTAATAAAACCTCAAGCTAACTGTATTAAAATAAATTTGCCCCCAATAATATGAACAAAAGGGCTCTCAGTCTTTTAGAAGAAAGTCCAAATATGAGAGGCCTGCTAGGACAAGTAAGCGAGGATGTATATAGCATGGATGCATACGGTGGTGGAAAGGGCCGTCAATTCACAGCGGACTTATGAGAACCCTGTCGGGTTTCCAAGGCAAGAGACATTCAGAGGTGGCTTGCCATTGCCTGCCTTTGCATCGTGACCCTGGTATTCCTTTCAAGAGTGAGCTAGTGTGGTACAGTGATTATGAGTGGCAGACTCTAATCTGGAGAATTGGGTTCGATTCTGCACTTCTCCACATGAAGCCAGCCAGAAGATCCAAAGATTGTCTGGCAGCCTTAAGTTCTAACTCTTTTAGCGTTATGTACCACTAGGTGGTGAGTTACTTATTGGGGGGGGGGCAGGGTGAGAGAGCTCTAATACCACCTAGAGGTGCATAGCGCCAAAAGAGTTAGAACTGTAAGGCTGCCAGGCAATCTTCGGATCTTTTGGCCGTACTACACACAATGCCAGGGCAAGGATGTATATAGCACACAGAATACTGATCAGCCGGGGAACGCAAGAGACTGAATTCCGGTTTGGGAAGCCAGCAGACTTCTTGTATTTAAGGGAGAGGCAGGCCGATGTCTGTTATCTTCCCAAACCTTCCAGCCCTCCTGCTAGAGTGCCTCCCCTTGTTGTGGAGAGGGGCTATGATGACTCCATGGAAGAGCCTCTGCTTTGCACAAAGAAGGTTCCTGGTTCAGTTCCAGGCCTCTCCAGTTAAAAGGACCAGGTAGCAGGGAATGTGAAGAATTTCTGCCTGAGACCCTGGAGGGCCACTGCCGATCTGAGTAGACAACACTGACCTTGAAGGACTGATTGTCTGATTCAGTATGAGGCAGCTGCAAAAGAACTGCAAGGGCTGAAGTCACAGAAGCAGGGATTTTTTTGTAGAAAAAGCCCAGCAGGAACTCATTAGCATAATAGGCCACACCCAACAGCAGGAACTCATTGGCATATTAGGCCACACTCCCCATGTTACCAGAAGTGTGGTCATCCAGCCACACCCACCTTTTGCTGCTTATTCTGTGTACCTTGTTTGTTGTCAAAACCCAGGGCTTTTTTTTTAACAGGAACTCCTTTGCATGTTAGGCCACACACCCCTAATGTGGCCAATCCTAATGAGTTTCTGCTGTTGGGTGTGGCCGGTTATGCTAATGAGTTCCTGTTGGGTGTGGACAACTTGGGAGCCAGCTGGAACTCCGTTCCTGTGCGTTCCTGCCCCAAAATAGCCCTGCACAGAAGTATGCTTTTGTAAGAGAAATCCTTCTTTTTAAAGAGAAAAACAAAAGTCAGAGGAAATAAGGGCTTGAACTAAAAATGTGAATATTGGCCAAAAACAAACAAACCCCTTCCCAGAACAATTCTACCTTTGTCTCACATCCTTCCTTAAGCCTGTGCATGACAGGCAGTCTGCACAGCTCCCGTAGTTTCAGTTTATCAGCATGGAATGCAGATCACCGGGCAAACAGCGGTTGCAGTTATAAGGTCCACAAAACACTGCCTGTGCAAATAACCTCCACTGAAAAAAGTTGCACACCACAGTTTGACAGGTAACCTCAACAACAGATTTTGCCAGAGGTGCTCCACTGTGGTTCTCTGTCACTTCCCTTGGAAATCCCATGCCCCTGTTGCAGTGCATGATTGAGGGGGGATGACTGCTGGAGGATGATTTGCAAAGGTCTACAGTGCTTGTGGGTAAGGTTGCCAACCTCCAGGTGGGGACTGGAGATCCCCTACTATTACAGCAGATCTCCAGACTACATAGTTCACTTGTTTATGATTCATTCATTTATTTAAAACATTTATTTCATGCCTCCTGAGGAAAATGGCTGCTTTGGAAGGTGGACAGTCTGGCATTATATCCTACCGGGGCCCCTCCCCTCCCTAAACTTCACCCTCTCAGGATTCACCCACAAATCTCCAGGAATTTCCAAACTTGGAGTTGGCAACCCGACTCGTGGATAACGAGGGAGGGCTGCCAGACCAGCCAGCATGGCGTTATGCCTGCAGAACTGAGTCTGGGGCCGCCAGTAAAAAGTAAGAATGATAGTCTAACCATATCCAAGTGTACAAAGTAGGTTGAAATGACGGAGAGGGTTTGGACATGTTCCAAAGATGGAAAGCTCACGTTCTGTAACTGGGGGGGGAGAGTAGGGAAATTAGGGTGTAAAGCCGAGAAGAACAACCCATCTCAGAGGGATTCCCATCTGGCTGATGGGCTGGCTCCTCATCCTAACCCCACCCATTTTAGTATGGAAGATCATGAAACCCTCAACGCCATCTAATGAAGAAGAGAGAAGAAGAGATTGCATTTAAACCCTGCTCTTCACTTGGAGTCTCAGAGTGGCTTACAAACTCCTTTCCCTCCCCCTCCCCACAACAAGAACCCTGTGAGGTAGGCGGGGCTGAGAGAGCTCTTTCTAGAACTGTCCTTGAGAGAACAGCTCTGACAGAACTACGGCTTGCCCAAGGTCATCCAGCTGGCTGCATGTGGAGGAGTGGGGTATCAAATCCGGTTCTCCCAGATTAGAGTCTGCACACTTAACCACTACACCAAACTGATATTAAAAGTATGGCTGCTGCCAGAGGGCTGCAAGTGCCACCCCCACCATGGAAGCAGTGATGAGCAGAATGCACACCATTCCACGACTCCTATCCTTAACAGTGTAATCCTATGCAGAGTTACACCTTTCATGGGCATTGAAGTTAATGGGCTCGGAAGGGAATATCTCTGTTTAGGATTGTGCTGTTTGTAACCCATTTGCAAAGAAATTATGGATCCCAAATGTCTGGGCATGTGCAATCCAGGTTCTTCAGTGTCAAACCATTCCCACATTTGAACAAACTCTGATCCCCAGATCCTTCTAGAAACAGACCTAAGTGTCCCTTATTGAATGACTGGAACCCCCAGCACTTCCCTCTTTTTGCCTAGCCCAATTAAAAAGTCATTGGCTTCCAGCTCATTCACTGCTTATTTTCAAAACACATGCCTGGAATATATTCAAATGTAGCTAAGATCCACCGGGGACTGTTTTCTTAGAAGCGGTAATCAGCCCAAACATTACAAGGATGCTGCAGGCTAAACAAATTGGCCTGTGGCACTTACAAGAAGGGGCCTCTTTTGAAAAAGCCTCCTCATCATCGCCAAAGCAGGCAGGCTCCGAGAAGAGAGATCCGGCTGATGTGGAAGACTCCGATGGGAGAGGAGGATGAGATACTGTTTCTACGGAGCCAATGGTGATTCCAGCTTCTGTTGGCGAGACAGATGCTTCACCACCAGCCACTCCAGATGCTGCATGAATATTCCAGCACTGAGGACTGCCTCCAATGTCAAGTATTAGAAGCTTCTCTTGATTTAACCATGCTCACTTCGGTAAAACATCTCGCTGGAATGAGCAGTGCCTGAAAGTGGCTCCCTGGATGACCTGCGTACTGTGGAACAATTTCAAGGCCTTTTAGAGGGGTGCCGTCTCTCGTTGTGTTATCGTACTAAGGGAAGATAGTTTTGCAACCCCCTTCCTAATGTTTAGCTCTCAAAGGCACAGCATCAAGACACAGGTGTTGAGAAATGAGTCTGCAGACAGACAGGAAGGGCCTTTTCCTTATGAGAAGCCAGTTATATGGCTCATGAATAGGGTTGCCAGACCTCCTGGTGGAGAGGGGATCCCAAACTGCCAGGCCCCACCCCTGCTGCTGGCCAGCAGGGGGTCTTACCAGGAAAGAGAGTGAGGCCCAGGCTATGTCACCAACAATGTGGCAACACCACTTCTGGCATGCACTGGATGACATCTGGGCTGCTTTGGAAGCTCTGGTATTTGGGCAAAAACTCTATGGTAGAAGTCATTGCCATAGAGTTTTTGCCCAAATAACAGAGCATTGCCTGATGTTGCATTGTGATGATGTCACTTCTGGTACATATCAGAAGTGACATAGCCACCTCACAGATAATGTCACCTGGTCCTCCCTCCTGTTCCTGATAAGTTCCCCCACCATCTGCCACCAGTTGCCAGGAGGGACCTGGCAACCCTACTCATGAGTTAAAGGTGTTTATGCCTAATCCACTGATGCATTCCCTTTATTGTGGTCAGAAGATAACAAATGCTGAGGTGGAAATGTCTCCCTGTATTTAAAAATGTTTCCATTTTAACACCTCCCTTTTGTGATGATTTTAAGCACGCCTTACAAAAATGCACATTGCCTTCACTTGTTCTCAAGAGTGAGCCACTTTGGTGTAGTGGTTAGGAATCTGGACTCTAATCTAGGAGAACTGGGTTTGATTCCCCACTCCTCCATATGCAGCTGACCTTGGGTCAGTCACAAGTCCTTTCAGAGCTGTTCTCCCATGGGCAGTTCCTCTCAGAGCTCTCGCAGCCCCACCTCCCTCACAGGGTGTCTGTTGTGGGGAGGGGAAGGGAAAGGAGATTGTAAGCCGCTCTGAGACTCCTTCAGGTAGTGAAGGGCAGGGTATAAATCCAATCTCTTCTTCTTCAATTGACTTCATTTGCCCTCAGTGACACCTCTCTGTTGACCCATATGATTTTATACACTGATGCCTGATGACATTATCACATCAACCTAGCTTTGTTACCTCCCATTCGTTATACAGTTTCTGATGGAAGAGTCTCCCAAACAGGATAAAAGAGAAAGTAATAACCAGAGGAGATGGTGTACAAAAAAAGAGAGAGGCCAAAGCCAGGGGAATAAGGCATAAGCTAGATCTGTTTATACTTCACAAACAGAAACAGCAGTTGGTCACAATTCAGATTCAGACTGTGGTGTATACGTGTGTGGGCTCTTTCCTCCCATGTCTGGCCTAGCCTCAAATGGCTGCCTGGAACTCCTGTTACCCAGTTGTAGGAAACATACATGTTGCCTTGTGATACTTGTTTTCCCCAATGTGGCAAATATTAGCTCTTAGGAACTGTAGAGGTCAGGAAAACAGTGCGAGGGCAGCATGTTTACCCCCTCTCCCCGGCACCCCATGGCACAATCCTGATCCAAACTGTGGCCTCCTTCTGTGGTTGCTATTTAAGAGAAAATAGTCCTGGAAATCCAGTTGTCGATCTTCCACTGTCTCATCACATATGGGCCTAAAAGCCACCAAATACTACGGATAAGAGAGAGTAGTCTCAAAATCTTAAGGGTATTTTTGAGAATATCTCTGAGATGGTTTCCAGGGGTGATTCCCTTAATGACGACTCCATTTCACCAGACTTTCCACATAATGCTATGCTCTCCCTCTTCCTCATGTAATCTAGAACATTATGTTTTCTCCCTACTCTTGAAACCTTTACTAATTATTGGATTTCACATCCTTCTTACGTTGGACTCTCACACTGAGCTTGTAATTACAATGACGGGAGAGTGTTCTATTAATTGCTGCCTTTGGCGTCCTGGATTTGTGGGTTAATTGGTAATATGTACATGCAATGTTCTTCCTCAAGATGTACTACATTACAGTAATTAACGGCATATCAAGGGCTGAAGACATTATTAACCATTCTGCTGCAGATTGCCAGAAGAGTCGGGAACAAAGATTCCTATCTGGGACTCACCAAGCGGGGTGTATAGGAACCGTGTGGCTGGATCAGGAGCCTACTAACAGTCAACAGCACAAGGGTAGGGCACAAGCTTTGTACACGGAAGGTTCTAGGTTGAGTCTCAGACACCTGTAGCTACCATACATTATTTCAGGTAGCATCATGTCCTGGGACTCTGGCTGAGGCCCTGCAGAGCTGCTGCAGAAAATACTGAATTAAATCAGCCAGTGATCTGATTTAGTACCAGGTGTGGGGATGCCAGCCTCAGGTGGGACCAGGTGTGGGGATGCCAGCCTCAGGTGGGAATTACAGCTCATCTCCCCAATACAGAGATCAGTTCCCCTGGAAAAAATGGCTGCTTTGGAGGTTGGACCGCACTGCAGTCCCTGTCCTCCCCAGGCTCAATCCCCAAACTCACAGGAGTTTCCCAACCTGGATCTGGCAACCCTAAACAACACACGTGTTCATGTTTGTTTGAACACTGTTTGTTTGTTTTTCAACAGTATGGGATGGTTGGACCCTATAAATGCTACCAAAAGTGAGCCGGTATATATATGATTATCATCTGTGACAATCTTCATGCAGATGTTGTGTTCGTTACATGGAAGCACAGTCCATGAAAGGGACCCAGATAGCAGCGAAGCAACAGTTCGAATTCATTGATTCCAGTGGGATTTATGATTCCCCCCCGCTTCTTGTTAATATATTTTCTGCCTCAAATATTATACCACTAACTAGGCACCCAACAGAGTTACTACCATCTTGGCATGTGCTTATACCAGCTTGGAAAAAGAAGAAAGGAAGAAAAGGAAGTTCCTCCAGCTTAAAGAGACTTCCATTTAAGGCACCCTAAATGACAAGGAAAGGTGGGATATAAATGCTCTGATCAGTTAATTAAATGTATTTACTTAATTAAGAGCCACTAAAGTTGGAGGAAGACTACTTAGGCTGGAGAGTTAGCAGAGAGAGAGGGTACCGACAGGCCAGCGTGTATGGATCACATGAGATGATATGTACTCCTATGAATGGCAAGGAAGGGGGAAGAAAGAAAGAACATCTGTTACTTACCTGCAGGTCATCCATCTGATGGCAAAATACTGAAACAGAGTTAAATCCAGAACAGGAAAGCTCAGATCACTCAGCCGATTCTGGGATGTTAGTTGGGATATCGACAGTACAGACCTTGCACACAGTGGGTGGCTGATGGCACCAAGAGAGGTGGAGGTAAGGCATAATAGCATTCACCCCTAGTCCACTATTTTGTGCATCATCCACTCTGCCAACTATCTTAAGAGCTTAAGGGCACAAGAAGAGCCCTCCTGAATCAGACCAGCGGTCCATCTAGTCCATTCTGTCTCACACAGTGGCCAACCAGTTCCTCTGGAGGGCCAGCAACAGGGCATAGCGGCTGAGGCCTTCCCCTGATGTTGCCTCCTGGCTCTGGGATTCAGAGGTTTAGTGCCTCTGAATGTGGAGGTTCCCCTCAGTCACCATGGCTACTACCCATTGATGGACTTATCCTCCATGAATCTATCTAAACCCCTTCTAAATCTACTTATTCCTGTGGCCATCACTGTATCCTCTGGCAGCAAATTCCACATTTTAATTACTCTCTGTGTAAAGTAGTATTTCCTACTGCCCATCAGCTTCATGGGATGCCCTCGAGTTCTAGTATTTTGGGAGAGGAAGAAAAAGTTCTCTTTGGACAGTGCATTGAAAGTGGATTACTTCATGTATCCGACCACAGTGCTTGTCAACTCTCTTCACCCCATGTATAATTTTATAAACCTCTATCATGTCCCTTCTTAGGCATCTCTTTTCTAAACTGAAAAAGTCCCAGGCGCTTCCGCCTTTCCTCATAGGGAAGGTGCTCCAAGCCCTGAATCATCTCGGCTGCCTTCCTCTGTACTTTTCCCAGCTCTGCAGATGTCCTTTTTGAGATATGTTGACCAGAACTGTACACAGTATTCCAAATGAGGCTGCACCATAGATCTATACAGGGGCATTGCAATATTGGCTGTTTTATGTCCAGTCCCTTTCCTAATAATCTCCAGCATAGAGTTTGCCTTATTTCACCACTGCGGCACATAGGGGGTGACGCTTTCATAGAGCGATCCACTATGACCTCAAGAACTTTCCCCTTCTCAGCCTCAGTGAGTTCAGACTCTATTAATCTATACCTAAAGTTGGGGTTTTTTTGTCCCAGTGTGCATCACCTTTCTTCTTTTATTTTATCCATAGAAAGATTAACCTTTCTGTAAGAAAAAGAAGAAGAAGGGCATGGTGAAAATTAGTTAAACTCTAAATGACAAGCCAAAAACAGTCTACGCTTCCAAGGGCAGCTCTTGCCCAATGAGGACATCTCATTTCCGAAAGAAATATTGAATTAGATGAGCTTGCAGAACCCCATAAACATGTTGCGAGGCCTGTGTGCTGCAAGCAAGATAATGGAAGTAATAACAAATAGAATTGAGAATCACATTTTAATTAGTCATCTGAACTGCTTGCTGCAGAAAACACTGACAAAGCACAAGTTAACATTGTAATGATGCTGGTTAAGAGGGTAAGATAGGGGGCCTTCAGGCAATATAAATGTACTGCTTAATAAGGTTTTTTATTTAAAATAACCATTTCAGTAAAACACTCTAACAAGAAGAAAGCCAAATTAGGGTGGGGAGCAGAATGCAACTCGCTCCAGTCTCAGGTGCTGCCTTCATTTACCCAGGCTGGAATCCCATATCCAGTTGTCTGACTGGCTGGTTCTGGAGGTTCAGCTTGTTTCATGGGGCTGGGGAAAAATATTTTACAGATAAAAACATGAGAAATTCCTTGCTAGTTCAACTGGTTCAAAGGCAGAAGGAGCTGGGTATGTTTAACCTGGAAACGAGATGACTGAGAGGTGATTGTGATGACCATCTTCAAGCACTTGAAGGTCTGCCATCTAGAGGATGCTGCAGAGTTGTTTTCTGTTGCCCCAGAAGGTCGGACCAGAACCAACAGCTTGAAATTAAATCAAAAAAGTTTTCAGCTAAACATTAGGAAGAACTTCCTGACAGGTAGAGCGGTTCCTCAGTGGAACAGGCTTCCTTGGGAGGTGGTGGGCTGTCCTTCTTTGGAGGTTTTCAGACAGAGGCTAGATGGCCATCGGACAGCAATGCTGATTCTGTGAACTTAGGCAGATCATGAGAAGGGATGGCAGAAAGGGTTGCATCAGTGCTTAGTTCTCGTAACCCTTTCTTATACACCCAGGGAAATGCTGATTGCCATGTTTGGGTCAGGAAACAATTTTTCTCCTGCCCAGTCTGGCTGGGGATCCTGAAAGTTTTTGGTCAACGTCTGGTATAGAGCAGGGGTCACTGGGCAGGGGGGAGGTTACTGTGGACTTCTTGCACTGTTCAGGGAGTTGGTCTAGATGACCCTGGAGATTGCTTCCAACGCTATGATTCTACAACTAAAAAATTCTGCCAGGTTCACTTCCCATCCAAAAGGTGAACATAAGAAGCTGCCATGTATTGAATCAGATGCTTGGTCTATCATGGTCAGTATTGTCTACTCTGACCAGTATCTGAAAGCTTTGACTCTCAAACACTTATACCCTGGACATCTTCAGGTGGGTAGTCATGTTGGTCTGAAGCAACAGAACAAAGTTTGAGTCCAGTGGCACCTTTAAGACCAACAGAGTTTAATTCTTGGTACAAGCTTTTGTGTACGTGCCACTGGACCCAAACATGGAAATCTTGTTAGTCTTTAAGGTGCTATTGAACTCTTCTAGCTCTTTGGACTGGCGGTGGCTCTCCAGGTTCTCAAATAGAGGTCTTTCACATTACCTGCTACCTGATCCTTTTAAATGGAGATGCCATAAGTTGTACCTGGGACCTCCTGCATGCAAAACAGATGTTCTACCACTTAACCACAAATTGGGGGGGGAGGGACAGCAGGAAACATTGTAAGAGAAGAGAAGCAGATTATTCTTTGTGATCTCCCAGGATAGTTATCCCACTTTGGTTTAATGTCTGGGATTCAAAAAACAGTGTAGAGTAACCCAAAGGCTTGCCCCAGCCCAGCAGCATTATTTTCTTTAAACAACTGATCCCATAATGCTAGTTTCACAGGGTTGTTCAGGGTATGAGCTTTCAAGAGAAAAAGCTCCCTTGGTCAGGTATCCCTTTGGTTTTGACTCTCAAAAGCTCATACCCTAAAAAATCTCATTGGTCTCTAAAGTGCTGCTGGGCTCAAGTCTTGCTGGTCCAATAATGCATCCCAAATACTTTTCTTCTGCTGCACCTTTAGAAGCAGTTTGCCATGTGGTGTAAGGAGGCTGCTGTTGAACAAAAACAAGTCTCCTGTAGACCCTTTTTCTGATGAAGAACCAGCTTTATGGTTCTTTCCATCTTGGACTTGTCAGCTGGGCTACCGTCTATAGCTGGCTTTGTGAATTCTGAATGGACAGGCTTTGCTTCAAATAGGAACTGGGACACTAGGAAGTCTCCATCGTTCAATTTGTTCTTTCCAAATATTGTGCTGGACCCTGTGAATGAGCAGTTTTCCATAGCTTTTGGTCCCATCGGTTCCTCCAGTTCCTTTGTTTATTTCAATAATTTATACCTAACTTTTTGTGGTCAAAGACCTTCTTAAACATTGGCTAAATGTTAGGAAGAACTTCTTGACAGAGTGGAACAGGCTTCCTCGGGAGGTGGTGGGGTCTCCTTCTTTGGAGGATTTTAAGCAGAGGCTAGATGGCCATTGCTGATTCAATAACTTGCTATGCATTTGTGAAGATCATGAGAGCGACGGCAGGAAGGGATGAGCCAATGCTCATCTCTCATGGCCCTTTCTTATATGCCCAGGGTACTGCTGATTGCCACATTTGGGTCAGGAAGGAATTTTCCTCCAGGCAAACTGGCCCAGGGATCCTGGACATTTTCTGCCTTCTCCTGGGCACAGATCAGAGGGTCACACTGGGGGACTGGGGGGGAGGTAGCTGTGGATTTCTTGCACTGAACAGGGCATTGGACTAGATGGCCCCTGGAGTCCCTTCCAGCTCCATGTTTCTATATTTCGAAGAAGCTAACCAAAATAATTTGAAGTTACAATAAAATACTACATGGTAGTTGAAACTGCTTCATGCTTTCTGGGGAAAGGGAACAAGGGGCAGAACAATTGGGTCTTGTTTGGCCCATAATGGCTGCAGATTGGTCCTTGTCTGTCAGTCATCATGCCAGTGAGAACATGTGCCTCAATAAAGCACTCCATGAAAAGAATCTTGATGTAATCATAAGGTCATATGGACCCAATGCAAAGGGCAGGTATTGACCTTTAAACATCCCACAAAAACTTGGAGCAGGGTGCCCAAGATGCATGTTTTCTCTATGTATCAGCTCATACGAGGTGAGCTTGAGGAGCTCTAGGTTCTGGAAATCGATCAGAACATAAGAACATAAGAGAAGCCATGTTGGATCAGGCCAATGGCCCATCCAGTCTAACACTCTGTGTCACACACAATGGCCAAAACCTAGGTGCCATCAGGAGGTCCACCAGTGGGCCCTTTCTGGATATCCAGTTGCTCCCCTTGGTGATAGATTTCTGAAGACCAATTAAAATACTTCTTTTCTGGGGGCAACCTCAAAGCTTTCTCACCCCACACTGGGTTGGTTTAGGCTTCTTTGAATGTGCTTTATTTTTTCCTCTGGTTTTACTGCTCCCCCCCCCACACAAAAATCACTGTTTTATAAAAACATAATAAGGAAGCTTTCCTAAGCAGGTCTAGTTAGAATTAAGCCACATATTATCCAGTGAGGCTTACTCCCAGCAAAGCATCCTTACGACTGCAGCCAAAAAGTACAATTCTAAGAACACTTTGCTGGGAGTAGGCCCCATTGAATAGACTTAAGTAGGATTCTGAGTAGACCTGTTTAGGGTTACAGTGTCAGGT
This sequence comes from Gekko gecko, assembly GCA_029375565.1. Taxonomy (NCBI): domain Eukaryota; kingdom Metazoa; phylum Chordata; class Lepidosauria; order Squamata; family Gekkonidae; genus Gekko; species Gekko gecko. The sequence continues at coordinate 86,286,029 of JAPDNY010000011.1, read as the reverse complement.
TAAGGTGATGGGACCTTGGTTTGGGTTGTTACTAGTTTATTATTGCATTTTTAAAAAAATAAATGGTTCTGTGGCTGATTTAATGTTGCATTGTTAATTTTGTAGATCTTTGCTATTTTTTCATTTTGTTTTACATTGCCTTGAGTGCTTTTAAGTAGGATGCACATGTTATTAAAAATAATTGCTCTTTGAGGCGGTGTTTTATCATATGTGCACCATTAAAAAGAGGCAAGTGAACTGAATGTTGCTCCAAATTGTGCGTGAGCCAATCACAGAATCAATTGTAGAAATTCTCTCAGGTGAATCAGAATGAAGAGGGTAGCCCAGGATAGTTCAATCTCATCAGAAGCTAAGCACGATTAGCCTTGGTTAATCCTGGGTTGGGAGACCACCAAGGAAATCCAGGTTTGCTATGCAGAGGCTGTCAATGGCAACCTTCCTTCGAATGTCTCTTGCCTTGAAAACTCCATGGTTTGCCATAAGTCAGCTGTGACTTAATGGCAAAAACTAAACAACAAGAAAACAAGGTAAAGGAAACACACTGGAACAATAAAGGAACAAAACAAAGGGAACTCAGGATCAAATATGTCTTCTCCAGCTTCTAGACTCCAGACTACAATGTGCTTCAAGGCAGTGTTTGCTAAACGGCTCCAGATGACCCATGAAACTGAGCCAAGTTGCATGCTACAGCAGAAGGCAAAGAAGGCAGTCACTCACTCCCAAAGATCTAGGCCAATAAACTAGTGTTTGCCCATTTTTTAAAAAAATAATTCTCCAATTGCAGATCTTTTGCACAGAGGGCAATTCTCTATTCTTCATCCCTCTTCTCTTTGGAATGGCAACCGCTATTGTGTTTTCAACTGAGTAATTTTTTTTAAAAAAAAGAAAGATCACAAATCCATTTTCACACTTCATGCAGAACTCACTATACAATTTCTAGCACAGCCGGAAGAGACTCAGATAAGTACAGAAAATGATTCTGAAACCAAGTCAGCATTTTTTAAAGGAATTTGATTTATAAAAAGCTATTTCCCTCCCACCACCTCTTCCCCTTTCCCTATCCCCAGCTCTTCAGATAAGTAAATCCTTAAAAGCTAGAATAACATTTCCCCCTCCTTAACTTCCCTCAGTATTTGTCGGCAACGATCTGCTTCCAGTTGTACCAAAGTTCTCTGAAAACACAGAGAATCATATCATAGATATCACATTTCATCAGCATTTAGGAATACCAAGGATAATCAAGAGAAAGCAAGACTATTTCTCAACAGAAAGACAAGTCAAACATTGTATCATATGCACAAGAGGCTGGAATAGTATAAACTAAACAATATGCCTCTAGTTTGTGGGTAGGCAAGCTTTATCTTCTGAATTTTCAGTGCTTTGCCCTAATAATAGCCGGGGGGAAGGCAGATAACAGAGATGCTTTGTGTAAATGTACAGTCATGTCTTTCCTTGTTGCCTATCCTAGGATCTCTTTTCCTCTGCCTTGCAAAAAGCTTCTCCCCACCTCAGAGGCATTGATTCCCCCAGTGGGATGTGCCCCCTTATCTAAGGAAGTGAGGGGTTTTTCTTAGAGGTTTCTGTGCCAGCTGGGCAAGATGCCTAGATGGCTTGTTCTATGGTACATCTTCATGCTGAAAGGGCAACTGTTTACAGTCTGGGTAGCACACAATGGTCGCCTACATGTATTTTTTTTAGGTTTATTGTTTGAGTCATTATGTTAGCAGTCAGACCATTCCTCTCGCTGAGGGGCAGTTTATAACTAGAAAACTCTAAACACCATTCTTAAAATATCATCTCAGGTATCAGAAGTGCAATACACTGCCTGACCCAAAAGTGGCACGAAATGTGTCGTGGGTGCTGGCTCTGCTGAGGCTGAGTACTCCGCAGATGAGGAAGAGGCAGGGAGCAACCCAGCCTCCTCTGGAGTCAGCCCAGGAGAAGAACCCCCAACAGCACTTTTATTTATTTATTTATTTATTCGATTTATATCACGCCCTTCCACATGGGCTCAGGGCGGCGAACAAGAGGCACAAGGACATAATCAACACTAAAATATAGAGGCAAAGCCATAGATAAATAGTAAGACTGTAAAATAATAAATAATCCATTATCACTAAAACAGTTAAAACAGTGGTCAACAGAAGAAAATTTACAAGATAAAACCCTATAATTCCACACTTTCGTAGCACCTTTATCACTGCTCCAGTAGTGTCCTGACAGAGCTGTAGTCCCATGCCAGGGCCAGGGCACCTCATATGGCCTAAATGATGGTGATACAATAGCAGTGGCAGCCCCTACTCAAAAGCCTGGCAGAAGAGCTCCATCTTGCAGGCCCCGCAGAACTGCATAAGTCCCACAAGGCCCTGATCTCCCCCAGGAGCTCATTCTACCAGGTAGGGGCCACCACTGAAAAAGCCCTGGCCCTGGTTGCAGCACACTTAGCTGTCTTGGGGGCTGGGATGACCAATAGGTGTTGCCCCCCTGACCGTAGTGCCCTTGGGGAGGAAGAGTCCCCAGCAGCTGCATAAGAGGTGCAGCCAGATGGAGAGACGTATCCTGTGCCTGGGCCAGCACCCCCAGGTGAAGACACCCCAAGGCCAGACTCCCCCCACCCAGTTCTCCTGAGTGGCCCAAATGTAGGGCATGTCAGAGGCTGACTATGCAGGAGTGAAGAAGGAGTGCCAGACTGCAGCTCTTGCAAAAGCAATGGGAGGAGCTGTAAGTCTTAGCAGGCTTGACTCCTGGGAAGGGAGAACCTGCTCATAAACACTCCACGCACCTGCCTCAGAGCAGTAGCAACTCTGCATACTCAGGTCTGCCCTGGTGTGTAGCAACTTCTCCTTGTTCCTGATCCCAGCAACTTTGAACTGATTTCCTGCCTATTTGACCCGTTGTTCAACCTCATTCAGGGTTGTGTTTTCAGCTAAGCAGCACAAAATGAATGCCAACCAGAGACAAGCCTGGACATGTACTTTAGAGCTGTGAGTAAGAACAGATGGCTAACATCCTCTCTACCCTAAGGAGACACATAGGCTGAGTTCAGACTGGCATTTTGCAGCGGGAGCCAGTCGTTGCACAAAAGCCCCGGAACAAACTGTCACACGGGACCGTCTGATGCAGGAGCTTACCGGGAGGAGGCACACCAGAGTGTTCAGACTGCTGGCCCGGAGGTGCCGCTATCAGTGGCTTTTCCCATGCGCATTTTGCTGATTGGGGGAGGATCCCGGCACTGCATTGGGTGGTAGAGCGGAGCATGGCCAATCAAACTGCTGCTGCTGTTCCGGCTTATTCCCAGCTTATCAGCCGAGTGGTCACATGTCAGGGAAGTGGAATGCAGCAGAATAAAGGCACTCTTCAGGATTTGCTACCACTTTACAGAGGTATCTTTTTAATGCAGGGGATAAGCGGAACGTCGTGAGTTGCCTACAGCTGGGGAACATCAGGCAGATGTGCCTGTGTGAACGCCCCCTTTAATCTGCTTGGGAAATGGGGCTGGAACATGGCTCTCATGGGGCTAATTGCCAGTCTGAACTCAACCATAATTTAGGTCAGTGGGTTCTTCCAAGAACCTATTGACTAATCTCAACACCTAACCTCAATTTCCTGCACCCATTTACTCTAATTAAACAACAGTTAACACTATTCACCAAACCTGGTAACTTTTCCCATCTGATACTTACAGGATCATCAAGCACCATTTACACTTATAGTCCACCTCAGGAAATCCCATCAAGCTTCTCTCAAATCATTGCCCCCCTCCAAAAACCTCATCAAGTTATTGCTTGGAAGGCAAATATGTCAGTTTGCCCCAGGGAGCATTTTGCCCTATATCTAGAGTACCTAGACACAAGTCAGTGTGTGTGTTCCTTGTACCAACAGCATGCATCCCCGCTTTGTGGGTTTCTTCTCTTCTCCCTGTGAAACACTGGCCATTTTGCTGCTGCTGGTTCTGTGGACCTCTACATGATCTAGTAATTATAGCCCTTTCCCCCCTCAACTATTCCCACTCCTCCTTGATTTCATCTTAGCTAGCCCTGTACGTAAGTGTGTTTTTGTGTGTGTTTTGCCCTTTTATTTCTCTTTTAATAAAAAGCCTTCCTGGTTGAACAACTGTCTGGTTTATTTGAGAGTTCTTTTAAAGAGGGAAATCCTGGTATACATTGGTGGAGATCCCAGTTATCCACCTCTTACTTTGTCTCCTTAAGCTAATTCCCCCAATTAAATAGGAGACTGGCTCTTTAGGTAACAGTTTGTGTGCACTGCCTTTCCTGTATAGTTCTGAATTAAAATGTAGAATTCACTGTTGGAGGATGTAGTGTTGACCACAGGCATTAAAAGGGATTTAGATAGACTCATGGAGGATAAGTCTATCAATGGTAGTCTATCAATGGCTACTAGCCATGCTGACTAAAAGGAACCTCCATGTTTAGAGGCAGTCAGTCTCTGAATACCAGTACCAGGAGGCAACATCCAGAAAAGGCCTTGGCCTCTATGCCCTGTTGTTGGACAACCAGAGGAATTCATTGGCCACTGGGTGAGACAGGATGCTGGGTGAGATGGACCACGGGTCTAACCCAGCTGGGCTCTTCTTATATTATGATCTTATGATCCCAAGGACATGTGAGTTACAGGACTTTTACTGGCTACACCACCACAATTCACACTGTGGAGGGTATTGTGCTGCCTTAGTGTCTTCCTGGTTCTTTCCCCTCTGTGAACAGTGTATTAATTAATTTATGTATTTTAAACATCTGTATGGTGCCATTTCACCCAAATTAGGCAGTGAACAATCAAAACAATGTTTCAATATGGATAAATCACATTGGTGTGATGGCATTATATCACTTCTGGGGGAAACATGGAACTGATGTCATTCCATGCTGGGAATCACCAGATATCATATAGTTTCAGGCGATTCCTCGAATGAAGTGACATCACTTCCAGGTTTTCCAAGAAGTGACATAATGCCATTGCACCAATGGTGCTCCCCATGTATTTGTCCACTCCCCAGACTCAGTAGCTGGCAACCCTACCTTAGATGGTGGGGAGACATGCATAAGAGAACATAAGAACATAAGAGAAGCCAATGTTGGATCAGGCCAAATGGCCCATCCAGTCCAACGCTCTGTGACACAGTGGCCAAAAATACCAGGTGCCACCAGGAGGTCCAGCAGTGGTTCCTGGACACTAGAAGCCCTCCCACTGTTGACCCTCCCAAGCACCAAGAATACAGTGCATCACTTGCCCCAGAGCCCTATCTATACCTTGTGGCTAATAGCCACTGATGGACCTCTGCTCCATATGTTTATCTAATTCCCTCTTGAAGCCATCCATGCTTGTAGCCACCGCCACCTCCTGTGGCAGTGAATTCCAGAGCCTCTGCAGATGACCAGAATGATTCATGTCGGCCTGGGTGGTTCTTAAGACACAGTGTGTTGACACCACAGGGATGTGCCTGCACTTCCTATGCATGGTTGATATGGGTCTGTCACTCTGACCACTCATGACCCTGGGGAAAAGTCGATTTTACCTCCTGAGCAGATACCAAAGCAGCTACAAGGCAGAACGACATTGTACCACCACACCTATTGCACAGCTGTAAAGCTGTTTGGCAGCTACTTTGCTCACGAGGGATTGCAGTTATCCAGTGTGGAATGTTCCCTGCTGAACATGTCCACTGCAAAGTTCAGACACCTCTAGTTTTGAATGCTGCATTTTAACCCTCCATTTCTGCTGGGAGAGCGCAGTGTACCATCTAAGCTGCAATGATGTTAATGGGTCGACAGCATAGCTGGCTCGGCACATTAAATACGAATTTAGGTCTAAATGCCAGAGTTCTTGTGTTCCTGAGATGGGAACATCAACCATATCATTCTAGGCTGTGGCCCTGGAGAGCCACCAGCAGTCAGGACAGACAATTCTGAGCAAGACAGAGCAATAGCCGGTCTCAAAACAAGGCTGCTTCAGTGTAATAGCATCCCTAGCCAGAGATAGGAATCATGAGGTAAGTCCCTAACCGTCAGGTCTCAAGATAAAAAATCACTCAAGAGACAACACTAACTTCCAGAAGGACACGGAATGAAAAATGAAAAAAAGACGGATGTGCCTACACTCAGATCCCCCCCCTCCAGTTCTCTGGGATGTAAATAATCTGACTACTTGGCGGCACAGAAATTAAGTTGTTTTGAAAGTGTATCTGGAAGCTTCATTAAATTATTCATTTAATCATTATTGATCTCAGATGAATTAGCAACCGGTGTGCTCCCGAAGAGCTCAAAGTTATTCATCTTTGATTTTAATCTTGGAGGAAACTGAGTTACACGTTAACTAATGAAAAGTACAAACAGAGCACAATAGGCAATTTTCTCGCAAAATGTTTAACAACATAAATTACAGACGTGGCTATGCTCAGATTGATTCGGGAGCTGGGAACCCGCGAGCAGCGTTTGCGTGATCGCATCAGAGAGAGAGAGAGAGACGTGTGCAGAAGCTGTCTGTGTTACCAGAGCACGAGACGCTTTTCATGCAACAAATGCAGGCTGAGGAAATGCCTTGGAAAGCGGAATCACGGACCCCACACCTCCGCCAACCACACTCACAGTCAGAAGACTATGTGAACAGATCTCACACATGTACAAACTCTGTGGGGCTGGAACATTATGCAACTGAAAACCCAGCAAAAAGCAATGTTCCAAACTGAATAACACAGTCTGAGTCCAGTGGCGCCTTTAAGACCAACAAAGTTTTATTCAACGTATAAGCTTTTGTGTGTACATACACTTCTTTAGATACGATGAAATGGAAATTACCAGGTCCGTACATATAGGTAGAGGGTGAGCAGTAAATTAGCATACAGCATAATGAATGGTTACTGCAAAGCTCGCCCTGGGTTCCAGAGGTGGACCCTCCCGTTGTTGTGGCCGCTCAGGATGGGGGAGGTCTGACAGCACTGGGAGGCAAAGTCAGTAAAGGAGAGGGGGAGCGTTGGGGCCACAGATAGGCAGGGGACGGAGTTAACGGCACTCCATAAGTCCCTCTCCCTCCATGCGTCGGCTCCTGGCTTTTCAGCGTCCTCCCTGGACTCTCTCTTTCTCTTGCAACGTCAGGTACTTCTGAGCACGTCCTTCCTCCCTGGCCCCTTCATTTCCCTCTCCTTTATACCCAGCTCCCCCTCCCAGCATTGTCTTCTGTCCCCGCCTCCACCCCATTCCTCCTGGCCCCGCCCCCAGTGATAAGCTCCAATGCCATCCCCGCACCCTGGGTGTGGTTGGAGCTCTGCCTGTGTACAGGGTAGTAAGCATCCATGCACCTGGTCAGACTCTCCTGGGCGCCATCGGCCTCTCCTGCTGCTCCCTGAGGCTCTTCACTCTGCAGTTGGGCTGGTCTGGACTGTTGTGCCTCGGCTGCGCTGCTGGGGTCTGGCATGGCAGGGTCTTCTTCATCTGGGGGTCTCCTGGGTGAGTTGGTGGTTGGTGTGGGTTACGTCCTGGGGGGTGCGGGTTATGTCCTGAGGGGTGCAGGTTACGTCCTGGGGTCCCGGAACTGGGACAGTTACCATTTGTTTGAGTTTAATTCTGGGGGAAACATAGTGAAGGAAGTAAATATGTCCGAATTGGAGATTGATGGGCAGACATATCCTTAAATGTGGCATGCTGAGAGTAATGAACTGAGACCTTGTTGTTACACTCCATCCATCTCCTCTCAAGCATGGAGGCAACCTTACAGCATCTTCTTTTTTAAAGTGGGGTGATTGGCTGTGTAAAGTTATCTCCCCTGTCCCCAGACCAGGGAAATACATTCCAATCTACCATTCCAAGTTACATTATATTGTTATATTCATTGAGTTACATTACAATATACTATTCTAATCTATTATTCCAAATAAGAAATAAAATGAAGAGGACATATGGCCCTTTTGGAGGATTGATGAGAATATGAATGTAAGGGCTAAATGAGGTTAACATATGTCGTGAGATAAGAAACCAATATCCCCGTTAAGTCCTGGAGATTCTGACTGTTGTAGTAACTTGCAACTCCACAATCTCCCTTTTGAATCTGTTCCTCAAGCTCCTTTGTAATAAAACAGCTTCTTCGAGGTCACCCATTGAATGTCCTGGAAGGCTGAAGTGTTCTCCTACAGGTTTCTCAGTCTTGATTCTTGATGTCAGATTTGTGTCCCTTTATCCTTTGGCGTAGGGTTTGACCTGTTTGCCTTATGTAGAGAACCAAAGGGCATCGTTGGCATTTTACGGCATATACAATGTTAGAAGGTGAGCAAGTGAATAAGCCTGAGAGGGTGTGGTTGATATTGTTAGGTCCAGTGATTGTGTTGTCTGGGTGTATGCGGCAGCAAAGTTGGCATCTGGGTTTATTGCAAGCTCTGGTAGCAGTGTCCATGGTCAAATTAGATGTTGTAAGCTTACACACAGACAGTTTCTACTTGCCTAGGGGGTCTGTCCATAGTCTACTGACCTATTTTCCCTTTACAAGGTGAGAGAGAGCGAGAGAGCGAGAGAGAGATCCTTAAGAACATTTTCCTGGGAGCAAACATTGAATAGACTTAGTAGCATTCTGAGTACACCTGTTTAGAACTATTCTTTAGAAAAGCACTGTTGTTTCGACTTGAAATTGTGTTGCCCAAGTCTGAGATTTTTTTTAGATGCACACGCCCCACTTTAATTACCCATTCCTCCTAGCTGAATTCTGAATTCTGCTCATGAAGGGTAAAAGGTGAATGGGAAGGTCTGGGGAGTTGCTTTGAAATGATATATTTCGCCTACTGGCACTTCCCCCTTGGTTAGGAGCCGTGGAAGCCAGTGGGCCGGAGGCACCATTGTGATCCCCGTTACCCCTGCAAGCATTTGTGCAGCCTTCATTTGTCTTGTGAAAAGGGCTACTGTATTCCATCTAAATGAACACAGATCCTCCGAGAGCCTTTTAGTAGAGCAGCACACCAATTGCCTGAATGAGAGAAAGAACAGACTCTCTCCCATTGTCCTGGTTGCCAGGAGATCATTCTTAATCACTACAGGTGACCAGGCTACTGACGATAAGCTTGTTGTAAAGTATTGTGTTCAGACTCTCTTCCCCCGACTCTCTTTTGTTATAACTTCCCTGCTTTTCTACACAGAGGCATGCCTTTGGCCTTCCTTTTCCACCTTTAGAATTAGGGGAGGAAAGTTGTTTCACCACAAAGAGGTACATAGTTAAATAGCTCCCCCCCCTTTTCTGTTCAATGTATTTCATATGCAACATGTAGCTGAATGAACACTGGCGTTCTACCCCGTCCCATGAATCTATTTGTTTTTTGGGGGGATGCTCATTTGGGATGAGGAAAGGGAAGACACGTGAAACTGTGTTGTCTTGGCTGGGTGCCCACAGGAAACCGGCAAATACATGAGCTGTCTGACAACTTGTTCCAAAACCTTCAAGGCCATAATGGCCTTTTGAATCCTGGGACCGGCTCAAAAAAGATCCAGCTGGCCCTGTCCACCTAGACCGGGGAGTGTTTGTTAAAGCTCACATTCCCGTGCTCTGTGAACTTCTCGTAGGTCCCCTTAGGAGTCTCCAGTGAGTGGGGCTTGCTGATGGTGACTTTGGAGTCCATTTGGGGGGGGCCAGATCATCTGAGGGCTGTGAATTTATGCTTGGTGAGCCTGGACTACGGGGTCTGTGGCAGGCAGTGTTCCCTCCAAGCTGAGTTAATGTGAGCTAGTTCACAGATTTTTTTAGTCTCCGGCTCACACCTTTTTGTCTCAGATCAGGAAGGATGGCTCCAGAGCAAGCTAATTTCTGCAGCAGCCAAATCGCTTGCTCACCGCTTTAATGCCAGTAGCTCACAAAGTAGAATGTTTGCTCACAAGACTCCATAGCTTAGAGGGAGCATTAGTGGTAGGGCTGGCAACTCCCAGCTTGGGAAATTCCTGGAGACTGGTGGGGTGGTACCTAGAAGAGCAAAGTTTGGAGAGCAAGCTCAGAGGTAGGGTTGCCAGCTCTGGATGGGGAAATACCTGGAGTATCTGTGGGTGGATCCTGGGGAAGACGGGGTTTGAAGAGAGGAGGGGCCTCAGCATGGGACAATGCCATAGAGTCCACCCTCCAGAGCAGCCATTTTCTCCAGGGGAGCTGATCTCTGTAGTCCAGAGATCAGCCATGATTCCAGGAGATCTCCAGGCCCCACCTGGAAGTTGATAACCCTGCAAGTGGTGGACTCGTAAGGTTTATGGAGAGATCCCATTCTCCCCCATTTCTCTCATGCCCACCTGCCCTTAAGCTCCCACTGTCCCCCAGCAGGGACCCCCTAAATACATGGGAGAGGGGAAAGCTCCCCAGCACCACCCCCCACTTCTACTGCCTGGCCACACTCTGCCCCCAGCCATTCACCTCCTCATGACTTTGTCCACATGTAGGTATTCCAGAACTCTCCCTGCCCACCCTCTAAAGCAGCTGTTTTCTCTAAGGAAACTGATCGTTGTAGTCTGGTGCTCAGTTGTAATTCCAAGAGAAATCCAGGCCCCACGCTGTTTCTCTGCCAAGCTATTCTTAAAGGTCAACCCTCTCAGTTTGGCCATCTGACTCCTTTATAGCCAGTTTGGTGTAGTGGTTAAGTGTGTGGAGTCTAATCTGGGAGAACGGGTTTGATTCCTCACCCCTCCACTCACAGCTGCTGGATGACCTTGGGCAAGCCATATTTCTGTCAGAGGTGTTCTTGAAAAGAGCAGTTTCTGTCAGAGCTCTCTCATCCCCACCTACCTCACAGGGTGTCTGTTGTGGGGAGGGGAAGGGAAAGGAGTTTGTAAGCCGCTCTGAGACTCCTTTGGGTAGTGAAGGGCGGGGTATAAATCCAATCCCCTCCTCCTCCTCTTCTTCTTCTACACAATATCAACACACAGTCATGCTAATTGATATATTTGGCAGTCAAAAATACAGTATAATCAATCAAAGACTACACAGACTTTTCAAAAATCCTTTATCAAGACTGGACTTATCACAAAGCCGTGCCTACAGACTTAATTTCCAGCACTGAAGCTCCTGATTCTGGCACAACGTCAATCTCTCTAATGAGGCATTTTGGCGTTTTCACTATTATTGTTTTTCACTGGAAGTCCTTGCATACTTTCTTGCCCACCTGGAGGTTGGCAGCTCTACTCAGAGGGGGTGTGATGAAGCTGCCATTTCCTTTGAAGCTGCTATTTCCTCCAGAGGAACTGATACTTGTAGTCTGGTGATACCTGTAGTTGTAATTCCAGGAGAATTCCAGGCCCCCCTCCGGAGGCTGGCAAGAGTGGTGGACTCTAATCTGGAGAACCAGGTTTGATTCCCCACTTCTCCACACGCAGCCAGTTGGGTTACCTTGGGTCAATTACAGTTCTCTCAGAGTTGTTCTCTCAAGGGCAGTCCTCATAAGAGCTCTCTCAGCCTTACCTACCTCACAGAGTGTCTGAAGGGAAAGGAGATTGTAAGCCACTCTGAGACTCTGAATGAAGGGCAGAGCATAAATCCAACTCTCCTCCTCCTCCTCTTCCCTTCCCCCTCCCCCTCTTTCTCCTTCCTCCTCTTCTTTTGCTGCTGCTTATGCTTCTGGTTTAGTGGTGGTACTTCCCCTAAACCTGTCCTACCATGGTTTGCATTGTTGACTCAGCCAAGTTCTGTGGGGCCTCAGTAGTTGCCCCATTCCCATTAATATTTGGGCTTGTATGAAGGGCTGGACTGAGGACCTCCTCAGCTGAGTCCAGGTTAGGGGGGGATATGACAGAAACTTTGGCAGCTGCAACATATAGGCTTCTGCACAGCATTGAGAGATACCAAACATGTCACCAAAATCTTGTAGGTATCAACATGCAGGAAGCAGAAGGAAGTGCAGTTATGTCTTTGTCATTGTGCTGTGCCACTGAGCCGCCAGGTGAAACCAGTAGGAATTTGGTGGTAGGGAATTTCATGAGTACCCCCTGCATTCTGGTCACCTCACAGCCCGTCACTGAATCTTGATGCAATCTGTTTGAAAGGAAGCCCAGCCTCTGGGTTCAGCTAGACTGCACGTGAATTGCCTGCTTTGCAAACCTTAATATTCCAATTAATTACTTCATCTATTCATCTCTATGCCAGCTCAGCAATTTCATCTTTTTAACATTTATCACATCATTACTTCTTTGTTTTTTTGGGGTTTTTTAATTTTAATTTTAACTATTTGGGGCTTTTGTCGCCACTGTTCTTTCCTACTAACTGGCCAAGGAAAGTCTTCCCCATGTGCAAAGGCAAGCTGTCCTGCAATCTGCAAACGTTCAGAAGGAATTGTCAGACAAGAAGCCATTTCAATAAGGAACTAAGGAACAGCCTTCATCCTGAGCCAGATACCATTAATGTATATAGCATTTTAATGTACCAAATGTTATGCAAGGGGTAATTCATTTGTTCTCTGAAACGTCCTCTTAGATGGATCCATCTTAGAAATGGGGGTCTTAAATTGATCGATAGAGACAGTGACCATGTGAGGCTGGTATAATACTGAGTTAGAACCTCTAGCTCAGTGTTGTCAGCTTTGATGGGCAGTAGCTCTCCGGGATCTCAGGTGCAGAAAGATCTCCGTCTGAGATCCTTCAAGCATGTGCTCTATCACCAGGACATAACCTTTCCTGTTATTCTACAGGGTACAGGGGTCTTTTCGTAGAAAAAGAGCTGCAGGAGCTCATTAGCATATGGTATGCTAATGAGCTACTAGGCTATTAGCCATATGCCATGCCCCCTGACATCGCCAGAAGTGATGTCAGAAGGGGAAGCAAAAGGGGGAGGCATCTTCAAAAGCCTCCCCTTCCCTTCCCCAGCTGGTCTGGGTGAGGGAGCGAAGAGAGAAGGAGTTTAAAGTTTAAACCCCTTCTCACTAGGAGTTGGGCCACAGAAGGAGGAAAGAGGGAAGGAAAGAGAGAGAGTAGAGAGAAGGAAAGAAGGAAGGAAAGAGGGAAAGAGAAGGAAAGAAGCAGGGAAAGAAAGAGAGAGGAGGGAAGAAGGAGGGAAACAGGGAAAGGAGGAAAATAGAGAAGAGAAGAAGGTGTGAAAGAAAGAGAGAAGGGAAGAAGGAGGGAAAAAGGAAAAGGAGAGAAGGAAAGGAGGGAATGAAAGAAATTCGGTGGCAATTCGGCCCCATTATATCCTATGGACCATTGAAGTCAATGGTGAAAACATAGGGTATATTCTGGGGGCTGGAGGGGAGGGGGTTTGAGGGAGAGGCTCCAAACTCACAGGGTAGCTGACGGAGCCTCTCCCCAAGATAACCATCAAGTTTCAAGAACATTGGACCAGGGGATCCAATTCTATGGGCCCCCAAACAGGTTGCCCCTATTCCCTCCATTGTTCTCTATGGTGGGAAAAAAACTTACTTTTCCCCCACGGTACTGTTAGTAGCTCTGGGGGGGGAGGGGGTTTGAGAGAGAAGCTCCAAATTTTCAGGGTAGCTTCGGGAGCCTCTCCCCTTATACACCTCCATGTCTCAAAGCAATGGGATCAATGAGCCTAATTCTATGGGCACCCAAACAGGTTGCACTACCACAGTGCCACTTGTTCTGGAGTGTGCCACTTGTTCTCATGGCAAACAAGCACCTTCCAAGACAGTTCACTTTCCCTGAGATTCTCTGGGAGAGTCTGACTGCTGGTGCTGCCTGCTTGCCTGCCTTAAGTGCTGCTGGCTGGGTTTCCCCACTGGAAACAATGGAGGTAATGGGGGTAACCCATTAAGCTAGCAGAGGTGATGGTATCCCAGCTGAGCTATTCAAAGTTTTAAAAGATGATGCTGTTAAAGTGCTGCAGTCAATATGCCAGCAAATTTGAAAAACACAACAGTGGCCACAGGATTGGGAAAGGTCAGTCTACATTCCAAACGCCAAGGAATGCTCAAACTATCGCACAATTGTACTCATTTCACATGCTAGCAATGTCATGCTCAAGACCCTACAAGCTAAGCTTCAGCAGTACATGGATAGAGAACTGCCAGAAGTAGAAGCTGGGTTTCAAAGAGGTAGAGGAACTAGAGATCAAATTGCCAACATTCGCTGGATTACAGAGAAAGCAAGAGAGTACCAGAAAAAGATCTACTTTTGCTTCATTGACTACGTTAAAGCCTTTGATTGTGTGGATCACAACAAACTATGGCAAGTCCTTAAAGAGATGGGAGTATCAGACCACCTCATATGTCTCTTGAGAAACAGGTATAAGGGTCAAGAAGCGACAGTTTGAACAGGATATGGAACAACTGATTGGTTTAGTATAGGAAAAGGAGTACGACAAGGATGTATATTGTCACCCTGCTTATTTAATTTATATGCAGAGTATATAATGTGAAATGTTGTTAGCCCCGACGCCATTATGGGGCTTTGTTATGGACTGTTTGCTGTTGCCACATGGTCTGTCTAGACTGTAAAATGGATGCCAAGGGAGAAGCCCAGAAGGAAGGAAAAAGCTGTCTTTTTGCTCTGAGGGACTCCATTGCATACCTGCTGCATGTCACCTACACAGATTAAGGGCCATACAGCAGACAAAGGACTTTCCATCTGCAAGTCGTTTGCATGATAAGATTAACTGCCTTCCCCACCCCAGACAATAGGAGAGCCATACACACAACAATGCCAGGGCCATCAGCTACCTGGAGACACCATCTGCCTGCCAGCCAGCCTCCTCTGCCCAGCCCTCAGGTATCCAACGGACAGCGTAGCCAATAAGATTTGAAATTGACACTGACACAGCCAGCTGGGAGGGTCAGTAGGTGTACACCGCCTGGCCTTTCTCCGCCCAGCACCCAAGACGCTATAAAACGCGATCTCTGGGCTGCTTCAAAGAGCTCACTACACCCCCACCTTGCTGCTGCGGAAACCACGACCTCTGTCTGTCTGCTTTTACCCTCTTAAGCCCCCATCCTGTACCCGAACCCTTGCCTCGCTTTGTTCCAGTCGGCCGCTGGAATTATACACGTGTATGCTAGCTGGTCTAGACCGCGTGTCCCTTCTTCCATACTTCCTACCCTACCCTACTCCACTCGCTGGAAGACTTTAGGAGCCGCGCTTGGAGGTAAATATTGCCCTCAACGAAACCAACGATAACCTGCTCATGCAATTGTGCTTTATCTATCTTTTATTCTTAGACCTTGAATGTATGTGTGTGTGAACTGTATTTGTTGAGTGAAACTGCTATTGAGTAAACAAAACATTATTCTGAAGCCTTGTTTCTCGCTTCTTTACTGGGAAGTTCCCGTGGCAGCCCATTCCCCGTAAACATAGACCGAAAGATCCCAAAGTAATTATACCTGTGGCGAGAGTGCTTCACCCCTAGAGAGCATTTCGCCCAACAGAAGTGGGGGCTCGGTCCGGGATCGGTCCTGCTTGTCTGAACGAGCACGAGTCGACGCGTGTCTCGTCCTGACAACCAGACGTAAGGAAGAAACTGCCGTGAACTTCCAGTAGGGAGCGAAAAAGCTCAGAACACTGCACACACACGTGTGAGTGAAAGCTCTTGTGCGCTTGGCTCTAGTGAGCACTCTGCCATTGTGGAGAGGCTTTTTCCCCCTTCTCTCCTTCAGGTGGAGGTTCTGTGCCATAAGCACTAAGGAACCGCGAGGGTAGCCGCCCGAGCCCACGGCTAGAGTCTAGCCGCCTATAACCCGTGGTGACTCGAACGCAAGGGCCCTCCCCATTCGAAGTCCTACAGGCTATCTCGAAGCCTATCTTTCGGCCTATCTTGCGGGTGGGAACCAAGAACGACAGTGTAGGGTGTTAGGAATTGCACCACACTGCACCGCAACACACCACCCCACGCAGGCAGCCATAAAGAGGAGCCGCAGCAAAGACTTAAAAATCCTCCAGAGACGTCTGAAGCCCACTTCCCGTCCCTCTCAGCTCTGATCAGCAGAGCGTAGCATTAAAGTGAGCAAAGAGGTCCGCTCGCTGGAGTATATTACTCCAAGGATCCAGGTCGGAGGTTTTCCAGAAGCCTTCCCGGGTTTATAGAGGTTATCCCGGCAGGATAGGTGTCCAAAACCCAAATACTGGTTTAAGAGAGTTATCCAGTTAGGAAGTGAGAGCTAGGCCAAGCCCACTATCCAAAACTCCAATTGAAGGGTTGGTGAGAACAGCCGAGGTGGAGGCAGAGACCTCCACCGAAAAATCTCACATCTTAACGTTTTTGGTCATCGGAGGCAAGGGCGTGGACCCCACCTTTGCCAAAAACCAAACCTCACGGTTCACGAGGGTAACCGAGCCAAGCTCACCTCGCCCGCGAGGCAAAATAGTGTTAGGGAACTTAGGAAGGTTAAAAACACACCGTAAAATGGCGGACGCAACTTCCACCGCCTCCACGGAGATCCGCACAGTAGAGGATCTGCCCAGACTCGAGAAATGGGTCACAAAGAAGGGTTTAAACCCTTGGCACCACAAGCTTTTAAGAAGGAGAACCCTCTCCAAGCCGCTCGAGACGCTTATCAAGCGTACTGTGAGCAGAAACACAGAAGCACAGCCGCTTAAGGACCGGGCTGGTGCATGGGCATTTCTGCTAGCGCTACAGGAATCCAATGCCACCATCCAAAGGCTAAAACAAGAAATAGAGCAAAATTCCCAGAACTTCGATGCTAAAGTTAAGGCCATTAGAGAAGAGCATCGAAAGGAGTTGCAGGACAAAGAAGAGAGCAGCTTAGTACGGCTTGCGACAAACTTGAAAAAACAGAGACCGAGCTCGCAATAGCTCGTAAAGAGATTGATTCCCTTAAAGAGGGACATCAAAATGATGTGGAGGCTCTAGTGGAGCAACAGGAGGACAGAGCTGGTCCACATGAGGACGGAACGCATGAATCTCATGCTAGAAAAGGCAGGGCTTGCTAGCTCAGCCCAGGAGGCCAAGAAAGTTGCCGCACAGGCACTAGAGAAGGCAGCCAAGGCAGAGGCGGAGGTCGCCAGACTTTCTGGCGACCTCGCAACTGCCCGAAAAGCGGCTCGCTACCTGGCCGACCAGGCAAAGGAGCGATACGTTCAGGCCAACCATGAGGCTTGCCACAAAGAAATCAATAGGCTCCGAGAGAAGCTCGGCATTAGAGAGAGGCAGTCATCAGTACAATTCACCCAGGAGGTCTTAGGGACCCAGAGGACACTGAAGGCGAGGATTGTACCTACCGGTCATTCCTCAGCCTCAGCCTGGAAATCCCTAACTCATGCCCGGTGAATCCTGTAATGACTAGGGAGCAAAACCACAAGAGTGGGCAATAACACTACGGTGAAGGGTTATCACCGAATCTAGGATATGGAAGCCGGAGGAGGCTAAGGCCATTGCCGACCAGGTCGGTCCCCTCACCAAAGACAATGTTTTGAACTGGCTAGCAACGGTAGCCACAGCCTACAGCAGCCTGAACGGCGAAGACCTCTCCGGTCGTAGCCAGAAGGTGCTGCTACTGAGGATCGATTTGGCGACCATTAAACGCAACCATAGCAGCCAAAATGCTGAATAAAGAAGACCAGTATACCTGGATGCGGGGAGTCTTAGAGCATCTCACCCCTGACCGGTCGTTAGAAGCACATTTTGTGATGGACCAACAAGGGCCAAATGAGGACCCCGAGATTTATATCACCAGGAAACAACTGTTAGGCATTTTATCTGAAAAGGTAGATCTGGACGATGATGGAATTCCAGACTATAATGACATAGCATTCAAAGATGCATTGCTGAAAGGTTTCAACCCCCCGACTCAGCTGGCATTAAACGTAGACGTCCCCACAGATATGGATTGGGACCCACTACTGATTAAGATCAGGAGAGTGGCCACGTTGCTAAGAAGCACAGGCGCCATAAAAGTTCCCAAGGTACCCAGAAAGCTTAAAGAAAAATACAAGAGAGGACTGAAGAGCTAATACAAAAGCATTACATATGCTAATAATGGCCCACATTCACAGTGCACAATGTGGCGCAACCCCAGAAAGGTCAGACTTATAATGCTCAGCAAGAACTACCAGCAGCCCTATAATTATAGATCCAATAACCATGGACGAGGCGGTTACCGAGGAAAATATAGGGGCGGTAACCGGAACTACCAGGCGCCTGCCCAAGCAAATTGGCAGCCACGCCCAGCCATCAGCTCCGCAAATGCCACCCCAAAATGCCCCACAACAAGCTGGACCCATAAACGGGCAACCAGTACGAAATCCCCAACAGCCTCCCCGGCCCCAATGGACTGCGGCAGGACTGGCACCAAGGGGGGGGCAATACATGGACGAGTTACGATGGAATGCCTGGATGGAGCTCAAAGAGAGAGGGTTCGACATGAACCAATTTGACAAACAACCAAACTCAGTGCTCTTCAGGGCATTGGCCGATAGTGAATTGCAAAAACAGCGCCCCCATGGCTCCTGTGGTGACGACTAAGGAAGTCACCACGTCACCCGACCAGTCTCTTCGCTAGGGATGCCCGGAGCCCCGCACACTTCCGCAAGGAGCACTGGCGCAGCTTCAGCCAGACTCCTGGGAAGACCGACAGTCCTAGCAGGCATAGGGGCTCCCGGGAAAATTAAAAAAGCCTGCAACTCTTTTGGTAGACACTGGAGCTTCAACTACGGTATTGCACCCTAATTTCGCTAGGGAAAGGTCAGCTCACACGGAGAACTATCTCTCTCCAAGGATTTGCCGGAGGCAATCACACCGCTAGGGTATGGAAAGATATTCCCTTAACTGTGGGAAAACTTTCTACCAGCGTGGTTGCCTGCGACAATCAGGAGAAGATGATGGGATTTTAGGAGCCAATTTCTTTCGCGACCATGGGGTAACAATTGATTTAGCCAATGGTCTCCTGTGGAAAGTTCCAGGGGCCCTGACTTTATCAATGCCATCCATAGGTGCGCAGCCCTAAAAGCCCCACTGCCCGTATTTACGGTGCACACTGACCCTTGGGTGCGAGAGTTCCCAGAAGTATGGATTACTGACAAAGCGGAGTGCGGTACCGTTAAGAATGCTCATGCGTTCTTATAGAAGGCAAAGACCCTCCGCCACAAAAACAATACCGCTATCCGATAGAGGCAGAAATCGGAATAGCCAAGACCATTGAAGGCCTCATCAAGTGGAATGTAATTAGACCCATGCAGTCCATCTGCAATGCTCCCCCTGTGGCCCGTTCTTAAAGCGGACGGAGTCACATGGAGGATGACGGTCGACTTTCGGGCTCTGAACTCAACAACGCCCCCGGTGGCACCAGTTGTAGCAAACTCAGGCACTATCGAACAGACTAACCGCACCCTGAAAGAGGCCCTTCGAAAGATGGGTGCGGTCCACGGGAAAGATTGGGACGACAAGCTCCCCATAATTTTGATGGCCATTAGGGGAACCACAGCCAAACACGGATATTCACCACACATGGTGATGACCGGTAGAAGAATGCGCCTCCCGGAAGCTTTCTGGTTAGACTCTGACATGCCTTCTAACGTAGAACCCAAGGTGGCGAACGACTTATGGGTTGGAGAACTTTTGAATGAAATACTGCGCATACATCTTCAAGTTGCCAAAATGCTCGGCTACAGCCAATCGGCAGATTGACAAAAAGCTAGGATGGGTGCGCAACCCCCAGGTTTGGGACCCAGGGCAAGAGGTTATGTACCGCAAGTTCTCCCCGTAAACAGCATGCCCTCACCGCTAAGTGGGCAGGGCCGGTCCCCATTGTAGAGCGAATTAGCCCCGCCGTGTACAAGGTGGCGATTCCACGGAAGGATGGAAGCATTTGGAATAAGTTCTTCCATTGCTCACAATTGAAAATCTGGAAAGGAGAACCGCAAAGCCGCCCACCAGCCAAACCGCCAGACGTACCGCTGGCTCCTCTCACTGCCGCTCCTCAGCCCCTGCCCGATCCGACAAATCTCGCTGCCCCTGCCTACTTCCAGAAACCCCACACCAGTACACGCTGGCAGACACATTCTTTGCTCATTTAGAGGAGACGCTAACCAGCACCCTCTGGGATCCTGGTTAGCGAGAGGGAGAGAGAGGTTTGTCCACAAGGAAACTGTAGAATGCATTTGTGTTGCCCCACTGTTATGGCTAACCTGGAAAGTTTAAAAGGCCCTATGGCACCAATGCTATTGTTCGTAGCCGCCCAGGTTACCTGTTACTTGGGTTATACGGCCCGGAACAGAAAGTTCCTAGGGTAGGTGAGATGGTAGCAATGGAATAAAGCCAGAGAGAATTTCGAGACCTGGAAAGCTACATTGTGTCTAGAACACCAAGCCTGCCATAAGAAGGCAGAAGCACCAGACTCGACCCCAGCAGGGGATTTTTGCAAAAATATTATTTCTTCTTAGCTCAGGAAGTCACAACCCTTCCACCTCTCGGTCTATGCCATGCCAGTCCTTTAATCTGGGTCGACCATGGCATAATCGAGAAGGAGGTGCAATTTACGCACCGCGCTTCCTTCCCCTCCTTTTTTTTTGTTTTTGTTCTCCCGAGGTGAGGTTGCATAATCTATTTTCTTACAGAAATACAACAATGAACAAGACTCCACGTTTCTCGAGAGGAGTAAGTATTGTGGAAATGGCATGTGCTCTGTTATTGTTGGGAATATTAGGACTAGGGAAAATGCAAGCAACCAGTCCAGAACAGAAGTCACTCCGAGTGGAACTGCATAGAAAAAAGGTGTAGATTTAAACATAACTTGCCTAGAGGATGGACTAACCTCGGCTACACGTATAGAGTCAGAAGGTCTTCGTGTATGCCACATCCATGAAAGATTTTATGGAAGACTGCCTTCCGCCCAATATGGTTAATTGTACTCGGGAGAAACCTAAAAATGCTATTTGGATATGCCCGTCAGAAGGAGACTTAAGGCTCATTATGCTCCTATGCGGTGGCAAAATTCCGAGCACAGAAAAATCCACATGCGAGACAGCCATAGTTTCGGCTGCGGTGTGGAATATAGGTGACCCTCTCCAGATCATTTTAACCATTGGGACCAACAAAGAATTGTTGACAAAAACAGATCTGGCAGTTATGCTAATAGATCCACAGGAGAAACAGCAGATATTCCACTTGGAGAACTGGACTCAGGTAGACTGGGGCATGGATGCGTCCATGACGTCTGTAAAAGGACCCCCGAATGGATGGTTGACTTGAATAACACCCCATGTAAACCCATTTTCATGGAACGTGCCTACTGACACCGTAGGACTTCTAGTAATTAACACAAGGCACGTGGAAGGGAATTACACACTACACCTAGAGCACTGGAACACCAGCATCACTTTCGGACCCTCTCATACAGAACCTAGAGAGTCTCGCTAACCTAAGAGACCCTGTGGTAGGCTCACACACCGTTAAATACCAACAATCAGAGCAGGTACCTATACGGCCGCAAATGCATGTTAGGAAAATCATTATAAACATGAAAAATCTAGAGGTTGCCCCAAGTTCGGATAAAGCCACTTGGACACAAAAGTTATGTGCCCAATACACTCCAACCGTTCAAGCAAGGCTGGGAGAACTGGCTTATCCTGTGGCAAACCCTAGACATATCAGCGAGCGTAAGAGAAGCGCCGCTGACTGGCTGGCACCCATAGGAACTGGGGCACGCAGTCTTAAATTCGGCTAATCTAGAAATCTTAGCTAATAAGGTTTCGACGGGTAGAGTCAGACCTCTACAATCTGGCCATACCCATGTCTCAATCCTTTCATGCATTGGCAGATCTACCACATCGCACTAACCCACTCCTAATCGAATGGGAGCACATTATGGAGCACGATTTCTATACCCTGGTCAAAGGCATCCAGTCTCTCCAGAGAAACATATCATATGCACTGGCATGCACCCAAATGCAAGCTATGAATGTAATCACTGCCACTAGCATAGTAACGCAAGCTATGGCAGGCAAGATCCCATTGGAGATCCAGGGACCTCCTACACAGAAAGGTGACCGAGGAGGAAGCCAGGCTAGCAGACTGGTGGACCCTCGCCGAATGCTACATACGCACCGACCACACACACGCTGACCCTGATCATAGTCACAGCAAGCGCCAAGGACAGCTTCCACATACATCCAGTGGTCCCCCTTGGTCTACAAGTCGATAGACGCACAGTGTTGTATGCCAGGAACAGCCAGAGGTGGGCTAGAGTCACTTCTGACGGCTGGCAAACTGTCAACGTTGAAGGCTGCAGACACAAGGAAACCCTGGGATTCATCTGCGAGGATGAGGCGCTGAAGCACACCACCCCTGTGTGGCTCCCCTTAAGGGAACTGACGGCATCTGTCAGTTTGAGGCTGCAGAGAAACCTCATCAGCAGTAGTGTACATTGGCAAAGCCTGCATGTGCATTCGCACCCACTGCTCTTTCATCTACATCAATGCGCAACACATTCAGCCGATGCTTCCTAAGATCAATAGGTGCTTTTGCCAAGTATTTGCAGTGGAGGGCTGCGATTTCAATTTGAACCCCCTGTTTGGGTCAAACAGGAGATGCAGTTCTCCCCGGAGCTATACGACACCATCACGCCTATACCACTAGGGATAGGTCTGGGAAGTCATCCAGGAATTATTAAGGCACCCAGAGCTACGCCGCAAATTAAAAGAACTAGAAGCCGCTGGAGAGAATGCCACTTTACTGGTAGCACACAATGGAGCAGAGATTGCAAACTTGGCCATTGATATTCAGAAATCATCCCATTTCTCCTGGTGGGAATCTCTTTTTGGTTGGTCTGAAACTTCGAATGGAATATTAAATATTATGCTCCACCCCATAGTAATAATAGTGGCCATTCAACTGCTATGCGTACTTGCGATAATAGCAGTGGGACTATGGGGCCGATCCCAAGTCAAACAAATCCGGAAAATGACATCACGGCTGTGCCAACCAGCCATTGCGCTCCTACAGCAACCTGATCCGCCTCACCTCTAAGAATCTTTTGTTTCTGTGTATTGTCTATCTCTTCTTACTTCTCCTTGCTTTTCATGTTGTGTGTATGTTTGTGCTTACGTCCCTCTCCCGCCTGCAAAAGGTGAAAGAGAGAGAGAGACCCACTAGCCAATGTTTCCAGCTTTCTATTTTTCTGTTTTTGGAACCAGAAAAGGGTGGGCTGAAGAGCCCGAGGTAGCTGGGGAATCGAACCGAGAGTCATGCACAGGTTGCTTGGTGGCTGGGGTGCGAGATGGGCAAGTTCTGGGGCTCGAGGAACTGCTCGCTGCCACTCGGACGTGCCATTTCTCCCTCCGCCACACTGGCAGATGAGAATGCTCGAGGGTTCCCAGCCTGGTGAGCCACGGCATCGCCTTGCCCCAACAAGCCTGACTTTTTGGAAGCCCCGATGTTTTGAGTGGCTTCCTGGTCTCTAGGAAGGGAACATAGCAGCCAAGCTACCACTACCCATTGGTTGTCCAGCTTAGCCAACTCCCATCTGACTCTCCGAGTTGCCCCTCCAAATTATTTTTGATTTTTAATAATTTTATATGTGCACGCAAAAGCCAAGTACCCATCAGGCTTTGCGCAACTGATTTGCACACCGGGACCCCGACCATGAAGAGTCCATTTTTCGGACTAACCCAAAGCGAAAAGGGGGGGGGCATCCCGCAACGTTTTGTTTTTCCTTTTGGTTTTTCCTTTTGTTTTTATTTTTATTCAGTCCTTTGGTCCAACAGAGGTGGGGAGCCCCGTCGAAGCCCCATGGGGACCCCCCCAGTTAGAAAGAGGAATGATCCACAGTCATTCCTCCGGAGCCGGGTCCGCACGACCGCTCATATGGCTCCCAATTAAAAGCATATCGCCCGCGAGCGCAAACCCAGGCTTCTGTGCGCTGAGGGGGGGGTGGTGATGTAAAATCGGCAGCCTCCGAAGTTGCTCTGAGGCTGGCCGAGCGCGCCCGACGCGGCGTCTCCAGTCTGGCTGAACCACCAGGGCTTGACTTCTTCCCCTCCCATCTCGTTCGTTTAAAGATCGGCTTTCGCTGTCCAGCCGTTCAAACCTCCCTTCCATCCTGGGAACCAGGGAGGGTTTCTCAACTAATCATGTGCTTAATCTTTAAAGCTCGGGACTGTGCGGACCCCACAGAGGACACCGAGGTTGGTTCGGCTGAGTCCTGCTTCTAACCTCAGGGCCGAAACAGCACGCCTGCTCACACGCCTGGCGGTCCCGCCGATGGCCCGCCTCCGGGAAGATGGACCAGGATTGCATGGCAGCAAAGCCTCATTTATGGACTTTTCTTGTGCTAGCCAGCATCCTGACGGTTGCCATCCTGACCGAAGCTGCCCCAAAGCTCACCCCGGGAGCGCTGAGAAGGACATTTATCCACCTAGCCCTCCGCTTCTGCAAATGCGTGGAGGACAAGATATGGCGCATGAACTCTTGTGAAATGTTTTCCTTTTCGTTTTTGTGTGCTTGTCTGTTTTACAAGTTAACAGTGTGAAGTTAGTCTAATAGGCGTGTGTAGTTCTCGTTTGAAATGTTTTCTTAGGATGTTTTCTTTATTTAGACTTAAGTTAAGGTTGATGTGTTTAAATGTATTGTGTCTTGCCATATTTACCTCTGATGGCAAAAAGCCACTTCCAGCCAACACCAATTAGGCGTAGAGTAGCTACTCTTACTGGCATGCATTACATACAACACCAGTGTAGATCGGATACCTGAGTGGCAATGGCAACCAGACGACCTCGCCTGTTTGCCTGCCTGACCACTGCCGCTACCAGAGGACCAGACGCAGATGCCAGAGGCCCAGACGCTGACCAGATGTGGATGCCAACGGAACCCTGAGGCGAGCGTTTCCATCGAAGTGTGTATGTGCAGGCGATGTCATCTGACGCTGCCACGTCTGCAAGGGGGGATATGTTAGCCCCGACGCCATTATGGGGCTTGTGTTATGGACTGTTTGCTGTTGCCACATGGTCTGTCTAGACTGTAAAATGGATGCCAAGGGAGAAGCCCAGAAGGAAGGAAAAAGCTGTCTTTTTGCTCTGAGGGACTCCATTGCATACCTGCTGCATGTCACCTACACAGATTAAGGGCCATACAGCAGACAAAGGACTTTCCATCTGCAAGTCGTTTGCAGTGATAAGATTAACTGCCTTCCCCACCCCAGACAATAGGAGAGCCATACACACAACAATGCCAGGGCCATCAGCTACCTGGAGACACCATCTGCCTGCCAGCCAGCCTCACTCTGCCCAGCCCTCAGGTATCCAACGGACAGGCGTAGCCAATAAGATTTGGAAATTGACACTGACACAGCCAGCTGGGAGGGTCAGTAGGTGTCACACCGCCTGGCCTTCTCCGCCCAGCACCCAAGGCAGCTATAAAACGCGATCTCTGGGCCATGCTTCAAAGAGCTCTACTACACCCCCACCTTGCTGCTGCGGAAACCCACTGACCTCTGTCTGTCTGCTTTTACCCTCTTAAGCCCCCATCCTGTACCCGAACCCTTGCCTCGCTTTGTTCCAGTCGGCCGCTGGAATTATGCACGTGTATGCTAGCTGGTCTGGACCGCGTGTCCCTTCTTCCATACTTCCTACCTACCCTACTCCACTCGCTGGAAGACTTTAGGAGCACGCCTTGAGAGGTAAATATTGCCCCTCAACGAAACCAACGATAACCTGCTCATGCAATTGTGCTTTATCTATCTTTTATTCTTAGACCTTGAATGTATGTGTGTGTGAACTGTATTTGTTGAGTGAAACTGCTATTGAGTAAACAAAACATTATTCTGAAGCCTTGTTTCTCAGCTTCTTTACTGGGAAGTTCCGGTAGCAGCCCATTCCCGTAAACATAGACCGAAAGTTCCCCAAAGTAATTATACCTGTG